>JAYKKT010000016.1:1200000-1800000 GCA_036023115.1 Brasenia schreberi
CTCCCTTTTTCTTTTTGGAGGATTTTGCTTTTTCCTCTTTCTTTTTCAATCAAAGCACTTTTTTCTGCTTTGCTTTTTCTTTTGAAGATAAATTTTTGGAGGGATATCCTCTTTTCTATTTTGCCAAATTTTCCTTTTTGGGAAGGAGAAGCGAAATGGGGAGAGACTTATCCCAGTGGTTTACTCGATTCATCTAAGATCACCCTATTTTGAAATAGCATATACCATTTGGAAATATTTTGCTATTTTGAACAAGGCTCGATTTTGTAAGATGGGGGACTTTTGAAATATAGCCCATAAATTTTGAAAACTCTACCTTTCATAAGACCCTATTTCCCTTGTTTAGGGTCACACGATCCACCTTGATCCTTCTTCAAGAAGTTCAATCCCATTCAAAATATTTTCAAAAGAGAGTAGACCCTATACATGATATCTTTTCAAATGCTAAGCATTTATAGGGTCCACCAAGTTCCTACCGTCAACATCAACCAACCAATAAGCATTGTTAGTGGTGGTAACACGCACAACATAAGGACCATCCCACTTGGGCCGCCACTTTCCAAGGGGGTGTGGGCCTCGGTGGTGAATGGTTTTTAGCACTAGGTCTCCCACTTTGAAGTGGCGAGCCTTCATGTGCTTCTCGTAGTGTCGGGCTACCCTTTGCCTATATGCATGTGCATGATCCATAGCAAGTAGCCTCTTTTCATCCAACAAGTCAAGTTCGACCATTCTAGTATGTTGTAGGGTTTCTAATGGAATATCTAATGCAAGTGATGTATGAAATGAATGAAGCTTGGTATGAATGGGGAGTATGGCACTCGTGCCACAGACCAACTCGAATGGGGTGGCATTTGTTGGGGTTCGAATGGAAGTTCTATAAGCCCACAAGGCTTCGTCGAGCTTCTCATGCCATGTCCTACCTTTTTCTATGGTTTTCTCAATGATGCTTATGAGGGTTTTGTTTGTGGCTTCGGCTTGGCCGTTGCCTTGAGGGTAGTAGGGCGATGAGAAGTGTTGAGTCATGCCATATGTGACACACAATTTTTCCACCTTCTCATTCTTGAATGGGGTGCCATTATCGGACACTAGGTCTTTCGGTACTCCAAATCGGGCCAAGATATTTCTCTTAATGAATGCCACTACATGTTGTCCTTGGACATTGGCCAAGGATGTAGCTTCAACCCATTTAGAGAAATATTCGGTGGCCGCTAGGATGAACCTATGTCCATTGGATGCATTAGGGGATATGGGTCCTACGATATCGAACGCCCACATGGCAAAAGGCCAAGGGCTCACGATGGAATGCAAAGTGGATGATGGGGTGTGAATGATATGCCCATGTATTTGACATTGATGACATTTCCTAACATGATCATGGCAATCTTGTCTTAGGGTGGACCAAAAATACCCAACTCTAAGTATCTTCATGGCCATCATATTTGCATTAACATGGCCTCCACACTCTCCATCGTGAAACTCGTGCATTATGGTCCTAGCCTCTTCAAGGTCTACACATCGCAACAAGATGCCCGTAAAACTTTTCTTATAAAGCACCCCTCCCAAAATTACATACCGGGTTGAAATTTTTCTAATAAAAGCTTGATCTTTTGAAGAAGCGTATTCGGGAAATCCTCCGTTTTCTAAAAAGTTTTTAATGTCATAAAACCAAGGTTTATCATTTGGATTTTGGTCGTTTTGGCAAATCTCTAAATCGTGCGTGGATGGAATGGGTGAGTGCCATATCTCTAGGGATCGGGTTCCCAAGGTGGGATCGACCCTTAAAGCAGATCCTAAGGAGAAGAGGGCATCCGCTATGGTGTTGTCCTCTCTCCCTATGTGAGTGAGTGTGCATGATTTGAAAGAGTCGACCAACTTGGTGGCCAACTCGTGATACGGAATGAGTTTTTCGTGTTTGACTTGCCAAACTTTTAAAACTTGGTTCACAACCAGTAAAGAGTCTCCAAAGACTTCAATGCAAGCTGCCCATAGATTTTTCAAGACTTTTAGGCCTTGTATGAGAGCCTCATATTCAGCCACATTATTTGAACACTCAAAATCTAGACGAATTGCAATGGGTATTTCTCCCTTTTCGGGGGATATGAGAATGACTCCAACACCTGCCCCTTGTTGGTTACGTGCCCCATCAAAGTACATTTTCCATACTTGGTTTTCATTAAAACAGTTTGCTAAAACATGGTTTTGAAAATCGTTTGCAAATATGCCTTCATCGAGCATCTCATCAAGTATGGGATATGTTTCTTCCAAGGGGAACTCGGCCATATGATCGGCTAGGGCTTGCCCCTTAATGGAGGTTTGGTGGTGATATTTCAAGTCATATTCCATTAAGAGGAGTTGCCATTTACCAAGCCTACCCGTTAGGATAGGTTTTTCAAACAAGTGCTTGATCGGATCAAGCTTAGACACTATCAATATCTCATGATCTAGGAAGTAATGTCTAAACTTTTGGCAAGCCCATACTAATGCCAAGCACGTTTTCTCCATGGCTTGATAATTTCTTTCATATGCCAAGAGAGTTTTCGAAATATAGTAAATGGCACACTCTTTGTGGCCATCATCCTCATATTGGGCTAATAAAGCACCCAATGCATTCGTATGTATGGAAATGTAAAGAAGTAAAGGTTTTCCTTGCTTTGGAGGTTTCAAAATTGGAGGATTCACCAAATAAGTTTTCAATCTTTCAAAAGCTTTTTGACACTCATCGTCCCACGAAAATTTTACCCCTTTTCGCAAAAGTTTATTGAAAGGTTCACATCTTGTTGCTAGATTTGAAATGAACCTCCTAATGGCTTGGAGGCGACCTTGGAGGCTTCGGATTTGGGTCAAGTTGGATGGTGGAGGCATATCTATGATGGCTCGACACTTAGAGGGGTCTACTTCAATGCCCCTTTGGCTCACCATAAAGCCCAAAAGCTTACCTGATTCTACCCCGAATACACATTTTTGAGGGTTTAGTTTCACTTTGTAAAGCCTAAGCCTTTCGAAAACTTTTTGCAAAGACTCAATGTGAGTAACTTGGGTTTTTTATTTCACCAAAAGGTCATCCACATATACTTCCAAGAGCTCGTGAATTTGGTCATGAAAGATAGTAGTCATAGCTCTTTGGTATGTGGCACCGGCATTTTTCAAACCAAACGGCATAACTGTGTAACAGTATGTGCCCCAAGGTGTAGTGAAAGCAGTTTTTGCCTGATCTTTTGGTGGTAACTTAATTTGATTGTAACCCGAATAGCCATCCATGAAAGAAAACATTTCATGATTTGTAGTGCTATCTACTATCAAATCAATATTTGGTAGAGGAAAATTGTCTTTTGGAGTGGCTTTGTTCAAATTTCTAAAATCAATGCAAATCCTAATTTTCCCATTGGATTTTCGAACTACCACAATATTTGAAAGTCATTCTGAGTACGCAATGGGTTTTATAAATCCGGCTTTTAAAAGATCTTCTAAACCCTCTTTCACTTGTGCATGTACATCGGGATGAATCTTTCTAAGCTTTTGCTTTATGGGTTTGGCATTTGATTCTAGGGGAAGACGATGCTCTACTACCATTGGGTCTAAACCCGGCATGTCTTCGTAGGTCCATGCAAACACATCTACATATGATTTGAGAAATGTGATGAATGATGTCCTTTCATGCTCATGTAAACATGCGCCTATTTTAACATGCTTAGGATTAGACTCACTCCCTAGATTTACTTCCACAAAATCCCCTCCTACGGAATTTGAAGGTTTTTCTAAATCAAGGATTCTATGGAACTCGGGAAGCTCGGAGGTTTGGTCCTCCTCATGGACGAGGGGATCTTCCTCTTCGCTTTGATCGCTCTTGAGACATTTGGGTTCTATGAAAGTGCTAGGCAAGGCACACGGTTTTGGAACATCTACCACTTTCGAAAGACTAGGGCTTTTCACAAAGACAATGTTTTTGGGTTTTCCAAGATTTTCGATTTTTTTGGCTTTTTCGAAATTGCTCTTCGGAGATGGAATGTATAAAACCTTGTTTTTGGTGTTTTCGCATTTTTCAATTTTTTTGGTTTTTTGTAAACACAAGGAAGGAACAAAAACCACATTCTTTTTGGAATTTTCAAAATTTTGAATTTTTTTGGCTTTTTGTAAACAAATGGAAGGAGGAGAAATGTAAATCACCTTTTTTTGGAGATTTTTGAAATTTTCTATTGTTTTTGGGTTTTGGGCACTTTCTAAATGTTTTTGGATTTTGCAAATTTCTAATTTTTTTGGGTTTTTGGATGTGGCGGGGTCTTCCATCAAACCTATAAAGAAAACACCATGCATTAGGCTCTAAATAAGATGTCTAAGTCATAGGTTTCGGTGTTAGGAGGTTCTAAGGCACCCTTGACCCAAGTGGTCGCGGGTAGAGGTTCGGGTGGTATGGATTGGTCGTAGCCTATCCCATACCGGTTTCGGTTTATGTTTGACACTATGGGTTCAAGACGACCTTGGTTTTGGCTCCCTAGGCCTTGATAAGGCATATAACCCATGCTCAACATCATATTCCAAGGCTTCTTTAATTTTGAAAATGTTTTATAAAGGGGATGGCCTTGGAACTTGGTGTCATCCATGTCATGTTCAAACACTTTTATGGACTTGGGGAGGACTTTGGGTAGTTTTGAGATGGTCTTGAGCGGGCTAGCCTTGGGTGGCCCTTTTATGTGCACGACACCTTTTGGTTTGGGATGAGCTACCAAGGGTTCATCTAGTTTTGACTCATGGGTTTTATCACCTGATAAGCATGGGAAATTTTGTATTCCCTGCAGCTGGGGGTGATTCTCTCCTAGAATTACCATAACTTGGTTTTGGAGGGGTATTTTTACACACCTATGAAAGGTGGATGGCACAGCCCGCAAGCTGTGTATCCATGGCCTTCCTAGGAGTAGGTTATAATGGGGGTGTATGTCTAAAACATGAAACACCCCGGAATGACTCATGCCCCCTACTTCTATGGGTAACTCTATGACTCCTAAAGGTTTGGATGCGTTTCCATCGTATCCTGTGATCACGATGGAACTCGGGTTTAGAGAGGTCAAGGAGACTCCTATTTTGTAGGCTATGTGTAGTGGAAGTATATTTAGACCTCCTCTGCCATCAACCAAACACTTGTCTAGAGGATGGTGATTCAATACCACCTCTATATGCAAGGCTTGGTTATGGTTTTGGTAGGGTTGTTCTAGCTCATCTTCCGAAAACACAATGGGAGTTTTAGCACAAATGGGTGAGACCAGGAAGGAGAGGGACTCAGGGGTTATGGTTGGGTTAACCTTGGCCTTCTCTAAGATCTTTTCTAAAACTTGTCTATGTCTAGGGGATGTTTGGATAAGTTCTAGGATAGACATGTTTATGGGAATCTTAGCAAGGTGATTTTCAAAATCATATGGGGTTAACACATTGTTTTTACCCATGAGATGCGATGCTTTGGGAATGCATGATTTTGAAGGGCCGGGGATAACGACCACTTCCTTGTTAGCATCTTTTGCTAAGTGTGGGGGTTGGTAGATCCTTCCGGATCTAGTGACCTCGTCCACACCTTCCCTATGGCTCGTTCCTAGGTGGGCTCTAGTTTGATGCTTGGGAGCACCTCGAATCTCTAATAAGGCTCTAGCCGGGGGCGGGACTCTAAGCGCTCCCCGGATCACTACTTGTTTGGCTTTTTTTATTACGAGCAGTGGTGTGTGACAAGTAGTGCGATCCGTATGCCATGCATGTTCCGAACCATTCAAATGAGAGGAGAGAGCATATACCTGCTTGTCCTTCCCGCTAGTGCTTGCATGGTTGGGGAAGGGTTCCTTGAGTACGGCTTGGGCGGGCTCCGGTTCCTCGGTGACCTGGAGCCGGCCTTGCTCGATCAAGTCCTCTATTTTGTTTAAAAGGGTGTAGCAGTGATTTGTATCATGGCCTTTGAGCCTATGATACTTGCAAAACTTGTTTAAAAATTTTCCTTTAGGGGGTGTCCCCTCGGGAACTTCCGGAAGTGTCACCATTTCCTAGGCAAGCAGGAGGTCGAGGACCTTTGTGATGGGCTGCCCCAGCGGGGTGTACTCCCTTTTTTCGAAAGACTTTTGAACCTTCTTATTCTTCAGTTCAATTTTTGAAGTGTCGGCCGGGCTTGGTTCTACTCGGACATTTGCAACTTTTTGGGGTTTTGCCCCATTGTCCGTAGTAGTTGGCCCGTAAGTCCCGGGCTTTTCAAAACGAGTTTTCGAAAATTTTTTGCCTTTCCACAAGTCATCGTAGACCCCCTTTTTCATATTTGCTTCGAATAGGGAAGCCTTCTTGATTAGTTTGTGGAAAGTGAAAATTTCATGGAGGGAAAGGAGCATTTTCAGCTCGGGTTTGAAATTTTCAAGGATGAGCATCACGGCACATCCTTCTGAGATGGGCTCTCTTACTTGCCCCAATAAAGACCTCCATCGAATGATAAATGCATGAGCATCCTCGTTCGTGGCTTGTTTCGTGTCCCTTAGGGTGTTCAAAGTGGGGGTCACTTCCACGTTGTGTGAAAATCTTTGCATGAACCCATTTGCCAACTCTTCAAAAGTGGCAAATTGGCTCAAGTCATAGGAAGCGAGCCACTTGGAAGCGGTTCCCTTAAGGGAGAGGGGGAACCAATAGATCCACTTAGCCGAGTCTTTCTTCTTTTTGTATGCTCGGCGGGAAAAGAGTTGGAGGTGGGATCTAGGATCCCCAGTCCCATCATACCGATGAAAATTCGGTATATCATCGTCGCTATCCGTTTGGTAATCAGAAGGTAAAAAATCGGATAGGGCATATGACCTCTTTTCCTTGGCCTGGCCCCTTAGTAGTTGTTGAAGGGCCTTGCGATCTTTCAACGTGAATGACTCAAGCTCTCTGTCCCCCTCCATAGTGAAGGTCTCTTTGGGTTTTCTAGGTTTGTTTGTTTTCTTTCGAGCCCTAGTTTGCCTCCCATGAGATGAGCAGGATTCGACCGCTTCGGCCTCTTGGCTGAGAGCGGCGATTCTTGCTTCGAATTCTTTTCTCAATTCTTCTAATGACTCTTTCTTGTTTTTGAAATTTGTTTTTGAAAATCTTTTCGAAAATTGACTTGACGAACATGAAGCCCGACTCGACACCTCGTAAGAACCATCCGAACTTGACATGATCTTATGGGCCTTGAAAATCGTACACGTGCACAATTTACCAATGTTAAAAACACTTTGAAAAGATTTTGGGAGTCTTATTTGCTTAGAAATTCCTCAAGACCCGAGTCCCACTGGGCGTGCCATTTCTGTAGACATGAAAATTCTCATTCCAAAGTTTATGAGACAAACTTGAAATGAAACTTTCCACCCCTACGCTTGCGCGAGCGTGCCAGCTAGTTCAAAACTAGCAAATGTTTGTAAGACTTCTAGGCGATTGTGTGCAAGCGGGATCTTTTCACTCACACCTTCTTGAGCCGATGCTCAAGGGTCAGTGTTGAGCGCTTAGGAATTTCATTTTACAGCAAACATGATTCCCTTTTACATAAACAAGTGTCTTTGAAAAATTTGTTGAACTTGTGCACTCGGATTCAATACTTGGAAAAACACAAGTTGCTGAAAACAGAGAATTCTGTTTTCAAAGCTGTATTCTAGGGGAGTTTTCAAGGCGTTACAGACTTCCAAAAATTATCAAAATTTTACCAGACGAAGATGGTAGTGTGAAGAGACTGTAGCCTTTTTCAAATCTGAATTTGGAGCCGTATTGAATCAGAAACAAATAATATACACAGACCACCTCACTGACTCGGAACAGCTCTGTTTCAGAAATATAGAAACTCAAAGATAAGTCTGTATCTCTCTGCTCAGAACTCTGATTTTGATGATTTTGATGTTTCTGGAAAGATATGGATGTTATCTTTCCAATGCATCAAAAATCAACCAATTTAGACTCGTGTGTACAGAGATATGGGACTTTTACTCAACCTCTATTTCAGGAAATCCGACTGTGCAGACAATGGTGCAGAAATCTGGTCGTTCTTAATATGCTTTTATTACGTGGCTGAGAGGCCCTAAAATCTTGCCAATTTTATACAGAGTGTCCCAATGTGTGTGGAATCAGTGTGCCAAATTTCAAGACAATCGGAGTAAGCATCACAAAATTAAAATTGTGGAAACAGACATATGCAGAGATGCTGAAATTCGGTTTTCTGTTTTATAAATGTAATGATGCATAACCCACACGAAATTAAAATGCAACAACCCTTAAAGCAAATTTGCTGGAATATAAATGAATGGGAAGTACTTTATAGCTTAGACATAGAGGGGGTTAGAAGTATAGAGGGTATATAGCATATAGGAAGGGAGAAGCATTAAAGCAAACACTTGGCGTGCATGTGGGTCTATAGTGTTTCATCCACGAAATTGAAATGGCAGCAAAGCTAGATTATTACAACTCGGGGGGAGATGAAACTCCATTAATACAACCCCATTTAATGAATTGAATGGAAGAGAATGAAACTTAGATTAAGTAAGAAGGTCTTACACGAGTTTTGGATGTGAAGGACCGGATTTCAATGATGAAGCCGGTCTTCCTCTTGATGGCCTTCCTTCTTAACTCCTACAAGCTCTCACCTAGCTTCCCCTTCACTAGAAGACGTCCCCCCTTTGCTGAAATTTTCTGCACCTAGTCTAGCACACACCACCCAAGGTCTCTCTCTTCTCTCTCTTCTCTCTCTTCTCCAAGTTATGGAACCCGCCCCCCCTCTTGGGCCTTTTTATAGGCCAAGGGGGGCTGGTTCTAGTGGTTTCTTGTGGGCGGGTTGGAGCTTTAGCTTGGTGGATTTGATCCGCTCCAAACCGGCTTCTTATAGTTTTTCATTGAGTCAATTCGGACCAGCCCATATTTGCTGGTATAGGTGCCATGGTTTGGTGTAGCCCTAGAGCATGCGGTTGGTTTTAAACAACCTTACAATGGGCAACATGTTTTGTTTGGGCTGATTTCTTTAAACTTCGACCCACTTGAATTTGCTTCTTTCTTTGATTCGGCTCCCACCTTTTGCTTTTGAGTTACACTTGAAATCTTCTCGAATTGAATGAGCTTGTTACCATGGCCTCGAGTCTTGGTTCCAAGTTGGCCCCATCTTGCTCGGACAAACTTGGATTTGATCGGTCTTGACCTTCCATTTGGATAAGTTGTTGAATTTGAACTTGATATGCTTCAATCTTCTCTGCTTTTGGGAATCAATCTGAACCTGATTTAACTTGATCCGTATCTTGATACACTTTATGTTCTTTCCGGGAATCGAGGCCTGGATTGGGTCTTCGCCTGCTTCGAAACTCATGGGCTATTTGGATTTAAAACCTTTATTTTGAAATATTCTCCCAGAAGGTCTAAACTTTAAAATTTGGGGATTTTGAATTTAAAGGTTCATAAAGGCTTTAAATTGGCTTTCAAAATTTAGGAGTTTTTGAAAATACTTAAAAAAAATTCGGGTGTTTACACCGGCATTCTACTTAGGTGTATCGACCTAGAGGAGGCTAGGATAGTGATGCACGAGTTCCACGATGGAGAATGTGGAGGTCATGTAAATGCCAACATGATGGCAATGAAAATACTTAGAGGGGGCTATTTTTGGTCCACCCTCAAAAGGGATTGTCACGACCATGTTAGGAAGTGTCATCCATGTCAAGTGCATGGGCACGCCATTCATATCCCTTCATCTGCATTGCATTCCGTGGTCAGCCCCTGGCCATTTACCATGTGGGCGTTTGACATCGTAGGCCCAATATTTCCAAAGGCCTCGAATGGGCATCGATTTATTTTAGCAGCCACGGAGTATTTCTCCAAGTGGGTAGAAGCCATTTCCCTAACCAATGTGATGGGGAAACATGTGGTGGCTTTCATCTGGAGGAATATCTTAGCTCGATTTGGGGTTCCACGAGACCTTGTGTCTGATAATGGCACCCCATTCAAGAATGAGCGGATGGTTAAGTTGTGCAACATGTATGGCATAACTCACCACTTCTCCTCGCCCTATTACCCTCAAGGCAACGGCCAAGCCGAAGCCACAAACAAGACTCTCATTAGCATAATTGAGAAAACCTTAGAGAAGGGTAGGACGTGGCACGAGAAGCTGGATGAAGCCTTATGGGCTTATAGGACTTCCATCCGGACTCCCACGAATGCCACACCATTAGAATTGGTCTATGGCACAAACGCCATTCTTCCCATTCATACTCAACTGCATTCATTCCATACATCCATAGCACTCGACCTCCCCCTAGAGACACTTCAGCATGCTAGGATGGCCGAACTAGATTTGCTAGATGAGAGGCGACTCCTTGCCATGGATCATGCTCGTGCATACCGGCAAAGGATAGCCCGACATTATAGCAAACACATGAGACCTCGCCACTTTGAAGTGGGAGATCTGGTCTTAAAAACCATTCATCATCGTGGCCCACACCCCCTAGGCAAGTGGCGCCCCAACTGGGATGGACCCTATGTTGTACGAGCAACCACTACGAACAATTCGTATTGGTTGATCGATGTAGAAGGTAGGAATTTAGCAGATCCTATCAATATTCAATACTTAAAGAAGTATCATGTGTAGGATCTGGACTAAATTCCAGTTTTTCGAAAATTTTAGGGATAGGTGCCTTGAGACATGTGAATAAGGTGCAAAGGCAAACTCGTGTGACCCTGAGTGAGAGAATTTGCACTTGTGAAAGAGTGGAGTCTTCAAAACCGTGGTTACATTTCAAAATCCTTCTTCTTACAAAGAAAGGCCTAGTTCAATATAGCAAGATACTTGCAAGTAGTACGTGCTATTTCTAAATAGGCTGATCTGGAATGGATCGAGTGTAGGCTTGGGATAAGTCCTCCCCTCTTCTCTTCTATTTCCAAAAGGAAAACAAAGGCCCAAAACAAAAGGGAATTCCCCATTCAAGGTATCTTTCCAAAAGAAAGAAACCAGAATTCAAAAGAAAAATCGATTCGCTTATGAAAAAGAGGGATTAAAGAAAAAATACTCCCAAAGGGAGACCCTCGATGAAGAAAAGGAAAAAGAGGCGAAAAAGCTCAAAAAGAGCAGTTTTCCGCCCTCTGTGCCTCAAACCACGGGACGTTTCAGAAGGGACCGTGGTATCTCTTTCCCATCCCTAGCTTATCCCAAGCTAAAGCATGGTTCATTTCAAGGAATCCTAAAGTAAAAATAGGACTTACTTACTTGAATTTCATCTTGTTTGAAAATTCGATGTTTCGAGTTAGGCGTAGGAATTTGAAATATGCCTTGTTTTCTTATAAAACCTCCGCTAGATAAGCGAGTGTTAAGACTCAAACAAGGGCAAGCACGAAGAGCTCGAGATCCTTAGGATCGAGGCTCAAGACAGTTGTCCCTTTTGTAAATAGTTTTGTAAATAAGTTTTGAAAATCGAACATCGAACAACATAGGATTTGCTCACTTGGAGTAGTAGGCCTTGTAAGTCTCTAGAGTTCAACCACATCTGGTCTCGGGGAGGTCGCCACTCTTGGCACCACACCCATGTCATTTGCCTTCCACGCATGGCACTTGCATAAACATGATCCCATATAGGACCAGATTCAATAGTACAAACCCTTTGGTGTGATATCTCCTCCTACCAGAGTTTGTAAATTGAGATTTTGCTAAAAATAGGGATGATCCCATATTCTTCGTGGATAGATCTAGGGAGACACTGAAAGGGGTGTTTGTCATCTTTGCCCTTATCCAAATCTATTTGGACAAGGCCAAAGAGGGGCATCTGTAAACACCCTGAAATCCCATGAATTTCTCAAATTGATCTGGTTTTGTAAAAGCAGCCCCAAAGGGCTATTTTGAGTTTGGAAACCCAGGAGCCTTCCAAATAACCCTGTACATATATTTTGAACTTTATATTTCAAAAATATATAATATGACTTCAAAAACCTTTTTAAAACATGTTTTGGAACCCCGAAGCAGCTTGGCCTAATCCAGACAGGACCAGGAGAGCTAAGAAGAGCCCAGAACCGGAGCACCTGTCGAGCCCGGCACAACAACTCTTTTATCAAATTCACACCCCCAGGATCTCGAACGTCCAAGACCCTGTTATCATCAAAACCTTGTTTGAAGTCATCTCCGGAAGGCAAAAACAGAGGCGAATGATCATGTTGGCGAAGACCCAACGCAGACGGAGCACTGATGCTGTCAGGCCCGCATAAACCATTCGTTTCGAACACAGCTCGAAGGAGTCAGAGTTCAGTTTGGATTGGATCTGGACCATATATATCCAGATCCCAATCCAAACCCATGTATGGACTTGGATTTGGATTTGGATTCAAAAATCCAATCCAATATCCGTATCCATATCCATGGCCCACATCACCTTCTCATAAATGGAGGTGGGGCCCACTTGAAATTCACGTGGGATTATGGGCATGAGAGAGAGTGGGGGGGTGGATAAGATCAAGTGTGGTTGTAATTAAGCTTGACTTGTGTGTCAAGTTTGGGGTTAATCATGTGGGTTAGCCTAATTGAGTGGGTTTAAGCTTGTAATTAGCCAAAACCTAACCTAGGGCTGCACCAACATGAAGTGGTTAAGGTCTATGGGCCATGCAAAGGGAGCTCCTTCACCTAAACCTAACCCAAAATACCTAATCCTAGCCTTCCACCCTAATCCGCCCCTAATTTGAGCCTAATCACCTAACCTACTTCCCTAATCCCAGCCTAATCCCAACCTAATCACCTAACCCACCTCCCTAATCCTTCCGTAAACCTAGGTTAATTTCCCTAAACCTAGCCTAATCCTAGCCTAATCACCTAACCTAGCTCACTAAACCTCACCCTAGAACCAACCCACCTAACCAAACCCTAAACCCCTAAACCACCCCTAGCCCACAACCTACCCAAACCACTAGTATCTAAAATATCTGGCCCTACCCTTTCCAGCCCACCTTATCATCATACCACCCTACCTAAACCACCTAACCACTACTCCAAACCCAGCCCTAACCGACCTACCCATCCCTATATAAACCCCCCCCTTGGGGGCGGGTTTTCCTATCTAGAAGCCCACCCATTTTCCAGCCTCTCTCATCCCCTTCCATCCTCTCTCATCCACTCTCACCCCTTTCCAACACCAGCCGGGCCTTCCAATTGCACCACCACCAGTCACCACCGTGCTCCAGCTGCTCCACCACACCCCAACCGGCCAACCACCTGTCGCCACCCCGGGCTTCGGCCGAACCAGTTGCTCCACCACACCCGGTTGCTCCTCAACCACCCGCCGCCTCCCATCATCCGGTTAGTACCCCATACTCCACTCTACTTCTTCTCCACTCCCTCTCCACTCTCAGCCACCTGCACTACCACCACCTGCCCCACAGCCAGCCACTTGCTGCCACCCTTCTCACTCAGCCGAACCCATAGCATCCTAACTACCCGCCACTACCTAACCAACTTAGCTACACCCGACTACCCCATCCAACTCCCTAAGAGCTTCCCCTATCTAGTTCCCTTCCCTTAGTGCCATATTCCCCAACACTACACTCCCCCTAGTGACCTTACCTAGCCCCTTTAATCCCACACGTCAAGGCGACACCATTGCTAGCAGCCGGCCACCTTCAAGGCACCCGGCCACCTTCAAGGCACCCGGCCAGCACCCCTTATCGTTCAACCTCGCGGAGCTCCCTTTTGCAGCCCAAGGCGAAGGCCAAGCCCACGCTCAAGCAAGGCATCTACGGACCAGCTACTAGTAAGTGCCTAACTCGGTCTTTAGTTGTATACTTGCTTGAGATTCAATTCGATACGGGGTTGTAATAATGGAGCATAGTCTCCCCCCGCTTGTAATAACGTGGCTTGGCACACCCACACACGTGCACTCTCTTAGTTGTGCACGATTTTGAACACACACGGGCCTAATCAGCCCCTAATACATAAATATATATATATATATACTTTGATTTTGTAGGGTTTTGCTTAAGTTGGGTGTGTTGTCTTTCAATTCAAGCACTCACACACATTGAGCCTTCGCTCTTATTTGAAAGACCCAAGTAAGGGCCGACCTATACTATTTGGGTTTCATTTCATGTCGTGTGGGTAAGTCTTTCAATTCAAGCACTCTCACACACATTGAGCTTTCGCTCTTATTTGAAAGACCCAAGTAAGGGCCGACCTATACTATTTGGGTTTCATTTCATGTCGTGTGTGTAAGTCTTTCAATTCAAGCACTCTCACACACATTAAGCTTTCGCTCTTACTCCCAAGACCTTAGTCAAGGCCTACTGCAGTTATATTTGGGTTTCATTTCATGTTGTGTGCGTAGTACTTCAATTCAAGCACTCACACACATTGAGCTTTCGCTCTTATTCCCAAGACCTTAGTTAAGGCCATACGGCAATTTATATTTGGGTTTAATTTCATGTCGTGTGTGTAAGTCTTTCCATTCAAGCACGCACCCACATTAAGCCTTCGCTCTTATTTGCAAGACCCGAGTAAGGGCTCATATACATACTCTATATACATATCTCCCATCGGCATTTATATTTCAAGTCATTTCCCTTCGGTTATTTCCCTTCAGTATTGTCTTTACATTCGGGTTTTCCCTTTGGAGTAGCGTGAGTTTGCATTGCATCTATGCCATACCACGAGGTAGGACGCATATTGCATCAAAGCAAGCCCCGCTCGAATTCGCCCATATAGTGGAGTGTTCATAACACACAAACTAGGTGGCCCGAAAAGGGATAAAAGGAAAGACTTAGGCACGTGCAAATCCACGTGATCTAAAATATGCAACCGCATCTAAAAGACCCGAATGAGACAACCTCGAACCGCTTCATAGGCTTTCTATCCCAAAACTCGATTTTTGCAAAGTGTACAGACTGACCCTTGCGCATCGGTGCAAGAAGGTCTGCGACGACAAGAGCTCACTTGCTCACAGTCACCACGATTAGAAGTCAGTTTTAAATATATCTTCGCTAGCTTAGGTAAGCTAGCTGGCACGCCCTGTTTGCATAAATTGGCCTTAGCCACACGAGAGGATCCGCTCCTAGCCCTGAAAAGGTGAGAAGCGGGGATTTTCGCGCGTCTCCACCCACTTCCCAAATCCCGGCCTAATCCCAACCTAATCACCTAACCCACTTCCCTAATCCTTCCCTAAACCTAGTTTAATTTTCCTAAACCTAACCTAATCCTATCCTAATCACCTAACCCACCTCACTAAACCTCACCCCAAAACCAACCAACCTAGCTAAACCCTAAACCTCTAAACCACCCCACCTAAAACTAGCACACCATCTACCCAAAACCCCTTGTATGAAAATATCTGGCCCCTCCCCAAAACCCGCCCACCTTATCACCACACCACCCTACCTAAACCACCTCACCACCCTCCTAATACCAGCCCCAACCACCCTTCAAAAAAACTATAACC
Organism: Brasenia schreberi; assembly: GCA_036023115.1. NCBI lineage: Eukaryota > Viridiplantae > Streptophyta > Magnoliopsida > Nymphaeales > Cabombaceae > Brasenia > Brasenia schreberi. The sequence goes on from JAYKKT010000016.1 coordinate 1,215,399, forward strand.
CCCCCCCCCCCCCCTAGTGGGCGGGTTTTCAAGTTTTTTCCATTCTCTCTCCAGCCCAACTGAGCCCAGCCACCCCAGCCACTCCCAGCCAAGTCTGCCACCTGCACCACAGCCGGCCACCACCTTGCTCCACCTGCACCATCACACCCTAGCCGTCCAACCACCCGTCGCCACCATTCCCATCTGGCCGAACCACCCACTTCAACCACCCGGCTGCTCCTCTTCCATCCACCGCCTCTTCATTCTGTTAGTACCCCATCCTTCACTCTACCTCTTCTTCACTCCCCCTCCACTCTCAGCCACCTACACCACCACCACCTCACCCTAACACCACATACCCGCCATCCAACCCATTCGGCCAAACCTCAGCCACTTCAATCCCCACCTAGAACTACTTCCCCTAGCAACACCCGATTACTCCACCTAGCTCCCTACGACCTGTCCCATACGCTTCCCACCAGCCCCTAACTCCACCTTATCCTAAACCCTAGCTAGCTCCCTTCCCATCTACGACAGCCCTAGCTACCTTAGCAACCACCACCACCGAGTCTCCCTTAGTCGGCCACTCCAACCGACTGTTCCATATCCATTCGGCCAGCCACCCGCCAGCCATATACCTCCCTTAGATACTCCCTTAGACACTCCCTTAGGCTCCCACTTAGTGCCATATTTCCTAATACTACACCCTCCCTAGTGACCCTACTTAATCACCTTAACCCAACACACCAAGTTCGGCACCTTGCTAGCAACTGGCCACCTTCAAGGCGCCCCTCTCGTGCACCTAAGACATCCGGCCAGCACCTCCCCTTGCCATTCAACTTCGAGGAGCTCCCTCTTGCAGCCCAAGGCGAAGGCCAAGCCCACGCTCAAGCAAGGCATCTTCGGACCAACTATAAGTAAGTGCCTAACTCGGTCCTTAGTTGTAAACTTGCTTGAATTAAATTCGATACGGGGTTGTAATAACGGAGCATAGTCTCCCCCCACTTGTAATAACATGGCTTGACACACCCACACACACGTGCACTCTCTTAGTCGTGCACGATTTTGAACACACACGGGCCTAATCAGCCCCTAAGATATAAATATATATATATACTTGAACTTACGTAGGGTTTTGCTTAAGTTGGGTGTGTTGTCTTTCAATTCAAGCACTCACACACATTGAGCCTTTGCTCTTATTTGTAAGACCCAAGTAAGGGCCGTGTTATACTATTTGGGTTTCATTTCATGTTGTGTGCGTAGTACTTCAATTCAAGCACTCACACACATTGAGCCTTCGCTCTTATTTGTAAGACCCAAGTAAGGGCCGTGTTATACTATTTGGGTTTTATTTCATGTCGAGTGTGTAGTCTTTCAATTCAAGCACGCACCCACATTGAGCCTTCGCTCTTATTTGTAAGACCCAAGTAAGGGCCGTGTTATACTATTTGGGTTTCATTTCATATTGTGTGCATAGTACTTCAATTCAAGCACTCACACACATTGAGCCTTCGCTCTTATTTGTAAGACCCAAGTAAGGGCTGTGTTATACTATTTGGGTTTAATTTCATGTTGTGTGCGTAGTACTTCAATTCAAGCACTCACACACATTGAGCTTTCGCTCTTATTCCCAAGACCTTAATCAAGGCCATATTGCAAGTTATATTTGGGTTTATTTCATGCCGAGTGTGTAGTCTTTCAATTCAAGCACGCACCCACATTGAGCCCTCGCTCTTATTTGCAAGACCCGAGTAGGGGCCCATATATACCTTATATACATATCTCCCTTCCACATTTACATTACAAGTCATTTCCCTTCGGTTATTTCCCTTCGATTATTTCCCTTCGGTTATTTCCCTTCGGCATTGTCTTTACATTCGGGCTTTCCCTTTGGAGTAGCGTGAGTTTGCATTACATCTACGCCATACCACGAGGTAGGATGCATATTGCATCAAAGCAAACCCCGTACTCTCACTCAAATTCGCCCCATGTAGTGGAGTGTTCATAACACACACCTAGGTGGCCCATAAAGGGATAAAAAGAAAGACTTAGGTACATGCAAATCCACGTGATCTAAAATCTGCAATCGCATTAAAAAGACCCGAATCAAACACCTCAAACCGCTTTCGTAGGCCTTTTCTACCCTAAAACTCAATTTTTTAAAGCGTACAGACTGACCCTTGCGTATCGGTGTAAGAAGGTCTGCGACGACAAGAGCTCACTTGCTCACAGTCGCCACGTTAGAAGTCAGGTTAAAATATATCTTCGCTAGCTTAGGTAAGCTAGCTGGCACGCCCTGTTTATACAAATAGGACTTAGACACACGAAAAGGTTCGCCCCAAGCCTAAGAAACTAGGGAGGCGGAGGTTTTCCGTGTCTACAGAGTTTGACACGCCCGGTGGGACGTGAGTCTTTTAAAAATCGAGTTAGGCTAGAAACTTGTGAAAGATTTTCAAAGAGGTGTCATTTTTAACTTTGTTTTCTTTACTTGTACTTAGGAAATTTTGAAAAAGCTTGAAAAGCATGTCAAAATCCAACCCAAGTGAAGTGTCGAGCCAAGGCTCATGCGCATCAAGTTCTCACTCTAGGAGGATTTTCAAAAACAAGATCAAACTAGATGAAATCGAGGACCTGAGAACGGAATTTGAGGCCAAAATCGATGCTCTCAGCCAAGAGGCTGAAGTAGGCGATTCGTGTTCATCAAACTGTGAACAAAGGCCTAAGAAAAAGTCTGAAAACCTCGCAAGCACAAAGAGGCCTCCGTAATGGAAGGCAACCAATACCACGAGTCCTTAACACAAAAGGACCGTAAAGCCCTACAACAGCTGCTGAAAGGGCAAAACAAAGAGAAAAGAAGTTACGCCCTGTCTGATTTCCTTCCTATGGATTACGAAACAGACAATGATGATAAAATACCGAACTTCCATCGGTATGACGGCATGGGAGACCCTAGGTCTCACTTGCAACTTTTCTCGTGTCGAGCCCATAAGAAGAAAAAAGACTCGATGAAATGGGTGTATTGGTTCCCTTTATCCCTTAAAGGCACAACTGCCAAATGGCTGGCTTCCTACGACTTAAGCCAGCTCACTACTTTTGAAGAGTTAGCGAACTGCTTCTTGCAAAGATTTGCACACAACGTAGAAGTCACGTCGACTCTGAATACCTTAAGGGATACAAAGCAACTTAGATGTACATGCCTTCATTATACGATGGAGGTCACTTTTGGGCCAAGTGTGAGAGCCCATATCTGAAGGATGCGCAGTCATGCTCATCCTAGATAACTTTAAAAGCGAGTTAAAAACCCTTCTCTCGCTCCATGAGATCTCAACTTTTCATAAGTTGATCGAAAAGGCATCCCTTTTCGAAACGAATTTAAGAAAAGGGACATACGATCACTTATGGAAAGGAAGTGCTGTTTCTAAAACCCGCTTGGAAAAGCCCATCACTTATGGGCTACCCACGATGGACAAAGGGGCAAAGCCCCATAAAATCGCCAATGTCCAAGTGGATCCAAGAGTAGCAGGCACTTCCAAAAATTTCGAAAAACTAGAAAATAAATGGGAGTGAACCTTTCAAAAATCAGGTGAAAAATGGGAGTACACTTCGCTGGGGCAACCTGTGTCGGAGGTCCTAGACCACCTACTTGCCCAAGGCATGATAGAACTCTCCGAAATCCCTGAAGGAATCACTTCCAAAGGGGGGTATTTAAATCGATTTTGTAAGTATCATCGGCTCAAGGGCCATGATACCAAACGCTGTTTCTCCCTTTTAAATAAAATTGAGAACTTGATAGCGGTGGGCCGGCTCCAAGTCACTGCAGAACCTGAGCCACCTCAAGCTATCTTCAAAGAACCCTTTCCCAAACACGCCAGTGGTAGTGGGAAAGGAAAGGAGGTATATACCCTCACCTTTTCTAAGGAACTCGCTTAAAAACCTAAGTCTGGTCGACCCACTTGTGCGCCCACTCTTGTATTGTACAAGAAGCCCACCCAAGTCGTCATCCGGGGACCACCAAGAGCTGAATCCCCGGCTAAACCAGTGTTAAAACTTCAAGGTGCTCCTCAACTCATACTTAGAGCCAAATTTAGCGCGAACCCTAGGCTGGTCATGGGGGAAGTGACTAGATCCGGGAGGATCTATCAACCCCCGCGCCTACAAAATGCTAAAAAGGTGGTCAGTGTGCCTGGCCCCTCAAAAGCATGTATTCCTGGAGTTCTGCCAAAAGTAGACAAGGATAAAGTCATCCTAAATCCTTATGACTTCGAAAACCACCTTTCAAAGATTCCTATCCACATGTCTATCCTAGAGCTTATACAAACCTCGCCTAGGCATAGACTCGTGCTAGAGAAAATTCTAGAAAGGGCCAAGGTTGATTCGAACATAAGTCCGGAATCCCTATCTGCCCAAGTGGCTTTATTAGGAGCAAAATCGCCCATCACTTTCTCAGAAGATGATGTAGATAGACCCTACGAGTCCCACAACCAGGCCCTGCATATCGAGGTGGTTTTGAATAACCACTCTCTGGACAGGTGCCTAGTCGATGGGGGAGGAGGGCTCAACATCCTTCCACTTCATATGGCGTATAAAATCGGAGTCACCTTGACTTCTGTGAACCCAAGCCCCATCGTTATCGCTGGATACGATGGGAATGCGTCTAGGCCATTAGGATCCATCGAACTCCCAATGGAAACGGGAGGGATCGCACACACGGGGGTGTTCCATGTCTTGGACATCCACCCCCATTATAACCTATTGCTGGGAAGGCCCTGGATACACAGCTTGTGCACTGTGCCATCCACCTTCCACAGGTGTGTCAAGATCCCTTTCAGGGACCAAGTCATGGTGATCCTAGGTGAGAGTCACCCACAGCTTCAGGGGATCATAAACTCTCCTTATTTATCGAGCTCCCAGGCCCATGAGGCTAACCTGGGCAGATTGTGATCGAGCCGCCAAGGCTCGTGTTAAACCACCCTAGAAAGGTTGTATGTGTGAAGGGGCTGCCCAAAGCAGGCCCCCTCCCGATTCTAACTCTTCTAGGAAAACCCAAGCGTTCCCTATTTCTAAAGCCCCTAGACAAGAGGCCATATGAGCACAATATGAGCACAATATGGCATGAGAGAGAGTGGGGGAGGATAAGATTAGAGTGTGTTGTAATTAAGCTTGACTTGTGTGTCAAGTTTGGGGTTAATCATGTGGGTTAGCCTAATTGAAGTGGGTTTAAGCTTGTATTAGCCAAAACCTAACCTAGGGCTGCACCAACATGATGTAATTAAGGTCTATGGGTCATGCAAAGGGAGCTCCTTAACCTCACCCTAACAAAAAAACCCTAATCCTAGCCTTTTACACTAATCCTGTCCTAATCCTAGCCTAATCACCTAACCCACTTTCCTAATCCAGGCCTAATCCCAACCTAATCACCTAACCCACTTTCCTAAACCTAGTTTAATTTCCCTAAACCTAACCTAATCCTAGCCAAATCACCTAACCCACCTCACTAAACCTCACCCCAAAACCAACCCACCTAGCTAAACCCTAAACCTCTAAACCACCCCACCTAAACCTAGCACACCATCTACCCAAAACCCCTTGTATGAAAATATCTGGCCCCTCCCCAAAACCAGCCCACCTTATCACCACACCACCCTACCTAAACCACCTAACCACCCTCCTAATACCAGCCCAAACCGCCCTTCAAAAAAACTATAAAAACCCCCCTAGTGGGCAGGTTTTCAAGTTTTTTCCATCCTCTCTCCAGCCCAACTGAGCCCAGCCGCTCCCAGCCAAGTCTGCCACCTGCACCACAACCGGCCACCACCTTGCTCCACCTGCACCATCACACCCCAACTGTCCAACCACCCGTCGCCACCATTCCCATCCGGCCGAACCACCCACTTCAACCACCCGGCTGCTCTTCTTCCATCCACCGCCTCTTCATTCGGTTAGTACCCCATCCTTCACTCTACCTCTTCTTCACTCCCCCTCCACTCTCAGCCACCTACACCACCACCACCTCACCCTAACACCACCTACCCGCCATCCAATCCATTCGGCCAAACCTCAGCCACTTCAATCCCCACCTAGAACTACTTCCCCTAGCAACACCCAGTCACTCCACCTAGCTCCCTCGGACCTGTCCCTTACGCTTCCCACCAGCCCCTAACTCCATCTTATCCTAAACCCTAGCTAGCTCCCTTCCAATCTACGACAACCCTAGCTACCTTAGCAACCACCACCACCGAGTCTCCCTTAGTCGGCCACTCCAACCGACTGTTCCATATCCATTCGGCCAGCCACCCGCCAGCCATATACCTCCCTTAGATACTCCCTTAGATACTCCCTTAGACACTCCCTTAGGCTCCCACTTGCCATATTTCCTAATACTACACCCTCCCTAGTGACCCTACTTAATCACCTTAACCCAACACACCAAGTTCGACACCTTGCTAGCAACCGGCCACATTCAAGGCACCCCTCCCGCGCACCTAAGACATCCGGCCAGCACCTCCCCTTGCCATTCAACTTCGAGGAGCTCCCTCTTGCAGCCCAAGGCGAAGGCCAAGCCCACGCTCAAGCAAGGCATCTTCGGACTAGCTATAAGTAAGTGCCTAACTCGGTCCTTAGTTGTAAACTTGCTTTAAATAAATTCGATACGGGGTTGTAATAACGGAGCATAGTCTCCCCCCACTTATAATAACGTGGCTTGGCACACCCACACACACATGCACTCTCTTAGTCGTGCACGATTTTGAACACACATGGGCCTAATCAGCCCCTAAGATATAAATATATATATATATACTTGAACTTATGTAGGGTTTTGCTTAAGTTGGGTGTGTTGTCTTTCAATTCAAGCACTCACACACATTGAGCCTTCGCTCTTATTTGTAGGACCCAAGTAAGGGCCATGTTATACTATTTGGGTTTCATTTCATGTTGTGTGCGTAGTACTTCAATTCAAGCACTCACACACATTGAGCCTTCGCTCTTATTTGTAAGACCCAAGTAAGGGCCGTGTTATACTATTTGGGTTTTATTTCATGTCAAGTGTGTAGTCTTTCAATTCAAGCACGCACCCACATTGAGCCTTCGCTCTTATTTGTAAGACCCAAGTATGGGCCGAGTTATACTATTTGGGTTTCATTTCATGTTGTGTGCGTAGTACTTCAATTCAAGCACTCACACACATTGAGCCTTCGCTCTTATTTGTAAGACCCAAGTAAGAGCCGTGTTATACTATTTGGGTTTAATTTCATGTTGTGTGCGTAGTACTTCAATTCAAGCACTCACACACATTGAGCTTTCGCTCTTATTCCCAAGACCTTAATCAAGGCCATATTGCAAGTTATATTTGGGTTTTATTTCATGTCGAGTGTGTAGTCTTTCAATTCAAGCATGCACCCACATTGAGCCTTCGCTCTTATTTGCAAGACCCAAGTAAGGGCCCATATATACCTTATATACATATCTCCCTTCGGCATTTACATTACAAGTCATTTTCCTTCGGTTATTTCCCTTCGGTCATTTCCCTTCAGCATTGTCTTTACATTCGGGTTTTCCCTTTGGAGTAGCATGAGTTTGCATTGCATCTACGCCATACCACGAGGTAGGATGCATATTGCATCAAAGCAAACCCTGTACTCCCGCTCAAATTTTCCCCATGTAGTGGAGTATTCATAAGACACACCTAGGTGGCCCATAAAGGGATAAAAAGAAAGACTTAGGCACGTGCAAATCCACGTGATCTAAAATCTACAATCGCATTAAAAAGACCTGAATCAAACACCTCGAACCGCTTTCGTAGGCCTTTTCTACCCTAAAACTCGATTTTTTAAAGCGTACAGACTAACCCTTGCGCATCGGTTGAAGAAGGTCTGCGACGAAAAGAGCTCACTTGCTCACAGTCGCCATGTTAGAAGTTAGGTTAAAATATATCTTCGCTAGCTTAGGTAAGCTAGCTGGCACGCCCTGTTTATACAAATAGGACTTAGACACACGAAAAGGTTCACCCCAGGCCTAAGAAACCAGGGAGGTGGAGGTTTTCTGTGTCTACAATAACAAGGAGTGAATCTCCAAAGACCTCGATGCATGATGCCCCTAGAGTTTTCGAAATCCTTAAGCCTTGTATGAGTGCTTCATACTCAGCTATGTTGTTGGAACATTTGAAATCTAGGCGGATTGCTATGGGAATCTTGCCCTTTTCAGGGGAGATGAGGATGACCCCAGCACCAGCCCCTCGTTGGTTTCGTGCCCCATCAAAATGCATCTTCCACACTTGGTTTTCAAAAGAGTTTGAGAAAATGTGGTTTTGAAAATGGTTTTGTAATATGCCTTCGTCAGGCATTTCATCAAGTGTGGGATATGCATCCTACAGGGGGAACTCAGCCACGTAGTCCGCTAGGGCTTGCCCCTTAATGGAGATTTGGTGGTGGTATTTCAGGTCATACTCCATTAGAAGGAGTTGCCATTTGCCCAATGTACCAGTGAGAATGGGTTTTTCGAACAAGTGCTTGATTGGATCAAGCTTGGACACTATCCAGATCTCATGATTTAGGAAATAGTGTCGAAATTTTTGGCAGGCCCAGACTAGGGCCAAGCACGTCTTCTCCATGGCTTGATAATTTCTTTTGTAAGCCAAGAGAGTTTTTGAAATATAATAGATGGCATACTCCTTATGGGTGTCACTTCATATTGAGCCAATAGGGCTCCCAAAGCATTTGCATGCACGGAAATGTAAAGTAAAAGCGGTTTTCCTTGCTTCGGAGGATTCAAAACAAGGGGATTAACCAGGTATGCCTTTAGTCTCTCGAAGGACTTCTGGCAGTCGTCATGCCATGAAAATTTCGTGCCCTTCCTCAACAGTTTGTTGAAGGGTTCGCATCTAGTCGCCAGATTTGATATAAATCGGCGAACGAACTGTAATCGACCCTGGAGGCTACGAATTTGGGTGAGATTGGAGGGTGGAGCCATGTCTGTGATGGCTCGACACTTAGAGGGGTCGGCTTCTATACCCCTTTGGCTTACCATAAAGCCTAGAAACTTCTCGGATTCTACCCTGAATACACATTTTTGAGGGTTTAGCTTTATTTTGTAAAGCCTAAGCCATTCGAATTTTTTTTGCAAACATTCGGTATGAGTGCATCGAATTTTGGATTTTGCCAAGAGATCATCTACATACACTTCTACTAGCTCATGAATCTGATCATGGAAGATCGTAGTCATGGCTCTCTGGTATGGTGCGCCAACATTTTTCAAACCAAAGGGCATGACTGTATAGCAGTACGTGCCCCACGGGGTTGTGAATGCGGTCTTACCCTGATCTCGTGGACTTAATTTAATTTGATTATAGCCTGAATAGCCATCCATAAACGAAAACATTTCATGATTTGCAGTACTATCGACTATCAATTCTATGTTTGGTAAAGGATAGTTATCCTTTGGAGTGGCTTTGTTCAGGTTTTTGAAATCGATGCATATTCAAATTTTCCCATTGGTTTTTCGAACCACAACGATATTTGATAACCAATCAGAATACGCAATGGGTTTTATAAATCCAGCTTTTAGCAGATCTTCTAAACCCTCTTTGACTTGCGTGTGTACATTCGGATGTATTTTCTGAAACTTCTGCTTTATGGGTTTTACATCCGCATCTAAGGGAAGACGATGTTCGACAATGCTAGGATCTATGCCCGGCATGTCTTCATACGTCCATGCAAACACATCTAAACAGGTTCGTAGAAATGTAATGAATGCTGATCTTTCATGCTCATGCAAACATGCGCCTATCTTGATGAGTTTTGGATTGGAATCACTCCTTAGGTTCACCTCTATGAAATCTCCTCCTACTGAATTGGAAGGTCTTTCAAAATCGAGAATTTTATGAAATTCTAGGAGCTCAAAAGTGGGATCTTCCTCAAGGGGATCCGCTTCTGGGCTTCGATCATTCTTGTGGGTTATAGACCCGAGGGAATTTGATGCGTGAGTTTTTAAAAGACCTGGTTTTATACTTGGATTTTCAATTGATTTCGAAATTTTTGGTCTGGCTATGCAGACGACGTTCCTTTCGAAATCCTTTTCTTTTCCCAAAGTCTTACCAGGAGCAGCTATGTACAAAATCTTTTTGGTATTTTGTAGATTTTCAATTTTTTTGGGTTTTTGCAAAACAAGAACTTTAGGAACTATACAAACCACTCTATTTTCGAGTTTTTGATTTTCTAATGTTTTTGGTTTTTGTGAATTTTCCATTTTTTTATTTTAAGTTTTTCAAATGTTTTTGTATTTTTATGAAAGGGATCTTCCATCATACCTACAAAGGAAAAACACTGCAGGTTAGACTCGGAATAAGAGGTCTAAATCGTAGGTCTCTTTTAGGGTAGGCTCCAAGGCACCCTTGACCCAGGTGGTCATAGGGGGTGGCTCTGGTGGTATTTTGAGAGTATAGCCGATCCCATATCGGCTTGGGTTGGCCGTAGGAAGTATTGGCTCTAGGAGACCCTGGTTTTGTGCCCCTAGACTTTTATAGGGCGTATAGCCCATGTTCAACAGCATGTTCCACGATTTCTTGTTTTTTGAAAAGTTAAGATACAAATCATGGTCCTGGAACTTGCTGTCGTCCATATTGTGTTTGTATGGCTTTTTGTCCAGGGGTTTTGGAAATAAGGGATGTTTGGGTCTTCCTAGAAGGGTGAGGATTGGGAGGGGGCCAGCCTTGGGTGGCCCCTTCACATACACAACCTTCCTAGGGTTGTTTAACACGAGCCTTGGTGGCTCGACCATGGTCTGCCCCAAGTTAGCCTCATGGGCATGGGAGCTTAACAAACAAGGGGAGTTTATGATCCCCTGAAGCTGAGGGTGACTCTCACCTAGGATCACCACGACTTGGTCCCTGAAAGGGATCTTTACACACCTGTGGAAGGTGGATGGCACAACGCACAAGCTATGTATCCAGGGCCTTCCCAACAACAGGTTATAATGGGGGTGGATGTCCAAGACATGGAACACCCCCGTGTGTGTGATCCCTCCCGTTTCCATAGGGAGTTCGATCGATCCTAAGGGTCTAGATGCATTCCCATCGTATCCAGTGATAACGATGGGGCTTGGGTTTACGGAAGTCAAGGTGACTTCGATTTGATACGCCACATGAAGTGGAAGGATGTTGAGCCCACCTGTCCAGAGAGTGGTTATTTAGAACCACCTCGATATGCAAGGCCTTGTTGTGGGACTCGTAGGGTCTATCTACATTATCTTCCGAGAAAGTGATGGGCGATTTTGCTCCTATTGATGCCACTTGGTTAGACAGGGATTCAGGACTTATGTTCGAACTAACCTTAGCTCTTTTTAGAATTTTCTCTAGCATGAGTCTATGCCTAGGCGAAGTTTGTATAAGCTCTAGAATGGACATGTGGATAGGAATCTTTGATAGATGGTTTTCGAAATCATAAGGGTTTAAAACGACTTTCCCATTGTTTGCTTTCGGCAGAACTCTAGGAATACATGCTTTTGAGGGGCCAGGCACACTGACCACCTTTTTAGCACTTTATAGGTGCGGGGGTTGATAGATCCTCCCGGATCTTGTTACTTCCCCCACGACCAACCTTGGGTTCGCACTTAAACTGGCTCTAATCGTGAGTTTTGGAGCACCTTGGAGTTTTAAAACTGGTTTAGTCGGGGATTCAGCTCTTGGTGGTCCTCGAATGATCACTTGGGCGAGCTTCTTGTAAAGTACAAGAGTAGACGCACAAGTGGATTGACCAGACTCAGACGAATGTGCTAGATCTTTCAAAAAGGTGAGGGTACATACCTCCTTTCCTTTCCCACTACTACTGGCGTGCTTGGGAAAGGGTTCTTTAAAGATAGCTTGAGTTGGCTCAGGTTCCGCAGTGACCTGGAGCCGGCCCTTTGCTATCAAGTTCTCGATTTGTTTAAGAGGGAGAAACAACACTTTGTATCATGGCCTTTCAGCCGATGATACTTGCAAAAGTGGTTTAAATATCCCCCTTTGTAAGTGACTCCCTCGGGGATTTTGAGAAGTTCAATCATGCCCTGGGCAAGTAGGAGGTCTAGGACCTCCATCACAGGTTGCCCCAACGGTGTGTACTCCCGTTTTTCAATAGGTTTTTGGAAGTTTCTCTCCTTTTTGTTTTATGATTTTTCAAAATTTTTCGAAGTGCTCGTCGGACCTGGATCCACCCGGATATTAGCAATTTTATGGGGCTTTGCCCCTTTGTCCATCGTGGGTAGCTCATAAGTGATGGGCTTCTCCAAGCGGGTTTTGGAAATGGCACTTCCTTTCCATAAGTGATCGTATATCCCCTTTTTCAAGTTTGTTTCGAAAAGGGATGCTTTTTTTATCAACTTATGGAAAGTTGAGATTTCGTGAAGTGAGAGAAGGGTCTTTATCTCACTTTTAAAATTATCCAGGATGAGTATGACTGCGCATCCTTCGGATATTGGCTCTCGCACTTGCCCTAAAAGGGACCTCCATCGAATAATGAAGGCATGCACGTCTTCGTTCATGCCTTGCTTTGTATCCCTTAAAGTGTTTAAAGTCGGCGTGACTTCTACGTTATGTGCAAATCTTTGCATAAAGGAGTTTGTTAACTCTTCAAAAGTAGCGAACTGGCTTAAATCGTAGGAAGCCAACCATTTGGCAGCTTTGCCTTTAAGGGATAGAGGGAACCAATACACCCATTTCATTGAGTCCTTTTTCTTCTTATGGGCTCGACGCGAGAAAAGTTGCAGGTGAGACCTAGGGTCTCCCATGCCATCATACCGATGGAAGTTCAGTATTTCATCGTCACTGTCTGTCTCATAATCCATGGGTAGGAAATCAGATAAGGCGTAACTCCTTTTCTCTTTATTTTTCCCTTTCAGCAGCTGTTGTAGGGCTTTACAGTCCTTTTGTGTGAAGGACTCGTGTTATTGGTTGCCTTCCATTACGGAGGCCTCTTTATGCTTGCGAGTTTTCAGTTTTTTTCTTCGCGCTTTGTTCACCATTCGATGAACATGAATCGCCTACTTCAGCCTCTTGGTTGAGAGCATCGATTTTGGCCTCGAATTCCCTTCTCAAGTCTTCTATCTTGTCTAGTTTGATTTTATTTTTCAAAATCCTCCTAGAGTGAGAACTTGATGCGCATGAGCCTTGGCTCGACACTTCACTTGGGTTAGATTTTGACATGCTTTCAAGCTTTTCAAAATTCCTACGTATGAAGTACAATAAAGAAAGAGTTAAAAACAACACCTTTTGGAAAATATTTTTGCAAGATTCCTAAGATAACTCAATTTTAAAAAGGCTCATGTCCCATCGGGCGTGCCAAATCCTGTAGACGCAGAAAGTTCCCGCTTCTGGTTCTTAGGCCTGAAGTGAACCTTTTCGTGTGTCTAAGTCCTATTTAAGCAAAAGGACATGCCAGCTAGCTTACTTAAGCTAGCGAAGAGATATTTTTAAATCTGACTCCTAACATGGCGACTGTAAGCAAGCAAGCTTTTTTTGTCGCAGACCTTCTTGCACCGATGCGCAAGGGTGTAGACGCAGAAAATCTCCTTCTCCTGGTTCTTAGGCCTAGAGCGAACCTTTTCATGTGTCTAAGTCCTATTTAAATAAACAGGGCATGCCAGCTAGCTTACCTAAGCTAGCGAAGATATATTCTAGAACCTGACTTCTAATGTGGCGACTGTGAGCAAGCAAGCTCTTGTCGTCGCAGACCTTCTTGCACCGATGCGCAAGAGTCAGTCTGTACGCTTTTAAAATTGAGTTTTTGAGTGAAAAAAGCCTACGAAAGCGGTTCGAGGTGTTTGATTCGGGTCTTGTTTGTACGATTTTCAGATTTTAGATCACGTGGATTTGCACGTGCCTAAGTCTTTCTTTTTATCCCTTTACGGGCCACCTAGGTGTGTGTTATGAACACTCCACTAAATGTGGCGACTTTGAGTGGGAGTATGGGGTTTGCTTTGATGCAATATGCATCCTAACTCGTTGTATGGCGTATATGCAATGCAAACTCACGCTACTCCAAAGGGAAAACCTGAATGTAAAGACAATGCCGAAGGGAAATGACCGAAGGGAAATGACTTGAAATGTAAATGCCGAAGGGAAATACGTATATAATGTATATATGGGCCCTTACTCGGGTCTTGCAAATAAGAGCGAAGGCTCAATGTGGGTGCGTGAGAGAATTGAAGTACTACACACACGATATGAAATGAAACCCAAATATAACTTGCAATATGGCCTTAACTAAGGTCTTGGGAGTAAGAGCGAAAGCTCAATGTGTGTTAGTGCGAGAATTGAAGTACTACGCACATGACATGAAATTAAACCCAAATATAAATTGCAATAGTCCTTGACTAAGGTCTTGGGAGTAAGAGCGAAAGCTCAATGTGTGTGAGTGCAAGAATTGAAAGACAACACACACAACATGAAATTAAACCCAAGGGAAATTATAACACGGCCCTTACTTGGGTCTTGCAAATAAGAGCGAAAGCTCAATGTGTGTGAGTGCGAGAATTTAAAGACAACACACCCAACTTAAGCAAAACCCTACGTAATTTAAAGTACATACATAAATTTATATCTTAGGGGTTGATTAGGCCCGTGTGTGTTCAAAATCGTGCACAGCTAAGAGAGTGCATGTGTGTGTGGATGTGCCAAGCCATGTTATTACAAGCGGGGGGAGACTATGCTTCGTTATTACAACCCCGTATCAAATTTAATTTAAGCAAGTCTACAACTAAGGACCGAGTTAGGCACTTACTTATAGCTGGTCCGGAGGTGACTTGCTTGAGCGTAGGCTTGGGCATCGCCTTGGCCTGCAAGAGGGAGCTCCTCGAAATGGAACGGCAAGGGGAGATGCTGGCCGGGTGCCTTGGGTGCGCGGAAAGGACGCCTTGAAGGTGGCCGACTACAAGAAAGGGGCTGCCTTGTGCTTTGGATTAAGGTGACTAAGGAAGGTCACTAAAGGATGGGCTGGTATAAAGGAAGGTAGTGCTAAAGGGGAGCCTAAGGGAGTGCCTAAGGAAGATGTATGGCAGGCCGAGTGGATTTGGTACAGTAGGTTGGAGTGGCTGACTAAGGGGAGCTTGGTGGTGGCCGACTGCTAGGGTGGCTAGGGATGTTATGGATGGGAAGGGAGCTAGCTAGGGTGCGGTGTAAGGTAGAGCTAAGGGCTGGTGAAAAGGGGTATGGGCAGGTCCTAGGGAACCAAGTGGGGTGGCCGGGTGTTACTAGGCGAAGTGGTTCAAGGCGGGTGATGTAAGGTGGAGGTCTGGCCGAATGGGTAGGGATGACGGGTAGGTGGTGTTGGCGGGAGGTTGTGGTGGTGTGGGTGGTTGAGAGTGGAGGGGAAGTGAAGAAGAGGTGGAGCTAAGGGTAGGGTACTAACCGAAAGGAGAAGAAGCTGGCGAATGGAAGAGGGGCAGCCGGGTGCTTCGGGTGGATGGGATTCAGTCGGGAGATGAAGGTGGCGCGAGGTGGAGCTTGGTGGAAGCAGTGGTGGTGGAGGTGGAGCTTGGCTGGGAGGTAGTGGCGCAGGTGGAGCAAGGTGGAAGGCTCGGCTGGAAGGGGATTGGCCAAGGTCGGCTGGGCCAAGGTGGACCAGAGTGAATGAAAAACCCGCCCACTAGGGGGGGGTTTATATAGGGTTGGAGATGGCGGTTGGGGCTGGTTTTGAGGAGGTGGTAAGGTGGTTTAGGTGGTGGTGGTGTGGTGATAAGGTGGGCTGGTTTTGAGGAGGGGTCAAATATTTTAATACAAGGGGTTTTAGGTAGATGGTATGCTAGGTTTAGGTGGGGTGGTTTAGGGGTTTAGGGCTTAGCTAGGTAGGGTGGTTTAGGGGTTTAGGGCTTAGCTAGGTGGGTTGGTTTTTGGGTGAGGTTTAGTGAGGTGGGTTAGGTGTTTAGGCTAGGATTAGGCTAGGTTTAAGGAAATTAGGCTAGGTTTAGGGAAGGATTAGGGAAGTGGGTTAGGTGATTAGGTTGGGATTAGGCCGGGATTAGGGAAGTGGGTTAGGTGATTAGGCTAGGTTTAGGCCAGGATTAGGGTAAAAGGCTAGGATTAGGGGTTTTTGATTAGGATTGGGTTAGGGAGCTCCCTTTGCATAACCCATAGACCTTGTTGCATCATGTTGGTGCAACCCTAGGTTAGCTTTTGTCTAATACAAGCTTAAACCCATGCTAATTAGGCTAACCCACATGATTAACCCCAAACTTGACACATAAGTCAAGCTTAATTACAACCACTCCCAAATCTTATCCTCCCCCACTCTCTCTCATGCCCATAATCCCACGTGAATTTCAAGTGGGCCCCACCTCCATTTATGAGAAGGTGATGTGGGCCATGGATGTGGATATTGGATTGGATCTCTGGATCCAAATCCAAATCCAAATCCAAGTCCACACATAGGTTTGGATTGGGATCTGGATATATATGGTCCAGATCCAATCCAAACTGAATTCTGACTCCTTTAGGCTGTGTTCAAAACGAACGGTTTGTGCGAGGTCTGACAGGATCAGTACTCCGTCTGCGTTGGGTCTTCGCCAACATGATCGTCCGCTTCCGTTTTTACCTTTCAGAGATGACTTCATATGATTTTTTATTATAAGAGGGTCTTCAACGTTCGAGATCCTAGGGGTGGATTCAACACGAGAGTTGTTGTGCCGGGCTCGACTTGTGCTCCGCTTTCGGGCTCTCTTTAGCTCTTTTGGTCCTGCTTTGATTAGGCCAAGCTTGCTTTGTGGGGTTTCAAAACGTGCTTTAATAGTTTTTAAAACATATTATACATATTTAAAACATATAAAAGTTTAAAATGCCTGTACAGGGTTGTCTGGAAGGCTCCTGGGTTTCCAGACTCAAAATAGCCCTTTGGGGCTGCTTTTATAAAACTAGGTTGATTTGAGAAATTCGTGGGATTTCGGGGTGTTTACAGATGCCCCTCTTTGGCCTTGTCTAAATCGATTTGGATAAGGGCAAAGATGACAAGCACCCCTTTCAATGTCTCCTTAGATTTAGCCACGAAGAATATGGGATCGTCCCAATCTTTAGCAAAAATCTCAGTTTTAAAACCTTGGTAGGAGGAGACATCACGCCAAAGGGATATGTTATGGAATCTGGTCCTAAATGGGATCATGTTTATGCAAGTACCATGCGTGGAATGTAGATGCATGGCATGGGTGTGGTGCCAAGAGTGGCAACCTCCCAAAGACCAGATGTGGTCAAACTCTAGAGACTTACAAGGCCTACGGCTCCAAGTGAGCAAATCCTATGTTGTTCGATGTTCGATTTTTCAAAATCTATTTACAAAAGCTATTTACAAAAGGGACAACTGTCTTGAGTCTCAATCCTAAGGATCTCGAGCTCTTCGTGTTTGCCCTTGTTTGGCCTTTTTTTCCTTTTTTTTCGTAGAGGGTCTCCCTTTGGGAGTATTTTTTCTTTAATCCCTCTTTTTTTTACAAGAGAATCGATTTTTCTTTTGAATTCTGGTTTCTTTCTTTTGGAAAGATACTTTGAATGGGAAATTCCCTTTATTTAGGCCTTTGTTTTCCTTTTGGAAGGAGAAGAGAAGAGGGGAGGACTTATCCCAAGCTCACACTCGATCCATTCCAGATCAGCCTATTTAGAAATAGCACGTACTACTTGCAAGTATCTTCCAATGTTGAACTAGGCCTTTCTTTGTAAGAAGAAAGATTTTGAAATGTAACCACGATTTTGAAGACTCCACTCTTTCACAAGTGCGAATTCTCTCACTCAAGGTCACACGACTTTGCCTTTGCACCTTATTTTCATGTCTCAGGGCAACTATCCCTAAAATTTTCGAAAATTGGAATTTAATCCAAATCCTACACATGATACTTCTTTAAGTATTGAATATTGATAGGATCTGCTAAATTCCTACCTTCTACATCGATCAACCAATACGAGTTGTTCGTGGTGGTTGCACGTACAACATAGGGTCCATCCCACTTGGGGCGCCACTTTCCAAGGGGATGTGGGCCACGATAGTGGATGATTCTCAAGACTAGATCCCCCACTTCAAAGTGGCGAGGTCTCATGTGTTTGCCATAGTGTCGGGCTATCCTTTGCCGGTATGCACGAGCATGGTCCATGGGAAGGAGTCGCCTCTAATCTAGCAAATCTAGTTCGGCCATCCTAGCATGCTGGAGCGTCTCTAGGGGGACGTCGAGTGCTATGGATGTATGGAATGAATGCAGTTGAGTATGAATGGGAAGAATGGCGTTTGTGCCATAGACCAATTCGAATGGTGTGGCATTCGTGGGAGTCTGGATGGAACTCCTATAAGCCCATAAGGCTTCATCCAGCTTCTCGTGCCACGTCCTACCCTTCTCTAAAATTTTCTCAATTATACTAATGAGAGTCTTGTTTGTGGCTTCGGCTTGGCCGTTGCCTTGAGGGTAGTAGGGCGAAGAGAAGTGGTGAGTTATGCCATACGTGTTGCACAACTTAACCATCCATTCGTTTTTGAATGGGGTGCCATTGTCAAACACAAGGTCTCATGGAACCCCAAATCGAGCCAAGATATTCCTCCGGATGAAAGCCACCACATGTTGCCCCAGCACGTTGGTTAGGGAAATGGCTTCCACCCACTTAGAGAAATACTCCGTGGCTGCTAAAATAAATCGATGCCTATTCGAGGCTTTTGGAAAAATTGGGCCTACGATGTCAAACGCCCACATGGTAAATGGCCAGGGGCTGACCACGGAATGCAATGCAGATGATGGGATATGAATGGCGTGCCCATGCACTTGACATGGATGACACTTCCTAACATGATCGTGGCAATCCTTTTACAGGGTGGACCAAAAATAGCCTCCTCTAAGTATTTTCATTGCCATCATATTGGCATTGACATGGCCTCCACATTCTCCATCGTGGATTTCATGCATCACTATCCTAGCCTCCTCTACATCGATACACCTAAGCAGGATGCTGGTAAAACTCTTTTTGTATAGAACCCCACCCAGAATGGTGTATCGGGTTGAAATCTTACGGATGAATGCCTTATCTTTGGATGTGGCATCCTCGGCGAATCCCCCATTTTCTAGAAAATGTTTGATGTCATAAAACCAGGGCTTTTCAATAGACTCTAGGTTATTTTGGCAAATATCCAGATCGTGTGTGGATGGGTTGGGCGCATGCCATATTTCTAAAGATCGGGTCCCTGAAATGGGATCGACCATTAGGGCTGAACCCAAGGAGGAGAGGGCATTGGCGATGCCATTGTCCTCTCTTCCTACGTGTGTGAGTTTACACGATTAGAACGACTCAACCAATCGAGTGGCCAACTCGTGATATGGAAGCAGTTTTTCATTACATACTTGAAAAATTTTCAAAACCTGGTTTATAACAAGGAGCGAATCTCCAAAGACCTCGATGCATGATGCCCCTAGAGTTTTCAAAATCCTTAAGCCTTGTATGAGTGCCTCATACTCAGCTACGTTGTTGGAACATTCGAAATCTAGGCGGACTGCTATGGGAATCTCACCCTTTTCTGGGGAGATGAGGATGACCCCAGCACCAGCCCCTCGTTGGTTTTGTGCCCCATCGAAGTGCATCTTCCATACTTGGTTTTCAAAAGAGTTTGCCAGAATGTGGTTTTGAAAATGGTTTTGCAATATGCCTTTGTAAACACCCCAAATCTTCTATTTTTCAAAAACTCTCAAAACACCAAAAAGCTCGTTTGAGCCAAAACGACGACCTGTTTTGAAATGTGAAAACAGGTACAGAAGGCAAAAGAAGACCCTAGGCCCGAAGAGGATTCAAGCCCAGAGCTTCAGAAGCCACTCCCTGATAAAAAAACAAAAGAAAGCAGAGCCCATTTGATGAAAAGCTCAACGGAGTCCAGAACGGCGAGACGGAGTCCGGACGACAAAGTTGGGGAAAACCCAACACCAGACGGAGCACTGATGAAGCCAGTGCCCGCACAGATCGTTCGCCTCGAAGAAGCCAAGAAGGACTGTCCGAAGAAATTTTGATTTGGATCTGGACCATATATATCCAGATCCAAATCCATGTAATGAATAGTGTTTGGATTTGGGCCAATCCAAATAGTGTTTGGGTCGATCCAAATAGTGTTTGGATTTGGATTGGATCCAAATAGTGTTTGGATTGGATCGGATCTGGATCAAAATATCCAGATCCGTATCCATAAAAATATTGGGTTTGGATCGGATACAGATCTCAAAATATCCGAGATCCAATATCCAGATCCAAATAGTGTTTGGATTTGGGTATGGATCCAAACCCCAAACCCAAACCCAAATCCAAGACCCACCTCAAATCTCTATAAATAGAGGTGAGGGGGTCCATGTAAAGGGTTCATGCAAATATTTGGGAGGAGAGAGAGGGAGTGATAGACCTAGCCATGTGGGCTCATTGGGTGAGGTGGGTTCAAGCCATGTGGGCTAAGTGGGTCTAGACCAAGTGGCTGCAACCAAGGTGGGCTGGACCAAGTGGCTGCAACCGTGGAGACGTGGGCTCAAGCCAAGAAGGACCGGCTCCAAGAGGTAAGCCTAACCTAACCTAGCCATTCTCTCTACACCCCTCTAAACCTAACCCCAACCTAGCCTAGGTTCGAACCTACCTAACAACAACTGAACCTAACCCTAACTAAACCTAGCCCTAACCCAACCTAGGTTCGACCAAACCTAACCCTAGACTTGAACCAACCTAAACCTAACCGGACCGCGCCTGCCGTGCGCACCCTGACGCTGTCCGCGCGCCCTGACGCTATCCCGCGCCCTGACGCCATCCCTCGCCCTGACGCCATCCCGCGCCCTGACGCCATCCCGCGCCCCAGCGCCCAGCGCCAGACGCCCGCCAGCGCCCATCGCCCAGCGCTAGGCGCCCGATTGCTGCGCCCGACGCCTTCCTGCCGACTTGACCACCTTCCTGCCGACCTAACCTGCACCCTGGCCGTGACCTGTACCCTAGGACAGACCCTACACAGCCCCCGTCTTGGCCGAACCTTAGTTCCCCTAAGACCCTAATCGTGCCCCATAGAACCTCCCTCAAAGCCACCTAGGATAACCCCCTCTTGGCTGCCCAAGGTGAACCGTGAGCCCACGTGCAAGCAAGTTGAACATGGACCAGCTATTTGTAAGTGTCTAAACTTGGTCTATTACATTAACTTGCTTTATATTCAATTAAATTTTGATACGGGGTTGTAGTAAAGGAGCTTCGTCTCCCCCCGATTGTAATAACGTGGTTTCACACACCCACACACATGTGCACTTGAGCCTTTCCGCTCTTAGTCGTACACTTTTTGCACACACACGGGCCTAACCAGCCCTTAATATATAGTTATATTTATATATTTTAAGTCAAGGGGGTTTTTAATTAAGTCGTGTGTGTTGTCTTTCCATTTTCCACATGCACACACATTGAGCCTTCGCTCTTACTCCCAAGACCTTAGTAAAGGCCTTATTGCAGTTATATTTGGGTTTCATTTATGTCGTGTGCGTAGTACTTCAATTCTACACTCACACACATTGAGCTTTCGCTCTTACTCCCAAGACCTTAGTCAAGGCATACTGCAATTATATTTGGGTTTCATTTATGTCGTGTGCGTAGTACTTCAATTCTACACTCACACACATTGAGCTTTCGCTCTTACTCCCAAGACCTTAGTAAAGGCATACTGCAATTTATATTTGGGTTTCATTTCATGTCGTGTGTGTAAGTCTTTCAATTCAAGCACGCACACACATTGAGCCTTCGCTCTTATTTACAAGACCCAAGTAAGGGCCCCTACATATACTCTATATAAAGTATTTCTTTCGGCTACGTCTTTAAGAATCGGGTTTTAAGGTTCAAGTTGTGTGCGTTGTCTTTCAATATATACACGACACACACTTACACAATTGAGCCTTTTCGCTCTTAAGATATAGCCATATTTCCCCTTCCGCTATTTACTTTACAAGTCATTTCCCTTCGGCTATTTACTTTACAAGTCATTTCCCTTCGGCAATTTCCCTTCGGCATTGTCTTTTAATTTCGGGTTTTCCCTTTGGAGTAGCGTGAGTTTGCATTGCATCTACGCCATACCACGAGGTAGGACGCATATTGCATCGAAGCAAGCCCCGTACTCCCGCTCAAATTCGCCCCATGTAGTGGAGTGTTCATAACACACACCTAGGTGGCCCATAAAGGGATAAAAAGAAAGACTTAGGCACGTGCAAATCCACGTGATCTAAAATCTGAGAATCGTACAAACCCGAATCAAATCGTGCAAGACTTAGGGTCGTCCAACCCTTACAAAGTCAAAATCGCCCAAATGCATGGTTTTCAAAAGGTTTTAAAACACTTCTTCATTCAAAATATATTTTGAGTTAAACTTGTTTCAAAACGAAGTCTCTAAGCGTACAGACTGACCCTT
Source organism: Brasenia schreberi (assembly GCA_036023115.1). Taxonomy (NCBI): domain Eukaryota; kingdom Viridiplantae; phylum Streptophyta; class Magnoliopsida; order Nymphaeales; family Cabombaceae; genus Brasenia; species Brasenia schreberi. Next base: position 1,237,763 of record JAYKKT010000016.1, read on the forward strand.
GCGCATCGGTGCAAGAAGGTCTGCGACGTAAAAATCCCGCTTGCCTACAATCGCCTTTCAAAAGTCAGATTATTTTCAAAACATACTTTGCTAGTTAAAGTAAACTAGCTGGCACGCCCATAAAGCGAAGTAGATTGCGAAAAGGTTCACTTCAGGCCTAAGAACCCGTAAGTGAAAATTTTCGGTGTCTACAGATTTGGCACGCCCGGTGGGACCCGGGACTTAAGCAAACTTCAAACAAACGAGTTATACTCAAATTTTCGAAAAAAAGAGTGTTTTTCAAAAATCGTGCATACTTAGGAAAATTGCATGAAAATGGATAGAAAGCTACAAAAATCTTCGTTGAGTAAACTAAAAGAGGTTTTCAAATCAGATAAAGCCCAAAGAGAGCTCGATGAGATTGAAAAAATATTTCAAAAGATGGATGCTTTAAGCAAGGAGCTTAAAGCCCATCGATCACATAGCAGCTCTTCAAGGGCACATACAGATCGTGAATTGAAAACCGATCTCAAACTCAACGAAGGATTGGAGATTAGAGACAAATCCCGGCAAAGGGATAAGTCGTCCACTCCTACAACTTCAAGCTTTTCAAAATCCATAGAAAAACCAAAAAAAGATTTTTCTATTTCAAAAAACCAAAAAAATCTTGAAAATTTGGAAAAAGACCAAAAAATTGAAAAACAAAATTTTGGAATTTCGAAAACTTCAAGTAAAAGTCCTAAGTCTAGGCACACACATACAGTGGGACATGAAGTCCACACCCTACAAAGGAACGAGAGTGAAAAACAGGAAGGTTTCGAAAGGAAACGCCTCGTTAAACCCCGGGGGCTCAAAACAGAGTTACCCGGGAAATCGGCTTGCTCTCACCCTGAAAAGGTAGACAAGCCACAAAGAGGTATGCCTGAAACCCATCCTTCTCAAGACTCTCTTCTTCATGTAGGGTCATCAGATGCATTGGATAACCCCTTTGCACACACAAACCCACAAACTGTGCCAAAACTTGAGGATTTTCAAGGTGCGCCAACTATCGCGCACCATTCAAAGGAATTTCAAAAACAAAAAGAAGTTTCGAAAATGGTAGACATAGAGACCCCTAATGCATGCATCGACATCTTAGGAGCTCATAACCCTACCATAGAAAAACCCACTTCTTCGAGCCTAGTCCTGTGCCCTGGAGCCAAGGCTATGGCTTTGAAACAAAAAAATCAATCCCTAGGGGCACCACGAGTTGAACCTAGGGACCAAGTCAAAAACTTCAAGGGACCTTGCATGGCTCCCCTTGAAGTAAATTTTTCCCAAAATAGGGTATGGAACCATAAGTTTTCCATAACCCTGCTATGTCCAAAACTCCTCAAGGAACCAAGCTTGGCTTTCCTTGAGGGCAAAGTCTCCCAAACCAGGTTTGTATGGAAGCCCAAGTCTTCCATCACCCCGGAATCCAAACTCCCGATATCCAAAAGGGTATATATCCCCAACATGGACGATTCCATGTTCCAAGACCATGATTTATACCAAAACTTTTCGAAAAACAAAAAGTCTTGGAACATGATTCTGAATATGGGATATAAACCCTACGCGGGCCTGGGAACCCGAAACCAAGGTAGGCTTGAGCTTGTCCTACCTAAAACCAATAGGGAACGATATGGACTGGGCTACAGCCCACCCATACCACCAGAGCCGCCACCTAAGACCATCTGGGTCAAGGGTGCCTTGTAGAACCTCTAAAACCGAAACCCATGTCTTAGACCTATCTGATTAGAGTCTGATTCATGAATGTTTTCTTTGAAGGTTCAATGGAAGATCCCTACTTTTGAAAAAGACAAAAAAAGTTGAAAACTCTCAAAATCTCAAAAACATTTGGAAAAACGAAAATTACAAAAAGAAATTTATTTCCAAAAGCCTTTGGCCATGTACAAAGCCCATTTTCGAAAAATTGTAAAAATGCTTTCGAAAATTGTATATACTCCTTGAAACCAAGTGTGCAAAAAGCTGGTCCTATCTACCCTTTTGCCTAGAGCTTTTTCAAAAATGAAAAGCTCGAGAATCACCAAAGCAAGGAGGAATAAACACCTCCAAGCTTCCTGAACTTCGCAAAAATCCTTAACTTATGGAAAATTGGGGATTTTTAGAAATAAGTTAACCCATAGTGTGTGCATAAGCATCATGCATTACACTTTGAAATCATTCATATGCATCGAGTCTAGACATCATTCTAGAAATCGAATTCAGGGTTTTGCAAAATCAAAGGGGCAATAAGAGTCGACCCCCTAAGTATCGAGCCTTCATAGGCATGTCTCCATACAAATCAAAACCAACACCTTCGAGGCAAATTTTAAAAAAGGAAATGAGAATCTTGAAAAAGGGTTACACATTTCACAAAAACCTTTCATGGCTTTGAAAAGAAAGATTTTCTTCAACTTCTGGTTTATATAAAAACCTTGATTGTGTTAGGATAAAGAACATGAATCTCACAATGAAATATGGAGACCATGTCAAAACTAAAACCTGATGGCCATGACGATCACTTAGGGCTGGTTATGTTTCCCATCCTTGAGCAAAAAGTATCATGATCATGTTAGAAAAACCATGGAAGTGCATGGACATGAACATACCATTGTCCATCCAAAATCCCTTTGAAAAACCATGGCCCTTCACCATATGGCCATGCGAAATTCCCATCAAGCTAGGGGCATTTTTAAACACAACCCCTAGACACTTTCCATGGATAAGTGAACGCATCTCCTTCATGATTTGTGAGATACATTTCATGTGTTCATCATTGCATAAAAACATGTATTTCCATTTTAAATCACATGGAGTGCATAGCATGCATCATATCACCCCGAAGAAAGCCCAAAAGGGTGGCAAACTCGAGTAGAAATGTCCCCATGTCTTCGAAAGGGCAACAAAAATTAGAAATTTGTTGATATTGTGGATAGAAATTAGCAAAACCCCGAAAATGCCCGAATATTCAAAAGGGTTTATGCTGAATTCTTTTTCAAAAAGATTTTGAAAAATCGAACTCCTTTGAAACTTCTTGAAAGAAGGATCGAAGTAGATTGTATAACCCCGAATGGAGGAATCTATACTTTTCGAAAAGTAGAGTCTTCCAAAAATGAATTGGCTATATTTCAAAGAACCCTGGCTTACAAGATTAAGCCTTGTTCAAAATATCAAAATATTTTCGAATAGCAGATGCTATTAAGAAATAGGACGATCTCGTTTGAATCGAGTAACCAAAGGGATAAGCCCTCCCCCATCCTACTTTCTCTCCAAAAAGGAAAATTGGCTATTTTCAAAAGAAAGAAAAAAAAAATCGAGAATACAAAAACTCCTCCGAAAGTGGTCTTCCCTTCATAAACAGGGAATACAAAAACTCCTCCGAAAGAGGTCTTCTCGTTTCAAAAGAAAAAGGAGATATAAAAACACTCCTCCCAAAGAGGTCTTCCCTTCATAAACAGGGAATACAAAAACTCCTCCAAAGAGCTGCTCTCCTTTAAAGAAAAGAGGGATTAATGAAAAAATACTCCCAAAGGGAGACCCTCTATGAAAAAGAAACAAAAAGCCAAAGCTCCAAAGAGCGATTTTCCGATTCTTTGCCTAAAACCACGGGACGCTTCAGAAGGGACCGTGGTATCTCTTTCCCATATCCCTACGGCTTATCCCCGAGGAAAAAGATTCAAATTTGCAAAAATCCTAAAGTACGAATAAAATCGGCTTATTTGGATTTCATTTTGTTTGAGAACTCGACTCTGTTTTGTAGGAAATGGAACTTTGAAATGTTTTCCAAGTTTTCCTACCCAAAAACCTCTACTGAGTAGCGGGTATTGAAACCTGAATGAAGGGAAGTATGAAAAATGGAAGTCCTTTTCGATACAAGTTAAAAGGAGTTCCTTTTCAAAAAGAAATTTTCGAAAAACCCACGAATGTCAAAAAGACATGGGTGAAAACCTCCTCGGAGCAACCAGCCTCAAAAGGCTCTCTTCGGGCTCAAAAACAAAAAATAAAATTTTTCTCATGCATGCATTCAAAGAGTCATTCGTGCATGATCATACATATAGGGAAATAGCTAGGAAAAGCCCCCTTTTGCTGAAAATCCCCACTTGTGGAAAAAAAAATAGGGTTTTTGCAAAATAAATGGTGTATTCTCGAGAAAATTTGAGAGAACGGGGTGTTTCTTCTTTGCCATTATCCAAATACATTTGGATAATGCCAAAGAGGGGCATCTGTAAACACCCCAAATCTTCTATTTTTCAAAAACTCTCAAAACACCAAAAAGCTCGTTTGAGCCAAAACGACGACCTGTTTTGAAATGTGAAAACAGGTACAGAAGGCAAAAGAAGACCCTAGGCCCGAAGAGGATTCAAGCCCAGAGCTTCAGAAGCCACTCCCTGATAAAAAAACAAAAGAAAGCAGAGCCCATTTGATGAAAAGCTCAACGGAGTCCAGAACGGCGAGACGGAGTCCGGACGACAAAGTTGGGGAAAACCCAGCACAAGACGGAGCACTGATGAAGCCAGTGCCCGCACAGATCGTTCGCCTCGAGAAGCCAAGAAGGACTGTCCGAAGAAATTTTGATTTGGATCTGGACCATATATATCCAGATCCAAATCCATGTAATGAATAGTGTTTGGATTTGGGCCAATCCAAATAGTGTTTGGGTCGATCCAAATAGTGTTTGGATTTGGATTGGATCCAAATAGTGTTTGGATTGGATCGGATCTGGATCAAAATATCCAGATCCGTATCCATGAAAATATTGGGTTTGGATCGGATACAGATCTCAAAATATCCGAGATCCAATATCCAGATCCAAATAGTGTTTGGATTTGGGTATGGATCCAAACCCCAAACCCAAACCCAAATCCAAGACCCACCTCAAATCTCTATAAATAGAGGTGAGGGGGTCCATGTAAAGGGTTCATGCAAATATTTGGGAGGAGAGAGAGGGAGTGATAGACCTAGCCATGTGGGCTCATTGGGTGAGGTGGGTTCAAGCCATGTGGGCTAAGTGGGTCTAGACCAAGTGGCTGCAACCAAGGTGGGCTGGACCAAGTGGCTGCAACCGTGGAGACGTGGGCTCAAGCCAAGAAGGACCGGCTCCAAGAGGTAAGCCTAACCTAACCTAGCCATTCTCTCTACACCCCTCTAAACCTAACCCCAACCTAGCCTAGGTTCGAACCTACCTAACCCCAACTGAACCTAACCCTAACTAAACCTAGCCCTAACCCAACCTAGGTTCGACCAAACCTAACCCTAGACTTGAACCAACCTAAACCTAACCGGACCGCGCCTGCCGTGCGCACCCTGACGCTGTCCGCGCGCCCTGACGCTATCCCGCGCCCTGACGCCATCCCGCGCCCTGACGCCATCCCGCGCCCAGCGCCAGACGCCCGCCAGCGCCCAGCGCCCAGCGCCAGGCGCCCGATTGCTGCGCCCGACGCCTTCCTGCCGACTTGACCACCTTCCTGCCGACCTAACCTGCACCCTGGCCGTGACCTGTACCCTAGGACAGACCCTAGGACAGACCCTACACAGCCCCCGTCTTGGCCGAACCTTAGTTCCCCTAAGACCCTAATCGTGCCCCATAGAACCTCCCTCAAAGCCACCTAGGATAACCCCCTCTTGGCTGCCCAAGGTGAACCGTGAGCCCACGTGCAAGCAAGTTGAACATGGACCAACTATTTGTAAGTGTCTAAACTTGGTCTATTACATTAACTTGCTTTATATTCAATTAAATTTTGATACGGGGTTGTAGTAAAGGAGCTTCGTCTCCCCCCGATTGTAATAACGTGGTTTGACACACCCACACACATGTGCACTTGAGCCTTTCCGCTCTTAGTCGTACACTTTTTGCACACACACGGGCCTAACCAGCCCTTAATATATAGTTATATTTATATATTTTAAGTCAAGGGGTTTTTAATTAAGTCGTGTGTGTTGTCTTTCCATTTTCCACACGCACACACATTGAGCCTTCGCTCTTACTCCCAAGACCTTAGTAAAGGCCTTATTGCAGTTATATTTGGGTTTCATTTATGTCGTGTGCGTAGTACTTCAATTCTACACTCACACACATTGAGCTTTCGCTCTTACTCCCAAGACCTTAGTCAAGGCATACTGCAATTATATTTGGGTTTCATTTATGTCGTGTGCGTAGTACTTCAATTCTACACTCACACACATTGAGCTTTCGCTCTTACTCCCAAGACCTTAGTCAAGGCATACTGCAATTTATATTTGGGTTTCATTTCATGTCGTGTGTGTAAGTCTTTCAATTCAAGCACGCACACACATTGAGCCTTCGCTCTTATTTACAAGACCCAAGTAAGGGCCCCTACATATACTCTATATAAAGTATTTCTTTCGGCTACGTCTTTAAGATTCGGGTTTTAAGGTTCAAGTTGTGTGCGTTGTCTTTCAATATATACACGACACACACTTACACAATTGAGCCTTTTCGCTCTTAAGATATAGCCATATTTCCCCTTCCGCTATTTACTTTACAAGTCATTTCCCTTCGGCTATTTACTTTACAAGTCATTTCCCTTCGGCAATTTCCCTTCGGCATTGTCTTTTAATTTCGGGTTTTCCCTTTGGAGTAGCGTGAGTTTGCATTGCATCTACGCCATACCACGAGGTAGGACGCATATTGCATCGAAGCAAGCCCCGTACTCCCGCTCAAATTCGCCCCATGTAGTGGAGTGTTCATAACACACACCTAGGTGGCCCATAAAGGGATAAAAAGAAAGACTTAGGCACGTGCAAATCCACGTGATCTAAAATCTGAGAATCGTACAAACCCGAATCAAATCGTGCAAGACTTAGGGTCGTCCAACCCTTACAAAGTCAAAATCGCCCAAATGCATGGTTTTCAAAAGGTTTTAAAACACTTCTTCATTCAAAATATATTTTGAGTTAAACTTGTTTCAAAACGAAGTCTCTAAGCGTACAGACTGACCCTTGCGCATCGGTGCAAGAAGGTCTGCGACGTAAAAATCCCGCTTGCCTACAATCGCCTTTCAAAAGTCAGATTATTTTCAAAACATACTTTGCTAGTTAAAGTAAACTAGCTGGCACGCCCATAAAGCGAAGTAGATTGCGAAAAGGTTCACTTTAGGCCTAAGAACCCGTAAGTGAAAATTTTCGGTGTCTACAGCCTTCGTCAGGCATTTCATCAAATGTGGGATATGCGTCCTTCAGGGGGAACTCAGCCACGTAATCTGCTAGGGCTTGCCCCTTAATGGAGATCTGGTGATGGTATTTCAGGTCATACTCCATTAGAAGGAGTTGCCATTTGCCCAATCTACCCGTGAGAATGGGTCTTTCGAATAAGTGCTTGATTGGATCAAGCTTGGACACTATCTAGATCTCATGATCTAGGAAATAGTGTCTGAATTTCTGGCAAGCCTAGACTAGGGCAAAGCACGTCTTCTCCATGGCTTGATAATTTCGTTCATAAGCCAAGAGAGTTTTCGAAATATAGTAGATGGCATACTCCTTATGGGTGTCATCCTCGTATTGAGCCAACAGGGCTCCTAAAGCATTTGTATGCACGGAGATGTAAAGTAAAAGCGGTTTTCCTTGTTTTAGAGGATTCAAAACGGGGGGATTAACTAAGTATGCCTTTAGTCTCTCGAAGGACTTCTGGCATTCGTCATCCCATAAGAATTTCGTGCCCTTCCTCAACAGTTTGTTGAAGGGTTCGCATCTAGTCACCAGATTTGATATGAATCAGCGAACGGACTGTAATCGACCTTGGAGGCTACGAATTTGAGTGAGATTGGAGGGTGGAGCCATGTCTATGATGGCTCGACACTTAAAGGGGTCGACTTCTATACCCCTTTGGCTCACCATAAAGCCTAGAAGCTTCCCTGATTCTACCCCGAATACACATTTTTGAGGGTTTATCTTTACTTTGTAAAGCCTAAGCCTTTCGAAAATCTTTTGCAAACATTCGATATGAGTGCATCGGGTTTTGGATTTCGCCAAGAGATCATCTACATACACTTCTATGAGCTCATGAATTTGATCATGGAAGATCATGGTCATGGCTTGTTGGTATGGTGAAGGCGGTCTTACCCTGATCTCGTGGACTTAGTTTGATTTGATTATAGCCTGAATAGCCATCCATAAACAAAAACATTTCATGATTTGCAGTACCATCGACTATCAAATCCATGTTTGGTAAAGGATAATTATCCTTTGGAGTGGCTTTATTCAGGTTTCTGAAATCGATGCATATTCGAATTTTCCCATTGGTTTTTCGAACTACAACGATGTTTGACAACCAATCAGAATACGCAATGGGTTTTATAAATCCGGCTTTTAACAGATCTTCTAAACCCTCTTTGACTTGCGTGTGTACATTCGGGTGTATTTTCCTAAGCTTATGCTTTATGGGTTTTACACCTGCATCAAAGGAAAGACGATGTTCGACAATGCTGGGGTCTATGCCCGGCATGTATTCATACGTCCATGCAAACACATCTAAATAGGTTTGTAGAAATGCAATGAATGCTAATCTTTCAGGTTCATGCAAGCGTGCGCCTATTTTGATGGTTTTGGGATTGGAATAATCCCCTAGGTTCACCTCTATGAAATCTCCTCCTATTGAATTGGAAGGTCTTTCAAAATCGAGAATTTTATGAAATTCTGGGAGCTCAGAAGTGGGATCTTCCTCAAGGGGATCCACTTCTGGGCTTCGATCATTCTCGTGGGCTATAGACCCGAGGGAATTTGATGCATGTTTTTCAAAAAGACCTGGTTTTGTACTCAGATTTTCAATCGATTTCGAAATTTTTGGTCTGGCTATGCAGACGACGTTCCTTTCGAAATCTTTTTCCAAAGCCTTACCAGGAGCAGCTATATACAAAATCTTTTTGGTATTTTCCAAATTTTCGATTTTTTGGGGTTTTTATAAAATAGGAACTATACAAAGCACTCTATTTTTGAGTTTTTGTTTTTTCATTGTTTTTGGTTTTTCTTATTTTTCGATTTTTTTGATTTTAAGTTTTCCAAATGTTTTTGTATTTTTCTGAAAGGGATCTTCCGTCATACCTACAAAGGGAAAACACTACGGGTTAGACTTGGAATAGGAGGTTTAAATCATAGGTTTCTTCTAGGGTAGGCTCCAGGGCACCCTTGACCCAGGTGGTCACAGGGGGTGGCTCTGGCAGTATTCTGGGAGTATAGCCGATCCCGTATTGGCTTGGGTTGGCCTTAGGAAGGATGGGCTCTAGGAGACCCTGGTTTTGTGCCCCTAGACTTTTGTAGGGCATATAGCCCATATTTAACATGTTCCATGATTTCTTATTCTTTGAAAATGCAAAGTATAAATCGTGGTCCTGGAACTTGCTGTTGTCCATATCGTGCTCGTATGGCTTTTTGTCCAGGGGCTTCGGAAATAGGGAACGCTTGGGTTTTCCTAAAAGGGTTAAGATCGGGAGGGGGCCTGCTTTGGGCGGCCCCTTCACATATACAACCTTCCTAGGGTTGTTTAACACAAGCCTTGGCGGCTCAATCACAATCTGCCCCAGGTTAGCCTCATGGGCTTGGGAGCTCGATAAACAAGGGAAGTTTATGATCCCCTGAAGCTGTGGGTGACTCTCACCTAGGATCACCACGACCTGATCCCTGAAAGGGATCTTGACACACCTGTGGAAGGTGGATGGCACAGCACACAAGCTGTGTATCCAGGGCCTTCCTAGCAACAGGTTATAATGGGGGTGGATGTCCAAGACATGGAACACCCCCATGTGTGTGATCCCTCCCGTTTCCATCGGGAGTTCGATTGATCCTAAAGGCCTAGACGCATTCCCATCGTATCCACTGATAACGATGGGGCTTGGGTTCACAGAAGTCAAGGCTTGGCTTACCTAAGCTAGCGAAGATATATTTTAGAACCTGACTTCTAACGTGACGACTGTGAGCAAGCAAGCTCTTGTGGTCGCAGATCTTCTTGCACCGATGCGCAAGGGTCAGTCTGTACGCTTTTAAAAATCGAGTTTTTGAGTGAAAAAAGCCTACGAAAGCGGTTCGAGGTGTTTGATTTGGGTCTAGTTTGTACGATTTTCATATTTTAGATCACGTGGATTTGCACATGCCTAAGTCTTTCTTTTTATCCCTTTACGGGCCACCTAGGTGTGTGTTATGAACACTCTACTAAATGTGGCGACTTTGAGTGGGAGTATGGGGTTTGCTTTGATGCAATATGCGTCCTAACTCGTGGTATGGCGTATATGCAATGCAAACTCACGCTACTCCAAAGGGAAAACCCGAATGTAAAGACAATGCCGAAGGGAAATGACCGAAGGGAAATGACTTGAAATGTAAATGCCGAAGGGAAATACGTATATAATGTATATATGGGCCCTTACTCGGGTCTTGCAAATAAGAGCGAAAGCTAAATGTGGGTGCGTGCGAGAATTGAAGTACTACACACATGACATGAAATGAAACCCAAATATAACTTGCAATATGGCCTTAACTATGGTCTTGGGAATAAGAGCGAAAGCTCAATGTGTGTGAGTGCTTGAATTGAAGTACTACGCACACAACATGAAATTAAACCCAAATATAAATTGCAGTATGGCCTTAACTAAGGTCTTGGGAATAAGAGCGAAAGCTCAATGTGTGTGAGTGCTTGAATTGAAGTACTACGCACACAACATGAAATTAAACCCAAATATAAATTGCAGTATGGCCTTAACTAAGGTCTTGGGAATAAGAGCGAAAGCTCAATGTGTGTGAGTGCCTGAATTGAAGTACTACGCACACAACATGAAATTAAACCCAAGGATAGTATAACACGACCCTTACTTGGGTCTTACAAATAAGAGCGAAGGCTCAATGTGTGTGAGTGCGAGAATTTAAAGGCAACACACCCAACTTAAGCAAAACCCTACGTAATTTAAAGTATATACATAAATTTATATCTTAGGGGCTTATTAGGCCCGTGTGTGTTCAAAATCGTGCACAACTAAGAGAGTGCACGTGTGTGTGGATGTGCCAAGCCACGTTATTACAAGCGGGGGGAGACTATGCTCCGTTATTACAACCCCGTATCAAATTTAATTTAAGCAAGTCTACAACTAGGGACCGAGTTAGGCACTTACTTATAGCTGGTCCGGAGGTGACTTGCTTGAGCGAGGCTTGGGCTTCGCCTTGGCCTGCAAGAGGGAGCTCCTCGAAATGGAACGGTAAGGGGAGATGCTGGCCGGGTGCCTTGGGTGCGCGGGAAGGATGCCTTGAAGGTGGCCGGCTGCTAGAAAGGGGCTGCCTTGGTGCTTTGGATTAAGGTGACTAAGGAAGGTCACTAAAGGATGGGCTGGTATAAAGGAAGGTAGTGCTAAAGGGGAGCCTAAGGGAGTGCCTAAGGAAGATGTATGGCTGGCCGAGTGGATTTGGTACAGTCGATTGGAGTGGCCGACTAAGGGGAGCTTGGTGGTGGCCGGTTGCTAGCCAGCTAGGGTGTGGTGTAAGGTAGAGCTAAGGGCTGGTGAAAAGGGGTATGGGCAGGTCCTAGGGAACCAAGTGGGGTGGCCGGGTGTTACTAGGCGAAGTGGTTCAAGGCGGGTGACGTAAGGTGGAGGTCTGGCCGAATGGGTAGGGATGACGGGTAGGTGGTGTTGGCGGGAGGTTGTGGTGGTGTGGGTGGTTGAGAGTGGAGGGGGAGTGAAGAAGAGGTGGAGCTAAGGGTAGGGTACTAACCGAAAGGGGAAGAAGCTGGCGGATGGAAGAGGGGCAGCCGGGTGCTTCGAGTGGATGGGATTCAGCCGGGAGATGAAGGTGGCGCGAGGTGGAGCTTGGTGGAAGTAGTGGTGGTGGAGGTGGAGCTTGGCTGGGAGGCAGTGGCGCAGGTGGAGCAAGGTGGAAGGCTCGGCTAGGCCAAGGTGGACCAGAGTGAATGAAAAACCCGCCCACTAGGGGGGGGTTTATATAGGGTTGGAGATGGCGGTTGGGGCTAGTTTTGAGGAGGTGGTAAGGTGGTTTAGGTGGTGGTGGTGTGGTGATAAGGTGGGCTGGTTTTGAGGAGGGGCCAGATATTTTAATACAAGGGGTTTTAGGTAGATGGTGTGCTAGGTTTAGGTGGGGTGGTTTAGGGGTTTAGGGCTTAGCTAGGTGGGTTGGTTTTTGGGTGAGCTTTAGTGAGGTGGGTTAGGTGATTAGGCTAAGATTATGCTAGGTTTAAGGAAATTAGGCTAGGTTTAGGGAAGGATTAGGAAAGTGGGTTAGGTGATTAGGTTGGGATTAGGCCGGGATTAGGGAAGTGGGTTAGGTGATTAGGCTAGGTTTAGGCCAGGATTAGGGTAAAAGGCTAGGATTAGGGGTGTTTGATTAGGATTGGGTTAGGGAGCTCCCTTTCCATAACCCATAGACCTTGTTGCATCATGTTGGTGCAGTCCTAGGTTAGGTTTTGGCTAATACAAGCTTAAACCCATGCTAATTAGGCTAACCCACATGATTAACCCCAAACTTGACACATAAGTCAAGCTTAATTACAACCACTCCCAAATCTTATCCACCCCCACTCTCTCTCATGCCCATAATCCCACGTGAATTTCAAGTGGGCCCCACCTCCATTTATGAGAAGGTGATGTGGGCCATGGATGTGGATATTGGATTGGATCTCTGGATCCAAATCCAAATCCATTCCACACATAGGTTTGGATTGGGATCTAGATATATATGGTCCAGATCCAATCCAAACTGAATTCTGACTCCTTCAGGTTGTGTTCGAAACGAACGGTTTGTGTGGGGTCTGACAGCATCAGTACTCTGTCTACGTTGGGTCTTCGCCAACATGATCGTCCGCTTCCGTTTTTACCTTCCAGAGATGACTTCATATGATTTTTTATTATAACAGGGTCTTGGACGTTCGAGATCCTGGGGGTGGATTCAACACGAGAGTTGCTGTGCCGGGCTCGACTTGTGCTCCGGTTCTGGGCTCTCTTTAGCTCTTCTGGTCCTGCTTTGATCAGGCCAATCTTGCTTTGTGGGGTTTCAAAATGTGTTTTAACAGTTTTTAAAACATATTATACATATTTAAAACATATAAAAGTTTAAAACGCCTGTACAGGGTTGTCTGGAAGGCTCCTGGGTTTCCAGACTCAAAATAGCCCTTTGGGGTTGCTTTTATAAAACCAGGTTGATTTGAGAAATTCATGGGATTTCGGGGTGTTTACAAAGGGTCAGTCTGTACGCTTTAAAAACCAAGTTTTAAAATATGAGAACCTACGAAAACGTTTGAGGTGTTCGATTCGGGTTATTTTTGTATGATTTTCAAGTTTTATTACACGTGGATTTGCACATGCCTATGTCTTTCTTTTTATCCCTTTTTGGGCCAACTAGGTGTGTGTTATGAACACGTAACCTAAGTGGGGCGACTTTGAGCGAGAGTATGGGGTTTGCTTTGATGCAATATGCTTCCTAACTCGTGGTATGGCGTATATGCAATGCAAACTCACGCAACTCTAAAGGGAAAACCCAAAATTGAAAGACAATGCGGAAGGGAAATGACTTGAAATGTAAATTGCAAAAGGAAAATTGCGAAAGGGAAATTGCAAAAGGGAAATATGGCTATATTTTAAGAGCGGAAAGGCTCAATAGTGCAAGTGTGTGCCGTGTATATATGTAAAGACTACGCACAATGCTAAACCTTAAAACCCAAATCTTAAAGACATAGTCGAAAGGGAAATACTTATAATATATATGGGCCCCAAGGTCGCCAACGTGTTGCGTGGGTGTTGTGTGTATATTGAAAGACAACTCACACGACTTAAATGAAACCCAAATATAAATTGCAATATGGCCTTAACTAAGGTCTTGGGAGTAAGAGCGAAAGCTCAATGTGTGTTAGTGCGAGAATTGAAGTACTACGCACATGACATGAAATTAAACCCAAATATAAATTGCAATAGGCCTTGACTAAGGTCTTGGGAGTAAGAGCGAAAGCTCAATGTGTGTGAGTGCAAGAATTGAAAGACAACACACACAACATGAAATTAAACCCAAGGGAAATTATAACACGGCCCTTACTTGGGTCTTGCAAATAAGAGCGAAAGCTCAATGTGTGTGAGTGCGAGAATTGAAAGACAACACACACAACTTAAGCAAAACCCCACGCAACTTAAATTATAGGATGAGTTGAGGAGAACCTTGGATTTTCAAAACTGGTTTTGCCGGGGATTCCACTTTTGGTGGTCCCCGAATGACGACTTGGGCGGGCTTCTTGTGCAGTATAAGAATGGGCGCACAAGTAGGTCGACCAGACTCTGGTTTTTGCGCTACTTCCTTAGAAAAGGTGAGGGTACATACCTCCTTTCCTTTTCCACTGCCACTAGCGTGTTTGGGAAATGGTTCTTTGAAGATAGCTTGAGGTGGCTCAGGTTCCGCAGTGACCTGGAGCCGGCCCTCTACTATCAAGTTCTCGATTTTATTTAAAGGGGAGAAACAATGTTTGGTATCATGGCCTTTGAGCCGATGATACTTGCAAAATCGATTTAAATACCCCCCTTTAGAAGTGACTCCTTCAGGGATTTCGGGAAGTTCTATCATGCCCTAGGCAAGTAGGAGGTCTAGGACCTCCGACACAGGTTGCCCCAGCGGTGTGTACTCCCGTTTTTCAATCGGTTTTTGAAAAGTTCGCTCCCTTTTGTTTTCTAGCTTTTCAAAATTTTTGGAAGTGCCTGCCACGCCTGGATCCACCCGGACATTGGCGATTTTATGGGGCTTTGCCCCTTTGTCCATCGTGGGTAGCCCATAAGTGATGGGCTTTTCCAAGCGGGTTTTAGAAACGGCACTTCCTTTCCATAAGTGATCGTATGTCCCTTTTCTTAAGTTGGTTTCGAAAAGGGATGCCTTTTTTATCAGCTTATGGAAAGTTGAGATCTCATGGAGAAAGAGAAGGGTTTTTAACTCGCTTTTAAAGTTATCCAGGATGAGCATGACTGCGCATCCTTCGGATATGGGCTCTCGCACTTGGCCCAAAAGTGACCTCCATCTTATAATGAAGGCATGTACGTCTTCGTTCATGCCTTGCTTTGTATCCCTTAAGGTATTCAGAGTCGGCGTGACTTCTACGTTATGTGCAAATCTTTGCATGAAGTAGTTCGCTAACTCTTCAAAAGTAGCAAACTGGCTTAAGTCGTAGGAAGCCAGCCCTTTGGCAGTTGTGCCTTTAAGGGATAAAGGGAACCAATACACCCATTTCATCGAGTCCTTTTTCTTCTTATGGGCTCGACGCGAGAAAAGCTGCAAGTGAGACCTAGGGTCTCCCAAGCCGTCATACCGATGGAAGTTTGGTATTTCATCGTCACTGTTTGTTTCACAATCCATAGGAAGGAAATCAGACAGGGCGTAGCTTCTTTTCTCTTTATTCTGCCCTTTCAGCAACTACTGTAGGGCTTTACGGTCCTTTTGTGTGAAGGACTCGTGGTATTGGTTGCCTTCCATTACGGAGGCCTCTTTGTGCTTGCGAGGTTTTTCAGATTTTTTCTTAGGCCTTTGTTCACCGTTTGATGAACACGAATCGCCTACCTCAGCCTCTTCGCTGAGAGCATCGATTTTGGCCTCAAACTCCCTTCTCAAGTCCTCGATTTCATCTAGTTTTATTTTGTTTTTGAAAATCCTCCTAGAGTGAGAACTTGATGCGCATGAGCCTTGGCTCGACACTTCACTTGGATTGGATTTTGACATGCTTTTCAAGCTTTTTCAAAATTTTCTAAGTACAAGCAAAGAAAACAAGTTAAAAACTACACCTTTTTAACAAAATTTTTCGCAAGTTTTTAACTTAAAACTTAATTTTTGAAAGGCTCACGTCCCACCGGGCGTGCCAATCTCTGTAGATGCAGGAAAATGCTCACTCGTCCCCTTTGGCTTCTCAGGGCCTGGAGCGGATCCTCTCTTGTGTCTAAGGCCTATTTACATAAACAGGGCGTGCCAGCTAGCTTACCTAAGCTAGCGAAGATATATTTGAACCTGACTTCTAACGTGGCGACTGTGAGCAAGTGAGCTCTTGTCGTCGCAGACCTTCTTGCACCGATGCGCAAGGGTCAGTCTGTACGCTTTAAAAAAATGAGTTTTGGGATGGAAAAAGCTTACGAAAGCGGTTCGAGGTGTTTAATTCGGGTCTTTAGAATGCGATTGCAGATTTTAGATCACGTGGATTTGCACGTGCCTAAGTCTTTCTTTTTATCCCTTTACGGGCCACCTAGGTGTGTGTTATGAACACTCCACTACATGGGGCGAATTTGAGCGGGAATATGGGGCTTGCTTCGATGCAATATGCAGCCTACCTCGTGGTATGGCGTAGATGCAATGCAAACTCACGCTACTCCAAAGGGAAAACCCGAATGTAAAGACAATGCCGAAGGAAAATAACCGAAGGGAAATGACTTGTAATGTAAATGCCGAAGGGAGATATGTATATAGGGTATATACGGGCCCTTACTTGGGTCTTGCAAATAAGAGCAAAGGCTCAATGTGGGTGCGTGCTTGAATTGAAAGACTTACACACACAACATGAAATAAAACCCAAATATAACTTGCAATATGGCCTTGATTAAGGTCTTGGGAATAAGAGCGAAAGCTCAATGTGTGTGAGTGCTTGAATTGAAGTACTACACACACAACATGAAATTAAACCCAAATATAACTTGCAATATGGCCTTGATTAAGGTCTTGGGAATAAGAGCGAAAGCTCAATGTGTGTGAGTGCTTGAATTGAAGTACTACGCACACAACATGAAATTAAACCCAAATAGTATAACACGGCCCTTACTTGGGTCTTTCAAATAAGAGCGAAGGCTCAATGTGTGTGAGTGCTTGAATTGAAAGACTTACACACACGACATGAAATAAAACCCAAATAGTATAGCTCGGCCCTTACTTGGGTCTTTCAAATAAGAGCGAAGGCTCAATGTGTGTGAGTGCTTGAATTGAAAGACTTACACACACGACGTGAAATGAAACCCAAATAGTATAGCTCGGCCCTTACTTGGGTCTTTCAAATAAGAGCGAAGGCTCAATGTGTGTGAGTGCTTGAATTGAAAGACAACACACCCAACTTAAGCAAAACCCTACGTAAGTTAATAATATATATATATATATATATATATATATATATATATATTTATATATTAGGGGCTGATTAGGCCCGTGTGTGTTCAAAATCGTGCACAACTAAGAGAGTGCACGTGTGTGTGGCTGTGCCAAGCCACGTTATTACAAGCGGGGGGAGACTATGCTCCGTTATTACAACCCCGTATCGAATTGAATTTTAAGCAAGTATACAACTAAGGACCGAGTTAGGCACTTAGTAATAGCTGGTCCGAAAATGCCTTGCTTGAGCTTGGGCTTGGCCTTCGCCTTGGGCTGCAAGAGGGAGCTCCACGGAGTTGAACGGCAAGGGGCTGCTGGCTGGGTGCCTTAGGTGCGCGGAAGAGACGCCTTGAAGGTGGCCGGCTACTTAGCGAAGGACTGGTTTTGTTCGTGGGGCTAAGGTGAGTATGTAGGGTCACTAAGAGAGGATAAGGTTAGGGAGTATGGCACTAAGGGAGCCTAAGGGAGTATCTAGGGGAAGGATATGGCTGGCGGGTGGCTGGCCGGAGGGATAGGTGACAGTCGGTTGGAGTGGCCGACTGCTAGGGAGACTTGGTGGTGGCGGGCTGCTAGGGTGGCTAGGCAATGGTGGAGGGGAAGGGAGCTAGCTAGGAGATGGGTAAGGTAGTGGTGGATGTGGGGAGGTAGGTCTTAGGGAGTTGGGTGGAGTGGCCGGGTGTAGTTAGGGTGTCTAGGTAGTGGCGGGTAGTTAGGTTGGTTGAGGCCTGGCCGAATGAGAATGGTGGCGGCAGGTGGCTGGTGTTAGGGTAAGGTGGTGGTAGTATAGGTGGCTGAGAGTGGAGGGGGAGTGGAGAAGAGGTGAGGTGGAGTATGGGGTACTAACCGAATGATGGGAGGCGGCGGGTGGTTGAGGAGCAGCCGGGTGTGGTGGAGTGGCTGGTTCGGTTGGATGAAGAGGATGGCGACGGATGGCTGGGGAGTGGTGGAGCACGGTGGAGCATGGTCGTTGTGCAGGTGGAAGAGCCGGCTAGGCTGGAAAGGAGGGTGAGGGATGATGATGGAAGGTCGGTTGGGAATGGAGGACCCCCAAAGCTGAAAAACCCGCCCACTAGGGGTTTTTTTTATAGCTTTTGTGAAGGGCGGTGGGGCTGGTTTTGGGGTAGTGGTTAGGTGGTCTAGGGGTGGTGGTAAGGTAGTAAGGTGGGCTGGTATTAGGGTAGGGCAAGATATTTTAAATACAAGGGGTTTTGGGTAGGTTGTGTGCTAGGTTTAGGTGGGGTGGTTTAGAGGTTTAGGGTTTAGCTAGGTGGGTTGGTTTTGGGGTGAGGTTTAGTGAGGTGGGTTAGGTGATTAGGCTAGGATTAGGTTAGGTTTAGGGAAATTAACCTAGGTTTAGGGAAGGATTAGGGAAGTAGGTTAGGTGATTAGGTTGGGATTAGGCTAGTATTAGGGAAGTGGGTTAGGTGATTAGGCTAGGATTAGGACCGGATTAGGGTAGAAGGCTAGGATTAGGTGTTTTTGGTTAGGATTAGATTAAGGAGCTCCCTTTGCATGACCCATAGACCCTAATCACATTATGTTGGTGCAGCCCTAGGTTAGGTTTTGGCTAATTACAAGCTTAAAACCACTTTAATTAGGCTAACCCACATGAGTAACCCCAAACTTGACACACAAGTCAAGCTTAATTACAACACACACTTGATCTTATCCTCCCCCACTCCCTCTCATGCCCATGATCCCACGTGAAATTCAAGTGGGCCCCACCTCCATTTATGAGAAGGTGATGTGGGCCATGGATATCGATATTGGATTGGATCTCTGGATCCAAATCCAAATCTAAGTCCACACATGGGTTTGGATTGGGATCTGGATATATATGGTCCAGATCCAATCCAAACTGAATTCTGACTCCTTCGGGCTATGTTTGAAACGAATGGTTTGTGCGAGGTCTGACAGCATCAGTACTCTGTCTGCGTTGGGTCTTCGCCAACATGATCGTCCGCCTCTATTTTCGCCTTCCGGAGATGACTTCAAAGGATGTTTTGATGATAACAGGGTCTTGGACGTTTGAGATCCTGAGGGTGGATTCAATACGAGAGTTGCTGTGCTGGGCTCGACATGTGCTCCAGTTCTGGGCTCTCCTTAACTTTTCTGGTCCTGTCTTGATCAGGCCAAGCTGCTTCGGGGTTTTAAAAACGTGTTTAAAAGGGTTTTTTTAAAGCCATATTATATATTTTTGAAATATGTAAAGTTCAAAACATATGTACAGGGTTGCCTGGAAGGCTCCTGGGTTTCCAGACTCAAAATGGCCCTTTGGGGCTGCTTTTACAAAACCAAGTGGATTTGAGAAATTCGTTTGAAAGACTAAAGGCATACTTAGTTAATCCCCCTGTTTTAAATCCTCCAAAGCAAGGAAAACCTCTTCTGCTTTATATTTCCGTGCATGCGAATGCTTTGGTTGCCTTATTAGCTCAATACGAGGATGATACCCACAAGGAGTATGCCATCTATTATATTTCGAAAACTCTCTTGGCTTATGAAAGGAATTATCAAGCCATGGAGAAGACGTGCTTGGCCCTAGTTTGGGCCTGTCAAAAATTTTGACATTACTTCCTAGATCATGAGATCTGGATAGTGTCCAAGCTTGATCCAATCAAGCACTTGTTCGAAAAACCCATCCTCACGGATAGATTGGGCAAATGGCAACTCCTTCTAATGGAGTATGACCTATGTAGACGCATGTAAACACCCCGAAATCCCACGAATTTCTTAAACAAATCTGGTTTTATACAAGCAGCCCCAAAGGGCCATTTTTGAGTTTGGAAACCCAGGAGCCTTCCAAACAAACCCTGTATATATGTTTTTAACTTTATCTTTCAAAAACATATGATATAGCTTTTGAAAACCCTGTTAAAACATGTTTTGAAACCTCAAAGTGGCTTGGCCCGATCAAGACAGGACCAGGAGAGCCAAGAAGAGCCCGGAACCGGAGCACCTGTCAAGCCCGGCACAGCAACTCTTGCATCTGATTCACATCCCAGGATCTCGAACGTCCCAGACCCTGTTCTTATCAAAAAAGCATTTGAAGTCATCTCCGGAAGGCAGAAACGGAGGCGAACGACTATGTTGGCGAAGACCCAACGCAGACGGAGTACTGATGCTGTCAGGCCCCGCACGAATCGTCCGTTTCGAACCCAGCTCGAAGGAGTCAGAGTTCAGTTTGGATTGGATCTGGACCATATATATCCAGATTCCAATCCAAACCCATATGTGGACTTGGATTTGGATTTGGATCCAGAGATCCAATCCAATATCCATATCCATGGCCCACATCACCTCCTCATAAATGGAGGTGGGGCCCACTTGAAATTCACGTGGGATATTGGGCATGAGAGAGAGTGGGGGTTGAAAAATATCAAGAGTGTTGTATTAAGCTTGACTTGTGTGTCAAGTTTGGGTTTAATCTTGTGGGTTAGCCTAATTGAGTGGGTTTAAGCTTGTAATTAGCTAAAACCTAACCTAGGGTTGCACCAACATGGGGTGATCAAGGTCTATGGGCCATGCTAAGGGAGCTCCTTCACCTAAACCTAACCCAAAATGCCTAAACTTAGCCTAAACCCCTAATCCACCCCTAATCTGAACCTAATCACCTAACCCACTTCCCTAATCCCGGCCTAATCCCAACCTAATCACCTAACCCACTTCCCTAATCCTTCCCTAAACCTAGATTAATTTCCCTAATCCTAGCCTAAACCTAGCCTAAACCACCTAACCTAGCTCATTAAACCTCACCCTAAAACCCAACCACCTAACCTAGCCCTAAACCCCTAAACCACCCTTAGCCCACGATTTTCCCAAACCCCTAGTTTTAAAATATCTGGCCCAACCCCATCCAGCCCACCTTATCTACATACTACCCTACCTAAACCACCTAACCACTACCCACAACCCAGCCCTAACCGACCTACCCATCCCCTATTTAAACCCCCCTCATTGTGGGCGGGTTTTCCAAGTGGGAACCACTCTCCACCCCCAGCCGGGCCCTCTCCTTCTTCCATCTTCCATGCAGCCGTGACCACTCCCCAGCAACTCCAGCTCCTCCACCAGCCGCCACCTGCTCCGCCACCTTCCCTCTTCCGTCCACCACCACTGCCCCCCAGCCGGACGCCACCATTTTCTCCCAACTCCACCAGCCGACAACCACCTGCCCGCCACTCTCCCACTCCATCCGCCTCTTCTCCCCATTCGGTAAGTCCCCCTAACTCCCTCAAAGCCACTCTCTACCACCTCTCCACTCTTAGCCACCCATCTTCCCTTCAGCTCAGCCCCTTTGCCGCCACCACCTAAGTCTAGCCGAACCTAGGATAACCCAAGTGGCTGGCCACTACTTAGCCACCATCTCCCATTCGGCCAACCCCCCTAGGTGTCCTCTTTGGCCTTCCCACTAGCTCACCTTTTAGGTCCAATTTCCCTAAGTACCTAACTTCCCTAGTGACCCTAAGACCCACTTGCTCAGCCACTCTAAACTCCCTACTTGGAGGCGCCGCCCACTTGCCACCGGTCCCCTTCGAGGCGTCCATCCCACGCCCCATTTGCAGCCGGCCAGCACCCTTGGTCACATACCTTCGCGGAGCTCCCGTTTGCAGCCCAAAGCCAAGGCCACGCTCAAGCAAGACCTCTACGGACCAGCTACTCGTAAGTGTCTAAACTCGGTCTTTAGTCATACACTTGCTTGAAATTCAATTTGATACGGGGTTGTAATAACGGAGCATAGTCTCCCCCCGCTTGTAATAACGTGGCTTGGCACAACCACACACGTGCACTCTCTTAGTCGTGCACAATTTTGAACACACACGGGCCTAATCAGCCCCTAATATATATAAGTGTACGTATATATTTCATTTCCGAAGGGTTTTGTTTAAGTTGGGTGCGTTGTCTTTCAATTCAAGCACTTTCACACACATTGAGCTTTCGCTCTTATTTGAAAGACCCAAGTAAGGGCCGACCTATACTATTTGGGTTTCATTTCATGTCGTGTGAGTAAGTCTTTCAATTTAAGCACTTTCACACACATTGAGCTTTCGCTCTTATTTGAAAGACCCAAGTGAGGGCCGACCTATACTATTTGGGTTTTATTTCTTGTCGTGTAAGTAAGTCTTTCAATTCGAGCACTTTCACACACATTGAGCCTTCGCTCTTACTCCCAAGAACTTAGTAAAGGCCTTATTGCAGTTATATTTGGGTTTCATTTATGTCGTGTGTGTAGTACTTCAATTCAAGCACTCTCACACACATTGAGCCTTCGCTCTTACTCCCAAGACCTTAGTCAAGGCCATACTGCAATTTATATTTGGGTTTAAATTCATGTCGTGTGTGTAAGTCTTTCAATTCAAACACGCACCCACATTGAGCCTTCGCTCTTATTTGCAAGACCCGAGTAAGGGCTCATATACATAAGATATATACGTATTTCCCTTCGGTTATTTCCCTTCGGTTATTTCCCTTCGGTTATTTCCCTTCGGTTATTTCCCTTCAGTATTGTCTTTACATTTCGGGTTTTCCCTTTGGAGTAGCGTGAGTTTGCATTGCATCTACGCCATACCACGAGGTAGGACGCATATTGCATCGAAGCAACCCCCGCTCGAATTCGCCCATGTAGTGGAGTGTTCATAACACACAAACTAGGCGACCCAAAAAGGGATAAAAGAAAAGACTTAGGCACGTGCAAATCCACGTGATCTAAAACATGCAATCGCATCTTAAAGACCCGAAATAGACACCTCGAACCGTTTCGTAGACTTTCTCCCCAAAACTCGATTTTTGCAAAAGCGTACAGACTGACCCTTGCGCATCGGTGCAAGAAGGTCTGCGACGACAAGAGCTCACTTGCTCACAGTCGCCACGTTTAGAAGTCAGTGTTAATATATCTTCGCTAGCTTAAGTAAGCTAGCTGGTGTAAACACCCCGAAATCCCACGAATTTCTTAAACAAATCTGGTTTTATACAAGCAGCCCCAAAGGGCCATTTTGAGTTTGGAAACCCAGGAGCCTTCCAAACAACCCTGTATATATGTTTTAAACTTTATCTTTCAAAAACATATGATATAGCTTTTGAAAACCCTTTTAAAACATGTTTTGAAACCCCGAAGTGGCTTGGCCTGATCAAGACAGGACCAGGAGAGCCAAGAAGAGCCCGGAACCGGAGCACCTGTCGAGCCCGGCACAGCATCTCTTGTATCTGATTCACACCCCAGGATCTCGAACGTCCAAGACCCTGTTCTTATCAAAAAAGCATTTGAAGTCATCTCCAGAAGGCAGAAACGGAGGCGGACGACTATGTTGGCGAAGACCCAACACAGACGGAGTACTGATGCTGTCAGGCCCCGCACGAATCGTCCGTTTCGAACCCAGCTCGAAGGAGTCAGAGTTCAGTTTGGATTGGATCTGGACCATATATATCCAGATTCCAATCCAAACCCATATGTGGATTTGGATTTGGATTTGGATCCAGAAATCCAATCCAATATCCATATCCATGGCCCACATCACCTTCTCATAAATGGAGGTGGGGCCCACTTGAAATTCACGTGGGATATTGGGCATGAGAGAGAGTGGGGGTGATAAATATCAAGAGTGTTGTATTAAGCTTGACTTGTGTGTCAAGTTTGGGTTTAATCTTGTGGTTTAGCCTAATTGAGTGGGTTTAAGCTTGTAATTAGCTAAAACCTAACCTAGGGCTGCACCAACATGGGGTGATCAAGGTCTATGGGCCATGCTAAGGGAGCTCCATCACCTAAACCTAGCCAAAAATGCCTAAACCTAGCCTAAACCCCTAATCCACTCCTAATCTGAACCTAATCACCTAACCCACTTCCCTAATCCCGGCCTAATCCCAACCTAATCACCTAACCCACTCCCCTAATCCTTCCCTAAACCTAGATTAATTTCCCTAAACCTAGCCTAAACCTAGCCTAAACCACCTAACCTAGCTCACTAAACCTCACCCTAAAACCCAACCACCTAACCTACCCCTAAACCACCCTTAGCCCACGATTTTCCCAAACACCTAGTTTTAAAATATCTGGCCCAATCCCATCCAGCCCACCTTATCTACATACTACCCTACCTAAACCACCTAACCACTACCCACAACCCAGCCCTAACCGACCTACCCATCCCCTATTTAAACCCCCCCCCATTGTGGGCGGGTTTTCCAAGTGGGAACCACTTTCCACTCCCAGCCGGGCCCTCTTCCTCTCCCATCTCTCACCCGTCTTCCCAGCAGCTCCAGCCCCACCAGCCGCCACCTGCTCCGCCACTCTCCCTCTTCCATCCACCATCATTGCCCCACCAGCCGGACGCCACCACCTCACTCAGCCGGGCCCTCTCCTTCTCCCATCTTCCACCAGCCGACAGCCACCTTGGCCGCCACTCCTTCCCATTCGGTAAGTCCCCCTAACTCCCTCAAAACCACTCTCTACCACCTCCCCACTCTTAGCCACCCATCTTCCCCTTAGCTCAACCTCTTTGCCGCCACCATCTAAGCCTAGCCGAACCTAGGATAACCCAAGTGGCTGGCCACTACTCAGCCACCACCTCCCATTCGGCCGACCTCCCCCTAGGCGTCCTCTTTGGCCTTCCCACTAGCTCACC
This sequence comes from Brasenia schreberi, assembly GCA_036023115.1. Lineage (NCBI taxonomy): Eukaryota > Viridiplantae > Streptophyta > Magnoliopsida > Nymphaeales > Cabombaceae > Brasenia > Brasenia schreberi. The sequence continues at coordinate 1,262,479 of JAYKKT010000016.1, forward strand.
TTTTAGGTCCAGTTTCCCTAAGTCCCTAACTTACCTAGTGACCCTAAGACCCACTTAGTCAGCCACTCTAAACTCCCTACTTGGAGGCGCCGCCCACTTGCCACCGGTCCCCTTCGAGGCGTCCATCCCGCGCCCCATTTGCAGCCGGCCAGCACTCTTGGTCACACACCTTCGCGGAGCTCCCATTTGCAGCCCAAAGCCAAGGCCACGCTCAAGCAAGACCTCTACGGACCAGCTACTTGTAAGTTTCTAAACTCGGTCTTTAATCATACACTTGCTTGAAATTCAATTTGATACGGGGTTGTAATAACGGAGCATAGTCTCCCCCCGCTTGTAATAACGTGGCTTGGCACAACCACACACGTGCACTCTCTTAGTCGTGCACAATTTTGAACACACACGGGCCTAATCAGCCCCTAATATATAAGTATACGTATATATTTCATTTCCGAAGGGTTTTGTTTAAGTTGGGTGTGTTGTCTTTCAATTTAAACACTCTCACACACATTGAGCTTTCGCTCTTATTTGAAAGACCCAAGTAAGGGCCGACCTATACTATTTGGGTTTAATTTCATGTCGTGTGAGTAAGTCTTTCAATTTAAACACTCTCACACACATTGAGCTTTCGCTCTTATTTGAAAGACCCAAGTAAGGGCCGACCTATACTATTTGGGTTTCATTTATTGTCGTGTGAGTAGTCTTTCAATTCAAGCACTTTCACACACATTGAGCCTTCGCTCTTACTCCCAAGACCTTAGTAAAGGCCTTATTGCAGTTATATTTGGGTTTCATTTATGTCGTGTGTGTAGTACTTCAATTCAAGCACTCTCACACACATTGAGCCTTCGCTCTTACTCCCAAGACCTTAGTCAAGGCCATACTGCAATTTATATTTGGGTTTAATTTCATGTCGTGTGTGTAAGTCTTTCAATTCAAACACGCACCCACATTGAGCCTTCGCTCTTATTTGCAAGACCCGAGTAAGGGCTCATATACATAAGATATATACATATTTCCCTTCGGTTATTTCCCTTCGGTTATTTCCCTTCGGTTATTTCCCTTCGGTTATTTCCCTTCGGTTATTTCCCTTCTGTTATTTCCCTTCAGCATTGTCTTTACATTTCGGGTTTTCCCTTTGGAGTAGCGTGAGTTTGCATTGCATCTACGCCATACCACGAGGTAGGACGCATATTGCATCGAAGCAACCCCCGCTCGAATTCGCCCATGTAGTGGAGTGTTCATAACACACAAACTAGGCGACCCAAAAAGGGATAAAAGAAAAGACTTAGGCACGTGCAAATCCACGTGATCTAAAACATGCAATCGCATCTTAAAGACCCGAAATAGACACCTCGAACCGTTTCGTAGATTTTCTCCCTAAAAACTCGATTTTTGCAAAAGCGTACAGACTGACCCTTGCGCATCGGTGCAAGAAGGTCTGCGACGACAAGAGCTCACTTGCTCACAGTCGCCACGTTTAGAAGTCAGTATTGATATATCTTCGCTAGCTTAAGTAAGCTAGCTGGCACGCCCTGTTTGTATACATAGGCCTTAGACGCACGATAAGATCCACTCCAAGCCACGAAAGGGGCGAAGAGGCGGGGATTTTCGCGCGTCTACAGAGATTGGCACGCCCGGTGGACGTGAGCCTTTTCAAAAAATCGAGTTTACTTGTAGGAGTCTTGCGAAAAATTTTATAAAGGTGTCGTTTTAACTTGTTTTCTTTGTTTTCACTTAGGAAATTTTGAAAAAAGCTAGAAAAGCATGTCAAAATCCAATCCAAGTGAAGTGTCGAGCCAAGGCTCATGCGCATCAAGTTCTCACTCTAGGAGGATTTTCAAAAACAAAATAAAACTAGATGAAATCGAGGACTTGAGAAGGGAATTTGAGGCCAAAATCGATGCTCTCAGCCAAGAGGCTGAAGTAGGCGATTCGTGTTCATCAAACGGTGAACAAAGGCCTAAAAAGAAAATTGAAAAACCTCGCAAGCAAAAAGAAGCCTCCGTAATGGAAGGCAACCAATACCACGAGTCCTTCACACAAAAGGACCGTAAAGCCCTACAGCAGCTGCTGAAAGGGCAAAATAAAGAGAAAAGAAGCTACGCCCTGTCTGATTTCCTTCCTATGGATTACGAAACAGACAGTGACGATGAAATACCGAACTTCCATCGGTATGATGGCATGGGAGACCCTAGGTCTTACTTGCAGCTTTTCTCACGTCGAGCCCATAAGAAGAAAAAGGACTCGATGAAATGGGTGTATTGGTTCCCTCTATCCCTTAAAGGCACAGCTGCCAAATGGCTGGCTTCCTACGACTTAAGCCAGTTCGCTACTTTTGAAGAGTTAGCGAACTGCTTCATGCAAAGATTTGCACACAACGTGGAAGTCACGCCAACCCTGAATACTTTAAGGGATACAAAGCAAGGCATGAACGAAGACGTGCATGCCTTCATTATAAGATGGAGGTCTCTTTTAGGCCAAGTGCGAGAGCCTATATCCGAAGGATGCGCAGTAATGCTCATCCTGGATAATTTCAAAAGCGAGTTAAAAACCCTTCTCTCGCTCCATGAGATTTCAACTTTCCATAAGTTGATCAAAAAGCCTCCCTTTTCGAAACCAACTTGCGAAAAGGGACATACGACCACTTATGGAAAGGAAGTGCCGTTCCCAAAACACGTGTGGAAAAGCCCATCGCATATGGGCTGCCCACAACGGACAAAGGGGCAAAGCCCCATAAAATCGCCAATGTCCGGGTGGATCCAGGCATGGCGGGCACTTCTAAAAATTTCGAAAAAATAGAAAATAAGAGAGAACGCAATTTTTCAAAACCAATTGAAAAACGGGAGTACACTCCGCTGGGGCAACCTGTGTCGGAGGTCCTAGACCTCCTACTTGCCCAGGGCATGATCGAACTCCCTGAAATCCCCGAAGGAGTCACGTCCAAAGGGGGGTATTTAAACCGGTTTTGCAAGTATCATCGGCTCAAAGGCCATGATACCAAACGGTGCTTCTCTCTTCTAAATAAAATTGAGAACTTGATAGCGGAGGGCCGGCTCCAGGTCACTGCGGAATCTGAGCCACCTCAAGCTATCTTCAAGGAACCCTTTCCCAAACACGCCAGTGGCAGTGGGAAAGGAAAGGAGGTATGTACCCTCACCATTTCCAAGGAACTAGCGCGAAAGCCCGAACCTGGTCGACCTGCTTGTGCGCCCATCCTTGTACTATACAAGAGGCCCGCCCAAGTCGTCATTCGGGGACCATCAAAAGTGGAAACCCCGGCAAAACCAGTTTTGAAAATCCAAGGTTCTCCTCAGCTCATCCTTAGAGCCAAGTTTAGCGCGAACCCTAGGCTGGTCGTGGGGGAAGTCACTAGATCCGGGAGGATCTACCAACCCCCGCACCTTCAAGGTGCTCAAAGGTGGTCAGTGTGCCTGGCCCCTCAAAAGCATGTATCCCTAGTGGTCCGCCAAAAGCAGATAAGGACAAAATCATCCTAAATCCTTATGATTTCGAAAACCACCTTTCAAAGATTCCTATTCACATGTCTATCCTAGAGCTTATCAAAACCTCGCCTAGGCATAGACTTGTCTTAGAGAAAATTCTAGAAAGGGCCAAGGTTGATTCGAACATAAGTCCGGAGTCCTTGTCTGCCCAAGTGGCTTTGTTAGGAGCAAAATCGCCCATCACCTTTTCGGAAGATGATGTAGATAGACCCTACGAAACCCATAACCAGGCCCTGCATATCGAGGTGGTTCTAAACAACCACTCTCTGGACAGGTGCCTAGTCGATGGTGGAGGAGGGCTCAACATCCTTCCACTTCACGTGGCGTACAAAATCGGAGTCACCTTGACTTCAGTAAACCCAAGCCCCATCGTTATCACTGGATACGATGGGAATGCGTCTAGGCCTTTAGGATCCATCGAACTCCCAATGGAAACAGGAGGGATCGAACACACGGGGGTGTTCCATGTCTTGGACATCCACCCCCATTATAACCAGTTGCTGGGAAGACCCTGGATACACAGTTTGTGCGCTGTGCCATCCACCTTCCACAGGTGTGTCAAGATCCCTTTTAGGGACCAAGTCGTAGTGATCCTAGGTGAGAGTCACCCACAACTTCAGGGGATCATAAACTCCCCTTGTTTATCGAGCTCCCAGGCCCATGAGGCTAACCTGGGGCAAATTATGGTTGAGCCACCTCGGCTCGTGTTGAACAACCCTAGGAAGGTTGTATGTGTGAAGGGGCCGCCCAAGCAGGCCCCCTCCCGACTCTAATCCTCCTAGGAAAACCCAAGCATTCCCTATTTCCAAAGCCCCTGGACAAAAGGCCCTACGAGCCTAATATGGACGATAGCATGTTCCAGGACCACGACTTATATCCCATCTTTTCAAAAAACAAAAGGTCGTGGAACATGTTATTGAACATGGGCTACACGCCCTACAAAAGTCTAGGGGCACAAAACCAGGGTCTCCTAGAGCCCATCCTTCCTAGGGCCAACCCAAGCCGATACGGGATCGGCTATACTCCCCGAATACCGCCGGAGCCACCCCCTGTGACCACCTGGGTCAAGGGTGCCCCGGAGCCTGTCTTAGAAGAAACCTATGGTTTAGACCTCCTATTCCGAGTCTAACCCATAGTGTTTTCCCTTTGTAGGTATGACGGAAGATCCCTTTTTCTAAAAATACCAAAAACATTTGAAAACTTAAAATCAAAAAAAATCGAAAACAAGAAAAACCAAAAACAATGGAAAAGCAAAAACTCGAAAAAAGTGTGCCTTGTATAGTTCCCAAAGTTCTTGTTTTACAAAAACCCAAAAAAATCGAAAATTTGGAAAATACCAAAAAGATTTTGTACATAGCTGCTCCTGGTTTAACTTTGGCGAAAGAAAAGAATTTCGAAAGAAACGTCGTCTGCATAGCCAGACCAAAAATTTCGAAATCACTTGAAAATCCAAGTACAAAACCAGGTTATTTTGAAAACCACGCATCAAGTTCCCTCAGGTCTAAAGTCCACGAGAATGATCGAAGCCCAGAAGTGGATCCCCTTGAGGAAGATCCCACTTCTGAGCTCCCAGAATTTCATAGAATTCTCGATTTTGAAAGACCTTCCCAATCAGTAGGAGGAGATTTCGTAGAGGTGAACCTAGGGGATGATTCCAATCCCAAAACCATCAAAATAGGCGCATGCTTGCATGAAACTGAAAAGTTAGCATTCATTGCATTTCTACGGACCTATTTAGATGTGTTTGCATGGACGTATGAAGACATGCCGGGCATAGATCCCAGCATAGTCGAGCATCGTCTTCCCTTAGATGTAGGTGTAAAACCAATAAAGCAGAAGCTTAGGAAAATACACCCGAATGTACACACGCAAGTCAAAGAGGGTTTAGAAGATCTGCTAAAAGCCGGATTTATAAAACCCATTGCGTATTCTGATTGGTTGTCAAATATCGTTGTAGTTCGAAAAACCAATGGGAAAATTCGAATATGCATCGATTTCAGAAACCTGAATAAAGCCACTCCAAAGGATAATTATCCTTTACCAAACATAGATTTGATAGTCGATAGTACTGCAAATCATGAAATGTTTTCATTTATGGATGGCTATTCAGGCTATAATCAAATCAAACTAAACCCACGAGATCAGGGTAAGACCGCCTTCACAACCCCATGGGGCACGTACTGCTATACAGTCATGCCCTTTGGTTTGAAAAATGCCGGCGCAACATACCAACGAGCCATGAACACGATCTTCCATGATCAAATTCACGAGCTTGTAGAAGTGTATGTAGATGATCTCTTGGCAAAATCCAAAACCCGATGCACCCATATCGAATGTTTACAAAAGATTTTCGAAAGGCTTAGGCTTTACAAAGTAAAGCTAAATCCTCAAAAATGTGTGTTCGGGGTAGAATCAGGAAAGCTTCTAGGCTTTATGGTGAGCCAAAGGGGAATAGAAGTCGACCCCTCTAAGTGTCGAGCCATCATAGACATGGCTCCACCCTCCAATCTCACCCAAGTCCGTAGCCTCCAGGGTCGATTACAATCTGTGCGCCGATTCATATCGAATCTGGCAACTAGATGCGAACCCTTCAACAAACTATTGAGGAAGGGTACGAAATTCTTATGGGATGACGAATGCCAAAAGTCCTTCGAGAGACTAAAGGCATACTTGGTTAATCCCCCCGTTTTGAATCCTCCAAAGCAAGGAAAACCGCTTTTATTATACATCTCCGTGCATGAAAACGCTTTAGGAGCCCTGTTGGCTCAATACGAGGATGACACCCATAAGGAGTATGCCATCTACTATATTTCGAAAACTCTCTTGGCTTATGAACGAAATTATCAAGCCATGGAGAAGATGTGCTTGGCCCTAGTCTGGGCCTGCCAGAAATTCAGACACTACTTCCTAGATCATGAGATCTGGATAGTGTCCAAGCTTGATCCAATCAAGCACTTGTTCGAAAAACCCATTCTCACAGGTAGATTGGGCAAATGGCAACTCCTTCTAATGGAGTATGATCTAAAATACCATCACCAGATCTCCGTTAAGGGGCAAGCCCTAGCAGATTACGTGGCTGACTTCCCCTTGGAGGACACATATCCCACTCTTGTCGAAATGCCTGATGAAGGCATATTGCAAAACCATTTTCAAAACCACATTTTGGCAAATTCTTTTGAAAACCAAGTGTGGAAGATGCACTTCGACGGGGCACGAAACCAACGAGGGGTTGGTGCCGGGATCATCCTAATCTCCCCTGAAAAGGGCGAGATTCCCATAGCGGTCCGCTTAGATTTCGAATGTTCCAACAACGTAGCTGAGTATGAAGCACTCATACAAGGCTTAAGGATTTCGAAAACTCTAGGGGCATCATGCATCGAGGTCTTTGGAGATTCGCTCCTTGTCATAAACCAGGTTTTAAAAATTTGGCAAGTACGTAATGAAAAACTACTTCCATATCACGAGTTGGCCACTCGATTGGTCCAATCTTTCCAGTCGTGTAAGCTCACACACGTGGGAAGAGAGGACAATGGCATCGCCGATGCCCTCTCCTCCTTGGGTTCAGCCCTGAAGGTCGATCCCATTTCAGGGACCAGATCTTTGGAAATATGGCATGCGCCCCATCCATCCACACACGACTTGGATATTTGCCAAAACAACCCAGAGTCTATTGAAAAGCCCTGGTTCTATGACATAAAACAATTTTTAGAAAATGGGGATTCACCGAGGATGCCACATCCAAAGATAGGGCATTCATTCGTAAGATTTCGACCCGATACACCATTCTGGGTGGGGTCTTATACAAAAAGAGTTTTACCGGCATTCTGCTTAGATGTATCGACCTAGAGGAGGCTAGGATAGTGATGCACGAGTTCCACGATGGAGAATGTGGAGGTCATGTTAATGCCAACATGATGGCGATGAAAATACTTAGAGGGGGTTATTTCTGGTCCACCCTGAAAAAGGATTGTCACGATCATGTTAGGAAGTGTCATCCATGTCAAGTGCATGGGCACGCCATTCATATCCCTTCATCTGCATTGCATTCCGTGGTCAGCCCCTGGCCATTTACCATGTGGGCGTTTGACATTGTAGGCCCCATATTTCCAAAGGCCTCGAATGGGCATCGTTTTATTTTAGCAGCCACGGAGTATTTCTCCAAGTGGGTGGAAGCCATTTCCCTAACGAATGTAATGGGGCAACATGTGGTGGCTTTCATCCGGAGGAATATCTTGGCTCGATTTGGGGTACCACGAGACCTTGTGTCTGATAATGGTACCCCATTCAAAAACGAGCGGATGGTTAAGTTGTGCAACACGTATGGCATAACTCACCACTTCTCCTCGCCCTACTACCCTCAAGGCAATGGCCAAGCCGAAGCCACAAACAAGACTCTCATTGGTATCATTGAGAAGACCTTAGAGAAGGGTAGGAGGTGGCATGAGAAGCTGGATGAAGCCTTATGGGCTTATAGGACTTCCATCCGGACTCCCACAAATGCCACACCATTCGAATTGGTCTATGGCACAAACGCCATTCTTCCCATTCATACCCAACTGCATTCATTCCATACATCCATTGCACTCGACCTCCCCCTAGAGACGCTTCAGCATGCTAGGATGGCCGAACTAGATTTGCTAGATGAGAGGCGACTCCTTGCTATGGATCATGCTCGTGCATACCGGCAAAGGATAGCCCGACATTATAGCAAACACATGAGACCTCGCCACTTTGAAGTGGGGGATCTGGTCTTGAAAACCATCCATCATCGTGGCCCACACCCCCTAGGCAAGTGGCGCCCCAACTGGGATGGACCCTATGTTGTGCGAGCAACCACTACGAACAATTCGTATTGGTTGATCGATGTAGAAGGTAGGAATTTAGCAGATCCTATCAATATTCAATACTTAAAGAAGTATCATGTGTAGGATCTGGATTAAATTCCAGTTTTCGAAAATTTTATAGGGATAGCTGCCCTGAGACATGTGAATAAGGTGCAAAGGCGAACTCGTGTGACCCTAAGTGAGAGAATTCGCACTTGTGAAAGAGTGGAGTTTTCAAAATCGTGGTTACATTTCAAAATCCTTCATCTTACAAAGAAAGGCCTAGTTCAACATAGCGAGATACTTGCAAGTAGTACGTGCTATTTCTAAATAGGCTGATCTGGAATGGATCGAGTGTAGGCTTGGGATGAGCCCTCCCCTCTTCTCTTCTCCTTCCAAAAGGAAAACAAAGGCCCAAAAACCAAAAGGGAATTTCCCATTTAAAGTCTCTTTCTAAAAGAAAGGAACCAGACTTGAAAAAGAAAAATCGATTCTCTTATGAAAAAGAGGGATTAAAGAAAAAATACTCCCAAAGGGAGACCCTCTATAAAAAAAAAAAAGGAAAAAGAGGCCAAAAGGCTCAAAAAGAGCAGTTTTCCGCCTTCTGTGCCTCAAACCACGGGACGCTTCAGAAGGGACCGTGGTATCTCTTTCCCATCCCTGGCTTATCCCAAGCTAAAGCATGGTTCATTTCGAGGAATCCTAAAGTAAAAATAGGATTTACTTACTTGAATTTCATCTTGTTTGAGAATTCGACCTTTCAAGTAAGGCGTAGGGATTTGAAATGAAGCTTGTTTTCTTATAAAAACCTCCGCTAGATAAGCGAGTGTTAAGACTCAAACAAAGGCAAGCGCGAAGAGCTCGAGATCCTTAGGATCGAGACTCAAGACAGTTGTCCCTTTTGTAAATAGCTTTTGTAATAAGTTTTGAAAACCGAACATCGAACAACATAGGATTTGCTCACTTGGAGCAAGAGACCTTGGAAGTCTCTAGAGTTCGACTACATCTGGTCTCTGGGAGGTCACCACTCTTGGTACCACACCCATGTCATCTGCATTCCACGCATGGTACTTGCATGAACATGATCCCATTTAGGACCAGATTCCATAGTAAAACCCTTTGGCGTGATATCTCCTCCTACCAGAATTTGTAAAATTGAGATTTTTTGCTAAAATGGGACGATCCCATATTCTTCGTGGCTAGATCTAGGGAGACATTAAAAGGGGTGTTTGTCATCTTTGCCCTTATCCAAATCTATTTGGACAAGGCCAAAGAGGGGCATTTGTAAACACCCCGAAATCCCACGAATTTCTTAAACAAATCTGGTTTTATACAAGCAGCCCCAAAGGGCCATTTTGAGTTTGGAAACCCAGGAGCCTTCCAAACAACCCTGTATATATGTTTTAAACTTTATCTTTCAAAAACATATGATATAGCTTTTGAAAACCCTTTTAAAACATGTTTTGAAACCCCGAAGTGGCTTGGCCTGATCAAGACAGGACCAGGAGAGCCAAGAAGAGCCCGGAACCGGAGCACCTGTCGAGCCCGGCACAGCATCTCTTGTATCTGATTCACACCCCAGGATCTCGAACGTCCAAGACCCTGTTCTTATCAAAAAAGCATTTGAAGTCATCTCCAGAAGGCAGAAACGGAGGCGGACGACTATGTTGGCGAAGACCCAACGCAGACGGAGTACTGATGCTGTCAGGCCCCGCACGAATCGTCCGTTTCGAACCCAGCTCGAAGGAGTCAGAGTTCAGTTTGGATTGGATCTGGACCATATATATCCAGATTCCAATCCAAACCCATATGTGGATTTGGATTTGGATTTGGATCCAGAAATCCAATCCAATATCCATATCCATGGCCCACATCACCTTCTCATAAATGGAGGTGGGGCCCACTTGAAATTCACGTGGGATATTGGGCATGAGAGAGAGTGGGGGTGATGAGTGTTGTATTAAGCTTGACTTGTGTGTCAAGTTTGGGTTTAATCTTGTGGTTTAGCCTAATTGAGTGGGTTTAAGCTTGTAATTAGCTAAAACCTAACCTAGGGCTGCACCAACATGGGGTGATCAAGGTCTATGGGCCATGCTAAGGGAGCTCCATCACCTAAACCTAGCCAAAAATGCCTAAACCTAGCCTAAACCCCTAATCCACTCCTAATCTGAACCTAATCACCTAACCCACTTCCCTAATCCCGGCCTAATCCCAACCTAATCACCTAACCCACTCCCCTAATCCTTCCCTAAACCTAGATTAATTTCCCTAAACCTAGCCTAAACCTAGCCTAAACCACCTAACCTAGCTCACTAAACCTCACCCTAAAACCCAACCACCTAACCTACCCCTAAACCACCCTTAGCCCACGATTTTCCCAAACACCTAGTTTTAAAATATCTGGCCCAATCCCATCCAGCCACCACCTTATCTACATACTACCCTACCTAAACCACCTAACCACTACCCACAACCCAGCCCTAACCGACCTACCCATCCCCTATTTAAACCCCCCCCATTGTGGGCGGGTTTTCCAAGTGGGAACCACTTTCCACTCCCAGCCGGGCCCTCTTCCTCTCCCATCTCTCACCCGTCTTCCCAGCAGCTCCAGCCCCACCAGCCGCCACCTGCTCCGCCACTCTCCCTCTTCCATCCACCATCATTGCCCCACCAGCCGGACGCCACCACCTCACTCAGCCGGGCCCTCTCCTTCTCCCATCTTCCACCAGCCGACAGCCACCTTGGCCGCCACTCCTTCCCATTCGGTAAGTCCCCCTAACTCCCTCAAAACCACTCTCTACCACCTCCCCACTCTTAGCCACCCATCTTCCCCTTAGCTCAACCTCTTTGCCGCCACCATCTAAGCCTAGCCGAACCTAGGATAACCCAAGTGGCTGGCCACTACTCAGCCACCACCTCCCATTCGGCCGACCTCCCCCTAGGCGTCCTCTTTGGCCTTCCCACTAGCTCACCTTTTAGGTCCAGTTTCCCTAAGTCCCTAACTTACCTAGTGACCCTAAGACCCACTTAGTCAGCCACTCTAAACTCCCTACTTGGAGGCGCCGCCCACTTGCCACCGGTCCCCTTCGAGGCGTCCATCCCGCGCCCCATTTGCAGCCGGCCAGCACTCTTGGTCACACACCTTCGCGGAGCTCCCATTTGCAGCCCAAAGCCAAGGCCACGCTCAAGCAAGACCTCTACGGACCAGCTACTTGTAAGTTTCTAAACTCGGTCTTTAATCATACACTTGCTTGAAATTCAATTTGATACGGGGTTGTAATAACGGAGCATAGTCTCCCCCCGCTTGTAATAACGTGGCTTGGCACAACCACACACGTGCACTCTCTTAGTCGTGCACAATTTTGAACACACACGGGCCTAATCAGCCCCTAATATATAAGTATACGTATATATTTCATTTCCGAAGGGTTTTGTTTAAGTTGGGTGTGTTGTCTTTCAATTTAAACACTCTCACACACATTGAGCTTTCGCTCTTATTTGAAAGACCCAAGTAAGGGCCGACCTATACTATTTGGGTTTAATTTCATGTCGTGTGAGTAAGTCTTTCAATTTAAACACTCTCACACACATTGAGCTTTCGCTCTTATTTGAAAGACCCAAGTAAGGGCCGACCTATACTATTTGGGTTTCATTTATTGTCGTGTGAGTAGTCTTTCAATTCAAGCACTTTCACACACATTGAGCCTTCGCTCTTACTCCCAAGACCTTAGTAAAGGCCTTATTGCAGTTATATTTGGGTTTCATTTATGTCGTGTGTGTAGTACTTCAATTCAAGCACTCTCACACACATTGAGCCTTCGCTCTTACTCCCAAGACCTTAGTCAAGGCCATACTGCAATTTATATTTGGGTTTAATTTCATGTCGTGTGTGTAAGTCTTTCAATTCAAACACGCACCCACATTGAGCCTTCGCTCTTATTTGCAAGACCCGAGTAAGGGCTCATATACATAAGATATATACATATTTCCCTTCGGTTATTTCCCTTCGGTTATTTCCCTTCGGTTATTTCCCTTCGGTTATTTCCCTTCGGTTATTTCCCTTCTGTTATTTCCCTTCAGCATTGTCTTTACATTTCGGGTTTTCCCTTTGGAGTAGCGTGAGTTTGCATTGCATCTACGCCATACCACGAGGTAGGACGCATATTGCATCGAAGCAACCCCCGCTCGAATTCGCCCATGTAGTGGAGTGTTCATAACACACAAACTAGGCGACCCAAAAAGGGATAAAAGAAAAGACTTAGGCACGTGCAAATCCACGTGATCTAAAACATGCAATCGCATCTTAAAGACCCGAAATAGACACCTCGAACCGTTTCGTAGATTTTCTCCCTAAAAACTCGATTTTTGCAAAAGCGTACAGACTGACCCTTGCGCATCGGTGCAAGAAGGTCTGCGACGACAAGAGCTCACTTGCTCACAGTCGCCACGTTTAGAAGTCAGTATTGATATATCTTCGCTAGCTTAAGTAAGCTAGCTGGCACGCCCTGTTTGTATACATAGGCCTTAGACGCACGATAAGATCCACTCCAAGCCACGAAAGGGGCGAAGAGGCGGGGATTTTCGCGCGTCTACAGAGATTGGCACGCCCGGTGGGACGTGAGCCTTTTCAAAAAATCGAGTTTACTTGTAGGAGTCTTGCGAAAAATTTTATAAAGGTGTCGTTTTAACTTGTTTTCTTTGTTTTCACTTAGGAAATTTTGAAAAAAGCTAGAAAAGCATGTCAAAATCCAATCCAAGTGAAGTGTCGAGCCAAGGCTCATGCGCATCAAGTTCTCACTCTAGGAGGATTTTCAAAAACAAAATAAAACTAGATGAAATCGAGGACTTGAGAAGGGAATTTGAGGCCAAAATCGATGCTCTCAGCCAAGAGGCTGAAGTAGGCGATTCGTGTTCATCAAACGGTGAACAAAGGCCTAAAAAGAAAATTGAAAAACCTCGCAAGCAAAAAGAAGCCTCCGTAATGGAAGGCAACCAATACCACGAGTCCTTCACACAAAAGGACCGTAAAGCCCTACAGCAGCTGCTGAAAGGGCAAAATAAAGAGAAAAGAAGCTACGCCCTGTCTGATTTCCTTCCTATGGATTACGAAACAGACAGTGACGATGAAATACCGAACTTCCATCGGTATGATGGCATGGGAGACCCTAGGTCTTACTTGCAGCTTTTCTCACGTCGAGCCCATAAGAAGAAAAAGGACTCGATGAAATGGGTGTATTGGTTCCCTCTATCCCTTAAAGGCACAGCTGCCAAATGGCTGGCTTCCTACGACTTAAGCCAGTTCGCTACTTTTGAAGAGTTAGCGAACTGCTTCATGCAAAGATTTGCACACAACGTGGAAGTCACGCCAACCCTGAATACTTTAAGGGATACAAAGCAAGGCATGAACGAAGACGTGCATGCCTTCATTATAAGATGGAGGTCTCTTTTAGGCCAAGTGCGAGAGCCTATATCCGAAGGATGCGCAGTAATGCTCATCCTGGATAATTTCAAAAGCGAGTTAAAAACCCTTCTCTCGCTCCATGAGATTTCAACTTTCCATAAGTTGATCAAAAAGCCTCCCTTTTCGAAACCAACTTGCGAAAAGGGACATACGACCACTTATGGAAAGGAAGTGCCGTTCCCAAAACACGTGTGGAAAAGCCCATCGCATATGGGCTGCCCACAACGGACAAAGGGGCAAAGCCCCATAAAATCGCCAATGTCCGGGTGGATCCAGGCATGGCGGGCACTTCTAAAAATTTCGAAAAAATAGAAAATAAGAGAGAACGCAATTTTTCAAAACCAATTGAAAAACGGGAGTACACTCCGCTGGGGCAACCTGTGTCGGAGGTCCTAGACCTCCTACTTGCCCAGGGCATGATCGAACTCCCTGAAATCCCCGAAGGAGTCACGTCCAAAGGGGGGTATTTAAACCGGTTTTGCAAGTATCATCGGCTCAAAGGCCATGATACCAAACGGTGCTTCTCTCTTCTAAATAAAATTGAGAACTTGATAGCGGAGGGCCGGCTCCAGGTCACTGCGGAATCTGAGCCACCTCAAGCTATCTTCAAGGAACCCTTTCCCAAACACGCCAGTGGCAGTGGGAAAGGAAAGGAGGTATGTACCCTCACCATTTCCAAGGAACTAGCGCGAAAGCCCGAACCTGGTCGACCTGCTTGTGCGCCCATCCTTGTACTATACAAGAGGCCCGCCCAAGTCGTCATTCGGGGACCATCAAAAGTGGAAACCCCGGCAAAACCAGTTTTGAAAATCCAAGGTTCTCCTCAGCTCATCCTTAGAGCCAAGTTTAGCGCGAACCCTAGGCTGGTCGTGGGGGAAGTCACTAGATCCGGGAGGATCTACCAACCCCCGCACCTTCAAGGTGCTCAAAAGGTGGTCAGTGTGCCTGGCCCCTCAAAAGCATGTATCCCTAGTGGTCCGCCAAAAGCAGATAAGGACAAAATCATCCTAAATCCTTATGATTTCGAAAACCACCTTTCAAAGATTCCTATTCACATGTCTATCCTAGAGCTTATCAAAACCTCGCCTAGGCATAGACTTGTCTTAGAGAAAATTCTAGAAAGGGCCAAGGTTGATTCGAACATAAGTCCGGAGTCCTTGTCTGCCCAAGTGGCTTTGTTAGGAGCAAAATCGCCCATCACCTTTTCGGAAGATGATGTAGATAGACCCTACGAAACCCATAACCAGGCCCTGCATATCGAGGTGGTTCTAAACAACCACTCTCTGGACAGGTGCCTAGTCGATGGTGGAGGAGGGCTCAACATCCTTCCACTTCACGTGGCGTACAAAATCGGAGTCACCTTGACTTCAGTAAACCCAAGCCCCATCGTTATCACTGGATACGATGGGAATGCGTCTAGGCCTTTAGGATCCATCGAACTCCCAATGGAAACAGGAGGGATAACACACGGGGGTGTTCCATGTCTTGGACATCCACCCCCATTATAACCAGTTGCTGGGAAGACCCTGGATACACAGTTTGTGCGCTGTGCCATCCACCTTCCACAGGTGTGTCAAGATCCCTTTTAGGGACCAAGTCGTAGTGATCCTAGGTGAGAGTCACCCACAACTTCAGGGGATCATAAACTCCCCTTGTTTATCGAGCTCCCAGGCCCATGAGGCTAACCTGGGGCAAATTATGGTTGAGCCACCTCGGCTCGTGTTGAACAACCCTAGGAAGGTTGTATGTGTGAAGGGGCCGCCCAAAGCAGGCCCCCTCCCGACTCTAATCCTCCTAGGAAAACCCAAGCATTCCCTATTTCCAAAGCCCCTGGACAAAAGGCCCTACGAGCCTAATATGGACGATAGCATGTTCCAGGACCACGACTTATATCCCATCTTTTCAAAAAACAAAAGGTCGTGGAACATGTTATTGAACATGGGCTACACGCCCTACAAAAGTCTAGGGGCACAAAACCAGGGTCTCCTAGAGCCCATCCTTCCTAGGGCCAACCCAAGCCGATACGGGATCGGCTATACTCCCCGAACACCGCCGGAGCCACCCCCTGTGACCACCTGGGTCAAGGGTGCCCCGGAGCCTGTCTTAGAAGAAACCTATGGTTTAGACCTCCTATTCCGAGTCTAACCCATAGTGTTTTCCCTTTGTAGGTATGACGGAAGATCCCTTTTTCTAAAAATACCAAAAACATTTGAAAACTTAAAATCAAAAAAAATCGAAAACAAGAAAAACCAAAAACAATGGAAAAGCAAAAACTCGAAAAAAGTGTGCCTTGTATAGTTCCCAAAGTTCTTGTTTTACAAAAACCCAAAAAAATCGAAAATTTGGAAAATACCAAAAAGATTTTGTACATAGCTGCTCCTGGTTTAACTTTGGCGAAAGAAAAGAATTTCGAAAGAAACGTCGTCTGCATAGCCAGACCAAAAATTTCGAAATCACTTGAAAATCCAAGTACAAAACCAGGTTATTTTGAAAACCACGCATCAAGTTCCCTCAGGTCTAAAGTCCACGAGAATGATCGAAGCCCAGAAGTGGATCCCCTTGAGGAAGATCCCACTTCTGAGCTCCCAGAATTTCATAGAATTCTCGATTTTGAAAGACCTTCCCAATCAGTAGGAGGAGATTTCGTAGAGGTGAACCTAGGGGATGATTCCAATCCCAAAACCATCAAAATAGGCGCATGCTTGCATGAAACTGAAAAGTTAGCATTCATTGCATTTCTACGGACCTATTTAGATGTGTTTGCATGGACGTATGAAGACATGCCGGGCATAGATCCCAGCATAGTCGAGCATCGTCTTCCCTTAGATGTAGGTGTAAAACCAATAAAGCAGAAGCTTAGGAAAATACACCCGAATGTACACACGCAAGTCAAAGAGGGTTTAGAAGATCTGCTAAAAGCCGGATTTATAAAACCCATTGCGTATTCTGATTGGTTGTCAAATATCGTTGTAGTTCGAAAAACCAATGGGAAAATTCGAATATGCATCGATTTCAGAAACCTGAATAAAGCCACTCCAAAGGATAATTATCCTTTACCAAACATAGATTTGATAGTCGATAGTACTGCAAATCATGAAATGTTTTCATTTATGGATGGCTATTCAGGCTATAATCAAATCAAACTAAACCCACGAGATCAGGGTAAGACCGCCTTCACAACCCCATGGGGCACGTACTGCTATACAGTCATGCCCTTTGGTTTGAAAAATGCCGGCGCAACATACCAACGAGCCATGAACACGATCTTCCATGATCAAATTCACGAGCTTGTAGAAGTGTATGTAGATGATCTCTTGGCAAAATCCAAAACCCGATGCACCCATATCGAATGTTTACAAAAGATTTTCGAAAGGCTTAGGCTTTACAAAGTAAAGCTAAATCCTCAAAAATGTGTGTTCGGGGTAGAATCAGGAAAGCTTCTAGGCTTTATGGTGAGCCAAAGGGGAATAGAAGTCGACCCCTCTAAGTGTCGAGCCATCATAGACATGGCTCCACCCTCCAATCTCACCCAAGTCCGTAGCCTCCAGGGTCGATTACAATCTGTGCGCCGATTCATATCGAATCTGGCAACTAGATGCGAACCCTTCAACAAACTATTGAGGAAGGGTACGAAATTCTTATGGGATGACGAATGCCAAAAGTCCTTCGAGAGACTAAAGGCATACTTGGTTAATCCCCCCGTTTTGAATCCTCCAAAGCAAGGAAAACCGCTTTTATTATACATCTCCGTGCATGAAAACGCTTTAGGAGCCCTGTTGGCTCAATACGAGGATGACACCCATAAGGAGTATGCCATCTACTATATTTCGAAAACTCTCTTGGCTTATGAACGAAATTATCAAGCCATGGAGAAGATGT
Source organism: Brasenia schreberi (assembly GCA_036023115.1). Classification (NCBI taxonomy): domain Eukaryota; kingdom Viridiplantae; phylum Streptophyta; class Magnoliopsida; order Nymphaeales; family Cabombaceae; genus Brasenia; species Brasenia schreberi. The sequence goes on from JAYKKT010000016.1 coordinate 1,280,145, forward strand.
GCTTGGCCCTAGTCTGGGCCTGCCAGAAATTCAGACACTACTTCCTAGATCATGAGATCTGGATAGTGTCCAAGCTTGATCCAATCAAGCACTTGTTCGAAAAACCCATTCTCACAGGTAGATTGGGCAAATGGCAACTCCTTCTAATGGAGTATGATCTAAAATACCATCACCAGATCTCCGTTAAGGGGCAAGCCCTAGCAGATTACGTGGCTGACTTCCCCTTGGAGGACACATATCCCACTCTTGTCGAAATGCCTGATGAAGGCATATTGCAAAACCATTTTCAAAACCACATTTTGGCAAATTCTTTTGAAAACCAAGTGTGGAAGATGCACTTCGACGGGGCACGAAACCAACGAGGGGTTGGTGCCGGGATCATCCTAATCTCCCCTGAAAAGGGCGAGATTCCCATAGCGGTCCGCTTAGATTTCGAATGTTCCAACAACGTAGCTGAGTATGAAGCACTCATACAAGGCTTAAGGATTTCGAAAACTCTAGGGGCATCATGCATCGAGGTCTTTGGAGATTCGCTCCTTGTCATAAACCAGGTTTTAAAAATTTGGCAAGTACGTAATGAAAAACTACTTCCATATCACGAGTTGGCCACTCGATTGGTCCAATCTTTCCAGTCGTGTAAGCTCACACACGTGGGAAGAGAGGACAATGGCATCGCCGATGCCCTCTCCTCCTTGGGTTCAGCCCTGAAGGTCGATCCCATTTCAGGGACCAGATCTTTGGAAATATGGCATGCGCCCCATCCATCCACACACGACTTGGATATTTGCCAAAACAACCCAGAGTCTATTGAAAAGCCCTGGTTCTATGACATAAAACAATTTTTAGAAAATGGGGATTCACCGAGGATGCCACATCCAAAGATAGGGCATTCATTCGTAAGATTTCGACCCGATACACCATTCTGGGTGGGGTCTTATACAAAAAGAGTTTTACCGGCATTCTGCTTAGATGTATCGACCTAGAGGAGGCTAGGATAGTGATGCACGAGTTCCACGATGGAGAATGTGGAGGTCATGTTAATGCCAACATGATGGCGATGAAAATACTTAGAGGGGGTTATTTTGGTCCACCCTGAAAAAGGATTGTCACGATCATGTTAGGAAGTGTCATCCATGTCAAGTGCATGGGCACGCCATTCATATCCCTTCATCTGCATTGCATTCCGTGGTCAGCCCCTGGCCATTTACCATGTGGGCGTTTGACATTGTAGGCCCCATATTTCCAAAGGCCTCGAATGGGCATCGTTTTATTTTAGCAGCCACGGAGTATTTCTCCAAGTGGGTGGAAGCCATTTCCCTAACGAATGTAATGGGGCAACATGTGGTGGCTTTCATCCGGAGGAATATCTTGGCTCGATTTGGGGTACCACGAGACCTTGTGTCTGATAATGGTACCCCATTCAAAAACGAGCGGATGGTTAAGTTGTGCAACACGTATGGCATAACTCACCACTTCTCCTCGACTCTCATTGGTATCATTGAGAAGACCTTAGAGAAGGGTAGGAGGTGGCATGAGAAGCTGGATGAAGCCTTATGGGCTTATAGGACTTCCATCCGGACTCCCACAAATGCCACACCATTCGAATTGGTCTATGGCACAAACGCCATTCTTCCCATTCATACCCAACTGCATTCATTCCATACATCCATTGCACTCGACCTCCCCCTAGAGACGCTTCAGCATGCTAGGATGGCCGAACTAGATTTGCTAGATGAGAGGCGACTCCTTGCTATGGATCATGCTCGTGCATACCGGCAAAGGATAGCCCGACATTATAGCAAACACATGAGACCTCGCCACTTTGAAGTGGGGGATCTGGTCTTGAAAACCATCCATCATCGTGGCCCACACCCCCTAGGCAAGTGGCGCCCCAACTGGGATGGACCCTATGTTGTGCGAGCAACCACTACGAACAATTCGTATTGGTTGATCGATGTAGAAGGTAGGAATTTAGCAGATCCTATCAATATTCAATACTTAAAGAAGTATCATGTGTAGGATCTGGATTAAATCCAGTTTTCGAAAATTTTATAGGGATAGCTGCCCTGAGACATGTGAATAAGGTGCAAAGGCGAACTCGTGTGACCCTAAGTGAGAGAATTCGCACTTGTGAAAGAGTGGAGTTTTCAAAATCGTGGTTACATTTCAAAATCCTTCATCTTACAAAGAAAGGCCTAGTTCAACATAGCGAGATACTTGCAAGTAGTACGTGCTATTTCTAAATAGGCTGATCTGGAATGGATCGAGTGTAGGCTTGGGATGAGCCCTCCCCTCTTCTCTTCTCCTTCCAAAAGGAAAACAAAGGCCCAAAAACCAAAAGGGAATTTCCCATTTAAAGTCTCTTTCTAAAAGAAAGGAACCAGACTTGAAAAAGAAAAATCGATTCTCTTATGAAAAAGAGGGATTAAAGAAAAAATACTCCCAAAGGGAGACCCTCTATGAAAAAAAAAAGGAAAAAGAGGCCAAAAGGCTCAAAAAGAGCAGTTTTCCGCCTTCTGTGCCTCAAACCACGGGACGCTTCAGAAGGGACCGTGGTATCTCTTTCCCATCCCTGGCTTATCCCAAGCTAAAGCATGGTTCATTTCGAGGAATCCTAAAGTAAAAATAGGATTTACTTACTTGAATTTCATCTTGTTTGAGAATTCGACCTTTCAAGTAAGGCGTAGGGATTTGAAATGAAGCTTGTTTTCTTATAAAAACCTCCGCTAGATAAGCGAGTGTTAAGACTCAAACAAAGGCAAGCGCGAAGAGCTCGAGATCCTTAGGATCGAGACTCAAGACAGTTGTCCCTTTTGTAAATAGCTTTTGTAAATAAGTTTTGAAAACCGAACATCGAACAACATAGGATTTGCTCACTTGGAGCAAGAGACCTTGGAAGTCTCTAGAGTTCGACTACATCTGGTCTCTGGGAGGTCACCACTCTTGGTACCACACCCATGTCATCTGCATTCCACGCATGGTACTTGCATGAACATGATCCCATTTAGGACCAGATTCCATAGTAAAACCCTTTGGCGTGATATCTCCTCCTACCAGAATTTGTAAAATTGAGATTTTTTGCTAAAATGGGACGATCCCATATTCTTCGTGGCTAGATCTAGGGAGACATTAAAAGGGGTGTTTGTCATCTTTGCCCTTATCCAAATCTATTTGGACAAGGCCAAAGAGGGGCATTTGTAAACACCCCGAAATCCCACGAATTTCTTAAACAAATCTGGTTTTATACAAGCAGCCCCAAAGGGCCATTTTGAGTTTGGAAACCCAGGAGCCTTCCAAACAACCCTGTATATATGTTTTAAACTTTATCTTTCAAAAACATATGATATAGCTTTTGAAAACCCTTTTAAAACATGTTTTGAAACCCCGAAGTGGCTTGGCCTGATCAAGACAGGACCAGGAGAGCCAAGAAGAGCCCGGAACCGGAGCACCTGTCGAGCCCGGCACAGCATCTCTTGTATCTGATTCACACCCCAGGATCTCGAACGTCCAAGACCCTGTTCTTATCAAAAAAGCATTTGAAGTCATCTCCAGAAGGCAGAAACGGAGGCGGACGACTATGTTGGCGAAGACCCAACGCAGACGGAGTACTGATGCTGTCAGGCCCCGCACGAATCGTCCGTTTCGAACCCAGCTCGAAGGAGTCAGAGTTCAGTTTGGATTGGATCTGGACCATATATATCCAGATTCCAATCCAAACCCATATGTGGATTTGGATTTGGATTTGGATCCAGAAATCCAATCCAATATCCATATCCATGGCCCACATCACCTTCTCATAAATGGAGGTGGGGCCCACTTGAAATTCACGTGGGATATTGGGCATGAGAGAGAGTGGGGGTGATGAGTGTTGTATTAAGCTTGACTTGTGTGTCAAGTTTGGGTTTAATCTTGTGGTTTAGCCTAATTGAGTGGGTTTAAGCTTGTAATTAGCTAAAACCTAACCTAGGGCTGCACCAACATGGGGTGATCAAGGTCTATGGGCCATGCTAAGGGAGCTCCATCACCTAAACCTAGCCAAAAATGCCTAAACCTAGCCTAAACCCCTAATCCACTCCTAATCTGAACCTAATCACCTAACCCACTTCCCTAATCCCGGCCTAATCCCAACCTAATCACCTAACCCACTCCCCTAATCCTTCCCTAAACCTAGATTAATTTCCCTAAACCTAGCCTAAACCTAGCCTAAACCACCTAACCTAGCTCACTAAACCTCACCCTAAAACCCAACCACCTAACCTACCCCTAAACCACCCTTAGCCCACGATTTTCCCAAACACCTAGTTTTAAAATATCTGGCCCAATCCCATCCAGCCCACCTTATCTACATACTACCCTACCTAAACCACCTAACCACTACCCACAACCCAGCCCTAACCGACCTACCCATCCCCTATTTAAACCCCCCCCATTGTGGGCGGGTTTTCCAAGTGGGAACCACTTTCCACTCCCAGCCGGGCCCTCTTCCTCTCCCATCTCTCACCCGTCTTCCCAGCAGCTCCAGCCCCACCAGCCGCCACCTGCTCCGCCACTCTCCCTCTTCCATCCACCATCATTGCCCCACCAGCCGGACGCCACCACCTCACTCAGCCGGGCCCTCTCCTTCTCCCATCTTCCACCAGCCGACAGCCACCTTGGCCGCCACTCCTTCCCATTCGGTAAGTCCCCCTAACTCCCTCAAAACCACTCTCTACCACCTCCCCACTCTTAGCCACCCATCTTCCCCTTAGCTCAACCTCTTTGCCGCCACCATCTAAGCCTAGCCGAACCTAGGATAACCCAAGTGGCTGGCCACTACTCAGCCACCACCTCCCATTCGGCCGACCTCCCCCTAGGCGTCCTCTTTGGCCTTCCCACTAGCTCACCTTTTAGGTCCAGTTTCCCTAAGTCCCTAACTTACCTAGTGACCCTAAGACCCACTTAGTCAGCCACTCTAAACTCCCTACTTGGAGGCGCCGCCCACTTGCCACCGGTCCCCTTCGAGGCGTCCATCCCGCGCCCCATTTGCAGCCGGCCAGCACTCTTGGTCACACACCTTCGCGGAGCTCCCATTTGCAGCCCAAAGCCAAGGCCACGCTCAAGCAAGACCTCTACGGACCAGCTACTTGTAAGTTTCTAAACTCGGTCTTTAATCATACACTTGCTTGAAATTCAATTTGATACGGGGTTGTAATAACGGAGCATAGTCTCCCCCCGCTTGTAATAACGTGGCTTGGCACAACCACACACGTGCACTCTCTTAGTCGTGCACAATTTTGAACACACACGGGCCTAATCAGCCCCTAATATATAAGTATACGTATATATTTCATTTCCGAAGGGTTTTGTTTAAGTTGGGTGTGTTGTCTTTCAATTTAAACACTCTCACACACATTGAGCTTTCGCTCTTATTTGAAAGACCCAAGTAAGGGCCGACCTATACTATTTGGGTTTAATTTCATGTCGTGTGAGTAAGTCTTTCAATTTAAACACTCTCACACACATTGAGCTTTCGCTCTTATTTGAAAGACCCAAGTAAGGGCCGACCTATACTATTTGGGTTTCATTTATTGTCGTGTGAGTAGTCTTTCAATTCAAGCACTTTCACACACATTGAGCCTTCGCTCTTACTCCCAAGACCTTAGTAAAGGCCTTATTGCAGTTATATTTGGGTTTCATTTATGTCGTGTGTGTAGTACTTCAATTCAAGCACTCTCACACACATTGAGCCTTCGCTCTTACTCCCAAGACCTTAGTCAAGGCCATACTGCAATTTATATTTGGGTTTAATTTCATGTCGTGTGTGTAAGTCTTTCAATTCAAACACGCACCCACATTGAGCCTTCGCTCTTATTTGCAAGACCCGAGTAAGGGCTCATATACATAAGATATATACATATTTCCCTTCGGTTATTTCCCTTCGGTTATTTCCCTTCGGTTATTTCCCTTCGGTTATTTCCCTTCGGTTATTTCCCTTCTGTTATTTCCCTTCAGCATTGTCTTTACATTTCGGGTTTTCCCTTTGGAGTAGCGTGAGTTTGCATTGCATCTACGCCATACCACGAGGTAGGACGCATATTGCATCGAAGCAACCCCCGCTCGAATTCGCCCATGTAGTGGAGTGTTCATAACACACAAACTAGGCGACCCAAAAAGGGATAAAAGAAAAGACTTAGGCACGTGCAAATCCACGTGATCTAAAACATGCAATCGCATCTTAAAGACCCGAAATAGACACCTCGAACCGTTTCGTAGATTTTCTCCCTAAAAACTCGATTTTTGCAAAAGCGTACAGACTGACCCTTGCGCATCGGTGCAAGAAGGTCTGCGACGACAAGAGCTCACTTGCTCACAGTCGCCACGTTTAGAAGTCAGTATTGATATATCTTCGCTAGCTTAAGTAAGCTAGCTGGCACGCCCTGTTTGTATACATAGGCCTTAGACGCACGATAAGATCCACTCCAAGCCACGAAAGGGGCGAAGAGGCGGGGATTTTCGCGCGTCTACAGCTGGCACGCCCTATTTGTATACATAGGCCTTAGACGCACGATAAGATCCACTCCAAGCCACGAAAGAGGCGAAGAGGCGGGGATTTTCGCGCGTCTACAGAGATTGGCACGCCCGGTGGGACGTGAGCCTTTTCAAAAATCGAGTTTACTTGTAAAAGTCTTGCGAAAATTTTATAAAGGTGTCGTTTTAACTTGTTTTCTTTGCTTTTACTTAGGAAATTTTGAAAAAGCTTGAAAAGCATGTCAAAATCCAATCCAAGTGAAGTGTCGAGCCAAGGCTCATGCGCATCAAGTTCTCACTCTAGGAGGATTTTCAAAAACAAAATAAAACTAGATGAAATCGAGGACTTGAGAAGGGAATTTGAGGCCAAAATCGATGCTCTCAGCCAAGAGGCTGAAGTAGGCGATTCGTGTTCATCAAACGGTGAACAAAGGCCTAAAAAGAAAATTGAAAAACCTCGCAAGCAAAAAGAGGCCTCCGTAATGGAAGGCAACCAATACCACGAGTCCTTCACACAAAAGGACCGTAAAGCCCTACAGCAACTGCTAAAAGGGCAAAATAAAGAGAAAAGAAGCTACGCCCTGTCTGATTTCCTTCCTATGGATTACGAAACGGACAGTGACGATGAAATACCGAACTTCCATCGGTATGATGGCATGGGAGACCCTAGGTCTCACTTGCAGCTTTTCTCACGTCGAGCCCATAAGAAGAAAAAGGACTCGATGAAATGGGTGTATTGGTTCCCTCTATCCCTTAAAGGCACAGCTGCCAAATGGCTGGCTTCCTACGACTTAAGCCAGTTCGCTACTTTTGAAGAGTTAGCGAACTGCTTCATGCAAAGATTTGCACACAACGTGGAAGTCACGCCAACCCTGAATACCTTAAGGGATACAAAGCAAGGCATGAACGAAGACGTACATGCCTTCATTATAAGATGGAGGTCTCTTTTAGGCCAAGTGCGAGAGCCTATATCCGAAGGATGCGCAGTAATGCTCATCCTGGATAATTTCAAAAGCGAGTTAAAAACCCTTCTCTCGCTCCATGAGATTTCAACTTTCCATAAGTTGATCAAAAAGGCCTCCCTTTTTGAAACCAACTTGCGAAAAGGGACATACGACCACTTATGGAAAGGAAGTGCCGTTCCCAAAACACGTGTGGAAAAGCCCATCGCATATGGGCTGCCCACGACGGACAAAGGGGCAAAACCCCATAAAATCGCCAATGTCCGGGTGGATCCAGGCATGGCGGGCACTTCTAAAAATTTTGAAAAAATAGAAAATAAGAGAGAACGCAATTTTTCAAAACCAATTGAAAAACGGGAGTACACTCCGCTGGGGCAACCTGTGTCGGAGGTCCTAGACCTCCTACTTGCCCAGGGCATGATCGAACTCCCTGAAATCCCCGAAGGAGTCACGTCCAAAGGGGGGTATTTAAACCGATTTTGCAAGTATCATCGGCTCAAAGGCCATGATACCAAACGGTGCTTCTCTCTTCTAAATAAAATTGAGAACTTGATAGCGGAGGGCCGGCTCCAGGTCACTGCGGAACCTGAGCCACCTCAAGCTATCTTCAAGGAACCCTTTCCCAAACACGCCAGTAGCAGTGGGAAAGGAAAGGAGGTATGTACCCTCACCATTTCCAAGGAACTAGAGCAAAAGCCCGAACCTGGTCGACCTGCTTGTGCGCCCATCCTTGTATTATACAACAGGCCCGCCCAAGTCGTCATCTGGGGACCACCAAAAGTGGAAACCCCGACAAGACCAGTTTTGAAAATCCAAGGTTCTCCTCAGCTCATCCTTAGAGCCAAGTTTAGCGCGAACCCTAGGCTGGTCGTGGGGGAAGTCACTAGATCCAGGAGGATCTACCAACCCCCGCACCTTCAAGGTGCTCAAAAGGTGGTCAGTGTGCCTGGCCCCTCAAAAGCATGTATCCCTAGTGGTCTGCCGAAAGCAGATAAGGACAAAATCATCCTAAATCCTTATGATTTCGAAAACCACTTTTCAAAGATTCCTATTCACATGTCTATCCTAGAGCTTATCAAAACCTCGCCTAGGCATAGACTTGTCTTAGAGAAAATTCTAGAAAGGGCCAAGGTTGATTCGAACATAAGTCCGGAGTCCTTGTCTGCCCAAGTGGCTTTGTTAGGAGCAAAATTGCCCATCACCTTTTCGGAAGATGATGTAGATAGACCCTACGAAACCCATAACCAGGCCCTGCATATCGAGGTGGTTCTAAACAACCACTCTCTGGACAGGTGCCTAGTCGATGGTGGAGGAGGGCTCAACATCCTTCCACTTCACGTAGCGTACAAAATCGGAGTCACCTTGACTTCAGTGAACCCAAGCCCCATCGTTATCACTGGATACGATGGGAATGCGTCTAGGCCTTTAGGATCCATCGAACTCCGCATGGAAACGGGAGGGATCGAACACACGGGGGTGTTCCATGTCTTGGACATCCACCCCCATTATAACCTTTTGCTGGGAAGACCCTGGATACACAGTTTGTGCGCTGTACCATCCACCTTCCACAAGTGTGTTAAGATCCCTTTTAGGGACCAAGTCGTAGTGATCCTAGGTGAGAGTCACCCACAGCTTCAGGGGATCATAAACTCCCCTTGTTTATCGAGCTCCCAGGCCCATGAGGCTAACCTGGGGCAAATTATGGTTGAGCCACCTCGGCTCATGTTGAACAACCCTAGGAAGGTTGTATGTGTGAAGGGGCCGCCCAAAGCAGGCCCCCTCCCAACTCTAATCCTCCTAGGAAAACCCAAGCGTTCCCTATTTCCAAAACCCCTGGACAAAAGGCCATACGAGCCTAATATGGACGATAACATGTTCCAGGACCACGACTTGTATCACATCTTTTCAAAAAACAAAAGGTCGTGGAACATGTTATTGAACATGGGCTACACGCCCTACAAAAGTCTAGGGGCACAAAACCAGGGTCTCCTAGAGCCAATCCTTCCTAGGGCCAACCCAAGCCGATATGGGATCGGCTATACTCCTCGAATACCGCCGGAGCCACCCCCTGTGACCACCTGGGTCAAGGGTGCCCCGGAGCCTGTCTTACAAGAAACCTATGGTTTAGATCTCCTATTCCGAGTCTAACCCATAGTGTTTTCCCTTTGTAGGTATGACGGAAGATCCCTTTTTCTAAAAATACCAAAAACATTTGAAAACTTAAAATCAAAAAAAAATCGAAAAACAAGAAAAACCAAAAACAATGGAAAAGCAAAAACTCGAAAAAAGTGTGCTTTGTATAGTTCCCAAAATTCTTGTTTTACAAAAACCCAAAAAAATCGAAAATTTGGAAAATACCAAAAAGATTTTGTACATAGCTGCTCCTGGTATGACTTTGGCGAAAGAAAAGGATTTCGAAAGAAACGTTGTCTGCATAGCCAGACCAAAAATTTCGAAATCACTTGAAAATCCAAGTACAAAACCAGGTTATTTTGAAAACCACGCATCAAGTTCCCTCAGGTCTAAAGCCCACGAGAATGATCAAAGCCCAGAAGTGGATCCCCTTGAGGAAGATCCCACTTTTGAGCTCCCTGAATTTTATAGAATTCTCGATTTTGAAAGACCTTCCCAATCAGTAGGAGGAGATTTCGTAGAGGTGAACCTAGGGGATGATTCCAATCCCAAAACCATCAAGATAGGCGCATGCTTGCATGAAACTGAAAAGTTAGCATTCATTGCATTCCTACAAACCTATTTAGATGTGTTTGCATGGACGTATGAAGACATGCCGGGCATAGATCCCAGCATAGTCGAGCATCGTCTTCCCTTAGATGTAGGTGTAAAACCAATAAAGCAGAAGCTTAGGAAAATACACCCGAATGTACACACGCAAGTCAAAGAGGGTTTAGAAGATCTGCTAAAAGACGGATTTATAAATCCCATTGCGTATTCTGATTGGTTGTCAAATATCGTTGTAGTTCGAAAAACCAATGGGAAAATTCGAATATGCATCGATTTCAGAAACCTGAATAAAGCCACTCCAAAGGATAATTATCCTTTACCAAACATAGATTTGATAGTCGATAGTACTGCAAATCATGAAATGTTTTCATTTATGGATGGCTATTCAGGCTATAATCAAATCAAACTAAGTCCACGAGATCAGGGTAAGACCGCCTTCACAACCCCATGGGGCACGTACTGCTATACAGTCATGCCCTTTGGTTTAAAAAATGCCGGCGCAACATACCAACGAGCCATGAACACGATCTTCCATGATCAAATTCACGAGCTTGTAGAAGTGTATGTAGATGATCTCTTGGCAAAATCCAAAACCCGATGCACCCATATCGAATGTTTACAAAAGATTTTCGAAAGGCTTAGGCTTTACAAAGTAAAGCTAAACCCTCAGAAATGTGTGTTCGGGGTAGAATCAGGAAAGCTTCTAGGCTTTATGGTGAGCCAAAGGGGAATAGAAGTCGACCCCTCTAAATGTCGAGCCATCATAGACATGGCTCCACCCTCCAATCTCACCCAAGTCCGTAGCCTCCAGGGTCGATTACAATCTGTGCGCCGATTCATATCGAATCTGGCAACTAGATGCGAACCCTTCAACAAACTGTTGAGGAAGGGTACGAAATTCTTATGGGATGACGAATGCCAAAAGTCCTTCGAGAGACTAAAGGCATACTTGGTTAATCCCCCCATTTTGAATCCTCCAAAACAAGGAAAACCGCTTTTATTATACATCTCCGTGCATGTAAACGCTTTAGGAGCCCTGTTGGCTCAATACAAGGATGACACCCATAAGGAGTATGTCATCTACTATATTTCGAAAACCCTCTTGGCTTATGAACGAAATTATCAAGCCATGGAGAAGACGTGCTTGGCCCTAGTCTGGGCCTGCCAGAAATTCAGACACTACTTCCTAGATCATGAGATCTGGATAGTGTCCAAGCTTGATCCAATCAAGCACTTATTCGAAAAACCCATTCTCACGGGTAGATTGGGCAAATGGCAACTCCTTCTAATGGAGTATGATCTGAAATACCATCACCAAATCTCCGTTAAGGGGCAGGCCCTAGCAGATTACGTGGCTGACTTCCCCTTGGAGGACGCATATCCCACTCTTGTCGAAATGCCTGATGAAGGCATATTGCCAAACCATTTTCAAAACCACATTTTGGCAAATTCTTTCGAAAACCAAGTGTGGAAGATGCACTTCGACGGGGCATGAAACCAACGAGGGGCTGGTGCCGGGATCATCCTAATCTCCCCTGAAAAGGGCGAGATTCCCATAGCAGTCCGCTTAGATTTCGAATGTTCCAACAACGTAGCTGAGTATGAAGCACTCATACAAGGCTTAAGGATTTCGAAAACTCTAGGGGCATCATGCATCGAGGTCTTTGGAGATTCGCTCCTTGTCATAAACCAGGTTTTAAAAATTTGGCAAGTACGTAATGAGAAACTACTTCCATATCACGAGTTGGCCACTCGATTGGTCCACTCCTTCCAGTCGTGTAAGCTCACACACGTGGGAAGAGAGGACAATGGCATCGCCGATGCCCTCTCTTCCTTGGGTTCAGCCCTAAAGGTCGATCCCATTTCAGGGACCAGATCTTTGGAAATATGGCATGCGCCCCAGCCATCCACACACGACTTGGATATTTGCCAAAACAACCCAGAGTCCATTGAAAAACCCTGGTTTTATGACATAAAACAATTTTTAGAAAATGGGGGATTCACCGAGGATGCCACATCCAAAGATAGGGCATTCATTCGTAAGATTTCGACCCGATACACCATTCTGGGTGGGGTCCTATACAAAAAGAGTTTTACCGGCATTCTGCTTAGGTGTATCGACCTAGAGGAGGCTAGGATAGTGATGCACGAGTTCCACGACGGAGAATGTGGAGGTCATGTTAATGCCAACATGATGGCAATGAAAATACTTAGAGGGGGTTATTTTTGGTCCACCCTGAAAAAGGATTGTCACGATCATGTTAGAAAGTGTCATCCATGTCAAGTGCATGGGCACGCCATTCATATCCCTTCATCTGCATTGCATTCCGTGGTCAGCCCCTGGCCATTTACCATGTGGGCGTTTGACATTGTAGGCCCCATATTCCCAAAGGCCTCGAATGGGCATCGTTTTATCTTAGCAGCCACGGAGTATTTCTCCAAGTGGGTGGAAGCCATTTCCCTAACGAATGTAATGGGGCAACATGTGGTGGCTTTCATCCGGAGGAATATCTTGGCTCGATTTGGGGTTCCACGAGACCTGGTGTCTGATAATGGTACCCCATTCAAGAACGAGCGGATGGTTAAGTTGTGCAACACGTATGGCATAACTCACCACTTCTCCTCGCCCTACTACCCTCAAGGCAACGGCCAAGCCGAAGCCACAAACAAGACTCTCATTGGTATCATTGAGAAGACCTTAGAGAAGGGTAGGAGGTGGCATGAGAAGCTGGATGAAGCCTTATGGGTGTAAACACCCCAAATCTTCTATTTTTCAAAAACTCTCAAAACACCAAAAAGCTCGTTTGAGCCAAAACGACGACCTGTTTTGAAATGTGAAAACAGGTATAGAAGGCAAAAGAAGACCCTAGGCCCGAAGAGGATTCAAGCCCAGAGCTTCAGAAGCCACTCCCGGATAAAAAAACAAAAGAAAGTAGAGCCCATTTGATGAAAAGCTCAACGGAGTCCAGAACGGCGAGACGGAGTCCGGACGACAAAGTTGGGGAAAACCCAGCACCAGACGGAGCGCTGATGAAGCCAGTGCCCGCACAGATCGTTCGCCTCGAGAAGCCAAGAAGGACTGTCCGAAGAAATTTTGATTTGGATCTGGACCATATATATCCAGATCCAAATCCATGTAATGAATAGTGTTTGGATTTGGGCCAATCCAAATAGTGTTTGGGTCGATCCAAATAGTGTTTGGATTTGGATTGGATCCAAACAGTGTTTGGATTGGATCGGATCTGGATCAAAATATCCAGATCCGTATCCATAAAAATATTGGGTTTGGATCGGATACAGATCTCAAAATATCCGAGATCCAATATCCAGATCCAAATAGTGTTTGGATTTGGGTATGGATCCAAACCCCAAACCCAAACCCAAATCCAAGACCCACCTCAAATCTCTATAAATAGAGGTGAGGGGGTCCATGTAAAGGGTTCATGCAAATATTTGGGAGGAGAGAGAGGGAGTGATAGACCTAGCCATGTGGGCTCATTGGGTGAGGTGGGTTCAAGCCATGTGGGCTAAGTGGGTCTAGACCAAGTGGTTGCAACCAAGGTGGGCTGGACCAAGTGGCTGCAACCGTGGAGACGTGGGCTCAAGCCATGAAGGACCGGCTCCAAGAGGTAAACCTAACCCCAACCTAGCCTAGGTTCGAACCTACCTAACCCTAACTGAACCTAACCCTAACTGAACCAACCTAACCCTAACTGAACCCTAACTAGACCTCACCTAACCCCAACCGCCTCAAACCATCCCTAACAAACCCCAACAACTTCACCCCGGCCGGCCGTGAGCAACCAGCGCCTGCCGCGCGCCCTGAGTCCTGCCGCGCGCCCCTTCTGCTGCCGCGCGCCCCTTCTGCTGCCGCGCGCCCCTCTGTCGCCTGCACGCCCCGTGCCGCAGCCGTCCCGCGCGCCAGACGCCTCCCTGCGCCCCAGCGCGCCCAGCGCCAGGCGCCCGTCTGCTGCGCCAGGCGCCAGACGTCTCCCTGCCGACCCGACAGCCTCCCTGCCGCCCTGTCCACCTTCCTGCCGACCCAACCTGCACCCTGGCCGTGACCTGTACCCTAGGACAGACCCTAGGACATACCTTACACAGCCCCCGTCTTGGCCGAACCTTAGTTCCCCTAAGACCCTAATCGTGCCCCATAGAACCTCCCTCAAAGCCACCTAGGATAACCCCCTCTTGGCTGCCCAAGGTGAACCGTGAGCCCACGTGCAAGCAAGTTGAACATGGACCAGCTATTTGTAAGTGTCTAAACTTGGTCTATTACATTAACTTGCTTTATATTCAATTAAATTTTGATACGGGGTTGTAGTAAAGGAGCTTCGTCTCCCCCCGATTGTAATAACGTGGTTTGACACACCCACACACATGTGCACTTGAGCCTTTTCGCTCTTAGTCGTACACTTTTTGCACACACACGGGCCTAACCAGCCCTTAATATATAGTTATATTTATATATTTGAAGTCAAGGGGGTTTTTAATTAAGTCGTGTGTGTTGTCTTTCCATTTTCCACACGCACACACATTGAGCCTTCGCTCTTACTCCCAAGACCTTAGTAAAGGCCTTATTGCAGTTATATTTGGGTTTCATTTATGTCGTGTGCGTAGTACTTCAATTCTACACTCACACACATTGAGCTTTCGCTCTTACTCCCAAGACCTTAGTCAAGGCATACTGCAATTTATATTTGGGTTTCATTTCATGTCGTGTGTGTAAGTCTTTCAATTCAAGCACGCACACACATTGAGCCTTCGCTCTTATTTACAAGACCCAAGTAAGGGCCCCTACATATACTCTATATAAAGTATTTCTTTCGGCTACGTCTTTAAGATTCGGGTTTTAAGGTTCAAGTCGTGTGCGTTGTCTTTCAATATATACACGACACACACTTACACAATTGAGCCTTTCCGCTCTTAAGATATAGCCATATTTCCCCTTCCGCTATTTACTTTACAAGTCATTTCCCTTCGGCAATTTCCCTTCGGCATTGTCTTTTAATTTCGGGTTTTCCCTTTGGAGTAGCGTGAGTTTGCATTGCATCTACGCCATACCACGAGGTAGGACGCATATTGCATCGAAGCAAGCCCCGTACTCCCGCTCAAATTCGCCCCATGTAGTGGAGTGTTCATAACACACACCTAGGTGGCCCATAAAGGGATAAAAAGAAAGACTTAGGCACGTGCAAATCCACGTGATCTAAAATCTGAGAATCGGACAAACCCGAATCAAATCGTGCAAGACTTAGGGTCGTCCAACCCTTACAAAGTCAAAATCGCCCAAATGCATGGTTTTCAAAAGGTTTTAAAACACTTCTTCATTCAAAATATATTTTGAGTTAAACTTGTTTCAAAAACGAAGTCTCTAAGCGTACAGACTGACCCTTGCGCATCGGTGCAAGAAGGTCTGCGACGTAAAAATCCCGCTTGCCTACAATCGCCTTTCAAAAGTCAGATTGTTTTCAAAACATACTTTGCTAGTAAAAGTAAACTAGCTGGCACGCCCATAAAGCGAAGTAGATTGCGAAAAGGTTCACTTCAGGCCTAAGAACCCGCAAGTGAAAATTTTCGGTGTCTACAATGGGCTTATAGGACTTCCATCCGGACTCCCACGAATGCCACGCCATTCGAATTGGTCTTTGGCACAAACGCCATTCTTCCCATTCATACCCAACTGCATTCATTCCATACATCCATTGCACTCGACCTCCCCCTAGAGACGCTTCAGCATGCTAGGATGGCCGAACTAGATTTGCTAGATGAGAGGCGACTCCTTGCCATGGATCATGCTCGTGCATACCGGCAAAGGATAGCCCGACATTATAGCAAACACATGAGACCTCGCCACTTTGAAGTGGGAGATCTGGTCTTGAAAACCATCCACCATCGTGGCCCACACCCCCTAGGCAAGTGGCGCCCCAACTGGGATGGACCCTATGTTGTGCGAGCAACCACTACGAACAATTCGTATTGGTTGATCGATGTAGAAGGTAGGAATTTAGCAGATCCTATCAATATTCAATACTTAAAGAAGTATCATGTGTAGGATCTGGATTAAATTCCAGTTTTCGAAAAATTTTAGAGGGATAGCTGCCCTGAGACGTGTGAATAAGGTGCAAAAGCAACTCATGTGACCCTAAGTAAGAGAATTCGCACTTGTGAAAGAGTGGAGTTTTCAAAATCGTGGTTGCATTTCAAAATCCTTCATCTTACAAAGAAGGGCCTAGTTCAACATAGCAAGATACTTGCAAGTAGTACGTGCTATTTCTAAATAGGCTGATCTGGAATGGATCAAGTGTAGGCTTGGGATAAGTCCTCTCCTCTTCTCTTCTCCTTCCAAAAGGAAAACAAAGGCCCAAAACAAAAGGGAATTTCCCATTTAGAGTCTCTTTCCAAAAGAAAGAAACCAGACTTCAAAAAGAAAAATCGATTCTCTTATAAAAAAAGAGGGATTAAAGAAAAAATACTCCCAAAGGGAGACCCTCTATGGAAAAAAGGAAAAAGAGGCCAAAAAGCTCAAAAAGAGCAGTTTTCCGCCTTCTATGCCTCAAACCACGGGACGCTTCAGAAGGGACCGTGGTATCTCTTTCCCATCCCTGGCTTATCCCAAGCTAAAGCATGGTTCATTTCAAGGAATCCTAAAGTAAAAATAGGATTTACTTACTTGAATTTCATCTTGTTTGAGAATTCGACGTTTCGAGTAAGACGTAGGAATTTGAAATGAAGCTTGTTTTCTTATAAAACCTCCGCTAGATAAGCGAGTGTTAAGACTCAAACAAGGGCAAGCACGGAGAGCTCGAGATCCTTAGGATCGAGGCTCAAGACAGTTGTCCCTTTTGTAAATAGCTTTTGTAAATAAGTTTTAAAAACCGAACATCGATCAGCATAGGGTTTTTGCTCACTTGGAGCAGTAGGCCTTGTAAGTCTCTAGAGTTCGACCACACCTGGTCTCTAGGAGGTCGCCACTTTTTGGCACCACACCCATGTCATCTGCATTCCACGCATGGTACTTGCATAAACATGATCCCATTTAGGACCAGATTCCATAAGTGAACCCTTTGGCATGATATCTCCTCCTACCAGAGTTTGTAAAATTGAGATTTTTGCTAAAATGGGACGATCCCATATTCTTCGTGGCTAGATCTAGGGAGACATTAAAAGGTGTGTTTGTCATCTTTGCCCTTATCCAAATCTATTTGGACAAGGCCAAAGAGGGGCATCTGTAAACACCCCGAAATCCCACGAATTTCTTAAACAAATCTGGTTTTATACAAGCAGCCCCAAAGGGCCATTTTTGAGTTTGGAAACCCAGGAGCCTTCCAAACAAACCCTGTATATATGTTTTTAACTTTATCTTTCAAAAACATATGATATAGCTTTTCAAAACCCTGTTAAAACATGTTTTGAAACCCCAAAGTGGCTTGGCCCGATCAAGACAGGACCAGGAGAGCCAAGAAGAGCCCGGAACCGGAGCACCGATCAAGCCCGGCACAGCAACTCTTGCATCTGATTCACATCCCAGGATCTCGAACGTCCCAGACCCTGTTCTTATCAAAAAAGCATTTGAAGTCATCTCTGGAAGGCAGAAACGGAGGCGGACGACTATGTTGGCGAAGACCCAACGCAGACGGAGTACTGATGCTGTCAGGCCCCGCACGAATCGTCCGTTTCGAACCCAGCTCGAAGGAGTCAGAGTTCAGTTTGGATTGGATCTGGACCATATATATCCAGATTCCAATCCAAACCCATATGTGGACTTGGATTTGGATTTGGATCCAGAGATCCAATCCAATATCCATATCCATGGCCCACATCACCTCCTCATAAATGGAGGTGGGGCCCACTTGAAATTCACGTGGGATATTGGGCATGAGAGAGAGTGGGGGTTGAAAAATATCAAGAGTGTTGTATTAAGCTTGACTTGTGTGTCAAGTTTGGGTTTAATCTTGTGGGTTAGCCTAATTGAGTGGGTTTAAGCTTGTAATTAGCTAAAACCTAACCTAGGGCTGCACCAACATGGGGTGATCAAGGTCTATGGGCCATGCTAAGGGAGCTCCTTCACCTAAACCTAGCCAAAAATGCCTAAACTTAGCCTAAACCCCTAATCCACTCCTAATCTGAACCTAATCACCTAACCCACTTCCCTAATCCCGGCCTAATCCCAACCTAATCACCTAACCCACTTCCCCTAATCCTTCCCTAAACCTAGATTAATTTCCCTAATCCTAGCCTAAACCTAGCCTAAACCACCTAACCTAGCTCACTAAACCTCACCCTAAAACCCAACCACCTAACCTAGCCCTAAACCCTAAACCACCCTTAGCCCACGATTTTCCCAAACACCTAGTTTTAAAATATCTGGCCCAATCCCATCCAGCCCACCTTATCTACATACTACCCTACCTAAACCACCTAACCACTACCCACAACCCAGCCCTAACCGACCTACCCATCCCTATTTAAACCCCCCTCATTGTGGGCGGGTTTTCCAAGTGGGAACCACTCTCCACCCCCAGCTGGGCCCTCTCCTTCTTCCATCTTCCATGCAGTCGTGACCACTCCCCAGCAACTCCAGCTCCTCCACCAGCCGCCACCTGCTCCGCCACCTTCCCTCTTCCGTCCACCACCACTGCCCCCCAGCCGGACGCCACCATTTTCTCCCAACTCCACCAGCCGACAACCACCTGCCCGCCACTCTCCCACTCCATCCGCCTCTTCTCCCCATTCGGTAAGTCCCCCTAACTCCCTCAAAGCCACTCTCTACCACCTCTCCACTCTTAGCCACCCATCTTCCCTTCAGCTCAGCCCCCTTTGCCGCCACCACCTAAGTCTAGCCGAACCTAGGATAACCCAAGTGGCTGGCCACTACTTAGCCACCATCTCCCATTCGGCCAACCCCCCTAGGTGTCCTCTTTGGCCTTCCCACTAGCTCACCTTTTAGGTCCAATTTCCCTAAGTACCTAACTTCCCTAGTGACCCTAAGACCCACTTGCTCAGCCACTCTAAACTCCCTACTTGGAGGCGCCGCCCACTTGCCACCGGTCCCCTTCGAGGCGTCCATCCCGCGCCCCATTTGCAGCCGGCCAGCACCCTTGGTCACATACCTTCGCGGAGCTCCCGTTTGCAGCCCAAAGCCAAGGCCACGCTCAAGCAAGACCTCTACGGACCAGCTACTCGTAAGTGTCTAAACTCGGTCTTTAGTCATACACTTGCTTGAAATTCAATTTGATACGGGGTTGTAATAACGGAGCATAGTCTCCCCCCGCTTGTAATAACGTGGCTTGGCACAACCACACACGTGCACTCTCTTAGTCGTGCACAATTTTGAACACACACGGGCCTAATCAGCCCCTAATATATATAAGTGTACGTATATATTTCATTTCCGAAGGGTTTTGTTTAAGTTGGGTGCGTTGTCTTTCAATTCAAGCACTTTCACACACATTGAGCTTTCGCTCTTATTTGAAAGACCCAAGTAAGGGCCGACCTATACTATTTGGGTTTCATTTCATGTCGTGTGAGTAAGTCTTTCAATTTAAGCACTTTCACACACATTGAGCTTTCGCTCTTATTTGAAAGACCCAAGTGAGGGCCGACCTATACTATTTGGGTTTTATTTCTTGTCGTGTGAGTAAGTCTTTCAATTCGAGCACTTTCACACACATTGAGCCTTCGCTCTTACTCCCAAGACCTTAGTAAAGGCCTTATTGCAGTTATATTTGGGTTTCATTTATGTCGTGTGTGTAGTACTTCAATTCAAGCACTCTCACACACATTGAGCCTTCGCTCTTACTCCCAAGACCTTAGTCAAGGCCATACTGCAATTTATATTTGGGTTTAAATTCATGTCGTGTGTGTAAGTCTTTCAATTCAAACACGCACCCACATTGAGCCTTCGCTCTTATTTGCAAGACCCGAGTAAGGGCTCATATACATAAGATATATATGTATTTCCCTTCGGTTATTTCCCTTCGGTTATTTCCCTTCGGTTATTTCCCTTCTGTTATTTCCCTTCAGTATTGTCTTTACATTTCGGGTTTTCCCTTTGGAGTAGCGTGAGTTTGCATTGCATCTACGCCATACCACGAGGTAGGACGCATATTGCATCGAAGCAACCCCCGCTCGAATTCGCCCATGTAGTGGAGTGTTCATAACACACAAACTAGGCGACCCAAAAAGGGATAAAAGAAAAGACTTAGGCACGTGCAAATCCACGTGATCTAAAACATGCAATCGCATCTTAAAGATCCGAAATAGACACCTCGAACCGTTTCGTAGACTTTCTCCCCAAAACTCGATTTTTGCAAAAGCGTACAGACTGACCCTTGCGCATCGGTGCAAGAAGGTCTGCGACGACAAGAGCTCACTTGCTCACAGTCGCCACGTTTAGAAGTCAGTGTTAATATATCTTCGCTAGCTTAAGTAAGCTAGCTGGCACGCCCTATTTGTATACATAGGCCTTAGACGCACGATAAGATCCACTCCAAGCCACGAAAGAGGCGAAGAGGCGGGGATTTTCGCGCGTCTACAACGCAGAAAATTCCCGCACTTGGTTCTTAGGCCTGAAGCGAACCTTTTCGTGTGCCTAAGTCCTAATTAAGCAAAAGGGCATGCCAGCTAGCTTACTTAAGCTAGCGAAGATATATTTGAAACCTGACTCCTAACGTGGCGACTGTGAGCAAGCAAGCTCTTGTCATCGCAGACCTTCTTGCACCGATGAGCAAGGGTCAGTCTGTATGCTTTTAAAATCAAGTTTTTGAGTATAAGGACCTATGAAAGCGGTTTGAGGTGTTTGATTCGGGTTATTTTTTGTATGATTTTCAGATTTTAGATCACGTGGATTTGCACGTGCCTAAGTCTTTCTTTTTATCCCTTTTTGGGCCAACTAGGTGTGTGTTATGAATACTCCACTAAAATGTGGCGACTTTGAGTAGGAGTATGGGGTTTGCTTTGATGCAATATGCGTCCTAACTCGTGGTATGGCGTATATGCAATGCAAACTCACGCAACTCCAAAGGGAAAACCCGAATTTAAAAGACAATGCCGAAGGGAAATGACTTGTAATGGAAATTGCCGAAGGGAAATGACTTGTAATGTAAAATGCTGAAGGGAAATTGCAAAAGGGAAATATGGCTATATCTTAAGAGCAGAAAGGCTCAATAGTGCAATTGTGTGCCGTGTATATATGGAAAGACTACGCACACAGCTGAACCTTAAAACCCAAATTGAAAAGACATAGCCAAAAGGGAAATACGTATATACTATATATGGGCCCTTACTTGGGTCTTGCAAATAAGAGCGAAGGCTCAATGTGGGTGCGTGTGAAAATGTAAAGACAACACACACGACTTTAAATGAAACCCAAATATAAATTGCAATATGGCCTTAACTAAGGTCTTGGGAATAAGAGCGAAAGCTCAATGTGTGTGAGTGCTAGAATTGAAGTACTACGCACACAACATGAAATTAAACCCAAATATAAATTACAATATGGCCTTAACTAAGGTCTTGGGAGTAAGAGCGAAAGCTCAATGTGTGTGAGTGCTAGAATTGAAGTACTATGCACACAACATGAAATTAAACCCAAGGATAGTGTAACACGGCCCTTACTTGGGTCTTGCAAATAAGAGCGAAAGCTCAATGTGTGTGAGTGCGAGAATTGAAAGACAACACACACCACTCAAGCAAAAACCCTGCGCAACTTAAAGTATATAAATAAATTTATATCTAAAGGGCTTATTAGGCCCGTGTGTGTTCAAAATCATGCACCACTAAGAGCGAGGTAGGCTCAAGGGCACGTGTGTATGGGTGTGCCAAGCCACGTTATTACAAGCAGGGGGAAGACAATGCTCCGTTATTACAACCCCGTATCAAATTTAATTTAACTTAAGCAAGTCTACAACTAAGGACCGAGTTAGGCACTTACTTATAGCTGGTCCGGAGGTGACTTGCTTGAGCATGGGCTTGGGCTTCGCCTTGGGCTGCAAGAGGCAGCTCCTCGGAATGGCACGGCAAGGGTGTGTGGCCGGATGACAAGGAGGGTTGTGGCGCCTTGGGGACTTGCCGGCTGCTAAGGGGGTGCTGCCGTGACGTCTAGGGCTGAAGTGATTAAGGAAGGTCACTAAGGCGTAGGGAAGGCTCTATGGAAGGTGGCGCTAAGGGAAGCCTAAAGGGAATGGTTTAAGGAAGCGGGTGTGGCTGGCCGGGTGACTTGGGGGCAGTCAGCTATGACTGGCCGATTAGGGGTGTTTTAAGTGGTGGCATGCGGGGGCAGCTAGGGGAGGTCACAAATAGGAAGGTAGGGTGTTAGGGGAAGGTGGAGTTAAGGTTTGGTTATGAGTGAAAGGGGCAGGTCCTAGGGAGCAAGGTAGGGTGGTCAGGTATCACTAAAGGGAAAGGTAGAGGATCGGGTAGTGTAAGGGGTTAGGTCTAAACGAATGGGGAAGGGTGGCGGGAAGGCTATGATGGAGCTATGTGGTGGTGGTATGGGTGGCTGAGAGTGGAGGGGGAGAGAAGAGAAGATGGAGTTGGGTTGAGGTACTAACCGGATGGATGAAGGAGGTCGGTGGGTGGAAGAAGGGCAGCCGGGTGATGAAGGAGGATGGAGCTCAATCGGGCGGTTGGTGGCAGCGTGGAGTGGAGCAGGCCGGGAGGTAGTGGTGGCGCGAGGTGGAGTTGGGCGGGGTTAGTGGTGGTGCAGGTGGAAGAAGGGAGCAAGGTGAGAGGGCTCAGCTGGCCCAAGTGGAGCTGGGAGAAGATGAAAAACCCGCCCACTAGGGGGAGGTTTATATAGATTTTTGAAAGTTGGTTGGGGGCGGTTTTTAGAGGGTGGTTAGGTGGTTTAGGTGGTGGTGGTGTGGTGATAAGGTGGGCTGGTTTTGAGGAGGGGCCAGATATTTTGCTTTAAGGGGTTTTAGGGATATGGTGTGCTAGGTTTAGGTGGGGTGGTTTAGGGGTTTAGGGCTTAGTTAGGTGGGTTGGTTTTGGGGTGAGGTTTAGTGAGGTGGGTTAGGTGATTAGGCTAGGATTAGGTTAGGATTAAGGGAATTAGGCTAGGTTTAGGGAAGGATTAGGGAGGTGGGTTAGGTGATTAGGCTAGGATTAGGGTAAAAGGCTAGGATTAGGGGTTTTGGCTTAGGATTGGGTTAGGGAGCTCCCTTTGCATAACCCATAGACTTCATTGCATCATGTTGGTGCAACCCTAGGTTAGGTTTTGGCTAATACAAGCTTAAACCCACACTAATTAAGCTAACCCACATGATTAACCCCAAACTTGACACACAAGTCAAGCTTAATACAATTCCCCTCATGCTTATCCTCCCCATTCTCTCACATGCCCATAATCCCACGTGAA
The DNA here is from genome assembly GCA_036023115.1 of Brasenia schreberi. NCBI lineage: Eukaryota > Viridiplantae > Streptophyta > Magnoliopsida > Nymphaeales > Cabombaceae > Brasenia > Brasenia schreberi. The sequence goes on from JAYKKT010000016.1 coordinate 1,303,719, forward strand.
TTTCAAGTGGGCCCCACCTCCATTTATGAGAAGGTGATGTGGGCCATGGATGTGGTTATTGAATTGGATCTCTGGATCCAAATTCAAATCCAAATCCACATATACGTTTGGATTGGGATCTGGATATATATGGTCTAGATCCAATCTAAACTGAATTCTGACTCCTTCAGGCTGTGTTCGAAACGAACGGTTTATGCGGGGTCTGACAGCATTAGTACTCCGTCTATGTTGGGTCTTCGCCAACATGGTCGTTCGCTTCTGTTTTCACCTTCCGGAGATGATTGCAAAGGATTTCTGATAATAACAGGGTCTTGGACGTTCGAGATCCTGGGGATGGATTCAACACGAGAGTTGCTGTGTCGGGCTCGACATGTGCTCCGATTCCGGGCTCTCTTTGGCTCTTCTGGTCCTGCTTTCATCAGACCAAGCCGCTTCATGGGGTTTCAAAACATATTTTAAAAGGTTTTAAAAACATATTATACATATTTAAAACATATATAGTTTAAAACATATGTATAGGTTTGCCTGGAGGGCTCCTAGGTTTCCAGACTCAAAATAGCCCTTTGGGGCTGCTTTTACAAAACCAGGTTTGTTTGAGAAGTTCGTGGGTTTTCAGGGTGTTTACAGATGCCCCTCTTTGGCATTATCCAAATCGATTTGGATAATGGAAAAGATGACAAACACCCCTTTCAATGTCTCCCTAGATCTAACCATGAAAATATGGGATCATCCCAATCTTTAGCAAAAATCTCACTTTTAAAACCCTGGTAGGAGGAGATATCACGCCAAAAGGATATACAAAAGGGTTTCTAGTCCTAAAATGGGATCAGGTTTATGCAAGTGCCATGCGTGGAATGCAGATGCATGACATGGGTGTGGTGCCAAGAGTGGCGACCTCCCAGAGACCAGATATGATCGAACTCTTGAGACTTACAAGGCCTGCTGCTCCAAGTGAGCAGATCCTATGCTGTTCGATGTTCGATTTTCAAAATTTATTTACAAAAGCTATTTACAAAAGGGACAACTGTCTTGAGTCTCAATCCTAAGGATCTCGAGCTCTTCGTGTTTGCCTTTGTTTGAGTCTTGACACTCGCTTATCTAGCGGAGGTTTTATAAGAAAACAAGCTTTATTTCAAATTCCTACGCCTTACTCGAAACGTCGAATTCTCAAACAAAATGAAATTCAAGTAAGTAAATCCTATTTTTACTTTAGGATTCCTCAAAATGAACCATGTTTTAGCTTGGGATAAGCCAGGGATGGGAAAGAGATACCACGGTCCCTTCTAAAGCGTCCCGTGGTTTAAGGCATAGAAGGCGGAAAACTGCTCTTTTTGAGCTTTTTGGCCTCTTTTTCCTTTTTTTCGTAGAGGGTCTCCCTTTGGGAGTATTTTTTCTTTAATCCCTCTTTTTTTCACAAGAGAATCGATTTTTCTTTTGAATTCTGGTTTCTTTCTTTTGGAAAGAGACTTTGGATGGGAAAATTCCCCCTATTTGGGCCAGGTTTTCCTTTTGGAAGGAGAAGAGAAGAGGGGAGGGCTTATCCCAAGCTCACACTCGATCCATTCCATATCAGCCTATTTAGAAATAGCACGTACTACTTGCAAGTATCTTGCTATATTGAATTAGGCCTTTCTTTGTAAGAAGAAGGATTTTGAAATGTAACCATGATTTTGAAGACTCCACTCTTTCACAAGTGTGAATTCTCTCACTCAGGGTCACACGATTTGCCTTTGCACCTTATTTTCAGGTCTCAGGGCAGCTATCCCTAAAGGTTTTCAAAAATGGGAATTTAACCCAAATGCTACACATAATACTTCTTTAAGTATTGAATATTGATAGGATCTGCTAAATTCCTACCTTCTACATCGATCAACCAATACGAGTTGTTCGTGGTGGTTGCACGTACAACATAGGGTCCATCCCACTTGGGGCGCCACTTTCCAAGGGGATGTGGGCCACGGTAATGGATGATTTTCAAAACCAGATCTCCCACTTCAAAGTGGCGAGGTCTCATGTGTTTGCCATAGTGTCGGGCTATCCTTTGCCGATATGCACGAGCATGATCCATGGCAAGGAGTCGCCTCTCATCTAGCAAATCTAGTTCGGCCATCCTAGCATGCTGAAGCGTCTCTAGGGGGAGGTCGAGTGCTATGGATGTATGGAATGAATGCAATTGAGTATGAATGGGAAGAATGGCATTTGTGCCATAGACCAATTCGAATGGTGTGGCATTCGTGGGAGTCCGGATGGAAGTCCTATAAACCCATAAGGCTTCATCCAGCTTCTCGTGCCACGTCCTATCCTTCTCTAAAGTTTTCTCAATTATACTAATGAGAGTCTTGTTTGTGGCTTCGGCTTGGCTATTGCCTTGAGGGTAGTAGGGCGAAGAGAAGTGGTGAGTTATGCCATACGTGTTGCATAACTTAACCATCCGCTCGTTCTTGAATGGGGTGCCATTATCAGACACAAGGTCTCGTGGAACCCCAAATCGAGCCAAGATATTCCTCCTAATGAAAGCCACCACATGTTGCCCCAGCACGTTGGTCAAGGAAATGGCTTCCACCCACTTGGAGAAATACTCAGTGGCTGCTATAATGAATCGATGCCCATTCGAGGCTTTTGGAAATATAGGGCCTACGATGTCAAACGCCCACATGGTGAATGGCTAGGGGCTGACCACGGAATGCAATGCAGATGAAGGGATATGAATGGCGTGCCCATGCACTTGACACGGATGACACTTTCTAACATGATCGTGACAATCCTTTTTCAAGGTGGACCAAAAATAGCCCCCTCTAAGTATTTTCATTGTCATCATGTTGGCACTAACATGACCTCCACATTCTCCATCGTGGAACTCATGCATCACTATCCTAGCCTCCTCTAGATCGATACACCTAAGTAGGATGCCGGTAAAACTTTTCTTGTATAGAACCCCACCCAGAATGGTGTATCGGGTCGAAATTTTACGGATGAATGCCTTCCTTATCTTTGGATGTGGCATCCTCGGTGAATCCCCCATTTTCTAGAAATTGTTTTGTCGTAAAACCAGGGTTTTTCAATAGAGTCTGGGTTATTTTGGTAAATATCCAAATCGTGTGTGGATGGGTTGGGTGCATGCCATATTTCTAAAGACTGAGTCCCTGAAATGGGATCGACCTTTAGGGTTGAACCCTAGGAGGAGAGGGCATCGGCAATGCCATTGTCCTCTCTTTCTACGTGTGTGAGTTTACATGATTGGAATGACTCAACCAATCGAGTGGCCAACTCGTGATATGGAAGCAATTTTTCGTTACGTACTTGCCAAATTTTTAAAACCTGGTTTATAACAAGGAGCGAATCTCCAAAGACCTCGATGCATGATGCCCCTAGAGTTTTCGAAACCCTTAAGCCTTGTATGAGTGCTTCATACTCAGCTATATTGTTGGAACATTCGAAATCTAGGTGGATTGCTATGGGAATCTTGCCTTTTTCAGGAGAGATGAGGATGACTCCAGCACCAGCCCCTCGTTGGTTTCGTGCCCCATCGAAGTGTATCTTCCACACTTGGTTTTCGAAATTGTTTGCCAAAATGTGGTTTTGGAAATGGTTTTACAATATGCCTTCGTCGGGCATTTCATCAAATGTGGGATATGCGTCCTCTAGGGAACTCCGCCACGTAATCTGCTAGGGCTTGCACCTTAATAGAGATTTGGTGATGGTATTTTAGGTCATACTCCATTAGAAGGAGTTGCCATTTGCCCAATCTACCCATGAGAATGGGTTTTTCGAACAAGTGCTTGATTGGATCAAGCTTGGACACTATTTAGATCTCATGATCTAGGAAATAGTGTCTGAATTTCTAGCAGGCCCAAACTAGGGCCAAGCACGTCTTCTCCATGGCTTGAGAATTTCGTTCATAAGCCAAGAGAGTTTTCGAAATATAGTAGATGGCATACTCCTTATGGGTGTCATCCTCATATTGAGCCAATAGGGCTCCCAAAGCATTCGCATGCACAGAAATGTAAAGTAAAAGCAGTTTTCCTTGCTTCGGAGGATTTAAAATGGGGGGATTAACCAGGTATGCCTTTAGTCTCTCGAAGGACTTCTGGCATTCATCATCCCATAAGAATTTCGTGCCCTTCCTCAACAGCTTGTTAAAGGGTTCTCATCTAGTCGCCAGATTTGATATGAATCGGTGAACGGACTGTAATCGACCCTGGAGGCTACGAATTTGGGTGAGATTGGAGGGTGGAGCCATGTCTATGATGGCTCGACACTTAGAGGGGTCGACTTCTATACCCCTTTGGCTTACCATATGTAGACACGGAAAATCCTCGTCTCCGGGTTCTTAGGCCTGAAGCAAATCTTTTCATGCTTACGTCGCTTAAAAAGGGCGTGTCAGCTAGCTTTCTCAAACTAGCGAAGTAAGTTTTGAAAATATCTGACTCTTGGGGCGACTGTGGACAAGTGGGTTCTTTTCGTCGCAGACTTTCTTGCACCGACGCGCAAGGGTCAGTCTGTATGCCTAGGAAAAACTCGATTTTAAACAAATACGACTCTTTTGAAAACTTGAAAGTGTTTTATCGATTGGTTTTGTCAAAATTGCAACTTTTTTTACATGGGATCTATGCGTTCCTACGTCTCTTGGGTTTTAGCCAATTTTGGCGGGTAGTCGTGTGCATCCAGTGCTCGATTTTGGGCAAGTTCTACACGATTTGATCAATCTGGTTCGATGCAAATATGCCCCCTATCTCGAGTGTGGCGGATATGCAATGCAACCTCACACAACTTGAAGGGAAAACCCGGAATTTAAAGACATAGCAGAAGGGAAATAGCAAAAAGGGAAATATGGCTATATCTTAGATGCGGAAAGGAAAATATATATAGCTATATCTTAACAGCGAGAAGGCTCAATGTGAGTGAGTGCTTTGAGTGTGTAAATTGAAAGGCAACTCACATGACTTGAACCTTAAAAACCCAGCTAAAGGGGAAATACGTATATATATATATATATATATATATATATATATATATATATATATATATATATATATATGTGTGTAAGAGCGGAAAGGCTCAATGTGAGTGAGTGCTTTGAGTGTATAAAATGAAAGACAACTCACACGACTTGAACCTTAAAACCCAGCTGAATGTATATAAATAGAGTTATATATCCTATGGGCTGTTGATGCCCGTTTTGTGTGCAAAGGTGTGCAGATAAGAGCGGAAAGGCTCGAGTGTACGTGTGTGATTCGTATTTCAAGCCATAATATTACATCTTGAGGGGAGACTACGCTCCATTATTACAACCCCGTATCGAATTTAATTGAACTTGAAACAATGTAAAAGATCAAATGTGAATACTTACATGTCATCTGCTTGGGCTTTCTTTACCAATGGGATCCGACCTTGGATATAACCATTGGATGGACCTCTCACTGTGAACCGATCTGATGCGTGGAGTTTTGGTCCTAGTTCACGATCTAGGCTATGTCGACACACGAAGATTCTATGGTTTTGGGTGGGATTCGAGCAAACTTAAGGTAAGGTGTAGGGGATCTAAGGCTAGCTCTAAGGTGAAGGGCTTAGGTAGGGTTTTAGTCCAAGTCCTAAGGTGATACTCGACCAGCTAGGGTCCGAGTTGGGTGATGGTCCATGGGCAGATTTGAGAATGGTCCTAAAGGAATGCTCGGCCAAGTGGTGGCCGAGTTGGTCAAGACTTAGGGTTGGTCTAGGTTAGGACTTAGGGTGAAAATGCCAAAGGGAATGGCTCGGCCAGGGGTGGCCGAGTTGATCAACTTGGGTTTTTAGTTTAGGTGGGATTTGGGATGAAAGGGCTAAAGGGAAATGGCTCGGCCAAGGGTGGCCGAGCTGATCAACTTGGGTTTAGTTTAGGTTGGGCTTTGGGGGACCTAATAGGACAGACCTAGGGTGAGCTCGGCCAGCTATTGGCCGAGCTTGGTATGGGCTTGGGTGGGAATGGTTTTGGGTAGAGTCTAGGTGCGGTTTTTGCAAGGTTCGGCCAGCATTTGTTTGGCCGAACTTGGTTGGATTTTCTTGAAAAAGAATAGGTGGTTTAGAAAGTTAGGATTTAGGTACTAAATGAGGCAGATCTAGGGTGGACTCGGCCAGCCAATGGCCGAGCTTGGGGTAGTCTTAGGTGGGGACGGACTTGGGTGAAACTAGGGTAGCTTTTTAGTGAAGTTCAGCCAGCTTCTTGGCTGGACTTTGCTGGGTTTTCAAGAGGTGGTATGGGGTGGTTTAGAAAGGCTAGAAGAGAGCAGTTTAGGTGGGTTCTAGGGACTCACCTTGGCCACGGTTTTGATTGGTTTCCACGTAGCAAGTCTTCACAAAGAGTGGGCCATCCAAGGCTGCCAGATCCACTTGAGCAGCAACCAAGTCTTTGCGTGAAATGAAGGAGCTCTTTCATCTACAATACCAGCCCACCTTTTTACAAAAAGCAAAGGGGGAAAGCCAGCCCCCTTTGTTGACCTTTCCTCTCTCTCTCTCTCTCTCTCTCTCTCTCTCTCTCTCTCTCTCTCTCTCTCTCTCTCTCTCTCTCTCTCTCTCTCTCTCTCTCTCTCTCCTACCCAAGTGAATAAACGTAAAAAAATTTGCAGCCTTTCGTGAATCAGCCCCTCACGTCCTTTTATAGATTTCTTATGTGGATATGGATCTTGGATTGATTTCTGAAATCCGGATCCAATCCAAGTCTTGTTTGGATCTGGATATTTGGATCCAGATTCGATCCAAATTTTCTTCTTCTTTTCTCCTTCTTGGCGTTTTGAGTCGGACGCTTCGTGCGGGCCTTGAGTTTATCAACGATCCTTCTTAAGCGAGGGTTTTCCCCATTTCATCGTCTGAGCTCCTCTTCGCCTTTTCGGACTCTGTTTCAACTAATTTTTGTTGTTTTCGACTTGGATTGTTTGTGATTTCAGGGGCACTGTTGGCTGGGCCTCCGATGCTTCCGGCTTGAAGTCTATTTGCGACCTGGTCTCCTCTTTTGTCTTTGAATTTGGCCTTTCGTCGGGCTGGGCTTGCTCTTTGAATTTTTTGAATTTTTGTTGCAACTACTTTGGGCCAGGCTTTACCTGTTCATCTGGGCTTTTGCAAAAATAGGACTTTCGTCCATTTTCAAGAATGTATGTTCCGACAGGGTTGTAAAATGGAGGTTTGAATTATTTGAGCTCCTGGGTTTTCAAAAATTCCAATTTTGGCTTTCTGAGCTCATTTTCGAACCAGGCATTTGTTTTTGCAAAATTTTTGGAATTTGGGTGTTTACAGATGTCCCTCTTTGTCATTATCCAAATTGATTTTGATAATGGCGAAGAAGATAACACCCCTAATTGTTTTCTCCCCGGATTCGATCTTGACAATATGGGATCGTCCCAATATTTGAAAAAAACGTTTTCTTTTAAGCCCGGTAGGAGGAGATTTTTCACCAAAAGGGGACTTTCTATGGATCTAGCCCTAAATGAAGATCATGTATGAGGTGCTTATGCGTGGATATGCAGAGTGTGTGACATGGCTGAAGTGCCAGAAAGGGGCGACCTCCTAGAGACCAGATTATATGGTCGAACTTTTGAGACTTTATGAAAACCTGCTACTCCAAGTGAGTGGGCCTTACGTATGCTCGATGTTCGAGTTTTTTTGAAATTCGTTTTAAGAGGGAAAACTTTTCTGAACCATCGATCCTAAGGACCTTTAGCTCCTTGTGTTTGCCTTTACTTGAGTCTCGACACTCGCTAATCTAGCAGAGGTTTTATGAGAAAACAAGTCATATTTCAAAATTTTTACACCTTACTCAAAACGTCGTATTCTCAAACAAGATGAAATTCAAGTAAGTAAATCCTATTTTTACTTTAGGATTCCCTGAAATGAACCATGTTTTGCTCGGGATAAGTCATAGGGATGGGAAAGAAGTACCACGGTCCCTTCTGAAGTGTCCCGTGGTTTGAGGCAAAGAAGGCGGAAAACTGCTCTTTTTGAGCTTTTTGGCCTTTTTTTCTTTCTTTTTTTCATAGAGGATCTCCCTTTGCGAGTATTTTTTCTTTAATCCCTCTTTTCCATAGAAGACTCGAATTTTCTTTTTGATTCATTTTTCTTTCTTTGGAAAAGAGATTTTTGGCGGGGGTTTCCCTTTGTTTTGGCCAAGTTTTCCTTTTGGAAGGAGAAGAGAAGAGGGGAGGACTTATCCCAAGGTCATACTCGATCCATTCCAGATCAGCCTATTTAGAAATAGCACATACAACTTGCAAGTATCTTGCTATATTGAATTAGGCCTTTCTTTGTAAGAAGAAGGATTTTGAAATGTAACCATGCATTTGGAAAGCTCCGCTTTTTCACAAAAGTGTCGATTCTTTCATTCAGGGTCACACAACTCACCTTTGATCCTTTGTTTTGAAGTTTCAAGGTATGTCTGTAGACACCGAAAATTTTCACTTATGGGTTCTTAGGCCTGAAGTGAACCTTTTCGCAATCTACTTCGCTTTATGGGCGTGCCAGCTAGTTTACTTTAACTAGCAAAGTATGTTTTGAAAATAATCTGACTTTTGAAAGGCGATTGTAGGCAAGCGGGATTTTTACGTCGCAGACCTTCTTGCACCGATGCACAAGGGTCAGTCTGTACGCTTAGAGACTTCGTTTTGAAACAAGTTTAACTCAAAATATATTTTGAATGAAGAAGTGTTTTAAAACCTTTTGAAAACCATGCATTTGGGCGATTTTGACTTTGTAAGGGTTGGACGACCCTAAGTCTTTCAAATTTTAATCTACTTAGTCACGATGGGCGTGCATCGAAATAGCCTAAGTCTTGCACGATTTGATTCGGGTTTGTACGATTTTCAGATTTTAGATCACGTGGATTTGCACGTGCCTAAGTCTTTCTTTTTATCCCTTTATGGGCCACCTAGGTGTGTGTTATGAACACTCCACTACATGGGCGAATTTGAGCGGGAGTACGGGGCTTGCTTCGATGCAATATGCGTCCTACCTCGTGGTATGGCGTAGATGCAATGCAAACTCACGCTACTCCAAAGGGAAAACCCGAAATTAAAAGACAATGCCGAAGGGAAATTGCCGAAGGGAAATAACTGAAGGGAAATGACTTGTAAAGTAAATAGCCGAAGGGAAATGACTTGTAAAGTAAATAGCGGAAGGGGAAATATGGCTATATCTTAAGAGCGGAAAGGCTCAATTGTGTAAGTGTGTGTCGTGTATATATTGAAAGATAACGCACACGACTTGAACCTTAAAACCCGAATCTTAAAGACGTAGCCGAAAGAAATACTTTATATAGAGTATATGTAGGGGCCCTTACTTGGGTCTTGCAAATAAGAGCGAAGGCTCAATGTGTGTGCGTGCTTGAATTGAAAGACTTACACACACGACATGAAATGAAACCCAAATATAAATTGCAGTATGCCTTGACTAAGGTCTTGGGATTAAGAGTGAAAGCTCAATGTGTGTGAGTGTAGAATTGAAGTACTACGCACACGACATAAATGAAACCCAAATATAACTGCAATAAGGCCTTTACTAAGGTCTTGGGAGTAAGAGCGAAGCTCAATGTGTGTGCGTGTGGAAAATGGAAAGACAACACACACGACTTAATTAAAAAACCCTTTGACTTAAAATATATAAATATAACTATATATTAAGGGCTTGTTAGGCCCGTGTGTGTGCAAGAAGTGTACGACTAAGAGCGGAAAGGCTCAAGTGCGCGTGTGTGTGGGTGTGTCAAACCACGTTATTACAATCGGGGGGAGACGAAGCTCCTTTACTACAACCCCGTATCAAAATTTAATTGAATATAAAGCAAGTTAATGTAATAGACCAAGTTTAGACACTTACAAATAGCCGGTCCATGTTCAACTTGCTTGCACGTGGGCTCACGGTTCACCTTGGGCAGCCAAGAGGGGGTTATCCTAGGGGGCTTTGAGGGAGGTTCTATGGGGCACGGTTAGGGCCTTAGGGGAACTAAGGTTCGGCAAAGATGGGGTTGTCTAGGGTCTGTCCTAGGTGGCTGGAAGAGGTGCAGGTCACGGCGAGGGGGGTGGTCAGGTCGGCAGGAAGGAGTCGGGCGCAGCAATCGGGCGCCTGGCGCTGGGCGCTGGGCGCTGGCGGGCGTCTGGCGCTAGGAGGGCGTCAGGGCGCGGGATGGCGTCAGGGCGCGCGGACAGCGTCAGGGTGCGCGGACAGGGCGCGGGGCGCACGACAGGTGCGGTCCGGTTAGGTTTAGGTTGGTTCAAGTCTAGGGTTAGGTTTGGTCGAACCTAGGTTGGGTTAGGGCTAGGTTTAGTTAGGGTTAGGTTCAGTTGGGGTTAGGTAGGTTCGAACCTAGGCTAGGTTGGGGTTAGGTTTAGAGGGGTGTAGAGAGAATAGCTAGGTTAGGTTAGGCTTACCTCTTGGAGCCGATCCTTCATGGGTTGAGCCCACGTCTCCACGGTTGCAGCCACTTGGTCCAGCCCACCTTGGTTGCAGCCCCTTGGTCTAGACCCACTTAGCCCACATGGCTTGAACCCACCTCACCCAATGAGCCCACATGGCTTGAACCCACCTCACCCAATGAGCCCACATGGCTAGGTCTATCACTCCCTCTCTCTCCTCCCAAATATTTGCATGAACCCTTTACATGGACCCCCTCACCTCTATTTATAGAGATTTGAGGTGGGTCTTGGATTTGGGTTTGGGTTTGGGGTTTGGATCCATACCCAAATCCAAACACTATTTGGATCTGGATATTGGATCTCAGATATTTTGAGATCCGTATCCGATCCAAACCCAACATTTTTATGGATATGGATCTGGATATTTTGATCCAGATCCGATCCAATCCAAATACTATTTGGATCTAATCCAAATCCAAACACTATTTGGATCGACCCAAACACTATTTGGATTGGCCCAAATCCAAACACTATTCATTACATGGATTTGGATCTGGATATATATGGTCCAGATCCAAATCAAAATTTCTTCGGACAGTCCTTCTTGGCTTCTCGAGGCGAACGATCTATGCGGGCACTGGCTTCATCAGCGCTCTGTCTGGTGCTGAGTTTTCCCCAACTTTGTCGTCCGGACTCCGTCTCGCCGTTCTGGACTCCGTTGAGCTTTTCATTAAACGGGCTCAGCTTTCTTTTGTTTTTTTATCAGGGAGTGGCTTCTGAAGCTCTGGGCTTGAATCCTCTTCGGGCCTAGGGACTTCTTTTGCCTTCTGTACCTATTTTCACATTTCAAAATAGGTCATCGTTTTGGCTCAAACGAGCATTTTGGTGTTTTGAGAGTTTTTGAAAAATAGAAGATTTGGGGTGTTTACAATGTCTCCCTAAAACATTTTCATCAAATGGGAATTTAACTCAGACCCTATACATGATATTTTTTCAAATACTGAATATTTATAGGATCTGCTAAATTCCTACCCTCGATATCGGTTAACCAATAAGAATTGTTCGTGGTGGTTCCACGCACAACGTAAGGGCCATCCCACTTGTGCCGCCACTTTCCAAGTGGATGTGGGCCACGATGGTGGATGATTTTCAAAACGAGCTCTCCCACTTCAAAGTGGCGAGGTTTCATATGTTTCTCATAATGTTGGGCGATCCTTTGCCGGTATGCATGAGCATGGTCCATAGCAAGGAGTTGTCTCTCATCTAATAGATCTAGTTCGGCCATCCTAGCATGCTGAAGTGTCTCTAGGGGGAGGTCGAGTGCAATGGATGTATGAAATGAATGTAGACATGTATGGATGGGGAGAACGGCGTTTGTGCCGTAAACCAACTCAAAAGGCGTGGCATTTGTGGGAGTGCAGATGGAAGTCCTATAAGCCCATAGGCTTCATCCAACTTCTCGTGCCATGTTCTACCCTTCTCTAAGGTTTTCTCAACAATGCTGATGAGAGTCTTGTTGGTGGCTTCGGCTTGGCCATTGCCTTGAGGGTAGTAAGGTGATGAGAAGTGATGATTTATGCCATACTTGTTGCACAGCTTGACCATCCGCTCGTTTTTAAATGGGGTGCCATTATCGGACACAAGATCTCTTGGAACTCCAAATCGAGCCAAGATGTTTTTCCTAATGAAAGCCACCACATGTTGCCCCTGGACATTTGTCAGGGAGGCAGCTTCGACCCACTTGGAAAAATACTCAATGGCTGCTAGAATGAACCTGTGTCCGTTTGAGGCCTTTGGAAAAATTGGTCCTACGATATCAAACGCCCACATGGTGAATGGCCAGGGGCTGATCACGGAATGCAGTGATGATGAGGGGATATGAATGGCGTGACCATGCACTTGACATGGGTGACACTTCCTAACATGATCGTGGCAGTCCTTTCTCAGGGTAGACCAAAAATAACCTGCTCTAAGTATTTTCATCACCATCATGTTGGCATTGACATGACCTCCACATTCTCCATCGTGGAATTCATGCATAACAGTCCTAGCCTCCTCTAGGTCGACGCATCTTAGTAAGATGCCAGTAAAACTCTTTTTGTACAGAACCCCTCCCAAAATCGTGTATCGGGTGGAAATTTTTCGGATGAATGCCTTATCTTTAGATGTGGCATCCTTAGTGAATCCCCCATTTTCTAGAAAATTCTTTATGTCATAAAACCAAGATTTTTCATCAGAATCAGGGTTATTTTGGCAAATTTGCAAATCGTGTATGGAAGGAGTGGGTGAGTGCCATATTTCAAGGGGTCTGGTTCCCAAAGTGGGATCGACCCTTAGGACTGAACCCAAGGATGAGAGGGCATCAACGATGCCATTATCCTCTCTTCCTACATGTATGAGAGTACACGATTAGAACGACTCGACCAGTCGAGTGGCCAATTCGTGGTATGGAAGCAATTTTTCATTTCGAACTTGCCAAATTTTTAAAACTTGGTTTATAACAAGGAGGGAATCTCCAAAAACCTCGATGCATGTTGCCCCTAGAGTTTTCGAAACTTTTAAACCTTGTATGAGTGCTTCATATTGGGCTATATTGTTGGAACATTCGAAATCTAGGCGAATTGCTATGGAGATCTCTCCCTTTTCAGGGGATACGAGGATGATCCCGGCACCAGCCCCTTGTTGGTTTCGTGCCCCGTCGAAGTGCATCTTCCACACTTGGTTTTTGAAAGAGTTTGCCAGAATGTGGTTTTGAAAATGGTTTTGCAATATGCCTTCATCAGGCATTTCATTGAGTGTGGGATACGCATCTTCTAGGGGGAAGTCAGCCACGTAGTCTGCTAGGGCTTGCCCCTTAATGGAGACCTGGTGATGGTATTTCAAATCATACTCCATTAGAAGGAGTTTCCATTTGCCCAATCTACCCGTGAGAATGGGTTTTTCGAATAAGTGCTTGATTGGGTCAAGCTTGGACACTATTCAGATCTCATGATCTAGAAAATAATGTCGAAATTTCTAGCAGGCCCAAACTAAGGCCAAGCACGTCTTCTCCATGGCCTGATAATTCCTTTCGTAGGCCAGGAGAGTTTTTGAAAGATAGTATATGGCACATTCCTTGTGAGTGTCATCCTCGTATTGAGCTAACATAGCTCCCAAGGCATTCGCATGTACAGAAATGTAAAGTAGAAGAGGTTTTCCTAGCTTTGGAGGGTTTAAAACAGGGGGATTAACTAAGTACGCTTTTAACCTTTCAAATAATTTTTGGCACTCGTCATCCCATAAAAATTTCGTACCCTTTCTCAACAACTTGTTGAAGGGTTCACATCTAGTTGCCAGGTTTGAGATAAACCTGCGAATGGACTGTAGGCAACCCTAGAGGCTACGAATCTGCGTGAGATTGGAGGGTGGAGCCATGTCTATGATGGCTCGACACTTAGAGGGGTCGACCCCTATGCCCCTTTGGCTTACCATAAATCCTAAAAGCTTACCGGATTCTATACCGAATACGCACTTTTGAGGGTTTAGCTTTATGTTATAAAGTCTAAGCCTTTCGAAAATCTTTTGTAAGCATTTGAGATGAGTGCATTGAGTTTTTTGACTTAGCCAAGAGATCATCTACATATACCTCTACGAGCTCATGAATCTGATCGTGAAAGATCGAGGTCATAGCTCTCTGGTACGTGGCGCCAGCATTTTTCAAACCAAAGGGCATGACTGTATAGCAGTACGTGCCCCATGGGATTATGAAAGCGGTCTTAGCCTGATCTCGTGGGCTTAGTTTGATTTGGTTATATCCTGAATAGCCATCCATGAATGAAAACATTTCATGATTTGCAGTAATATCGACTATCAAATCAATGTTTGGTAAAGGGAAATTATCTTTTGGCGTGGCTTTATTCAGGTTTCTAAAATCGATGCATATCTGAATTTTCCCACTGGTTTTTCGAACAACAACTATATTGGATAACCAATCAGAATACGCAATGGGTTTTATAAATACAGCTTTTAACAGATCTTCTAAACCCTCTTTGACTTGTGAATGCACATTCAGATGTATCTTCCTAAGCTTTTGTTTTACGGGTTTTGCATCTAAATCTAAGGGAAGACGATGCTCTACAACATTCGGGTCTATATCCAGCTTGTCTTCATATGTCCATGCAAACACATCAACGTAGGTTTTCAAAAATGAAATGAATGATGCTTTTTCATGCTCACGCAAACATGCGCCTACCTTAATGAGTTTCAGCTTTAAATCGTTCCCTAAGTTTATCTTTATAAAATCCCCTCCTACTGATTTCGAAGGTTTTTCAAAATCGAGAATTTTATGAAATTCAGGGAGCTCAGAAGTAGGATCTTCCTCGAGGGAATCCATTTCCGGGCTTTGATCATTCTCAAGACTTCTAAATCCTAGGGAATTTGAACTTGACGCGTAGTTTTCGCAAACGCCTAGTTTTTGTTTTGGATTTTCTGCAGGTTTTTAAGATTTTGGTCCTCTTATGAAGAGGACTTTCTTTTCGAAATTCTTTGCTCTTTCAAAACCTTTATCAGGAGCTGATAAATACAGGATTTTGTTTTTGGTATTTTGCGAATTTTTGATTTTTTTTTATTTTTGTAAGGAGAGAACTTTAGGAACTATACAAACAACTCTTTTTTCGAGTCTTTGATCTTTTTCAAATGTTTTTGGTTTTTGGGATTTTTCAATTTTTTGAATTTTGAGTTTTTCAAATGTTTTTGGGTTTTTGATTAAGGGATCTTCCATCGTACCTACAAAGGAAAAACGCCACTTGTTAGACTCCGAACAAGAGATCTAAATCGTAGGTTTCTGCTTGGGTAGGCTCCAGGGCACCCTTGACCCAAGTGGTCACAGGGGGTGGTTCTGGCGGTATTCTGGGAGTATAGTTGATCCCGTGTCGGCTTTGGTTGGCTTTGGGCAAGATGGGTTCTACGAGACCCTGGTTTTGTGCCCCTAGACTTTTGTATGGCATATACCCCATGTTCAATAACATGTTCCACGATTTTTTGTTTTTGGAAAAGTTTTCATATAATTCGTGATCCTGGAACTTGCTATCGTCCATGTTATGCACATAAGGCTTTCTGTCTAGGTGTTTTGGGAATAGTTGACGCTTGGATTTTCCTGGGATGGTTAATGTTTTGAGTGGGCCAGCCTTGGGTGGCCCCTGGATGTGCACGACCTTCCTAGGTATCTGAAGGGTGAGCTTTGGTGGCTCGACCATGGTTTGCCCTGAGTTGGCCTCGTAGGCCTGGGAACTTGAAAAGCATGGGGAATTTTGAATCCCCTGAAGCTGTGGATGACTCTCACTTAGGATCATAATGACTTGATTTTCAAAAGGGATTTTGACACACCTATGGAAGGTAGACGTCACAGCATGCAGGTTGTGTATCCAAGGCCTTCCCAGTAGTAGGTTGTAGTGGGGGTGGATGTCCAAAACATGGAATACCCCCATGTGAGCTATCCCTCCCGTTTCCATAGGAAGTTCAACGGATCCTAAAGGTCTGGACACATTTCCATCGTATCCAGTGATTACGATGGGGCTTGGGTTCATGGAAGTCAAGGTGACTCCAATCTGATGTGCTATGTGAAGCGAAAGGATGTTGAGCCCTCCTCCCCTGTCAACTAGGCACCTACCTAGAGTGTGGTGATTCAATACCACCTCGATGTGTAGGGCCTGATTATGGGATTCGTAGGGGCTTTCGAGATCCTCTTCTGAAAACATGATAGGTGTTTTTGCACCTATGGACGCCACTTGATTGGACAAGGATTCTGGGGTTATGTCCGAACTAACCTTTGCTCTTTCTAGAATTTTCTCTAACACGAGTCTATGCTTAGGCAAGGTTTGTATCAGCTCTAGGATGGACATGTTAATGGGAATCTTTGAAAGATGGTTTTCGAAATCATATAAGTTTAAAATGACTTTTCCTTTGTCTGTTTTGGGGAGAACTCCAAGAATACACGCTTTTCAAGGGCCAGGCACACTGACCACTTTTTTAGCATTTTGCAGATGTGGGGGTTGATAGATCCTCCCAGATCTTGTCACTTCCCCCACGATCAACCTAGGGTTCGCGCTTAAGATGGCTCTAATCGAATGTTTTGGAGCACCTTGAATTTTCAGAACTGGTTTAATCGGGGATGAAACTTTTGGTGGTCCCCGAATCACTACTTGGGCAGGTTTCCTATGAAGGATGAGTGTAGATGCACAAGTGGAAAAACCATACTTATATGTATGCGCTAGACTCTTTGAAATTGTGAGAGCACATACCTCTTTGCCCTTCCCACTGGTACTTGCATGATTGGGGAAGGGTTCTTTGAAAATAGCTTGGGCAGGCTCCGGTTCCTCAGTGACCTGGAGTCGGCCCTCTGCTATCAAGTTCTCAATTTGGTTTAGGAGGGAAAAACACTACTTTGTATCATGGCCTTTGAGCCGATGATACTTACAGAATCGATTCAAAAACCTCCCTTTGGAAGTGATTCCCTTGGGGATTTCAGGGAGTTCGATCATGTCTTGGACGAGTAGGAGGTCTAGGACCTCCGACACAGGTTGCCCCAGCGGAGTGTACTCCCGTTTTTCAAATGGTTTTTGTATTTTTTTGTCTTTTCTGTTTTCAAAATTTTCAAAATTCTTTCAACTGCTCGCCAACCTTGGGTCTACCCAGACATTGGCGACTTTGTGGGGTTTTTCCCCTTTGCCCATGGCAGGTAGCCCGTAATTGCCGGGTTTTTCCAAGCGAGTCTTTGAATTTACGCTCCCTTTCCACAGGTGGTCGTAAACCCCTTTTTTCAAATTTGTCTCAAAAAGAGATGCTTTTTTAATCAGTTTGTGAAAAGTAGAGATTTCATGTAAAGAAAGAAGAGTTTTCAATTCAGTTTTCAAATTATCCAGGATGAGCATTACTGCGCATCCTTCAGATATGGGTTCTCGCACCTGCCCAAGGAGTGACCTCCATCGAACGATAAATGTATGCACATCTTCGTTCATACCTTGTTTCGTATCCCTCAAAGTGTTCAATGTAGGCGTGACTTCTACGTTGTGTGAAAATCTTTGCATGAAGCAGTTCGCCAACTCTTCAAAAGTTGCGAACTGACTCAAATCGTAGGAAGCCAGCCATTTAGAAGTTGTGCCTTTGAGGGATAAGGGGAACCAATACACCCATTTCATCGAGTCCTTCTTTTTCTTGTGGGCTCGACGAGAGAAAAGCTTCAGGTGAGACCTAGGGTCTCCTGTGCCATCATATCGATGGAAATTTGGTATTTCGTCATCACTGTCTGTTTCGTAATTGTAGACGCAGCGAAAATCCCCGCCTCTTGCCTTTTCAAGGCTTGGAGCAGATCCTCTCGTGTGTCTAAGGCCTATTTATATAAACAGGGTGTGCCAGCTAGCTTACCTAAGCTAGCGAAGATATATTTTTAAGCTGACTTCTAAACATGGTGACTGTGAGCAAGTGAGCTCTTGTCGTCGCAGACCTTCTTGCACCGATGCGCAAGGGTCAATCTGTAAGCTTTGAAAAATCGAGTTTTTGGGATAGAAAGCCTACGAAGCGGTTCGAGGTGTTTAATTCAGGTCTTTTAGATACGATTACAGATTTTAGATCATGTGGATTTGCACGTACCTAAGTCTTTCCTTTTATCCCTTTAGGGGCCACCTAGTTTGTGTGTTATGAACACTCCACTACATGGGCGAATTTGAGCGGAAATACGGGGCTTGCTTCGATGCAATATGCGTCCTACCTCGTGGTATGGCGTAGATGCAATGCAAACTCACGCTACTCCAAAGGGAAAACCCGAATGTAAAGACAATGCCGAAGGGAAATAACCGAAGGGAAATGACTTGTAATGTAAATGCCGAAGGGAGATATGTATATAGGGTATATATGTGCCCTCACTTGGGTCTTGCAAATAAGAGCGAAGGCTCAATGTGGGTGCGTGCTTGAATTGAAAGACTTACACACAACATGAAATGAAAACCCAAATAGTATAGCTCGGCCCTTACTTGGGTCTTTCAAATAAGAGCGAAGGCTCAATGTGTGTGAGTGCTTGAATTGAAAGACTTACACACACGACATGAAATGAAAGCCCAAATAGTATAACACGGCCCTTACTTGAGTCTTTCAAATAAGAGCGAAGGCTCAATGTGTGTGAGTGCTTGAATTGAAAGACTTACACACACGACATGAAATGAAAGCCCAAATAGTATAACACGGCCCTTACTTGAGTCTTTCAAATAAGAGCGAAGGCTCAATGTGTGTGAGTGCTTGAATTGAAAGATAACACACCCAATTTAAGCAAAACCCTACGAAAATTAAAGTATATATATATATATTTATGTATTAGGGGCTGATTAGGACCGTGTGTATTCAAAATCGTGCACAACTAAGAGAGTGCATGTGTGTGTGTGTGCCAAGCCACGTTATTACAAGCGGGGGGAGACTATGCTCCGTTATTACAACCCCGTATCGAATTGAATCTTAATTAAGTATACAATTAAGGACCGAGTTAGGCACTTACTAATAGCTGGTCCGAAGATGCCTTGCTTGAGCGTGGGCTTGGCCTTCGCCTTGGGCTGCAAGCGGGAGCTCCGCGAGGTTGAACGGCAAGGGGCTGCTGGCCGGGTGCCTTGGGCGCGCAGGAAGGGCGCCTTGAAGGTGGTCGGATGCTAGCAAGGGTGCCGCCTTAATGTATTGGGCTAATGTGGCTAAGGAAGGTCACTAGGGTAGGGGTTAGTGTTAAGGTAGGTTGTGCAAAGGGGGAGCCTAAGGGAAGGTCTAATGGAGCACCTAGGGTTGGCGGGTTGTTAGGGTGGCCGAATGGAATGACAGTCGGTTGGAGTGGCCGACTAGGAGGACTTGATGGTGGCAGATTGCTAGGGTGGCTAGGAGTGGTGTAAGGGAAGGGAACTAGCTAGGAGATGGGGTCAGGTGGTAGTGGGTGTAGTGGGGTGATATGGGCAGGTCTTAGGGAGTTGGATAGGGTGGCCGGGTGTAGCTAGGGTGTCTAGATAGTGGCGGGTAGTTAGGGTGGTTATGGCCTGGCCGAGTGGGAATGGTGGCGGAAGTGGCTGGTATTAGGGTGGTATGGGAGTGGGTTAGGTGGCTGAGAGTGGAGAGGGAGTGGAGAAGGAGTAAGGTGGAGTGTAGGGTACTAACCGAGTGAAGAGGCGGTGGGTGGTTGAGGGGCAGCCGGATGTGGGGGATCGGCTGGTTCGGCCGGATGAAGGGGATGGCGACGGATGGATGGGGAGTGGTGGAGTAGGTGGTGCACGGTGGTGGCTGGTGGTGGCGCAGGTGGAGGCTGGCTGTGGAGCAAGTGGAAGTGGAGAAGAGGTGATCGGCTGGGAATGGGGGACCCGAGATAAGATGGTTGAGCTTGGAGATGGGAAAAGCCGCCCCAAAGGGGGGGGTTTATATAGGGCTGCAAGAGGCGGTTGGGGCTGGTTTTGGGGTAGTGGTTAGGTGGTTTAGGTAGGGTGGTGTGGTGATAAGGTGGGCTGGAAAGGGTAGGGCCAGATATTTTAAATACAAGGGGTTTGGGTAGGTTGTGTGCTAGGGGTGGTTTAAAGGTTTAGGGTTTAGTTAGGTGGGTTGGTTTTAGGGTGAGGTTTAGTGAGGTAGGTTAGGTGATTAGGCTAGGATTAGGTTAGGTATAGGGAAATTAACCTAGGTTTAGGGAAGGATTAGGGAAGTGGGTTAGGTTATTAGGTTGGGATTAGGCCAGGATTAGGGAAGTGGGTTAGGTGATTAGGCTCAGATTAGGACATGATTAGGGTAGAAGGCTAGGATTAGGTGTTTTTAGTTAGAATTAGGTGAGGAGCTACCTTTGCATGACCCATAGGCCTTAACCACATCATGTTGGTGTAGCCCTAGGTTAGGTTTTGGCTAATTACAAGCTTAAACCCACTTAATCAGGCTAATTCACATGATTAACCCCAAACTTGACACACAAGTCAAGCTTAATTACAACACACACTTTGATCTTATCCTCCCCCACTCTCTCTCATGCCCATAATCCCACGTGAAATTCAAGTGGGCCCCACCTCTATTTATGAGAAGGTGATGTGGGCCATGGATGTGGATATTGGATTAGATCTCTGGATCCAAATCCAAATCCAAGTCCACACATGGGTTTGGATTGGGATCTGAATATATATGGTCCAGATCCAATCCAAACTGAATTCTGACTCCTTCGGGCTGTGTTCGAAATGAACGGTTTGTACGAGGTCTGACAGCATCAGTACTCCGTCTGCGTTGGGTTTTCGGCAACATGATCGTCCGCCTCTGTTTTCGCCTTTCGGAGATGTCTTCGAATGATGTTTTGATGATAACAGAGTCTTGGACGTTCGAGATCCTGGGGGTGGATTTGATATGAGAGTTTTCTGTGCCGGGCTCGACATGTGCTCCAGTTCCGGGATCTCCTTAGCTTTCCTGGTCCTGTGTGGATTAGGCCAAGCCGCTTCGGGGTTTCAAAACATGTTTTAAAAGGTTTTTAAAGCTATATTATATATTTTTGAAATATAAAGTTCAAAACATATATACAGGGTTGTCTGGAAGGCTCCTGGGTTTCCAGACTCAAAATAGCCCTTTGGGGCTGCTTTTACAAAACCAGATAGATTTGAGAAATTCGTGGGATTTCGGGGTGTTTATAGATGCCCCTTTTTGGCCTTGTCCAAATCGATTTGGATAAGGGCAAAGATGACAAACACCTTTTCAATGTCTCCCTGGATCTAGCCATGAAGAATATGGGATCGCCCCCATTTTTAGCAAAATCTCAATTTATAAACTCTGGTAGGAGGAGATATCACGCCAAAGGGTTGTGCTATGGAATCTGGTCCTAAATGGGATCATGTTTATGCAAGTGTCGTGCGTGGAATGTAGATGCATGACATGGGTGTGGTGCCAGGAGTGGCGACCTCTCAGAGACCAGATGTGGTCGAACTCTAGAGACTTACAAGGCCTGCTGATCCAAGTGAGCAAATCCTATGCTGTTCAATGTTCGATTTTTCAAAATCTATTTACAAAACTATTTACAAAAGGGACAACTGTCTTGAGTCTCGATCCTAAGGATCTCGAGCTCTTCGCGCTTGCCCTTGTTTGAGTCTTAACACTCGCTTATCTAGCGGAGGTTTTGTAAGGAAATAAGCTATATTTCAAATTCCTACGTCTTACTCGAAACATCGAATTCTCAAACAAGATGAAATTCAAGTAAGTAAATCCTATTTTTACTTTAGGATTCCTCAAAATAAACCATGTTTTAGCTTGGGATAAGCCAGGGATGGGAAAGAGATACCACGGTCCCTTCTGAAGCGTCCCGTGGTTTGAGGCATAGAAGGCGGAAAACTGCTCTTTTTGAGCTTTTTGGCATCTTTTTCCTTTTTTTCATAGAGGGTCTCCCTTTGGGAGTATTTTTTCTTTAATCCCTCTTTTTCACCAGAGAATCGATTTCTTTTGAATTCTGGTTTCTTTCTTTTGGAAAGATACTTTGGATGGGTAATTCCCTTTGTTTGGGCCGTGTTTTCCCTTTCAGAAGTAGAAGAGAAGAGGGGAGGACTTATCCCAAGCCTACACTCGATCCATTCCATATCAGCCTATTTAGAAATAGCACGTACTACTTGCAAGTATCTTGCTATATTGAACTAGGCCTTTCTTTGTAAGAAGAAGGATTTTGAAATGTAACCATGACTTTGAAGACTCCACTCTTTCACAAGTGCAAATTCTCTCACTCAGGGTCACACGACTTTGCCTTTGCACCTTATTTTCATGTCTCAGGGCAGCTATCCCTAAAATTTTTGAAAAACTGGAATTTAACCCAAATCCTACACATGATACTTCTTTAAGTATTGGATATTGATAGGATCTGCTAAATTCCTACCTTCTACATCGATTAACCAATACGAATTGTTCATAGTGGTTGCTCGTACAACATAGGGTCCATCCCAGTTGGGGCGCCACTTTCCCAGGGGGTGTGGGCCACGATGATGGATGGTTTTTAAGACCAAATCTCCCACTTCAAAGTGGCGAGGTCTCATGTGTTTGCCATAATGTCGGGCTATCCTTTGCCGGTATGCACGAGCATGATCCATGGCAAGGAGTCGCCTCTCATCTAGCAAATCTAGTTCGGCCATCCTAGCATGCTGAAGCGTCTCTAGGGGGAGGTCGAGTGCAATGGATGTATGGAATGAATGTAGTTGGGTATGAATGGGGAGAATGGCGTTTGTGCCATAGACCAATTCAAATGGTGTGGCATTCGTGGGAGTTCGGATGGAAGTCCTATAAGCCCATAAGGCTTCATCCAGCTTCTCATGCCACGTCCTACCCTTCTCTAAGGTTTTCTCAATTATGCTAATGAGAGTTTTGTTTGTGGCTTCGGCCTGGCCGTTGCCTTGAGGGTAGTAGGGCGAAGAGAAGTGGTGAGTTATGCCATACGTGTTGCACAACTTAACCATCCGCTCGTTCTTGAATGGGGTGCCATTATCAGACACAAGGTCTCGTGGAACCCCAAATCGAGCCAGGATATTCCTCCGGATGAAAGCCACCACATGTTGCCCCATCACGTTGGTTAGGGAAATACACCGAGGGATATAAAGAACAAAAGAAAATACCCCTTGTGTTTTCAACACAAACACAAAGGAAAGGGGAAAAGGGAGAACTAGAAAGAAGATATCCTACTACAGTAAGCGAGCACTATATTGGTCGTTCTTATTAGAGCAGAATCATAATGAGATAGGGAATAGTCGATGGGAGGTGATTCTCTCCCTAATCGGCTATTCCCCAGAGAGCCACCGACAATCTCTCTATCTCTCACAACCCTCCGCACTCTCCCTCTCCCTCTCCTTCCTCACTCCCTCTCCCTTCTTCTCTCCCTCTTTCTCTTTCTGGCAAACAACGAGAAAACTAGAACTGTAAAACAACCCGATTTTCTCAAAACGATTGTGTGATACTCTGGGCGCCGCTGGTTTATAAGAAACCTCGTTAATTGTTATTTTTGAATTTTAAAATTCAAAATTTTTTTGGAGTGACATTACTATTTTGCCCGTTCTACGTGATGTAAATTACAGAAAGTTGGGGAGTTGCACTATATATTATCTTGGAAGTATTACCTTTAGGGTGAAATTGTGTCTGTGCCCACTAAGTCTATAAAAAATTAATAGTTTACATCAAAAATTAAAAATTATGATTTTATCCATTTGCAGAAACAATAGAGGGGAAATTTACTTTATATCTTTGGTTTTCTTGTAAATTCCAGGATCATTTTTAAAATTCTGTTTTTTAATCAATAAACTTGGTTATTTGCAATATGGTACCTACACCATTTACAAAATTATATTTGGGTGCTTCGAATTAGTTATAGGACAACAAATGTTATTTTTTGTTATTACTAATTAATTTTTAGTTCTTTCTTAGAATTATGCTTAATTGTTATTATCTGTTACTTTTTTAATAATTCTTGCTTGAAATAAATAAACTCTCTAATTGTTATTTTTGCCAAAAATATAAAAATGATAACCATAACTTTTATTTATGAGTTGACAAAGAAAGGAAAATTAAATAACCTTAACTTTTAAATTTGAAAACAGAGAATTTCATTGGCCTTAACATTAAAGGGTGATTATGTTATAAGAGAAACAAAAATCTCACCGGAACCTCAAGCAACAGATGAGGAACATGCAATTTACAAAATCTTTCAAAAGGATGATTTCACTGCGAGCACAATCATATATAGAGTATGTCTTAATTAGGATTTTTGAGGTATGTAAAACCACGAAAAAACTTTTTGATTATGTAACAGTAAAATATGATATTACGATCAAGTTATATGTTCAACTACTCCTTTAAAAATATTGTTTCCACATAGTAAAAGAAGGAAATAATGTAGTTGAGCATGTGAAACAAATTCTAGTTATAGTCAGGACTTGGTTGTAGCAAAATCAGTAACCCTAGACCCTATACAAATTTCGATTATTCTCAATAGTCTTTCTCTCTCCTCAAATATGGTAACCACTGCACTTAGATTGGGACTTGACTTCACCCTTTCGTAACTTTCCTCAAACTTGTCATTGAGTAAGAGAATATAAATAAAAACAAGAAAGAAAAATGCTCATAGCTCAAGATGAGTTAGGGTTGAGTTCTAAAATCAACCAAAACAAAAGGAAGCCAAATAAAAGTTTGACAAATATAATAATAAGGATGGTCAATTATTTTAAAAGAATGCAAGGACATGCTTCCCAGATTAAGGGCTTCAACTATAACAAGATGAGATACTTTAAGAAGGAACGTTGCAACTGAAAGAAAATTAGCACAACACTAAATAAGGTAAACAGAAGGGGAAGCAAGAGGTGATTTGCATAATCTTCGAATGTTTGTACATATACCGTCCTAGTTGTGATTGATGGAAGAATTCTGGAGTGACCTATTATATTTCAAAGAGCAAGGAGAGAGCTTTCAACATCAAGGAATACAAGTTTGGCGAGCATCATGTGTATACGGGCAATAACTATTTTCTTGATGTCTTAGGTATTGGGTCCTGCAGGACTGATATAGGAGATTCTCCAATTGTTTTTATTGATGTATTGATTGTATTATTTCTTATGGAAAATCTGGTGTCTGCCTCTATGATTGTTAAGAAAGGGTTTTAGGTTAGGTTTAACCTCAGAAAATATTATTATAGGGAAACATGAGCGTATTTTCTTTTCTAGTTCATTTGACCTTGAATATGGTATGTTCAAAATGAATATCAATGAAAATGAATATTTTTTTCTACTTATATTGATTATGCCTTTCTATTGATATAAATGTATTACATAAATGATTAGTTATATAAGTTTGAATAAGTTAAGGAAAGTAGCCAACTATGACTTATTCCTTGGGTTTTAGTAAAACACTTTTGATAAGTGTAAAGCTTGTATAAATGAAAAAAAATGATTAGAAAATCATTCTCTAAAAAAATAATTAAGGTAATAACCTTATTAAAATCATTTACATAGATATATGTGGACCTTTTAGGATAAAGTCTAATCTGTGAAAGTTTTTTTAGACCTTCATAGATGACTATTTGAGATATGACTATTTATCTCTTAGTACAAAATCTAAGGCACTTGAAATATTTAAATAATATAAGTAGGAAGGTGTAAGATAGTTAACCAAAGTCTTAAGATCTCACAGTCGTGGAGAATATACTTTTAAAGAATTTATTTAATATTGTAAAGACTTAGTATTTTAAAACAAAATATCATGTGTAGGACACCTTAACAAAATGATATAGTTGAAAGATATAACATGACCCTACTAAATATGGCAAGGTCTATATTAATAGGTATTTCTCTTCGTATGATATTTTGGGGAGAAGTGATTACTACAACCATATATATTAAAAAAAGTACCTTGTAAGGTTGTCTTCTTTGTATTATATGAGATGTGGTTTGATAGAAAATCATACCGGAGTCATTTTAGGAGATAGGGATCTATTGTCCACGTAAAGATTCTTAATCAATTTAGAGGTAAACTAGACAATAGGTTATTGAGATACATTTTCATTAGATACCCTAAAGGATCCAAGGATTAACTACAAACTAATAGAAAGTAAGAATGTTGAATTCTCATAAGATAATAAGAATGACATCGTTGAAAATTATAATGAAAGCACTAATGATCTAGTAGATCTGGATTTATTATCTTTTGAACACATGAATAATGATCTAAATGACCTCATTCAAACTAAAACTTTAAGTGGATATAAAAAACCCAGAGTTTATCATCCTACTTAAAGGATGATCATACTTACATTGTAGAGGAAGTATATAATTTAGTAGATTTAAATGGGTTGATTAATATCTTGACTTATCAGTAAGCTATTAGTTCGTCTAAATCGTTAGACTAGAAAAAAGCAAGAGAAAATTGAATTCATTGAAAAAAACCAAGTTTGAAAATTAGCAGATTTGCCTAAAGAAATGAAAGTCCTAGGACGAAATTGTATAAGGTGAAGTTAATTGTAAAGGGTTTTTTACAAAAAGAAGGGATAAATTATGTATAAACATATTCTTCGATTACAAAATTTGCATATTCTGGCTCTTTATATATTGTGATTTAGATTTACATCAACTAGATGTAAACATTGTTTTCTATACGATGATGATAAAATCATTTATATTCAACAACCAGAAGAGTATGTTGTTTATGGCTAAAAAGATAAAGTATATAGGTTAAAAAAATCCCTATATGACTCTAAACAATCATCTCGTCAATGATATTTGACCTTTCAAAATGTTATTTATTAACTTAAGTTTGTGTCTAATGAACTTAACTACTATATATATGTTTGAAACAATGGGAGTCACTTTATCATTGTAGATGATATATTATTGACTTGGAATGACAAGTCATGGTTAAACTCTAAGTTTGGAACAAAGGATATAGGAGATACATTATATGTTCTGAGTATAAAGATTTCTCATGATAGAGAATCTAAACTTCTATGTTTAAGTTAAAAAAGATATTGATTATATATCCCTAAGAAATTCAGAATAAGTGATTTTAAGCGTACAAATACATCTACTGCTAAAATGGTCCAATTGAATAAGGTAACTATCTCGATGAGAGATAAAACAAGCCTAATGTTCTTTATACATAAGTTTTGGACAACTTGATGTATATTGTGTTGTGTATGAGATCTTATATCAACTTTACTATTGATTTTGTAAGGATATTAAAATAATTCTTATTGATAATACTAGATAGTTGCAAAGAGGATTCTAAGATATCTAAAACAAACAAAAGATTTAAAAAAGAATTTCAAGGAGATGAACTAAAAGTGGTAGGATATTGAGATGTTGACTTTGTTGGTAGTAAAGATAATAGAAAATCAACCTCTGACCAAATATTCTTATTTGGAGGATTGTTGTTTCTTAGTCTTACAAGAAACATGATTATGTAACTCTGCATACATAAGAAGTTGTGTATGTTACTCACAGTATGACTACAAAAAGTATCGTTTGGATAAGTCGCTTCATACGTGATTTAAAGTTGAATAAAGCCAACAAGCATGTTATTTATTGTGATAATTACATTAATTACTTTTATTAAGAGTAGAGCTGATAACTTTAGAAGCAAGCATATAATAGTTAAATATCATTATGTTCATATTAAAATGAAATACCTATATTTTATATGCCAACTAGTGATATGTTGGTTAATCTCTTGACTAAAGGCATTTCAAAAGATCTCTTTACAAAGAATGTTACATGCATGAGTTTGAGATATGCTTGAAGTCTTATATGTGAAATCACACATATTGGTTATTATGAAGAAAAAACATATTGATTATGAAAAACTATATAACATATATATATATATATATATATATATATATCCAAAAATGAGTTGTTATTCTCATGCAACTAGAAAGAATATTATTGGAAAATCCACTGAATAGTAGGAGTAAACTGGTATATAATTATTCAGCCTTTATGGCGAAGTGGGAGATGTAAGTTATATTAGGTAACTTGGTGGCCATGAAAGGCCTCTTTTAAATCCTCTCATCATAAAAGAAAGGGCCCTTTCCCGATTTTGTAAGATGCATTTTCTATACATAAATCAAATTAATACAAAAAATGTTTTGTTTTTTATAAATAACATAAGTTTTACATAGGAAATGGAAAACCCAAAATGGTAACTGTGAGGGAGGAAATGAAACATTCAAATATATATATGAGCATATACATAGGAAATCATATACAAAGAAAAACAAGAAACTCTTCTGTGTGCGAAAACCCTAATGGAAGGAAACCGTTTACCATTGCATAAGCTATCTTCGTTTTCTTCATTTCTTAAAGCTTCCGCCAAGACTTCCTATCAAACTTTGCAGTACATTCCTTCCATTTTGCAATCAGGTATGTCTCTAGCAATGTTCATGAATTTGGTCATTTATTTTAGATTGTCATACTAAAAGTTTAGATAAGCATGAAATGGAAAACATTGTTCTCTCTCTCTCTCCATATATATATAGAGAGAGATAGAAAGAGAGAGAGCACCAAAACAAGCCTTCTTCTAAATGATAGGGTAAGACAGCTCATTATAATATTTACGTGGGGGAACTGGGGCTTGTTAAGTGGACTGGTTTGTATTAGCATTTAATTCCAAAAGAAATAAGATTATGGTTTATATATTTATCCCATACTTTTAAGCCTTTATGTGTCACTGTTCACGATTTATTTTCTCTTATTTCCTCGACTAGAGATCTATCTAAAGCATGCCATTCTCATTCTATTTTGAATCGGTGCGGCTTCACACTTTTATGTTCAAATAACCTCAACCGATTTCGGTGGTAAAGGAGAAAACCTTGTCTTTCTACACAAGTTTCTTGTTATTCCAGTTTCAAATTACGTTTTACGGACTCAAGGTCATGCAAACATCGTTTCAACCGGCACTACGTCATGCCTAAGTCAGACTTTCAAATGGTGGACCTACCATTGTCCATTTTGTTAGGCTATGGCCATTCTCGGCAACCCAATACAGGTAACGGCTGGACTGGCCATCCAACCGTTACCCGTGTTCACAGTTACAGGAAAGATGATCATAATAACAACAAGATAGTAACAGTCAGACCGTTACCGGAGATCACAATAATTGTCCGGATACAAAGGCTCGTGAAGAGGAAAGCCCAGCAGAATAAACCGAGAAAGGAGGAGCACGCACTGCTCTATAAATACAGAGCAGCACATATAGTTACATATATAGAAAAAGACAGAGATACGAAAAAACACAAAGAACTTTCCCTAGAAAAATCCGCTATGAGGAAACCTCGAAACCAAAACAGAATCACCTTCATCTTTCGTTGCAGGCATACCTGGAAGAGTTCAACGGCAACAAACCTAAAGCTCGGATAAAGCTAGAATCAGGCAAGGAAATTGCAATATCTGGTATCAAAGCCTCGTTCTTGACACTGCAAAACAGGTACACGATTAGTGTTGTGTAAAACAAAAACACGGAAGAAGAGAGAGCTTCCTATTTTTTCTTTGGGAGATCTATTTGAGTCGTGGCAAGGCAGAAAGTAAACTCTGTCTGAGTCAAGACAAGGCAGATATTGGCCAGAACACACAGACAAAAAAATGGAAGACAAAGGAAGAACAACTGCGGCAAACACCGCGAGTGGCCAAAGGCAAAGGACACCCGCCGCATCTGCGGAAAAGGTCGCAGTTGGTCAATGGTTAGAGTCGCGGGTGGCCAAAGATCACCATCAGTAAAACAGTGGCAAGGGCCGCAAGTTGCCAAGGGTTAGGAAGAACAAGCTGAAAGGTCAAAAGAGCCACAGACGACTGCAAACTGAAAGGCTAAAAAGAGCCACAGACGACCGTAGGCCGAAAGACCAAAAACTGCCACAGAAGGTCGCAGGCCGAAAAATGCCACAAAGGTTGCCGACCGCCACAGGGGATCGTAGGCCAGGAGACACTCCAGTCGCTTCTTTCTCTCTCTCTCATACTACGTCTCTCTCTCTCCTCCAGGGTTTTATACCCCTTGAAAACTGTTAGGCGGTTTCAGAAATTCATGTGCTGAAACCAGTGATTTCCTAAAAACTGCCTCGAGCAGCAAACTAAAAAGTTTGTTTTGTCCCGGCCGATTTTCAAATATTATGAAACTTCCATCGGACAAAATTATGAAAACATCTGGATATTTTTGGGTAAAAAGACTATTTTGCCCTTATTTAGCGAAAAGTCAGGTTTTACCGAGCTGTTATTTTACATTACTGTTCTTACTGATTCAAGATATTACAATACTGCCACTATGTCAAAAGATAGACTTGTCCTTGTAATTTTGAGAAATTTTCAGATTCAGAATGAGGGATAAAATTACATATTTACCCCCGATTAATTATGAATTTTATAGGAATACCAAAAGTAATTTTACGGGTCCATCCTTGGGCATTTCGAAAAATTATAAAAGCAGATAGATAGTTAAAATTATAGTTTTACCCCTGATATTTTTAGAAATTATTAAAGGTAAAAAATTTTTAGAAAAATTATAAATTTATCTCAAGTTGTTTATATATTAAGAAATGAGTTATTTTCAGCTCGTTTTTACGATATTCTGTATCGTTCTAATCAAATTTCTACTATGTGTATTTTGCTACTCATTTATTGTTTCTTTTTTAGATCATCTAATTGTTATAATTATCAAACACATAAAAATGAACTCAAGAATATGTATGTCGAAATTGGCAAAAATCGAAAAGTTAAACGATTTGAACTTTCAAACATGGAAGAGAAGAATCTCACTTTCTCTAACACTTAAAGGTGTTGAGTACATATTAAAAGAAACTATACGTCAACCACCACTAGATACAACTCAGCAACAGATAGAAATGTACAAAATATTTTTAAAAGATAACACAATATCAAGGACTGTCATGTTGACATACATGGAGGATGATTTGATTAGGGTCTTCGAAGAATACAAGACCGCAAAAGAGTTGTTCGACTCAATAACAGCCAAATATGATATAACTGCCAAACTACATGTACAGTTGCTACTACAGAAATACAATTCCTTTAAAATGAAAGGAGACAATGTAGTAGAACATGTAAATCATATATTGGTAATGGCTAGAGACCTAGCTCTAAACTGATGCAAATATAAATAATCCTAAACAGTCTACCCCCATCATGAAACATGGTCACCGCTACTCTCAAGTTAGGGGCAGAAATTAACCTTTCTGAGTTACCTCTGAAACTAGCAATAGAGCAATAACACATGAATAAGAATAAGAAAAAAAAGTTGCTAGTGGTATAAGATGAGATAGGGTATGCTCTAAACGCAATAAAAATAAAAATAAATCAAACAAAAAGTTTGACAAGAATAACAAAAAGGGCGATCAACATTTTAAGAAAATGTAGGAAACCGCTTCTTAGATCAAGTGTTTAAGTTGTGAAAAGATGGGACACTAAACGAGGGATTGCCGCAATAAGAAAGGTGGAGGAAACAACCTACAGTGCGGACAATCAGAGAAGCAGGACATAATTTACGTGATATCAGAATGTTTGTATATAGACCACCCAATGACAGGTCGGTGGATCTACTCTAAAGCTACCAAACATATCTCAAAGACCATTGAAGGGGCAATGGATTTAAAGGAATACAAACCAGGATAACATCGGGTGTACATGGGAAACAACTCTTTCTCAGATATTTTGGGTACTGGGTCTTTTAGAATCTTTGTATAAGGCAAACTGATTGTACTAACTGATGTATTAATTGTGTCATCAATAAAGCACAATCTGGTCTCGGTTCCTATCTTAGTAAAGAAAGGTTTTGATGTCAAGTTTATTCCTAGCAAGGTGACTATGGGAAAACATGGGAGAATATTATTTTTTGGGGAGTTTGATGTAGAACATGAATTGTTCAAATTAAATGATAATGGAAATGGAAATCCTTCTACTTATATTGACTATGCCTTTAATATTGATGTGAATGTGTGGCATAAACGCCTTGGGCACATAAGTTTGAAAAAGTTGAGGAAATTATCCAACTTTGACTTACTGCCTAGATTTAAGGAAAATACTTTCAAGAAGTGCGAAACTTGTATATAAGGAAAAATGACAAGGAAAGTTTTTTCCAAAGAGTCAACAAGGGCAACAACCCTGTTGGAGGTCATTCACATGGATTTATGTGGACAATTTAGAGTAAGGTCACATAATGAAAAGGTTTATTTTATAACATTTATCGATAATTACTCGAGATATACGTATTTATATATTTTCGCAAATAAATTTGAGGTACTAGAAGTTTTTAAAGAATATAAGCAGGAAGTTGAAAACTAACTAGGGCATTCAATCAAAGTCTTAAGATCAGATAGAGGTGGTGAATATGCCTCTGCTGAATTTCTTGAATTCTGTAAAGACTTTGTTATTGTAAATCAAAATACAATGCTTATGACACCTCAACAAATGGTGTAGTTGAAAGATATAACAGAACATTACAAAATATGATAAAGTCAATGTTGATTGATCACTCTCTACCAAGGATATTTTGGGGAGAAGCAGTAAATATAACGGTATACATACTCAACAGAGTATTATGTAAAGTTGTATTCACTACATCATATGAGATATAGTTTGGAAGAAAACTCAACCTAGGTCATCTCAAGAGGTGGGGATCTATTACACATGTAAAGAGCCTTGATCAGTCTAGATACAAACTAGATAGTAGGTCTTTAAGATTTATATTCATTGGATATCCAAAAAGTTCAAAGGGATATCGATTTTATCATAAGGACTACGGACTGATAGAAAGCAGAGATGTTGAATTCTTAGAAGATACTAAGAATGACTTCTTAGAAAATAATAATGAATATATTGATGGTCTAGTAGACCTAGATCAATCATCATTAGAACCCTTAGATGATCTTTCTCAAACAACTGAAACCTTAAGCGGACATAAAATGCCTAGGGCCACTCCGTCCTACTTAAAGGATTATCACACTTATCTTGCAGAATAACTATGTAATTCGATGGATTTAGATAAGTTCACTGATAACTTGACTTATTAGCAAGTTATGAACTCATCGAAAGCAATAAATTGGGGTTAAGCCATGGATGAGGAAATTGAATCCATTGAGAAAAACCAAGTTTGAGAATTACTTGATTTGCTAAATTGAAGGAAAGCTATAGGTTGTAAATGGGTTCTGAAAAAGAAATACAAGATCGACGATTCAATCGACAAGTTTAAAGCGAGGTTGGTTGCAAGGGGTTTTTCGCAAAAAGAGGAGATGGATTATGTTGAGACATATTCTCCAATTGCAAAATTTGCATCCATAAGGATAATCTTGGCAATATTTATTTAGTATAATTTATACTTACATCAGTTAGATGTAAAGACAATATTTCTAAACGAAGATTTAGATGAAATCATATATATGTAGCAACTAGAAGGATTTATAGTTGAAGACTAAGAAGATAAAGTATATAGGTTGAAAAAATCCCTATATGGCCTGAAACAGTCACCTCATCAATGGTATTTGACTTTTCAAAATGTCATTATAGAACTTGGGTTTGTGGCTAATGAACTTGATCACTATGTATATGTCTAGAAGAGTAGGAGCCACTTTGTCATCTTATCATTATATGCAGATGACATATTGTTGATTGGGAATGACAATGAGATGATTGTCAAAACTAAGTCATGGTTAAACTCAATGTTCAAAATGAAGGATATGGGGGAAGCATCCTATATCCTTAGTATAAAGATCTCTCGAGATAGAGAATCTAAACTCTTATGCCTAAGTCAGGAGAGATATTAATTATATCCTTAAGAAGTTCAAAATGGGTGAATGTAAGTCTTTTGTTACACCCATTGCAAAAGGGGTTAAACTAAGTAAGTCTGATAGTCCCGGTTTAGGAGACGATAAGCATAATGTTCCTTATGCAAAAAGTTGTGGGTAGCTTAATGTATTTTATGTTGTGTACAAGACCTGATATCAGCTTTGTTGTTAGTCTTATAAGTAGATATCAAAGTAATCCTTTTTAGCAGCATTGGATAGTTGTAAAAAGGATTTTAAGATATCTGAAAGGAACAAGAGATTTGAAACTATGTTTTTAAGTAGATGAACTGAAAGTAGTAGGATACTCAGATGCTGACTTTGTTGGAAGCAAATATGACAACAAATCTACCTCAGGGCAAATATTCTTATTTAAAGGTGGTGTTGTTTCTTGGGCATGTAAGAAACAGGGTTGTGTAGCATTGCATACACAAAAAGTTGAGTATGTGGCTTGTTGTATGGCTGCAACGAGTGTTGTTTGGATTAGTCACTTCATACGTGATTTGAAATTGGAAATAACCGATGAGCCAATTGTCATTTACTGTGATAACAACGCAACAATTACTCTTATCAAGATTGGAGCTGATTGCTCAAAAAGCAAGCATATAATGGTTAAATACCACTATGTTCATGATATGATTATGAGAAAGAAAATATTCATCTCATACATGCCAACCAATGATATGTTGGCAGACCCCTCAACTAAAGGCATAATGGAGGAACTTTTCTCAAAACATGTTACGAACATGGGTTTGAGGTATGTTTGATTATTGTATAGGAAAATAACTACACAATGGGTACTGATTGTAGCAACAATCATAAAAGGACATTACTAGGTAAACCCTGCAA
The DNA here is from genome assembly GCA_036023115.1 of Brasenia schreberi. Classification (NCBI taxonomy): domain Eukaryota; kingdom Viridiplantae; phylum Streptophyta; class Magnoliopsida; order Nymphaeales; family Cabombaceae; genus Brasenia; species Brasenia schreberi. The sequence continues at coordinate 1,338,249 of JAYKKT010000016.1, forward strand.
AAGTTGGAGGAAAACCAATATGTCAGTACACTTGGCTCGAATGGCCAAGTGGGAGACGGTAGGTTGTGGCCATTCTCGGCAACCCAGCACAAGTAATGATTGGACTGGCCATCCAGTCGTTACCCATATTCATGGTTATAAGAAAGATGACCATAACAACAACAAGATAGTAACAGTCGGACCATTACCGGAGATCATGATAATTGTTCAGATACAAAGGCTCCTAAAGAAGAAAGCCCAACAGGATAAACCGGGAAAGGAGGAGCATGAGCTGCTCTATAAATACAGAGTAGTGCATACAATTACATATACAGAAAAACACAGAGAACTTTCCCTAAAAAAATCCACTGTTAGAAAACCTCAAAACCAAAACAGAATCACCTTGATCTTCCGCTATAGGCGTACTTGGAAGAACTCGATGGCAACGAACCTAAATCTCGGAGAAAGCCGAAATCATGCAAGGAAATTGCAACACCTTTGTGTGCAATCATGAAAGTTCTAATTCATCACTACAATCTTTTCTTGGATCCTGGTTATATTTGTTAGACTAGTTAAAGAAATCGAGCATAGAACAACAACAACTAAGTCTTTTCTCATACTAGACAGGGTCGGCTACATGGATTCTTTGTTTCCATAGAGCTCTATCATGTGTCATGTCAATAGTTAACTCATAATAAGCTAGATCATTCTTTATTGTTTTTTTTCAACACTTTTGTGGTCGTCCTGTACCTCTTTTAATACTTTCCAAATTTAGTTTTTCATACCTTCTTAAAGGTTTTTCTTGTAATCTTCTTTCTATATGTCCAAATCATCTTAAACGATATTCTCTCATTTTATCCTCTATTAGTGACACTCCTAATTTGTTTCTAATAACCTCATTATATATATGGTCTTTTCTTGTATGACAACTCATCCATCTCAACATCTTCATTTATGCCACAAACATCTTTTGTATATGTTATGGTTAACTACCCAACACTCAGAACCATAAAACATTGCAGGTTTAAATGTTGCTCTATAATATGTACCTTTTAACTTTAATGGTATCTTCTTATCACAAAGAATACCTCATGCTCCTCTCCATTTTAACCAATCAGCATTAATCCTGTGTAACATCTCCATCAATTCTTCCATCACTTTGAAAAATTGACCCTACGTATTTAAAACTTTCTTTTGGGAGATGCAATGTGTGCCAATTTTAATTTCTATGTCCTCTCAAGTAACCAAATACTCAAACTTACATTCCATATATTATGTCATTGTTCTATTAGGTCGGAGGCCTTTGCTTTCTAATGCTTCTCTCCATAGTTCCAATTTTCTATTAACTTTTTTTCTTAGACTCTTCCACTAACACAATGTCATCTACAAATAACATACACCAAGGCACTTCATCTTAAATATGTTTTGTTAGCTCATCAATCACCATTATAAATAAGTATGGACTTAAAGTTGATCCTTGATGTAACCCAATATTAACTTCAAATAAGTTTGTCATTCCTTCATGAGTCCTCACATATGTTTTTGTACCATCGTACATGTCTCTTATAAGGTTTATGTATGTCAGGGGTACCTCTTTTTTTCAAGGTTCTCCAAAGAACCTCCATTGGTACCCTATTGTAAGCTTTTTTTAGATCAATAAATATCATCTGAAGGTCTTTGTTTTATGTTCTAAAGTGTTCTATAAGACGTCTCAATAGGTGAATCACTTCAACAGTATATCTGCATGACATGAATCTAAATTGGTTCTCTGTTGTACTCAATACTTGTCTTAACCTATATTCGATAATTCTTTCTCATAATTTTATAGTATGGTTCATTAACTTGATACCCCGATAATTCACACAATTTTGAATGTCTCTCTTATTCTTATATATGGGTGTAAGTGTACTTGCTCTCCATTCCTCGAGCATCTTTTGGTTTCTCCATATTTCATTAAATAGTCTTGTGAGCCAAGTGATTCCTATTTCTCCTAGTATTTTTCAAACTTTTGTAGTAATATTGTCTGGTCCTGCCGATTTACCACCCTTCATATGTTTAAGAGCTTCTTTGACTTCATTCTTTTGAATATGTTCATAAAAATTATGGCTTATATATTTTTCTGATTTGGCTAACTCTCTTAAGCTAATACTAACATTTTTATTTTCATTAAAAAGCTTATAAAAATAGTTTTTCGATCTATTTCTTATATCATCATTTGCCACTAGAATTTTTCATCTCGTCTTTGATGCATCTAACATAATTAAATTCTTTAGTTTTTTATCTCTAGCCCTAGCTATCCTAAAAATATATCTTTCACCCTCTTTTGCGTTGAGTTTTTTATATAAATCTTCCCAAACTTTAGCTTTTGCTTCATTGACAGCCTTTTTCGCTTCCTTCTTTGCTTTCTTATAAACCTCTAAAGTTTCACTAGTTTTCTTAGCATAATGTAATTTGTAACATGCCCTCTTTGCCTTGATTTTATTTTGCACTACTTCACTCACCACCAAGCTTCTTTTTGTGTTGATACACCTCCCTTAGATTCACCTAACACATCTTTCGCCACTTTCCTAATATGTTAGTCATATTGTTCTACATATCACATGGTGTACCAACATAATTTCAAACATCTCCTTGAAGGACTTTCTTTTTAAATATATCTTCTTTCTCGCTTTTGAGATTCCACCATTTAGTCTGAATAATTCGATGAACTTTTTATTCTTTGTCTATTTTTTTATTTGTAAATCCATAACTAAAAGTCGATGTTGAGTGGTTAAACTTTCTCCTGGAATTACCTTGAAATCTTTACGACACGCTCTATCTTTTTTTCTACAAATAAAGTAATTAATTTGTGTTTGTTATAAGCCACTCTTATAAGTAATTAAATGTTCATCTCTTTTTTGAAGATCGTATTTGACTATAAAGAGATCAAATGCCATAGCAAAATTTAAAATCTCTCTACCTTTCTCATTTATATCCCCAAAACCAAAGTTTCCATGAATACCTTGATATCCTAATGCCTCTTTACCGACATGTCCATTTAAGTCTCCTCCTAAATAAATCATTTTCCTTTGTGGAATCCTTTGAATCATCTTATCTAACTCTTCCCAAAAAGTTGTCGTTATATTATCTTGTAGGCCTACTTGAGGTACGTAAGCACAAACTATATTCAAAACCTTCGCTCCTAAAACTAATTTCAACGTCATGATTCAGTCATCATATCATTGTATGTCTACTAAACTATCATTTAAATCTTTATTTATGATAATACCAACTCTGTTTCGAGCTTTTTCCTTACCTGAATAACATAATTTAAAACATGTATCCTCTATCTCCTTTGCTTTTTCTCCAACCCACTTTGTCTCTTATAAACATAGAATATGAATCTTTTTTTGAATCATAGAATCTACCACCTCCATTAGCTTACCGGATAATCTTCCAATTTTCTAAGAACCAATACGAATCTTATTATCTAGAACTAGCTTTCTAACCCTGCATCTGTCCATATTGAAAATGTGGAAACCCTCTCTGTAAATTATTCACTACATTCGAACAACAATGTAGCGGGACTAACTTCTTTACCCACACCCGTCCATAATGTGGGAACCCTCTCTGCTCACTACATTCGGGTGAAAATATAGTGGTCATTGCTTACTTATCATTGCATTCGAGCTCTACAGAGCGTCGCTAAGCGAGAATGCCCCAAAGCCATGCTGATAATTTGTGTAATCCATGGTATAAAGAAACTGATCATAGTCAAACATAAATTTATTCTCTGCTAGACAGAATAATATATACCGAGAACAGTTAGCCAATAGATTTTTACTCTATTTTCAAGAAGGTGTGAAAAAATACATGCATATCTACCTACACATATACGTGAATGCTCTCTTCACACAGGTATGGACATAAATTACATAAAAAGTCTGGTGTATACAATAAAACATTAACTCAAAAATCGAAAGGTTTAACAAAATACTGAATACGGTGCGGGGTCTACCAAAAAAATTCATGAAATTACATCAAAATCTAAAAACAACTCTCCCCTAGCCAATACCAATCTTTAGAAGACAATACAACACAAACCCATACCTACAGACTTTGAGACAAGACACAGTGCGCACAGACTTGGAAGACACAATAAGCATCTCGAACAAGATATAAACTCCTTGCAGTACATGGATGGTTTCACCTGACAATAACAGTGATAATAGACTTTGGCAGCTATTTTATCATTTTTGGACGAAGACAGAGAACGACCACAGCATCCCACGATGCTTGGAGCCAAAACTTGCTTGAGGGAACCAATGCAAGAAATGTTGCAACTCATCAAATCAACAAAACTCGCCACTCAAGAAGAAATGAGTGGATCATGTTCAGATTTCACGAAGGTATAAGATAAGTTCTAAGCCACGCCTCGCATTGGGGATGTCATGTGATCAAGCTGCTACAAGCCAGTAGAACCACAAGAAGCTTCTCCTGGTTTACATCCACATATCAATAAGTCGACTTTGAGACGATGAAACCTCATTTTTGTGTTCACCATATACACTACCTTTAGGTTTTGGTAAAAGTACCATTTTATGTGTCCAGAATAATGATAAAACTACGTATTAAATAACAAAATATCAAAAATATGGATAAGGATCTTTCGCTTATAAAAAAGGCTGAATTTGCGAAGGGTTCATGGCTTTTAAATTTAAAATATGGTTCATATAAAGCTTTATACTTCCTGACTGAAGTTCAGAAGATGCAACTTATGAAGCTACAGCGTTTACCGAGTGCCACTTGAAACGAATACATAAAACGTAAGCTTTTCGCCACACTAGATGGAGTCGGGTAGAAATGCAGCATGGAGACTTCGTCGGCCTTGCCTTTCAAGCCCCCCTCTTTCTTAAAAACAAAAAACAGGTATCGACTCCATAAGGGGATTAAAGACTAGAAGAAAACCGCAATCTTTTCAACTTTAGATTCTAGGAGCAAGTCAAAAGGATCGAAAAAAAGAATCATATGGTTTGATTTGTTCTCAGTAGCTATGGGATCATTTTAGGATGTATCTTTCTGTTGACGGTGCTCCAGTTGAATAGTCCCTCGGATGAAAACCGTGTAAAGTAAATCAAGTACTGCAAATCGGCCAAAAGGAAGGCTGCTTAAATCAGCTGCCTGAAAGAAAGAAGCAAAGTTTCCAAGTGAAAGCAGAGGAGCCAAGACTCGTCCTAGTAACATTCTCACCTCCGAAATCCAACCAAGTCTCGCACTCCGCTCATCTGTCAAACCATCGTGACCCTTATTGAACCGTGCAAGGGTAAACCCCCACCATAGGCAGAATCCCTTTCCCCATTCGATCTATCAAATTCCGAAGAATATGCCACACCATTATCTCCTCCATGTCCAGAAAAAGATGAGAAATTAAGCACACATTGAGAACACAGCATTGTATATAAAAGGACTCTCAAGAATGGATTAAAGAGAAAAAATATGAACTTTTAAACTACAAAGTAAATCAATATCACAGATTTTGCCTACAGTTGCACTTATTTACCCTGAAAAGGAAAGTGAGAACATCCACTACAAAATTGAGTACAAAACATGGAGGAAACCGGCCTTAAAGAAGATGCAGCTTCAGCATCATGTATCTTCATCAGCATCCCCTGATTCCTTAACCTCTAGGCGCTCTCATCCTCCTCGCTTGAGGAACATCATGCATCTTCATCAGCATCCCCTGATTCCTTAACTTCATAGGCGCTTTCATCCTCACTTGAGGAACTGGCTTCTTCTTCTGCAGGCTTTACCGGACCTGGACCAGCCGACACCTTCACCATGGAAGGGCGTAGCAACCTATCACCCAATTTAAACCCTTTCCGGAATTCTTCCATAATGATTCCCTCCTCAAATTCTGTCGAGTCTTCGCGCATGATTGCTTCATGAAGCTGGCAAACGAGAACAACAGACGCAGTTCACATGAGATCTACATACTGTGTTGGAACGACTTTCTGCCTGTCAGAGTCTACAGAGACTAAGTTCTTAAAATTCTTAGCATTTGAATAAAAGCACGAACCAGAACATTTTTTTCAGTCAATGGGCCAGATGGAGCTACGTATTTGCATCAAGTGGATGTTGCTCGCTGACATATGTTCTCTGAGGAGCAGTTAAGATAGCTTTTCTCCAGGGTTAGGCTCTCAACTTACTAAATAAAGAAGAAACAGACCTACTGCTCCACTGAAGACCAGCAATGCGGAGCCTGGTGAATGCGGAATTTGAATGGGGAAGGCTATTACGCTGAATGACACGGTCAAGGTTAGCTACATATTTGAACTTTTCTGATTTTCATATTCTAATATTCAATTGAGAAACCTGGCTAAAAGCCTAAAATACCTAAAGCAGAGGAGTACCGTATCTGGAAGGAGAACACCCCCAGAGTGATTTATTCATTTGATGACTGAATCATACATCCTATCTAAGCTTAACATACTAAAGGCAAGGATTCACCTAACCCCAACTCATATATAAATGTACTCTAAATGGAAAGCTAGTTCTAAACAGAGCAGGAGAGAATACCCATAAAGAAGAACCTTGCTTACCAATGGATCAAAAGGCTTCCCCACTGTCTCCACCACCTCGACACCCAATGATCCCATAATCTCCACAAACTGCTTGTAGATGTTCTGGTAGCTGTTGTTTACCTTCTCTTCACCTTTTGTAGCAACTTTGATTTGAGACTTTGCCCTCTCAAAGTTATCCAACATGGGCAGAAGACTCTCAATCACTTCCCCTTGGACGTTAGATACAAGGGAGAACCGCTCCCTTTCGGTCCTTTTCCTAAAATTATCAAAGTCAGCACTTATTCTCAGAACCCTGTCCCTCTCAGTTGCCAGTTCTGAAGAAGTATCTTTGACTTTGACTGCAAGAGAATCCTTTTCAGATTCGATCGATTGAAGCAAAGCCTCTACTTGAGCAAGTGTGGACTGATCATCATTTGCTAGTGCTTCTTTGTATGACTGAACAGCTGTCTTCACAACTGAAACTGGAACCTCTTCGGCATCGACAGAACCAGTATCCTCAGCAACATTTTCTCCGGCCGCTCCATCAGTTGATTCCTGCCACGTTTAATCCATCGTTGCACACCGGTGGAAACCGACGGAAAATAATTTCAAATGAAACTTTTGTATCAGAAAGAATAAAGACTGCAAAGAGGAGGTGCTTGACAACAAATGAAGCATCTAACTCTCTGATCACTTATTTACAGAGAAAAAAACATGATTTTATGGCAGATTTATTCAAAGCACTTGTCCGAAGAGCCACTGAAGGAACGCATTCACTATACAACAGATTTAACAGTACAGGCTTCAAGTGATTCAACAGACTCACCTGTGACAATAAAAGTGGAAGCTGGCAGAGTAAGATTAAGACGTAGAGTTGGCATGCACAACCAGTATGGGACTCGAAGAACTCGATGGCCTTGCCGCTCCAGATAAAACTAGATACCGTGAACAAACATTCATTTGCAGTCACAAGACAGCATACTAACTTCATAAATAACTTGACTCTATGCAATTGTGTACCCGCTACTGCTAGTTTCATAACAAAACCTAAGTTGGTGCAAGACTTCCATTTGACCGTAAACGCACCTCAATGATATAGGCTTAACCCCATGTCTACACCTCAAGATGTTTGCTATGGATCAGCTAACCTCAACCAATATATTCAATTTAAGAAATCATTTGAAGTTGTGATCCCAGCGTATGGTTTCGTTTCTATCTACCTAACAATTTGAGGCTTCGCAAGGATAAAAGAGCAAGTTTACTCATTCTTCGGCTTCCTCCAAGACATTAAGAAAATATCTGACAGAAAACCAAGAAAGAGCAGAACCAAAGACACATAATCAATCTTATCCAAGCGCATTCCACATAGTAATGAACCCTCCCTCTCCCCCTCTGGGGTACGAGAACAATACGGTTTGGGAATTACCAAAACTTCAGTTTCTTCGAGTTTCTCGGTCTCTGCGGTCTCCCTTTGAGCGGCAAAGGGCAGAAAAGTGGGAGCTCTATGTCTGGCCATGACGATAACGAACGCATTGAAGGAAGAGGGAACGGAAGTGAGGGAAACGGAGATGGGAGTTACGCGCCTCTGCTTGAGAGAAACAAAGAAGCGTTTCAGAGCGTTGGAAGAGGCGCCAGCGCCGGGGGATCCAGCGAGAAGCAGCGGCGGAATGCTGGAAACGGCAGCCATGGAGGGTGAGATGCGAGTGTTGGCTTTCTAGGTCGGGGGCGTCCGGCATAGCGCACGCAACGTCACGATGGATAGGACATAAGGAGCGGTTACAGTGCGGGCGGTCGAAGTTTCTGGAACGAACCACCGAGTTGAGTTTTGTTGGTGCGCCTGCTACGTGGAAGGTCATGAGTTCGACTCCACCAACCGTCTTGGCCATAAAAAAAAGGGTTGCCCCAGCTGAAGAGAGGATTGCAGCATCGGGTGTATTAACCATTGTTGTACTCTCTGAATTAGGCCAAAGGATTGGATTAGCTCCATAGCTTGACCCAATAACAGAGAGGAGGCTGTATCGACCGACCATTGGTTGTACTTTCGTACTTAGGCCTAGGGTCTGGTTTAGATCCAATCACGAACAAAAAATCTATAAACATGGAAAAGTAAATCCAAGTAATATCAAGTAGGGTGGTGAAAGAGACGAGCTAACCATCATTTACCTCATATGAGATTCTTCGTAATTAGCAACCCTAGAGATAGGAGCTCTCTGCCGTGAGTAAGAGGAGCTCTTGAAATACTCGGCTTCAATTTGTGCTCAAGATTGATCACGCTTCGATCTACGAGTTATAGCACAAAATATTTGTATTCTAGCAGTTTGAGCTTCACTTGTAAGGCATGTCCCAGTTTAGAGCTCGAGCAGCTTAGAAACAACCTTGATCATGTTAGGTTGCCACCATTCTCGGCAACCCAACACGGTAACGATTGGATTGGCCATCCAGACCGTTACCCGTATCTACGGTTGCAGATAGAATAGCTATAACAGCATAACAACCGGACCATTACCGAAGATCACGGTAACAGTCTGGATAAGGAAGCTCCGAATGAGGGAAGCCCAACAAGATAATCGAGAAAGGAGGAGCACGCGCTGCTCATACGGTTCAATCACTGAAAAAAACAGAAAAGCTTTTCCTAGAAAATTCTGCTATGAGGAAACCTCAAACGAGAAACACACTTACTTATTTCTTCCGTTGTAGGCACACCTGGAAGGGCTCGACGGCAACTAACCGGAAGCTCGGAGACAACCGGAATCAGGCAAGGAGAACCTCACAGATCAAACTCGCCCAAGATCGAGCTCAGTGGACTCAATTTCTATTGAGCTTCGTAATGAGCTGAGTGCTGGGTTCATTTACGACGCCACATGGCAATGCTTTTTTGTAAATTAGGAATATATGTGTGCCTATATATATATAAAGACGCACGCACACGAAATTTTACACACAAAAATATGAAGAGAGCTCCATTAGCCCGTGAGCAACCTAGCAAAGTACTAGGCAACTTGATCTCAGCACTCTCACGTGACAATATAATGAACTAAGCACTACTAATTTGGATTCAGAATTTAGTTCAAACTGCAGATCTTAAAACCGACTCCAACCTCTCCCAACAAACAAATTCATCTTTACAGGAAAATAGGGTTCAGGTTGTCCATTTTATTTGCTTGGCAGGAGGTCTGGTTTCCATATCCCATTGCTATCTTAATATTTGTCAATCTGACATGTTAATCATAGTAATGTGGCTTCATTCCTTTTTCACTTCGTATGTTCTTTGACTTCTGTTTGTGTGAAGGTCCATACAATCGACATACACAGACGAAGAAATTCGTCAATGGCGTGAAGAGAGGAGGAAGAAGTAACCAACGAATTTGAACATTGAGAGAAAGGTCAGAAAATGCACATTATATGTTTTATTCCTCAATGGTGTTTAGTGTTTGAGCGTCAGCCGAATAGGAGGGTGCTTTGATGCCCTTGCCTTGGTAGGGAGTTCAACCAGTGTTGTCTGACGCGTATCGTATCGTGTATCGCTGGGCTCCACGATATGGACGTATCGTATCGTACTTTAATATTAAAATAATATAAAAATTAATTAAAAATCAATAAAAATTAGTAAAAATTCGAAAAAAAATAAAAAAAAAGTTCAGGAAAAATCTGGTAATTGCTTTAAATTCATATACTGTAAGTTTAGTACAGATTGAGCATTCAACATTGAACAATTGCATTCAAATTTACATATTTTGAATCCAAAAAATGAAATACAGATTACAGACACAATTACATTTTACAAATTGTAATCAGGATCATCAACTAAATAATCTTCATCTTCTCCTTGTTGTAGATCCTCATCATCATCATCAGTGACACCTTCTTCTTGGAAATCAAATTCTTCATCTCCTTGATGTTGTTGTTGCACTCCTTCCAAATTAATCCAAGCAACGTCTTCTTCAGTTAGGAGGACATTTTCTTTAGTGTCTTCCATAACTCAATCTTCTAATATATCAAAATTATCCAAACTTATTGGATCGAACTGACTTTCTTCTCTATTTACTTTTTTTAATTGCCTACGACAAACAAAGATAAACAATTAGTAAATAATATTAACAATTGAAGACTGAAGTTAAACAATATTGAATTAAAAATTTGAAAGTAATACAACATTACCTTTCACGAAGGCGCATGTTACAACGAATATAAACTAAATCATTTAGTCTTTTGTGTTCCAACCTGTTGCGCTTCTTTGTATGGATGTGTTAAAAAACACTCTAATTTCTTTCACAACCTGTTGCACTACAGGTTTGGCTTAAGACTCTCACTGCAAAATCTTTAAGGTTTGGACAATCAGTTACAAACCTATTCCATCAAACATCTGTAAAAAAAGACAAACATTATAGACATAATCCACAGTAACGTAAGATGAAACTTAAATATGAAAATAAACAATATACCTAGATGCATCGTAGTGCGGTTACGAATTGCTACAAGCAAACCCATCAAGTGAAGAGCATTATCATAAATCTCTATCTCTCGATGTATAGCATCTACTATGCTCTCATCAGGGACTAATCTATCAATGCAATCATTGATTCTTCGATTAACCTCACCGTCCCTTTTGAAGGTTGCTGAGTACATGAATGATGGGTTTAGATAGTAGGTTGCTGCATGAATAGGCTGATGCAATTGTTTATTCCATCTACTATCAATTATTTTTCACATGGGCAAATAATCTCTCTTTTTTCCATTAAAGTTATTTATGATCGCTTCTTTTGCCCTATCCATGGCTTCATAAAGGTAGCTCATAGATGGTTTCTTCTTGCTGTCAGCCAATCTCAAAACTTTCACTAAAGGACAAGTAATTTTCAATAATCTGATACATGTATTCCAAAATGAAGTTCTAAAAATCGTTTTTGCAATCTCATTCAACTTTCTGTTCCTTCTGTTTTGAGGCAACTATACAAATTGTTGCCACTCATCTAAGGAGAACATTCTCTTTAAAGCTTGCTTTTGTCTCACAATACTCTTTAAAGATAAGAAGTTTGTTGCGAACCGAGTTGCAGATATGCGAAGAAGCTTTGTACCTTCTGGTATCTCCTCATCATACACAAAACAAATGCATAGTTGTAAATGAATTTTGTAATATCTTGGCAACACTCAATTGCTGCATTTATTTCATCCATCTCACCAATATCCTCGAGGATGAGATCTAAACAATGGGCTGCACATGGTGTCCAGTAGAAAGTCTCATAAATATCAGCTAACTCCTTCCCAGCTGCTTTGTAGTTAGTTGCATTATCTGTAATCAATTAGACTACATTTTCTAGCCCAACCTCCTATATAACCTTATCAAATTCTTGTCGTACGATCTCTGTAGTGTGTCTCTCCTCTAACATATCTAGAGATCTCAAAAACATGAGTCCTTTAGGACAATATAAAAGAAAGTTTAGCAATGTCCTTCCTTGTCTATCGGTTTATCCATCTGTCATGATAGTGCATCCCGTTTCCTTCCACGACTGTCTCAAAGTCAAACAATATTATTGCACTTCAATAACGGTCTGATCTAATATCTTCCCTCTCAACTTTTGATAAAAGGGCATATTATATCTTGGATCAATGTTAGCAATTGCATCTGTCATTGCTTGAAAATGAAAACTATTTGCTGCATTAAATGGAATGCATGCATCATAAAACCATCTTCCCACTATAAGGTCTGCCTAATCATGCAGTTGTTCTGAAGCCATAGCAGCACGAATTCCAGGTTGAGCACCAGGTGTAGTGGAAGGAGGAAAGAACGAATGTATGGTAGAAGAAGTTCTTCCTCTACTCTATCCTGAACTTCCTCTTCTACCACCTCGAAAGTCTTCAGTTGCAACCATCTTTTTCCTGCTAGGTGCTCGTGAACTGCTACAATCAATCTCTATTCTAGCATCTGTAGGCAAACTATCAGTGAATCCAACTCCAGTGGCAGTAGCATCATCAGCTTCTTTACACATCTGAAAATTATCCTTTTGTTGTCTTCTTTCCTGTATGCTCTCAATCATCTGTAAGCATTGTCATTTAATACCTTCTGGCACACTTCTAACTCTGCCTGTGCATGGAGTAACTTCTTTCCTGGTTCCTGCTAGGTGGTGTTTCAACCTTGAAATTCCACCACTAACCACCTTTTCACAAAAGCATATAATTTTTAACCTAAAACCCTCAACTAGTATACCCCACTGCCATGCCGGATCATCAGACCGATAATAAGAGTCTCTACCACCCCTTCCTACCATCTCAATGGAGTACTTTAATTCAAACAAAAACCTGAAAATAAAAGCACTTCGTAAATCCTCAATCTTCAAATAACACTCAAATGGAGTGTCTCCCACTTCATGAATGCAATAAAAATCGTATACACACACTTAATAACTTCATATTTTGTCATTCAAAAAAAAAATGAAATAACATAAAAAACAACAAATATAAAAGAAAAAATAGAAAAAACATTAAAAATATACCTAAATCTGAGTTTGGAGACTTGCACGGATACCGTAAGGCACGATTTTAGAGCTTTGAATACAAAGGAGGTGAAAACCGACTCTTAGGGAGCTTGATGAACCAAAAGGAGAGAGGAAACCCGCGAAAAATCGTGGGTTTCGGTCGGCTCGGGACCCTTTATAAGGATCTCAGGACGTATCGATATGGGCGATACGCACCGTATCGCACGATGCGGTGTGATACACTCGCATTTGCGATACTAGCCCTCGTATCATATCGTGGTGGCCCACGATATACGGTGCGATATGGATAACACTGAGTTCGACTACTACCAGGGGTGCACTTACGTGTGTGTTTCGCTTCGACCTCTTTTTGACCTATACCGTCATAAAAATAACAGCAAAGATGTTATATAAGATGCAGAAAGTGGGTAAGCTTGTTGATGCAAATGCTGAAAAGCGGCCCCAGGTCAGGAATATACTTCGTTAATAAAACTTTATATTTACGTCGAACATTTGGCATGTAATCTTTCCTGGCAGCTTTGCTGTTTCTTTATTACAATCTTACATATAGATACCAGTGTAAGTGATTTCGTTTCTTCTGGTGCCTCAATCATGATCACCTCTTAAAAAGCTTCGGACGGCCTAGGGTTGCATGAAAAGGGAAAAACTTTGCAGGTTTTTACCATGTTAGGCTGCATGACTTTGAATCAAGGGAACTTCATCTTCTCTCTATACTGATACAGTAAGTCTTTTATGCTTTTATTTCTACTTTCAGCAACTCAAGGGGATCCTGGCCGGACAAGCAGAGTTAGGGATAGAAGTCGCGGAGCTACCCCCAGGGTATCTCTCCGATTCCGAGAAGACTTGTGGGAAGCGGCACAATAAATTTGGTGGAGATTCATTCAAGACCAAGCATGATAGAAAAACCATAAGTTGCATGGAGATCGAAGGCACGCTAAAATGCAAAAGTTCAGAGATGAAACATCTCCGAAGTAGATATTGACTAATAGAGAGCCGACTCTTTTGCAGAAGTTCAGTGCAGATGTAGATAAGGACAAGTCTCGTTTGTTACAGGTGTTCCGGTTCATGACAATAAACTTTTTCTTCGAGCACTGGCCGGGGAAGCGTTTGCAATTTCCTCTAGTTACGGTGAAAGACTATGGACAGCCTACCGGCAGTTGGTTGAGGATAAAGGATCATGGAAAGATATTGTTGACGTAATAATAATAATAATAATAATAATAATAATAATAATAATAATAATAATAATGAGGAGGAGGACGATGGTGCTGGTCTTGGAGCGACGAAGGAAGAGCAGAAATTCTCTGAGATACCGGACAACCCTCAGGAATCGAGTCTGAGGAAGGAGAAATCATAAACTAGCTCTCTCTCTCTGCACGTATATGCTTATGCTTTTGTTTGTTATGAAAATGTGCACGCGAAGGATGACTTCATGCGAATTTGTCAAGCTATTTCATGTTGAGAGAGCATGCTGTGCGGGTTACAGGAAGCAATGCTTCTTGCAGCTTGGGTTACGTGAGTTGAGTAGGGTTTGACATTCTTGATCGAGTTATTATGTAGATGATATTGATAGTATGCAAATTTACCGGCGTTCTGCCATTATTGGACATTGAAGTGATTGGGATTTCGTGCAGGATCTGAGCATTCCGCCTGAAGTCCCTCCCTGAAATGATACATTATCCTGTAAATGTGAAAGGGAAGGATTTGCTCGCTACGCTCTGAAAGAGACCATCCTTCATTAGATAGACCCACTCTGTGACCTCTAACGTTTTACAGGAGGTCCTTTCCGCTTCACCATGTTTTTTAGATCGACTCTAATCCTACTTTTTCAGCACAAGTCGAAAGATTTTTTGTATGTATAATAAGGAATCCCAGGTTTGTCTTATCTAGCTCGCAGCTCGTGTTGGCACGAGCTTGGCTTATCCTCTGTCAAACGGGACTGGGCCAAATGCCATTGGACTTCAATAAGATGAGAAGAATAGCTGGCCTTTGATCAGATGATTCACCCCTCCTCATACTTGCATCTTACTGATTTGGATTCGGGTCAGCCTTGATCTGGCACTATTTTACCCAGTCCGAGTGCACATGTATCTAGTGAATAGTGTTCATCCCGTGTTCTGGCACTATTTTTCATGGCATTTGCTCTCTTTGAAAACAAACCAATCCAAACGACTGATCCTTCTATGGCACTTTTGGTGAACACGAACCTCGACATTTTCAGTAGTTTTCATGTGGGTGTTCTTTTGGATTGTTGTCTCGAGTCAATTCATCTTTGTGTCAAAATGAAGGACGTGCATCTTCACTAAGTTTGGCTTGTGAAGCTTTGGGAGAAAACCGTTCATAGTGTGTCTGTGAGTTGTTTTGTTTCATAGCAAGCCAAGTTCGACTCGTTTATGCTTATTTAAACTTGTGTTGAGATTCATTTTTAGCACTTACATAACTTTCAAATTTACATGTAAATGATTTGCACTAGCCATTGAAGAGCATAACAGCACAAATAAGGTTTACTCGAGTTTATGATGAGACAAGCAGTTATGAACGGTTTCCCCCACAAGCCAAACTTCGTCAAGATTGATATATATATATATATATATATATATATATATATATATATAGAGAGAGAGAGAGAGAGAGAGAGAGAGAGAGAGAGAGAGAGAGAGAGAGACCATATTACAAGTACACGTTCATTCATGTTTAAATCTTTTTAAGCATTTTCATAGTTTGAATGACATGATCAATAATAAAGATTTGAATTTAAACTACATTTAATGTAGTAGTAAGGTATGATAATACTTTTTATTTTTAAATTCAAATATCCACTATCGTTCATGTAAATTGAACCATTGAGATCTTAAAGTATATTTGAGCATGAATTAGTATGCATATTTAGCACACTTTCTCTCTCTCTTTCTATATATATATAATAGATATAATAGAGTGACTGGACCTTCCCATTACTCACGCTGCCCGACCATTTGTTTTTGGTTTGGCTGGTTTCCCAGTTCTACGTGATGAACAAACGCATTTTCTTTTGTGAGATGAACACTCTTGAGGTAGTGTTTTTGTCGGGTTCGCGTGTCGCGTCGTACATAGCAACTCCAACTAGGAAATACGCACACAGCGTTGTATGCGTATTCCGAAGGAAACCCTGACAAAACCCCTCGACCTGGGCAGAGGGGATCGCAGCCGAACGACCCACGATTCGAAGTGGGCACCAGCTGCGCCACACCCCCAAACCCCTTCTCTCCCTCTCTTTCTCCCTCTGGCGGACGGTTGGCTGCCCCACCATCGCGCCCGTCCTTCTCTTACAGCGCAACCCAAGACCCTAACTAAACCCTGAGGCGGCACCAGCAGCAACAACTGTGAGCAATGGGTTCCGTTCCGGCAAGCGTTGTGCCGCCTCCATCTCCTCCGGCGGCCGGAAAAGAAGCGGAGAAGAAGGTCGATTGGCTCAATCTTCCTTGCCCTGTTCCTTTCGAAGAGATCCAGAGAGAAGCATTGAGTAAGCTTCTCCTCCTCTTCTCCTTCACTATCAACGTTCCTGCTGATTTAAGCAGCATGTATTTTCTGGGCTTATGTCGTGTATTTCGTGTTTAAATCAATACATTAGCGTGAAAAGTTTGTGAATCTGTTTGTCCTTGTTGATGCTTTTGCTTGTTCTGATCCATTGATTTGAAATGTGCGAGCGGTAGTTTTTTTTTGTGATTAAGATCTGTTGTGATATCGTCTATGTAATCGTCGTCATCCATATTGCGTAAATCTTGATGGTGAGATTCAATTAAGGTGTTATTCATGGAGAAGGGCAATAATGTGAATCATTTGAGCCTCACATTTTCCTTAATGTAACACAATCTCACTGGAGCCCTAATGGAACCGAAATGGATACCTGTATAAAAGTGGGTATGCGGTCTGCTGTCCTTAATTGGATGTTGTGGCTTTGGTTATTCGTGTGCCGGTCTAATAAAAGACGAGGTGTTGTTTATGATGGAAGCATGGTTATTTTCGTTATGACGTGCGCTTATTACATTGGATCTCTATCCTCTGAAGAAGAAAAAGGCCTTTCTGTGAGATAAACTAACCTGGCATCTCTGATGCGTTACCACCAAAACCAAGCCCTGGCTAATTCGAAGTTGCCATTGAGCTTGATCTTGTGCGATATTAGCATTTAACTCCAAAATGCAAGTTGCTTCCTTCGAACATTTTAGAGCCCTTTATCTCCCTCCTTTAAATATTTTAAAGTGTTCAATATCCAAGTTCTCGCACCTTTTCACTGGAGCTTCGCATGACTAGTCACCTTTCTGAATGTCTGAACCACCTTAAGCGTGTCCTTCTCATTTAGACTTCAAGTGCGCATCTTAGGCTGTTCTATATTTTATCATATATGTGGAATCCCTTTCCCTTAAAGCATGCAAGTACGTGAGGACATGTGTTGGGAGAAAAATATGGAAAGGCAGGGACAACTTTGGCCCATGAAATGGTTTATCACTGTAAATTAGAGGTTCAGGTGTATGGAATCGTGCAGGACTTATAATTCTTATGGTAATAATGATTGTTCTTGGCTCTTCTGCGAATTATCCACTCATTCAAAACTTTAACTTCCCGTTAGATTTTTCTTTCCGCTCCAGTGCAACATAGAAAGATTGTTATATTAGTTCTTTTGTCAATATATCAATTTCTTTCTTTTGGAAAATCCATAAGTGTTACTCAAGAGGATCTATTAGTACATTAACGTTCACACTTTTAGAATAAAGGATGGATGGACAGTCTGATATAAAAATTACACCCTTTTTTCTGGTCACATTTTATGAACCAAAGTTTCAATGATTTAGTAAGCATTTTTTGCCAGTTTAGTTTTAAGTTATTGTAAAAGGTTGGTTTGTTAGCTTATTTTATTAAAAGTGGTGTGTTTCAAATTACCTTTCTTAGGTTTTGATTCTGTTGGTTGATAGTCGGATGACATATTTACCATCTTAATCTTTTTTTGCAGTTCTCTTCTTATTAAACAAACAACTGATTCCAACCATTGCAATAGGCAATTCTACTTGGGGTCCGTGAAGGATAGTATGATGCATAGGAAGTTAGGAAATGTGTCTTAGAACTACTCATAAAATAGTGTTATAACCAGTGTTGTTTGTATCATATTGTATCGTGTATCATTTTTCTCCATGAGACAGGTGCATGGCATTGTATTGTAAAGTTTTAAAAATAGTTTAAAAGAAAAAATAGAGAAAAACAAAAAGAATCAAGGCAATTCTAAACAATTCCTATGAAACAAAATTTCAGTAAACATTCATCATTGAACGCTAATTATAAGCAATACAACTTTCTAATTAAACAAGTAGCAAAATTACAACTTTCATAATTGAAAAAGCAAAATCACATATTGTAATTAGGATCATCAACTAAATAATCTTCTTCTTCTTCTCCTCCTTGTTCAAGATCATCACCACGGTCAATTGTAAATTCAATGTGATCATCCTCTTGCTGACATTGTTGCGCTCCTTTCAAATTAATCCACTGAATGGCTTCTTCAGGTAGGAGTGGATTTGTTTCATCGTCTTCCATGTTCCATTTCTCTAAGACATTAAAATTATTGAGACTTATTGGATAAAATTGGTTTTCATACATACTTGAGTTTAACTTTTTTAATTGGCTATAAATAA
Source organism: Brasenia schreberi (assembly GCA_036023115.1). Taxonomy (NCBI): domain Eukaryota; kingdom Viridiplantae; phylum Streptophyta; class Magnoliopsida; order Nymphaeales; family Cabombaceae; genus Brasenia; species Brasenia schreberi. The sequence continues at coordinate 1,356,921 of JAYKKT010000016.1, forward strand.
AAATTAAAACTAAAAGTTGAAGAATATAAATTTAATTTGAAACATTGAATTGAATACTTAATTAATAATTAATCTTTAATGACATCTCTCGTAGCCGCATGTTGCCATGGATGAAAAGAAGATTATTGAGCTGCTTATTTTTGGGCTTGTTGCGTTTTTTGTGTGGATGTGTTGAAAGACACTCCAATTCCTTTTACAATCAGTTGCACTATGGGCTTGCCACTTAAACAGGAACCATAAACACGCAGAAACGTGAGATTTCTGTTTGGTTGGGGCCCCTTTTATAACTTAAGTGATGTATCGCCTTTATTGTACTTGTATCGTGCGATACAGCTTGTATCACACGATACATGCCGATACACTACTTCTCGTGTATTGTATCGTGATGATACAGGTAACACTAGTTATAACTTAGTTTTGACATCAATAATATGAAGATGGAGTTGTTAGTTTTGGAAGCAATGACTAACTGCTGGTTATTGTTAATCTTTAAGAGACAAATACAAGCGTATCCCTTCACTTTTGCTTCTGCAAATGCTTTGAATTATGTTTGAGTGGGTACAGCAATGGGTTCTGTGGGGTCATACCCTTGACTTTCAGTGACTGATTTCATCCAGCCAATTCGGTTGATAACATAGGAGCTTCAAATGATTGAAGTCTGCAAGATTATGTTCTTTGGATGCTTTTCTTTCCATGCGAAGAGTGTTTGCTTTTCAGTGCCCTCTCATGGTACAAGAAATTCATGCACACGCATGAGCAATTATCTTACTTTAATGTGCATATACTCCCTGTTGTTTGATGGGGGTTGCTACACGAGGTCTTCTTGTGAGGGCGCTCAGTCCAGGTTTACTAGTACATAAAGCATGCTTAACATTAGGGTTCTGTCAGGATGTGATGCAATAGTTGCTGAAATGATTGCATCTTTGATAGTAGATCCGAATAAATTTTCTATTGCCTGATGAGTACCTAACTTAACCTTCTTCATTTATCTAGCTGTAGACAACCCTCAACCGTTGAAGATTTACAGTAAAATGAGTAAAATGTTTCCAGTTTGGCTTCTCCAACAGCCTATTTTTATGGTCATTGCGTATAGCTGTTAGGGTTGAAATTAAAAATGCCATACATCAACAATTTTCTTTTCTCTGCATGTATGGAAATAATCATCTTGCATAATATAATACTAGCAGTACCTTATATCCGCATCTAGGGAAATTATCAGTTGTGATTATTTTTGCCTTTTTGTTCCTTCGAGACAAACTTTGTCAAGTTTGTTCATTTATGGTGCTGTTAAACTTAAAAAGTTATACCAGTCGACTGTTTGAAATGAAAAATCGATCCTTGCCTTCCTATGATAAACATGTTAATGAGCAGATCTTTTCCAATCGTTGTATTAATGCATTGTCACTCTCCAGTGCTAGCATGAAACAGATATGTACGGTGCATTCATTTGGAAATTGTTTTCATGTTGCAGTGTCTTTGAAGCCAGAGCTTTTTGAGGGATTGCGCTTTGATTTTACTAAGCCCCTCAACCAGAAATTCTCTCTCAGCCACAGGTCTGGTATCATGCACCAAACACTGTAGTGGGCTCCAGTTGTGCTCGCTTCTATTCTTGAACATTTAAAAAGAGCATTTTGCCTGAGGTGTTTAATAACCATCCTTGCTTTTCTAGTGTTTTTATGGGTTCCATGGAGGTTCCTTCTCAATCTAAAGAAACCATCAAAGTCCCTACAGCTCATTACGAATTTGGGGCTAATTTTCTAGACCCAAAGGTGAATTTCTCTCTCTCTCTCTCTCTCTCTTCATAATATATATCGGTTACATGTTATGGGAAATTCAAGTCATTTCTCAGCAATCATGTTTTCCTGATTCCACAGTTGATGCTTGTTGGGAGGATATTAACTGATGGAAGACTTAATGCTAGAGTGAAGTGTGATTTGACAAATAACCTTACTCTCAAAATCAATGCACAGGTAACTCTGTGCTCTTTATGTGATGAATCACATCATGCTATCTTGCTTATCTTTCAATGGTGACAATGTTGCATAACTTAAAAGTTAAAACAAGACTGGTATGTAGACATCTACCTGTTATACATCAACTTATTTGTCCTACTGTATTCTTGTGCAGCTGACGAATGAGCCACATTTCTCTCAGGGAATGTTCAACTTTGACTACAAGGTATGCCTTTCTGATTTGTTGAGTTTTTACCTTGGTATCAAATAGCAAGCAGATAATCCTCTGGCAAAACTTCCTGTCCTTTTGGATTTAATGGGAATAGCAATCTATGCTAAACGCTTTAACGGGTCTAATTGTGGTAATAGGCTTAGAAGTTATAACCATGGAAAGTTGCTTTCCAGCTCAGGATGATTTAAAGTGCGTTACATGCTGGCAATAAGGATTGTACTTGGTTTGTTAGTCCCATGCACAAACAACTATCCAACTTACCTTGAGGAAAATTTGATTACCAAATTCTGTGGCTTACCTGCCAATATAGGGTTATCTCAAATTATCTGAAGCAAAAATATGGCGTTCCTTCTATGCTTTACATGGATCTTTGCAATTTTGTTTTCTGAAGCCACTTTTGAAATTAATCCATTACTTTTCTTGTGTTCATCACATAGTTTGTTTTGAATGGTTTCAAGAGATGCACTTGTCTTTTCCCCGTAATTGACAAAGTATTCTTAGATCGCCAGAGTTTCAGATTGTACTTATTGGTTTTCAACATCTTCAGGTGCTGATGGATGTGTACTAGAGGAGATAGAGTTTCAAATCTGCTTCTATAAATTTTGTCTAATCCCAGTTCAATGTATTTAGAAAGTTGATTTCCTTCCTTTGATATGTCCTGTAGAGGAATCTCATTAATATGCAGGGTGGTGAGTTTCTACCAGTTGGCAGCTTAACGGATTTCTGTAGCTTATCATGTCCATAACTTGGAATCCCTGGCTCAATTTCCTTTTATAGTTCCTATTTGATCCCTCCAGACCATACACACAAACACAAACACACACATGTACCTGCATGCCTGATGGCTGGGCATCTACACCCACAAATTTGTACTTAAGTCATTTCATTTACTTCTGTGCAGGGTAAAGATTTCAGGTCCCAGTTTCAGTTTGGAAACAATGCCTTTTATGGTGTCAACTATATTCAGGTAATTCTTGGAAATTAGATTTTTCAAAATTTCAAAATATGTATTCTGCAATAGGTTTTCTTCTCTCAATTTTTTTTTTGTCTTCTTCGTGTTGCCAAAATCTCAAGCGTGCTGTCAATCATGCCTTTCTAATTAAAATCAGCTAATATGAGATGTTTGTTCAGAGTTCCAACTAGTATTTGATTGCTAATGGTAAAGCATCTTAAAAGCTAATCCAAAAAATGTGACAGACAAGTAGAGATCAGAGCACATCGTTGGTGACTGCAACATCAAAATTACTTGATCCTGTTAAGAAGTGTATCAGATCCTTGAATATTGGATCCATTAATAGTTTTCTGGTCCAGTTATTAAGTATGTCTAAGTAAGGGTAGATTAGTCTTTTAAGTTATAAAGATAATATAAGCATCAACTTAAGCTTAGGGTTAGAGAGAGTGTAGAGTGGCGCAGGAAAAAGCCCACTCTTGTCCTCTTGGTTGAGAGGTGTTCTCCAACCAAAATTCAGTACTCTACAAATTGTTTATCAATAAAATTTTCAACATCATATGAGCCTTAGGGCACCAAAAGCAGTGGGTGCGGCAAGAGCTGATCTCACATTTGGTGATTTTGTTGTTGGTGATAAAGTGCCGAAGTGTTGATGCACAACATATTGTTAAAGACAGCTGCATCTTATGACTGTTGGCGAAAGACAACAAGGAAGATGTCATTAAGACAGGTTAGTTTTATCCTACTAGCGGCAGTATACCTACCGTGGCTGCGCAGGCAAATAGGGAGATATCAATCTCCCATTACAGATTTTTTTATGGTATGCATATGGTTGTGTCAGGCATATTAGGGATTCATTAACCCTAATATTGAAAGATAATCAATAGGGGGAGCATGACATATAAGGGTAAATTCATTGGAGTCCCATTAGAAGTTTAAGATGTTTAGCTAGGAGAGAAAATCAATACATTTCAAATCATAAATATTAAATTAGATGGCAGGAATTTTCTCGAATGGGCTAGATCAATTGAGTTAACCGCCATTGCCGGAGGGATTTGGACTTATGTGACATGACAACAACCCCGTCCGAAAGAGCTTGATCCCAACTATTCAAAATGGAGAAAGGAAGATGCATTGATATCTTCGTGGTTGTTGCAATCTATGACCCCATCAATCAGCAAAACCTTCATGTATCTTGATTCAACATGTGAAATCCGGAGAGTTGTGTCTGACACTTATTCTCGACAGAAAAATGTTGTAAAAAATATGAAATCATACAAAAATCAGAAAATGTAGACAAGGTAGCAAAACTATTAGGGAATATTATGCAGATCTTCATGGCCTTTGGGATGAGTTACAATTCTATGCAACTATCAAATGCTCATCCTCATCCAAAAAAAGAAATGAAAAGTCTAAAAAATGAAGGTTTTTGATTTGGTATGGGAGTTAATCTCGAGTATGAAGGTGTGAAATTCAATATTATGGCAAGAGAAGAACAATCTCGTTGTTGACCAAAAAACCTTTCTTAAAAAAAAAATGAATTTCAACATTCTCGTGGGAGAGGATATAATGATAGAGGTAGAGGTTGTGTACGACTCTCTTATCAAGAAAAGAAAATGCCAAAATGTACACATTGTGATAAGTATCGACGGATCAATACTGACACTTAATTGGCAAACCGATACTATGCTTATGTATCAAAAAATTTCTCGAACAATGCCGAAACTATCAATGAATTAATGAAGCGTAAAGAAGGCCTAAAATGAAGTCAACGAAGCTCTTAAATATATGAAGTTGGTAAATCTATAGGACCGACAATATTTCTATAGAAGTATTAAAAATCCTAGGAGAGGTGGGGCTCACTTGGCTCACAAGACTATATAATACAGTGTTGTTCGACGCGTATCGTATCATATCGTATTGTAGTGTATCATAATTTAATATTAAAAAATTAGTAAAAGTAAAAAAAAAGAAAAAAATCTGATAATTGCAAAGTTTAGTATATATTAGTACATATTCATCATTCACCATTTAACAATTGAAAAAGAATTACATATTTTGAAGCAAAAAATGAAATACATTTACATTTACATATTCTAAACAGGATCATCAACTAAATAATCTTCATCTTCTCCTTGCTGAAGATCCTCACCAACTTCTGCTTCAAAATCAAAATATTCATCTCTTGGCATGTTGCACTCCTTCCAAATTAATCCATGTAGTGTCTTCTTCGGATAGGAGTGGATTTTCTTCGTTATCTTCCATAATCCTCTCCTCTAATATATCAAAATTATCCAAACTTATTGGATCAAATTGGCTTTCTTCTCTATTTAACTTTTTTAATTGCCTACAAGAAAGAAAGAATAAGTAATTAGTAAATAACATTAATAATTGAAGTCAAACAAAATATTGAATTGAATCTTTAAGTAGTAACTAATAAAAGATTACCTTTGTCGAAGCCGCATGTTACAACAGATGAAAACTAAGTCATTGAGTCACTTATGTTCCAACTTGTTACGCTTTTTTTTATGTGGATGTGTTCAAAGATACTCCAATTCCTTTCACAACATGTTGCACTACAAGTTTAGATCAAAACTCTTAGTGCAAAATCTTTAAGGTTCTGGCAATCACTTCCAAACCTATTCCACCAAACATCTTTAGAAAAAGACAAACATCAGGAACTTAATCTACAATAAATATAAGATTTAAAAACTTAAATACGAAGATAAACAGTTTACCTAAGCGCATATTAGTGCGGCTACAAATTGCTATAAGCAAACCCATTAAGTGAAGAACATTATCATAGATTTTCATCTCTCAATGTATAACATCTGCTCTACTCTCATTAGGGACTAATCTGTCTATACAATCAATGAGGGAGAGAGTTCCCGGAGGATGCCTTGGAGAGAAGTGAAGAGAGGCGAATGAAGACTATAAACCCACATTTTTTTGGGGCCGTATCGCATGATACGACACGATAAGTTCGGTTGGGTGATATAGAGACCTGTATTGTATCGTGGCGTTCCATGAAAGGGTACGATACAAATAACACTGATTTAATGAAATATGGATAACTCAAAAGATGCATGAGGAATGGAGAGTGAGTACACTTATGCCCATATATTGAGAATTGTTCGAATTATCGAGGTGTAAAAGTTAATGAGTCATACTATGAAATTATGTGAAAGAATTATTGAACGTACGTTATGACAAGTATCGAGTACAACATAGAACCAATTCAGATTCATGCCCAACAGATATGATATTGAAGTGATTCACCTATTAAGACGTCTTATGAAACATTTTAGAGCAAAAAAAAACCTTCACATGGTATTTATTGATCTATAAAACACTTACGATAGGGTATCATGGTGTAAAAACTTATAAAAAAAGGTATCCATTAACATAAATAAATCTTATAAGAGACATGTATCATGGTGTAAAAACTTGTGTGAGGTCTCATGAAGAAATGACAAACTCCTTTGAAGTTAATATTGGGTTACATCATGAATCAACTTTAAGTCCATATTTATTTATATTGGTCATTGGCAAGTTAATAAAACATATTCAAGATGAAATACCTTGGTGTATGTTATTTGCATATGACACTTTGTTAGTGGATGAGTATAAGGAAAAAGTTAAAAGGAAATTGAATCTATGGAGAAAAACGTTAGAAAGTAAAGGCTTGTGACTTAGTAGAACAAATATAGAATATATGGAATGTAAGTTTGATCATTTGGGTACTTTAGTGGACATAGAAATTAAGATTGACACACATTGCATCCTATGTTATCTATAGCGATTAGCGGGTTGTTAGCAGTCAACCCTGAAGTAGCGGTAGCGGGGATATAGCGGATTTAGCGGTACACTTTTATTTATAATTAAAAAATTATATATATACAATGGGTTCTCTAATTTCTAAGAAATATCAAGAACACAACATCTTCTTTCATAAATATGAATCAAACTACAACAACAACAACTAAGCCTTTTCCCATACTAGACGGGGTCGGCTACATGGATTCTTTGTTTCCACAAATCCCTATCGTGTGCCATGTTAGCAGTTAACTCTCAATAAGCTAGATCATTCTTTATTGTTTCTTTCCAACACTTTTGTGGTCGTCCTCTACCTCTTTTAATACTTTCCAAATTTAGTTTTCTAACCTTCTTATATGTTCTTCTTTTGATCTTCTTTCTATATGTCCAAACCATCTTAAACGATGTTCTCTCATTTTATCCTATAAATATGAATCAAACTAAATAAACAAATTATACTTTTAACTTCTAAAGAAGTTTATTTATCTTTCATGTGTCAAAATCTCAAAAGAATTATGAACATGATACATATGGGAAGAACTCACTCAACATAAACTTATCATATCAAGCATAAATTCAAAGAGTGGCAGGAAGAATTAATTTGACTAAATTCAAGTGTACTGTAGGAGTAAAGTGATCTTCACATATTAAAAGAAAGAAACATTCTTCTAATTACGAAAGTAAATAAATAGACATATTTACATAAAACTAAACATTCTTCTCAAGAAAGAAACACAAATATAGACTCAATCGCAATGATTTCATCTAAGAAACAAGAATGAAGTGCTTATTCTTGTCATTTTCAGATATGTCTGCTGTTATGTTACTTACAACACTAACTTAACTAATTTAAGCCAAATAGTAGGAGCAAATCATAGGCATTTCAAGGTTGCCTACATTTCACTCCTCTCTAAAGCCTATTTACTTTGTCTCTTATTGTTTCAACATCCACCAAACAACAAACATAGAACATGCGGTGCACATGCCTGCTCTGGTGTGATTATTTGCTTCATGTTGAAGAGCAAATGCCGTTGATAATGATAAATGAAGAGAAGAAAGAGAAGCAATTCTGGAGCATGTCGAACATGTAGCCTTATAGATCTCTTATCATGAAGACTTGTATCGACTAGACTAATGAGCTGAAATATATTACTAATACAAAAAAACAACTAAGCCTTTTCCCATACTAGACGGGGTCGGCTACATCGATTCTTTGTTTCCACAGAGCCCTATCATGTGCCATGTTAGCAGTTAACTCACAATAAGCTAGATCATTCCTTTTTGTTTCTTTCCAACAAGAATGGTGATGAGATATTAAAAAAAAAAACTGCCAGAACAGTGATAAATGATGTGTTAATTCTAGAAAACAAAAAAGGCTTCAGATGTCAAACCAAGTAGATGAATGGTGATAAAAGAAAAAAAGGAAAAGCAGCAGATCAACTTAAACCAATTAGAACTCTTAATTTTAAGAAGATCGACAGTTTGGCAGACAGAAACATGCCAGAATAACCAAAAGAAAGACAACGAACTAGTACATGCATAGAATTATCACTGCTGAATGCAAGGAATGATGAGAGAGGAGGAGATCCTAAATACTGAAAGTAGAAAAGAATGCACAGCGAACGAGTAGCACCAAGGAAATGCATACTGTTTGAAGCAGGTATGCGTCTTGTACCTTATATTTTGCAGCTTGCACATCCTTCACAATGACAAAGCTGATATCAAGTGAAACTTTTGTGTGAAAAACACCAGACATTGCACTCACCATCACTGAAATATATTACTAATATTAATATAAAAAGCACAATTGCAAATATAGCTAGTTCAAGCTAGTAGTGCACCTACAATCATCTCCCGTGAGTAACAACCAGCTGTAATGTATGGTACTTCAAATATTTCATTATAATCCTCTAGATGGTGAATAGAACCATCCTTAGCATGAAGTATCAAATCGTAGCAAGTAAAGAAGCATGTTTCTGGAGCATTGAGAAGAAACTGCCTTATATCCATCACAGTATCTCCTAGAGTTAACTAGAAATTTCCATGTACAACCCAATTTACTGATTTAGAAATTTGAAAACATTAAAGTGCTTCAAAAGAGCAGTAATAAGTAATAACCCAAGTATTTTGAAACCCAAATCATAAATAAGACAAAAGCATTAAGTTTTCATATCACTTTTTGATGATACCAAGATAGTTTGAAAATACTTACATGAACAATTATTAGAGACATGAATGAGTGTCAATCAGTGGAAGCGTATTATGACAAAGTTCAAGTTCCAAATTGTCAAAATTACCTATATCAAAAATCACCAACCTGTTGCAGAATAATGCCACAAACACCTTTTTGTTCATGCTTGCCTATGTTATCAATAGCACGCTATAGTTAACAGTTCAAGTTTGATAAGCACACACGTTACATGTAATTGTGTTCAGTGACGTATAAGTTGTAACAAATTAAAAAAAGCCTCCTAATTTTCACAAAAAAAGAATTACAAAGGGAAAAAATCAGCCCATAGCACTTAAAATGATACAACCTTAAAGGTTGTTTCACCACTAACAGCAAGCGACAGTGTTTGCAGCTCATCTAGTGCTGTAGCAAGCAGCTTCTGAAAAGCTTTATTATTACTATCTCCGTGCTGAATAATCTCTATTCCACTTGGTTAAGCTTTCAGCCGAACCTCAAAAAATTACTGAATCGAAGCAATGTTGTCAGCATTAATCTATTCCCTACATGAATTGAATATACACGTGGCCTTCAAAAAATAACCAAAATCAGATGTTGGTCTTGACCTAAATGCCAACGCAAAAGCTTAAGTTCCAAAAGGCATTGAAGTTGGAAAATTCCATTATTCAGAAGACAAAGCACTTCTTTGGGAATACACACTATTCAAGATCAGTCATTTCTAGAAGCTGCAACAAAAACTGATCTTTTAAGATAAAACTAAGCCAAAAAACTAAAGGTTAGCATCTCAAACGCAATGGGATATGCAAGACTTGCTTGTTGCCCCTCTCCAACGCAGGCGTCAATTAGGGGAAAGAGAAGACGTCATCAATCATGGCCGCCCCTCGCGTGGATGTTGCTCTGTGCGTCGTCGTGGACCTACTTGTGGTGCGATGCGTTGGCCGTTACTCCCTCGCCCTCTGCCGCTTCCCTCCATCCTCTCCTCTACGTTGCGCTTTCCCTCTTGCTTTCTCTCGTCACAAGCACGATTTCCTCTCGAAATGTTGTGTCGCCTCCTCCATCGACTTCAATGACACCAACTCTTCTGTCTCCTTGGCCCGAGTGATTGGCTTTCATGGCGAGAGGCGGGAGAGGGACAACAGAGGTGGAGCTGCGAGAGAGAGAGTATGTGTTCATAGAAAACGTGGGAGAGAGAGAGACACGCTTAGTAACTAGGTTATTTTCTTTTGTTTGGATCGGGTCGATCCAAAATAGCGTTATCAATATGCTGGACGCTAATTGTGCTATAGCGGCCCTGGCGGGTCGCCCACTAAGGGCCACCCACTATAGCGCGCGCTATTGATAACATAGATTGCATCCCTTACAAGTTAATTTATAAACACCTAGGGTTAATTTTTCAAAGTGATGGAAAAATTGATGGAGATGTTACATATAGAATTAATGTCGGTTGGTTAAAAACTTAAAATAGAGAGGGACATATGTATTCTCTATGATAAGAAGATACCATTAAAGTTAAAAGGTAAATATTATAGAGCAAAATTAGACCTACAATGTTTTATGATTATGTAAAAGATGTTCGTAGTAGAAATAAAGATGTTGAGATGGACGAGTATTCACTCAAGGAAAGACTATATACATAATGAGGTTATTAGAAACCAATTGGGAGTAGCATCAATAGAGGATAAAATGAGGAAAAATCATTTAAGATGGTTTGAACATGTAGAAAGATGATCAAAGGGTGCTCTCGGAAGAAGATATGAAAAATTACATTGTGAAAATGTTAAGAAGGGAATAGAATGACTACAAAAGTGTTGAAAGAAACTATAAAGAATAATCTAGTTATATTGAGTTAACGTCTAGCATAATACATGATAGGGCTCTGTGAAAACAAAGAATCCATGTAGCCGACCCCATCTAGTATGGGAGAAGGCTTAGTTGTTGTTGTTGATAGAAGGCCTAAAATTAAGATTCATTGACCAAGTTTCAACATCCACATCTCGTGGTACGGTGGCTCATAATTGAGAATTCTTACTTGGCAAATGGTTAATCTTCTTCCTCTTCAAGATCTCAAGTGTGGGTAGTAGACTGTGGGGCAACATATCATATACGATTGGAGACAAACCATACTTCTCAGAGGATAGTATAAATTTATTCATAACAAAGAGCCCATTAAATTGACAGACGGATCTCATACTTTTATGATAGGAAAGGGAAGTGTGCAAACTCAATTTGTCAATTTATCTTATGTATTTCATATCCCAAGCTTTCTTGTAAATTTGTTATCTGTCAGTTATTTAACAAAAGCTATACAGTCACCTTGTCTCCTTTTAGTTGTGTTTTTCAGGATCTGAAGATGGAAAAGTCTTTGGCCATGATAGCTTGAGAAGGGGGCTATATATACTAGATGATTATTCGGTTCTTCTAGTACTACTTCAGCAATGACCACAAGTAGAGATGGCACGAGCGCTTGGGGCATTTACTTGTGTCTAAATTTAGTCGTGTAATTCTTAGTGTTCTTCTTGACTCAAATAATGTATCTATAGAATGTGATGTTTGTTAAAAGGCAAAGCATCAAAGAGTTTCTTATGCTAGCAGCGAGTATAGAAAGTCATACTTTCGAATTAATTCATTATGATGTTTGGAGTCCTAGTCCGAGTAGATGATTGTACCCGACTTTAAATACTATGTTTAATGAAATCCAAGGCTGAAGTTTGAGTTATTTTTCTTATTGTCCATAAGTTTATCCTAACCCAACCTCTGTAAAAATTCTTCGTTTTGATAATGGGGGAGTATCATGTTGGCCAATTAGAGAACTACCTTTATACACATGACATTATTCATCAAACTACTTGTCCAAATACTTCTCAACAAAATGGGGTAGGTGAAAGGAAAAACAAACACATTCTAGAAGTAGCGCGCACGCTTCTTATTGGGTGCAATGCACCTAAAATTTATTTGGGTAAAGTTGCCTTAACCACAATATATTTAGTAAACACAATGCCAAGTTCAGTACTCAGTGGTGAATCTCCTTGGAAAATTCTTACTCATGAGACAAAATTGTTTCATGTTACCCTATGTTTTTGGTTGTATGAGTTATGTCCATATTCACCAACTTGTTAGGGATAAACTTGACCCTAGGGCCAAGTGTATATTCCTTGAATACTTAAATTCCCAAAAAAAGGTACAAATGCTATGATCCAATTAATAGTAAAACTTATGTTTCTCTAGATATCACCTTCTTTGAGTCTACTCCCTACTATTCCTCCAAAGAGGAGCTTATGAATCGAGTGAATAAACTTATGAATGTTCTTCTAATAAGTCTTGGAAAAATAAAATCATAACCTTACCAAAAAGAGGAGATTGAAGCTGCTCCAAAAGAAATAAGGTGTACAGAGGGGGACCAAGAAATGTAACAATGCCTCAAAATCAAATTGAAGTGACCAAGTCTAAGACCAAAGATCTCTCTTTGAATTTAGATCCTTAGCTTCCCATAGAGTGAAATTCTGAGATGCCTATTGCACTTCACAAAGGTAAAAAAACATGCACTCTTCCTATCTCCCAATATGTTTCTTATGGATATACTTCTGAAAGTTATTAAAATTTTGTTATGAATACTGAGTTATATCCTATGCTTAAAACTGTTGAGGAAGCCAGTAAAAGTCCTCAGAAGAGAGAGGTTATATAAATTGAATTAGATGCTCTAATCAAGAAGATCACTTGGACTATTGTTGATTTACCTCTAGTAAGAAAATCGGTGGGCTGCAAGTGAAAGTCTTGAAAGATATAAAACAAGACCTTTTGCTAAAGACTACAATCAGTCTTATGGTATTTATTATAACGAAACATTTGCTCTTTTGGCAAATCTCACTTCTATTAGGGTTATTCTTAGTCTTGCAGCTCACAAGGGTTGAGACTTATATGAGTTGTATGTAAAAAATGCTTTTCTACATGGTAATTTCAATGAAGAAATTTATATGAAATTACCCCAGGAGTTGATACCAAAGAGTAGGAGACAATATGTAAATTAAATAAGGGTATTTATGGTCTCAAACAATCACCTAAAACTTGGTTTGAAAAATTTAATGAAGGCATGAGCATTTTGGGATACAAACAATCACCTAGAACTTGATTTGAAAAATTGAATGAAGGCGTGAGCATTTTGGGATACCATAGAAGTGTAAATGATCATACCTTATTTGTTAAGAAAGGAAAGAAAATGGCTATTCTCATTGTTTACATGGATGATATCATCGTCACAGACTCACAGGGATGATCCTAAAGAAATCAAAAGACTAAGGGTTGGCTGTATCAGGTGTTTGATTTAAAGGACTTGGGTAAATTACACTTTCTTGAGAATTGAAGTTTTATATTCTAGTAAAAGAGTATTTCTAAGTTTCTAACCTAAAGAAAGTACGCTTCGGATTTATTGAAGGATACAAACATGATCGATTGCAAAAAGTGTGATACCCCTATGGAAGTAAACCAGAAGCTACATTTTGATGATGACACAAAGTTTAGAGATATTGGTAAGTATCAAGATTGGTTGAGAAGCTAATTTACATCACCATTACTCGTCCAAACATTACTTATGCAGTTGGTATAGTTAGTTGATTCATGCATACTCTTAGAAAACACATATGGATGCGGTTTATTAAATCTTGCGGTATCTGAAAGCTACTCCTGGGTATGGTCTTCTTTACTCTAATTCTGGAAATCTTAATATTGAAGTATATTCTGATGCAGACTGGGTTGGATCTCTTGGTGATAGAAAATCTACTATTAGATATATTACATTACTTGGGGCAATATAGTCTCATGAAAGAGTAAAAAACAATCTATTATTGCCCGATCTAGTGTTGAAGCTGAATATATAGTAGTTGCTCAAGTGATGTGTGAAGGGCAGTGTTATCCGTATTGCACCGTAATCGTATCATGGGCCACCACGATACGATACAGGTAGGTGTATCGTTTTTATGAAGTTATCGCATTGTATCATGCGATATGGGCGATACGCCTAGGGACCCTTTTTTTTTTTGCTGGTTTCCTTTCTCTATTCGAGTTCTCCAAGCTCCCTAAGAGCCGTTTTTTGCCTCCTTGGTGTTCAAGCTCCAAAATCGTGCTCTACGGTGTTCGTGCAAGCCTCCTATTTCGGATTTAGGTATATTTTTAGTGTTTTTCTTTAATTTTTCTTTTTTATTTGTTGTTTATTTATTTATTTATATTTTTCTTTTATTGAATGACAAAATATGAAGTTATTAAGTGTGTGGATATGATTTTTATTACATTCATGATTTGGGAGACACTCTATTTGAGTGTTATTTGACGATTGGGGATTTACGAAGTGCTTTTATTTTCAGGTTTTTGTTTGAATTAAAGTACTCAATTGAGATGGCAGGAAGGGGTGGTAGAGACTCATTCAAAGTCTGATGATCCGGTATGGCAGTGGGGTACACCAGTTGAGGGTTCTAGGTTAAAGATCATATGCGTATTTTGTGACAGGGTGGTTAGTGGTAGAATTTCAAGGTTGAAACACCACCTAGCAGGGATCAAGAAAGAAGTTGCTCGATGCACAGACAGAGTTAGAAGTTTGCCAGAAGGTATTAAATGGCAATGCCTGCAGATGATTGAGAGTATACAGGAAAGGAAACAACAAAAGGATGATTTCGATATGTTTGAAGAAGCTGATGATGCTACTGGATTTGGATTCACTGATAGTTTTCCTTCAGATGCTAGAACAGAGATTGGTAGTAGCAGTTCACGAGCACCTAGTAGGGGAAAGAGGGTTGCTGAAGACTTTGACGGTGGTAGAAGAGGAAGTTCAGGAAGGAGTAGAGCAAGATCTTGTAGTATACATTCATTTTTTCCTCCTACTACTATACCTGATGCTCAACTTGGAATTCGTGCTGCTATGGTTTCAGAACAGTTGCATGATCAGGCAGACCTTGCAGTGGGCAGATGGTTTTATGATGCATGTATTCCATTCATTGCAGTAAATAGTTTTCATTTTCAAGGAATGGTTGATGCAATTGCTAACGTCGGTCCTCGATACAAGATGCCCTCTTATCAGAAGTTGAGAGAGAAGATATTAGATCAGACCGTCATTGAAGTGTAGGAATACTGTTCGACTTTGAGACAGTCGTGGAAGAAAACAAGATGCACTATCATGGCAGATGGATGATGGACAGATAGGCGATGAAGGACATTGCTAAACTCTCTTGTATGCTGTCCTAAAGGACTTATGTTTCTAAGATCTTTAGATATGTCAGAAGAGAGGCACACTGTAGATATCTTACGAGAAGAATTTGATAAGGTTATACAAGAGGTTGGGCTAGAGAATGTAGTCCAATTGATTACAGATAATGCAGCTACCTACAAAGCAGCTGCGAAGGAGTTAGCTGATATTTATAGGACTTTCTACTGGACACCATGTGCAGCTCATTGTTTAGATCTCATCCTTGAGGATATTGGTGAGATTGATGAAATAAAGGCAGCAAATGAGTGTTGTCAAGATATTACAAAATTCATTTACAACCATGCATTTGTTTTGTGTATGATAAGGAGATATATACAGAAGGTGCAGAGCTTCTTCGAACAGCTGCAACTCGGTTTGTAACAAACTTCTTATCTGTAGAGAGTATTGTGAGACAGAAGCAAGTTTTGAAGAGAATATTCTCCTCAGATGAGTGGCAATAATTTGCAGAGTTGTCTCAAAACAGAAGAAATAGACAGTTGAATGAGATTGCAGAGACAGTTTTGAGAAGCATATTTTGGAATGCATGTGTTAGATTATTGAAAATTTCCTGTTCTTTAGTGAAAGTTTTGAGATTGACTGATAGCGAGGAGAAACCATCTATGAGCTATCTTTATGAAGCTATGGATAGGGCAAAAGAAGCCATCAGAAATAATTTTAATAGAAAGAAGAGAGATTATGTGCCCGTGTGAAAAATAATTGATAATAAATGGAATAAACAATTGCATCAACCTATTCATGCAATAGCCTATTATCTAAACCCATCATTCAGGTACTCAGCAACCTTCAAAAGGGACGGTGAGGTTAATCGAGGAATCATTGATTGTATTGATAGATTAGTCCCTGATGAGAGCATAGCAGATGCTATACATCGAGAGATGGAGATTTATGATAATGCTCTTCACTTGATGGGTTTGCCTGTAGCAATTCGCAACCGCACTATGATGCATCCAGGTAAATTGTTTATTTTCATATTTAAGTTGCATCTTATATTACTGTGGATTATGTCTCTAATGTTTGTCTTTTTCTACAGATGTTTGGTGGTTTATATTCGTTGTAACATGCCCCTTCATGAAAGGTAATGTTGTATTACTTAAATGTTTAATTCAATATTGTTTAACTTTAATTGTTAATATTATTTACTAATTGTTTATCTTTGTTTATTGTAGGCAATTAAAAAAGTAAATAGACAAGAAAGTCAATTTGATCCAATAAGTTTGGATAATTTTGATATATTAGAAGATTGGGTTATAGAAGACAGTGAAGAAAATGCTCTCCTAACTGAAAAAGACATTGCATGGATTAATTTGGAAGGAACACAACAACAACATCAATGAGATGAAGAATTTGATTTCCAAGCAGAAGGTGTTGCTGCTGCTGATGATGAGGATCTCCAACAAGGAGAAGATGAAGATTATTTAGTTGATGATACTAATTATAATTTGTAAAATGTAAATGTATTTCATTTTTTTTGATTCAAAATATGTAAATTTGGATGCAATTGTTCAATGTTGAATGCTCAATCAGTACTAAACTTTGCATTACATGAATTTAAAGTAATTATCAGATTTTTTAAAGATTTTTTTTAATTTTTTTTTTTTTTTTTTTTACGATACGGGATCGTGGAGACCAGCGATATGCGATATGATACGCGTCAGACAACACTGGTGAAGGGTTGTGGTTAATATCTATCGTACGTGAGTTGAGAGTGGAGGTGCTATATCCTATTCCTTTATATTGTGATAATAGTGCAACTATACAAATTCATAGAATCCTAAACATATTGAGATTGATTGTCATTTCATAAGTGAGAAAGTAGCAAGTCAAGAGTTGAAGTTGGTGTATGTTAAGTCGGCCTACCAAAGGGCAGATTTTCTTACTAAAGCAGTCAATAGAAGGAGCCTCATGATTACCCTAAGCAAGTTGGGTATAATGAAAGTGGGGAGTGTTAAGAAGTATATCAGATCCTTGGATATTGGGTTCATTCTTTATTTTTTGGTCCAATTATTAAGTATGTCTAAGTAAGGGTAGATTAGTCTTTTAAGTTATAAAATAATATAAGTATAAGCTTAAGCTTAGGGTTAGAGAGAGAGTGTAGAGTGATGCAGCTGCAGGAAAAAGCTTACTCTTGTCCTCTCGGTTGAGAGGTGTTCTCCAACCAAAATTGTGTACTCTACAAATTGCTTATCAATAAATTTTTCAACAGATCTATCTCTCATAACTTGGTCCTTCTTCTCCTTTCTTGTTTTCTTGTTTTACCATGTTCCATTGGAGATTGTGTATGCATACATATATTTCATTCATAGTGACGTGTGCTCACCTATGAAAGAGAGGTTCCACAGATCTAGAGCCTAAGCTAGAAATTGCTAGGAACTAAGTTGTAGGGCACACTCTTCATTGCTGAAAAGAAGATATCATGGTTGGTGGAATTTCTTTTGAAGAATAATATCATAACCTTTATATGGGGATAATATTGCAAGCGGTGTATTTTCTTTCTTTCACACTTTCTTCCTCGTTCAAAAAGAAAAAGAAGAAGCAATTTAATGTGATGAAAAAGGACCTCTATTTTTCCTCTGTCAATAAGTAAAGCGGGTGGGAAGAAGAGTTTCTTGGAAAATTGTCATTTCATTGATTGACTATTTTCAGTTCATTTACCTCCAGTCCTGATATATTTTCAGATCATGGTCACCTTATGGGGCTAATGTTGCACGTGGTGCTTGCTGATGAGAAAGAGTTAGATTTTTCTGTTTCTTGTTTCTTCAGCGAAACCTTCTATTCTAGTAAAGGAGATGGAACAAAATCTCCCGATGACAAGTTTGTTATGATTTTTCATTGTTTCTGTGATTTCATTATAATTTTCTTTTTTTTGTAATTCGTTTAGTCCAAATCCTTGTATTTTCATGTTTTCTATCCAACAATAATGACTGACTGGGGTCTTCTGATTGGACCACTATGATTGCGTTGATTGCAATGTTTGATGCTCTCATGACTTGAGTATGAAGTTGAAGAATATGTGTATACGCACCAGTGGTTCGAGTTCGATTACCATGAACAATTCCTTGTTTTCATCAGTTGTTAATAACCATGCAACATTAAGTTGCAAGCATGGTGGTTTAACTCGTTTCTTCTTATCTGTGAGGAGTATATGGTTTTGAAGGTGTTGTTCTTCACCTTTTCTTTTTATATTTTTTATTTTCTCCACTATTCTGGCCATTCTTTGGGCTTAGCTGGATATCACTTTCAGCAGTCTCTTGTTTGTCTTGTAAATGTCTTAGGGACTGGTTGTAGAAGTTCTATACCATATGCATGCATACAAGATAGTTTATTGATATTCTTTCTTTATGGTGTGTATCTCTATATCGATCTGATTAGTCCGTTAAAGTTGGGCTTTTCTTCACTGCTCAACATCAATTTTCTTTTCTTCCTGGTCATTGTTGCTTTTCCATATTACAATCCCAATTTGAAGAAAACAATCTCGCACCATGTAAGATCGTGGCTCTGATGTCTTGCATTTAGCCATTTTAGCTCAGTTTGAGCAGAATCCAATTTTAGTTCAAAATTCCTTTCTATTTCGGTGTGTTTGTGGTGTAAATAGGTTCTTGCCATCCATAGGGGAGTTGCAGACCCAGTGCCTCTGCTTTTCTGTTTTTGGGTGAATAGGTAGGATCCTGTTTTGCTTTTTCATTTCCAAAGACATCGCTCTCGTCAGGAACTATTTTCACTTGGCTATTGTTTCTTTCAGAAGAATCGAGTTCCTTTTCTATTCTGTCACTTTCAAAAATTTGTGTTATTGAAAGAATTATTTTGATTTGGCAGAGCGTTACACCACATTTGGCTTTAGGTGGAGAAGTTTTTTGGCTTGGTCAACAAAGGAAATCTGGTGTTGGTTTTGCTGCTCGGTACAACACAGACAAAATGGTAACTCTGTTCTTTCCCTTACTTGAAACTCATGGTTTCTTATATACCTGAAATTTAAGGTTTCAGTTTCTCTTGATATTTATCGTACTTTAAATGATAGCATATAAAATGCATTAATGTTTTCAATTATCAGTGCAAAAAGATAAGAACCATGTGATGAATGTTGTTTTGGCTTGCGTAGTAGTTTTTGAACCTTGGATAGTTCTAAACTTAAAAGGTTGAGAAAGCTTCAGTAAGTAAATCTCTTGAGGTGGGGATGATTTTGTTGGGTCACCTGTGTTCCTAATTAAGCAGCAACTCTTGGAACTTGGAAGTTCTTTTTTGGCATAAAATTTAGAATTTCTGCCATTGGAAGCTGAAAATTTCAATTTCTTTTCCCTATACTGGGTATTGCATCAAAGAATTGCTTACTTGGAGACCATGATGGTGAAGATTAGTTGCTGATTTCCAGCCCTTTTTCCCATGGAACATTCTTTTAGCAGTTCAGACTTAGGAATGTATCCACCAGAAGGGCGAGACACAAATGCTTTGACAGTTTGTAAGATTGGACGCTTTGATTATTTTGAAGGTGTCAGATGAATTAAAATCTCAGAAGTTCAAAGTGGCTACGAGAAAATCAGCCAATGGGGTGAAAATATTTGTTCCTGGAACACTAGAAACATGTAGATCAGCAATGTCTGTTTTACTGAGACTCTGCACTGTTACATTTTCTTTGACGTAATCTTGGGTCCATGGAGTTAGTATGTCGAGGCCTAACTGCCTGCAGGAGTTGCGGAATATGGTAATACATGTAGCACAAAGGGAAGAAAATATACAAACAGCCATGTCACTTATAACCCATTTTGTAAACAAAAGCTATATTCTCTTGTTGATAATCTTAAAGTTGGATTCTTCAAGTCACAGCTGGTGATTTATAATGGAATTTTCTTTGCCATGCCAGATATTACTTAGAAATGTTTTATCATATTGGATGTGCATGAACATGGTGCTTTGTGCAGGTTGCAACCGCACAAGGTGCAAGTACTGGGGTGGTTGCTCTTAGCTATGTACAGAAGGTGTCTGAAAAGGTAACATGCTTGTTATGTAATTGTTGTTGCGTTCGGTTCTCTGGTCACAATGTCTTACAATTATCGCCATGTAGGTTTCTCTAGCTACTGATTTCATGTACAATAACATGACAAGGGATATGACTACTAGTGTTGGCTATGATTACTTGCTTCGACAGGTATATGCTCTCTCACGTACACGCATGCACACACACTTATGCACCCACATGCATTTGTGCATTTGTTGGTCTGGTTTATAGATTTCTTTGGTTGACATATGATGCCATCTTGGCCTCCAGTTGGCTGGTTACTTTGATCTTTTGTATTTAAACCGTGTTTATCAGCAAAGAAGAGCAGGATTGTTCTTTGCCACAACTTAACCGGGTTAATTCAGTAAATTGACCCATCCATTCAATTCCCAGGACTGCATATGGTTCTGGCTGCTGTGTCTCGAAAACTTTCTATCAAGATAGATACAACTGCATAACCTCCCTACTTTTGTGTTCTCAGATTAGTGTTCTGTGTGACCCATTTATGGTTTTACTCTGACAAGGCATAAGCGAAGTCCTTATTTTTTCCTCTGCTTCCTGTGTATGACAGGCACGTTTGAGAGGGAAGCTTGATTCCAATGGTTGTTTTGCATTGTTCCTTGAAGAGAGGTTGAACATGGGTGTTAATTTCATTCTGTCAGCAGAAGTGAGTGCAAACTAATGGTCTTTGTAGTTCTTTCTATTTGTGAAACTGAGGAAGCTTATTTCTGTTATCTATCCATTCCAGATCGACCATTTTAAGAAGGATTACAAATTCGGATTCGGCATGAGTGTGGGAGAATTCTAAATAGCAAATCTAAAGATTGTTCATGCAGCTGAGGTAGATGTTGCCATGACCGGTAGGGTTTGCTATTTTATTTGTTTTTGTCACAGCTCCTTGTGTTGTGGTTGCCTGCGGTATTGATCCACATGCAGCTTACCAGGTTCTTTTGGACAGCTATTCCTCTCTTGAAGGCGAGATCCACAAATTTTTACCGATGATGGTTTATTTAATTTCATAGGAATGGATTTTTGGTGCCTTGTTCGATGTTAGTCATAGTTTGAATGATAAAAGTTCCTGCGGATGCCAGGAATTTGCAGTTTCTTTCAGGCAAACCGTTTCTGTGATTAAGAGGATTTTTTGTTCCGCAAGCCGAGTCACAATCTGTTAAAATTAAAAGAATACTGCTTCGTCATTCTCAGATTTGCTCCGAACTCTGTGGTTCCTGTCTGTCCTAAACTATGTTGCCTGCACGTAGATTTTAGTAGCACGTGTTTTTTTCTTTTAAAAATAATTTTCTCCTGAATGTTGATTCAGATGCGAGATTTGTGGGTGGCCTTATTCTTGTGACGATGAACTTTTATGTACGAGTACTAAAGAACCCCGATAACTTCTAATACTTTTGGAGAGATTTATAAACAATAAAAATAGCGGTCTTTCAACTGGATAGCGTCTACGTTATGTCTACCTTACGGAACATAAAATGCCTTAATTTTGAGTGATTACTTTTTCTCTGTATTCCGATTCTTAAATGGATAGTATATCATTGAAGGTGAATTATAAGTGTTTATTTGAGGCAATACCAGAATATCAATTTGAGGATGATCTAAACGTAACACGTAATTCAAATAAGCTTGAACACAAGTTAGACGAGCATAAAGAAATTCAAATTAGTTTCACGTCTTTTCGTTGTGAAATGACTAAGCTTGTGGACATGTTTGAACGTAAATGGGTGGTATACATTTATATGAATAAGCACTAGCTTGGGTTGCTCGTGAGTGGAACATCAACAGCCGCTTTTTGGTTCATTTACCAAATCCTACTAGTGGACTCAGTGGTCGATCTAGAAAATAGTGTTGGAGAGGGTGATGTGTATATTATTTCATCGTATTATGGGGGTGAATAATGAATCTTAACCATATTCACTTCACTGTAAAATGTAGGTTTTAGTGTAAATTTTCAAAATTTAGAGGAGTAGCCGCTCCTCCACCCTCTCCATGTAGATCCACCATTGAGTGGATTGGGACTATGCAGTACATATGGTAAAACAAGTAGCAAAAGTGTTTCTAAGTACACTCACAACGTCAACTCAACGACGGAACACTTTGATGTCCTGGTGAAAAGTACGACTCGTGGGGTCCATTTGTGTGGTGTTTTAACTCTGGCCTCTCTTTGTAACAAAAGAAAGAACAGAAAAGAAAACGTTAATTCCCCTCGACTTTGAACGTGTACCATGATACGGCTGTGGCTTGGGAAATAAGGGTGTTTTCGATTTGTGGCCCAGGCCCCTGTTTCTAGAATTCTAGGCTTAGAACTACATGTACTAATCATGGTTTTAAGTAGCTATCATTCTATTTGGGTGTTGTTATTGCACACCCTTCTTACTATGCACACTTCAAATTTTGTAAATACTCAAATACTCTTGGTTGAATTTCTCTCTCTTCTTGTAACTCTTCTCTCTTCTTCCGATTATCGATTTTTGTTGATTATTAAGTGCCATGTGATTATTTGCAGCCAATCATCATTGATTAGTTAGTTACGAGTCCAGTTAGAATTAAATGAATCGATAAACAATAATAACAAAAAAAATGAAGAGACAATCAATCTGCTCATTGTCTTGAGTTTTTTTTTTCGAAGGTTGTTTTTACTAAAATCATTGTATTTTCATGGATTTACTTAAAATCTTTTGATTTTTAAAATATTTGAAAAAGATTTTCAATTTTGGGTGAAACCAGAGCTCCCATCTTCAATTTTGAAAAATAATGGTTATTGAAGTGTTTTACAATATTACAATTTTGGGTGTAGACAATCAATCTGCTTATTTTCATGGCATTTGAAGCAAGTAGACATGGGAAGTGTGAGTATGACAATACATATTTATAATGCAAGGATGAAAATAAGAAAATCATGGTTCTTGAAGTGTTTTACAACAACTAACATTAATCGTTATTATACATGGCATCATAAAGCTTTTTATATGGATATTGTCTTTAATATTGTATTTACCCATCTTCATTCCTTTCACGTGTTTCATGTATTTTCATGAGTATTGGAATTTGACAATACATATAAGACAAGCATGTGTCTTACTGTTTTAGCGTAATATTTATTCTATATTACTATAATTAACATTTGTATATTTTTAATATTTTATGTTGGTATAAGATGTTTTTCCTTGAGTTTATTGGGTTCACATAAATCTCTAAGAACATCTCTATAGCCTTTACTTTGATGAGTGTAGAAAAGAAAGAATTATTTTTGGGTACGTGAGAGAGTTATGTACTCCAAAGAAAATGCCACATGTTATCTACAACGATCATGATATGTTTTTAGTTAATGTCATTCAAAAAAATTTCTAGATAGAAACCGTTCTTCTGTATACGACATTTAGCAAAAAATATTGAGGTTTATATTTAAAAGTTGACAAGAAATAAAAAGATTATGAGTGCATTTGGTGTAAGTTGGAGGAATATAGTCAACTCATTAAATGAGAGTATTTATAAGATGTAGTGGAGGTAATGAAATTAAAGTAGAAAAGTTTTTTCACTTTACTCTCATACGTTAAAGAGCAATGGTTGAACCCATATAAGAAAAGAATTATCTCGACGTGAATAAATAATCATTCATTATATTACTTATACAACTAATAGGTATGTGAATTTGCTTTTTAATGTATTTGTATGATCTACTATTTTTTAAATGCATAATTGTATATTCATATTTCTTAAGGCATACTCATGGTTCTCTATCCTGCCATTCTAGTCGCATATCGACTTTGAAAGTTAGGAAGTACTCATAAATCTATGCATAAAAATAAAACATATAGCTTGTTAATTTTTGAACAAAAACAAAGTTTAAATAACGGAAGCAATAATATTAAATTTTTTTACCTGAAGTAAAGAAGTATGTCCACTAAGTTGTTGTGCTTATATTCGAGATGCTTTCTCTAGTTTTTTGTATAAGTACGCTAATCTAGATTCACCTCACTCATAATTGCTAACCCTGTTATAATCGTGTACCAGTAGATTGACAAAAATTATGACACCCTATCTCTAGACTTATCTTGATATAAGGTGTATCTTAACTGATATAACAAATAACATAGAGTTTTATTTTCATTACTCGCTCTCCTCGTAAAATTAGTTAGGAATATTTCAAACTTAATAGCTCGGACTTAATCTCACAGACGACTTTATTGATGCCCATTTTCAATATATCATATAAAATTTCTTCCGTACTCCTAACTATCATCTCTTTTGTTAAGACAACTACTTGCCCATTGGACGACCAAGTAACTCGTGAACATTGTGAAGTGTGATAATCCTCTCACCCCATAAAATATGGAAACTGTTTATGTTTGGTTGAGAACGCTCAATAAAAGTAGTTAGCAATGCATGACCTATCACCTCTTATAGTAAGTTTGTCAGTCGAGTCAGCCCATTGATGATTAAAAGCTCAACTCAATTTTTGGGCCTTACCAACAACGTAACATGGATTAGTTGTTATAACTTTTCGTATTGCTTATAATTATATTTATATAATACATTAGAATATACAATATTGATATTAGTACGTGTATATATAGAGTATTTACATAAACTTTTAATAAAGTTTTAAAGTAGATCCCAAATTTTATATGCAATATCACCTTCAAAGCTCAAAAATAATCTTGACAGATAAGGACATCCCTTATCCTCACTGTCTCCAATATCAATTTGAGGATGATGTATCCTCCTCGCAACGTGAATGATCGACTTTATCTTCTTGTTATATTCTATGAGATGTCCTCCATATGCCACCGCATTGCGTCTCCTAGATAAAGCAGTGACGTTACGCCATTGTACTTGTAAGTCATATTTATATATTAAAAAAATAATTAATAAGGTTGCACTAAAAGTGTGAGACGCCGTTGAGACGTGTTTCCCTAAAAAGGAAGATGCACCTTAACCAAATCTTAAATGTGTAATACCGAGAATACTTGGGTTTTTCAATGCCCAAAATCGTCAACAAATCTTAAAAAATAGATGAAAATCAATAGAACAAGACAAAATCAATAAAATACCTTCATAAATCAACAAATCTACTTCGAATTGGATGTAGAAATCATAAAAACTCTTCTTTTTTTCTTTTGGCTTTGATTCTTCCAAAATTGATCGAAAATGGATTTCAATATGTTTCTTTGGTAGAAATCATCGTAGATCTCCTACTATATGACTAAAATGAAGTAGAAAGCGAAGATCAAGCATTCCTCCTGAATATAGTGGCAATGCATCTCAATATACTTGGTTCATTCATGAAATATATTATTTGAAACAATATACATGATGTTTTTATTACCACAAAGCAATTCTATAGAGTCCTCTAATGTGACCTTCATGTCTGCTAGAAGTTCACTGATCTAAGATATCTGTGCTGTTGTGGTAGTTATGACTCTATATTCCGTTTCCGCAAATGATAGAGATACCTTCTAGTACTCTTTGCATCTCTAAAAGACCATTAAATCACCTAAAAATACATAAAATCTAGTAGTGAAATGTCTATCATTGACATCACCACCCTAATCAGTACCAATATAGATAATTAATTTAGGAGAAGATAAGTTAGAATGATCCTCCTTTCAAGTGTATCCTTTATGTATCTCACAATCTGCATAACCGCACTCTTATGTATACTGGTGGGAGCTTCTTGAAATTAACTTTCCATGTGTATTATATGTGCTCTGTTTGGTCAAATGATGGTAAGATATATATCAATTTCATCCTCTAGATGGTAAGGATTGTGAGATACATATAATAGCTTCACAAATGATATCTTCACTGAATTTTATATCTTTAGACACAAAGTCTATCTTCTTTTAGGTTGTAACATTTATACCCCTTTTATCAATACCATACCCAAGAAAGACATATTTAATAGCTTTGGGACCTAACTTGTCATTCTTATCCGTAACACTTACATCTAAAAACTTTTAACCGATCATAACTAGGTTTATTTGAATACAACTTTTCAACGGGAGAATAATTTTCTAGTTTGGTTGATGACATCCTATGTATCAAATATACATAAGTTAAAGCGGCTTCGGCCCACAAGAATTTTTAACTTTACTTGCTAACAACAAAGTTCCAATAGTTTCAATAATATATATATATATATATATATATATATATATATATATATATATATATATATGTTTTCTTTCTATTAAACCATTTTGTACAAGATTTTTTATGTCAAATTCTCTTTCTTTAAAGATAGGTTTTGAAGTCATTTGAGAGATATTCACCCTTGAGTCAGTTCTTAAGATTTTGATATTAGTTTCAAATTGAGTCTTGATCATATTATGAAAGATAATTTTTCTTAAAACTTCTGATTTTTGTTTCAAAAAATATATCTACGTGTGTCGAGTGAAATTATCTATAAAGATAACATAATAGGTCACTCTTCCTTTTGAGGTTATGGGAACGGGTCCCCAAACATCGGCGTGCACTAATTCTAAGGCTTTTTTTATGAAAATGGTTCTTTCGCTAAATGGTGCATAATGTGTTTTGCCAAAAATACAATTGGAAACAAAATCCTTCTCTTTGGATAATTGTTCATTTTGCTTACATCAAGGTGCCCCAATCTTTTGTGCTAAAGCCCAAAATTATTACAACTAATCCCACCTGGTTCAAAATTTAATATAACTAAATTATCCATGGCATAGAGACTACATTCTCTATATCATTGCCCAATCACCTTCTTCGATATATGATTTTGTACTATACATCTATTTGGTGAGAAAGTAACCATGTAATTATTACCATAAATTTGAGAAACCACGAGAAGATTAATATTTAATTTTGGTATAAAACATATGAAAGGTATTTTAAAGGAATTACTTTCTAAGTTACCAATTTTTTTAACATGAAGCTTAGTTCCATTGGCTATAAACACTTGGTCTAACTTGTGTTAATTTGTCTAACAATTTATATTCATTAATCATATTAAAAGAAATATCGGAATCTAAAAATCATAGCATACCTTAGTGTTTTTCGAAGAAGATGGTAACGCAAACCCGGAGATGCTTGTCTTTTCTTTGAATATTTCTTCAATGTAAGCCTTGATCTTCGGCGATATCACTTCCTCCTTGTGAATGGCAGCCATATGAGGAAACCTCGTCAATAAGAGAGGATCCGTAGTCTTGATATATCAACTCTCCTTGCGTAATGGTAAATTGTACTCTTGTTTCGCTACATTACATTTGAATTGTTCATTTCTTTCACTATTTTTTGTATGCGAAGGTTTATAATTCTTCAAATAATTTCTGAGTTTAGACATAGAAGAGCCACTTTTTTGTTCTCTTATATTCCTCAATCTAGTTTTTTTCATAACTAAATCGACCAAGATTTCATAGCTTTTGTGTCTCATTTTTTTATGAATTAAGTTTGATCTAATGTTTTCAAATTCGCCTCTTAATTCTTATATAAACAAGAACAAATATTGGTTGTCAAGGTCTTCTTAAAATTCATACATACTTTAGAGTTTTTAGAATTTATCAAAACTGCTAAATTGGTTCTAAAAATAAAAAAAACTTATTATGGTAATCCCTAATGTTCATGGAACCTTTTTTGAGTATTATCATTTTTCCATCAAGTTTATTTGAAAAACATAATCGTCTTGAGAATTAGTTTTACTGAGGTATTCTCAAGTCTCAAAGGCATTGTCAAACATGTTAACCTTACTACGAAGTTTTTCATCCACATTTTGACCAATAATTAATGTGATTTTGGCATTATACTTATCTCATTTTTAACTTTCTTGTATTTCTCTTGTAACTTGAAAAATTCATCCTCATCAAACCCATTTTTTATCCATTTCATCCTCATCTTACTACGAAGTTAAATAGCTCTTTAATGTCTTTTTTTCCCAAATTTGAATATTTTCCCATAATCAGCATGAATCTTAATGCAACTCTAATCGAATCTTTTTTATTTTGATACCATATAAAAAAAAATACCACAATCTCGCCAATAATGTTTCCAAACTAAAATACAAATGATCTCACAAGATCTTCAACAAGCAAAATCATCAAACACTTGTGCACAAGACAAACCAAATAGGTATAATACCAAACAAGTCAAGTGAACAAAAAAAGCTATAATTATTCATTTTACGACATCCTTTATTTACAGAGGTTTATTAAAAGTGAGAAGAGAGAGAGAGAGACTATCATAGAGCAGTTGCTCCAACAATGTAGTATAGCATTGGGAACTCCCAACAACTATATTGGAGCCATTGGGTATTGACGGGCCCTTGAAGGGCCAGTCCGTGTCAGGGGCCTGCTGGGGCCCAACTCTATTACAAGTTAACCGTTTATGGTATTTTCAACAGAACACTCTCTTACAAAAAGAGAGAGAGGTTATTGAAAAGAGGGTCGTCACAATGGCAATGATGGATTCAAGGGAGTGGCGACGAGGTGAGATGCCGATAGTAGTTGGAAGACCACATGAAGAAGTTGAGCAGTGTGTGCTGGTGAGTGGGACCAGCAAACCATTAGTGGCAGTTTGCATGTTGGATTGCAGTGAAGGAGGATCATTGGCAATAGCAGTGACGAAGGAGGATCACTAGCAGTCGACGACTTACCTGGGCAGGGCATTTTCACGTAGAATAGGGATAGTTGACTGAAGAAAAGGGGACTCGTTTACATGCAGTCGGGTCATGGATCATGTCTCGGATCAAGACCCAGAGCTATGTTTGGATCCGATATGATTTTGCTTGGTATTGATATTGGAGTCCATCGAGGTGTGCTCTTTCCAACTTATTTATTTTTAACATTTGTTGGATTAATTATTTAGTGTTTTATTTAGAAGATAATTTGTTTATTGTTTGTTAGACAATAAGCATCTCTTTGTATGATTAAGATCTTTGTATTGTAGCTATATATCACTTTTGTTGGCCTTTTGTTGAATACCTTTGTGATTAAGGTGTTTCATGTCATTGGCTATTGGTTGAAAACTAGTCAATGTTTGAAAATGCACTTACTGTTATTTGATAATTTGTGATCTTTGATAACCATGAAGTTACATTTTGATTTGATTAAGATCTTTGTGTTGTGGCTATATGTCACATTTGTTGGCCTTTTGTTGAAGACCTTTGTAATTAACGTACTTCATGTTGTTAGTTATTCGTTAGAGATGAGTCAACATTTAAAATGCACTTACCCCACCTAACCTAAAAATAACGAGACAGAATTTGTAACTTGCTAATGCTATGAATGACCCAGTATCGAATATTGGTAATAATATCAGCAAAAGCGCGTTCTGTACAACAATTTATAGGGATGTAGCGCAGCCTGGTAGCGCGTTTGTTTTGGGTACAAAATGTATTGCTATCTTGATAACCTTGTGCTTGATATAAGTATTTTAAAATAATGTATAAAAGAGTTTTGCCTTAATTCATTTGTTATATCTTTAGCATTTTGTGCGAATGATAAAAATTGCATTAAAAGAATTCTTGTTTTTATGACAAACATTTTATGTTGAAAAGAAAAATATTAAGTTGATTATAAATCTCTTCATATATATTTAAAACATTTTTTTTATCATCTTGGTGAATTATCTTATTCTTGAAATCATACAATCATGTTTGCAATTGTGAGTTATTTAAGGGCCTTGGCATTTGATTGATTTAGATGGTTTGATCTTAGCCTTAAAGCTTGTTTGATTTGGATAATTTGAGGCATGTTTGGATTAATTTGATTTAGGCTAATATCAAACCATCTAAATATCAAGTGATCTTAGCCTTAAAGCCTTACAATCATACAATAATTTGGATAATTTGATTTAAAAATATAGAAAACATGTTTTCACATTTGTAGTAATGGGATCTTAACATTTTTATTAAAGATTAATTCTATAAGTTTTGTTGTAGGTATGTCCCAAGGTAGATCACAAGGCTAAAGCTTCGAAAAATATTTCTAAAGTTGAACATTCTCCTTTTGAAACAATCAGTGTAGGTTAACACATGAATGATTGAAATAAAGTTTTGGTATACAAACCGTAAGTTTGAGAAGAGTGTTAAAATGTAATAGGGTTAAACCAATAGGACTTATAAGTTTCTGTTTGTAATCAGGTCCCAACTGACCTAGGCCACCAGGGCTCAGATTTGGTTGGCTTTCGCTTCATATAAAAGAACTGATTGTTGGGAGCAAAGGCTCTTTTCCATTTCAATGCTAACAGTACTTCGCTTAATAGAACATTTCCTTTGGTCTGCAGCCATCAGTAAGATCCTTAACTCTTATTAAGTAATAACCAAGAACTGCCTTTTATTTGCATCGTAATTACATATGTTGAGGTATTTACGTTGGAGTAGCATTAACCTTCTGTTGTGTTGGTCAATGAAGCGCCTTTAGCAACTAACAGCAGCACAATATCAAGTGATCCAACCCATAATACGTCCATAAGAATGCTCACAGTTAGTTTTTGCATGGTCAACATCAATCAAAATTGATTATCACCAATACAAAACAGAAGTACTTCTTGAATTTGACCAATTCCCAGATCATAATGGAATCATTAGCTACAATGCATCCCAAGCAGCCATAGACATTATGTGTGTGGCCTGCAGTGGAGCTCAATGAAGACAATGATTGGAACAAGAGAAGTTCCAAAGGACTCGAGGCTTAAATGTTTTAAGAAGTGCTCAAGCATCATCGAAGTACACTCAACTTCAGCTTAATTTAGTGGGGTTAGGTTTATCTCAGTGCATGATGCATTCAAGTGTTAAGCACTAAAGAGTACAAGCTAAGGGTCAACAAGCCTTGTCAGTCTAGGTACTCAGTGTTGACCAAAAATTTATTAGTGACAGCTATTGTGGGTTTGGTGAGGTTGATGCACACCTATTACTAGGTAGATCTATCCCTGACAAATAGCCTATATCAGCGTTATGTAAAAGAAATATCGAAGCTAAGAAAATGATTTCACTTGAAAAGGTATGTGGTAAACTTTGACAAAAGAATGTGTAAGTGCATTTTTTAGGGGAAAAGAAGAAACTGTAAGAGTTAATTTTTTGACTCCACCCATGTAATGGATCACCCTCGCATAGCTAGTCCCAAAGCCTGGATAAATGAGAAGGGTTGCGTAACACAGTATAAAACTTTGTACTCGAGGGGTGTGACATTTCCAGCATGAATGCACTAAGGCTATGCCATCAAAGTGTTGCTAAATGGAAGGATCTTATCAACGCCCATGAAAGAAAATCATAGATCGAACTGCCGAATCAGAAAAGTGCAATTTGATGACATCATATACCTTTGGCTAAGAATCATATACCTTTGGCTAAGATCAGAAGCTGGAGATAAGCGGACTCGAACCGTTGACATCTGCCACAGGATAAATCACCAGCTACTTATTCTACCATAGAGGCCAACTATAGACAATAACTGTCCCCAAACACAGCTTACAACTTTCATCATACTAGGGCAGGTGACCTCCTAGGAAGTCCCCCTACCTAGTGTAAAAAGGCTTAGGTAAGGTAAGGTAAGGTTGTAACTTGTAAGTGCTGATTTCCTCTAGGAGATTGGAAGTTGACGATAACTTGGATGACCTGTCATAAAGAACAAAATGGAGGTTCAGAAGTAATTTGGACAGAAAACAAATGATGGACAAGAATTCAAAATAACTTGCGGATATCATTTTGAAGATATCCCAACTGACTGGAAAAGACAATGAGCGTCAAATAATATTCTTGGACTTCACTGGACTTTAACTTTGTTGAGTTATTACTTGTATACATAGATTGCCCCTCAACCGTACACCCTCCTGAACGATGCATATTCGATTACTCACTGGTTGAGTCCACACCTTCAATTAAGTACCTATCACCATAGACATCAGAATTTACATCTTTTTTTTTCCTCTTTCAAAATGAACAAAGCCATGTCTTCGGCAAGTTCTACCTAGTTTAGATATTAAAAGTTATTAACATTTTTTCTTTCCTTCTTATTGTCATATAACCAGATGTATTATTCAATGTTTGACATATTTGAATGTAGTTCTTACCCATGCTTGACACTTTTCTAGCTCGTGTTTCCAGCCAGTATGCCTGTTTATTCAGCCTCCGTCTAGAATTTGAATGTGTAGAATACTTGAAAGAGTAGACATTATACTTTCCTCTGTTCGGTCAACCCAGAACGACTTCCTTAACTTTTGTTGGACAAATTTGGCGAACTCCCGTTATTGCAGGATTCGGCATGAAGAACTACAATTATTTGATGGCCAACACCACTTTATATTTCTACACGACAATTATCAATGACTACGACTTCTTTATGCAAACAACCCGCTGAGCTTAAAATTAATGATAATGCAATTTAACCAATGCTTTTCTCACAACTTACATTTTACTCATAAGATTTCCAAAATGTTACTTCCTAGCATAGTTTACGACATACATGAACTCAACGAGTCCTCATAGTTAATCATCCACAAAGTCCATACCCATCAACTTTCATGGTCAACTGGGTTTTGACATTACATGGTCAATATATAGAAAGTAAAGATGATAGACATTTACTCTATTTTTTTCATCCAAAATGTATGGTTATGATCATTGTACTTGCTATCATTATCATAAACTTATTTATGGCTTTCAGTTTATTATTTTATCTTTGTAGTACTTCAAAATTAAGTTCTGTACTAACAGCGCGACTCAACAATTTGATAGCCACAAAATGATGAGTTTACTTCAGAATTTTATAATCCATATGTTATAGTCATAGTAGTGCCACTAAATCTTTACAACTGTTATACATACGTCAATATTTAGAACATATTTTTCACTAGATACAGTTCCTTATTTAGTATAACGTTCTACTATCTCTTATCCCCCAAAAACAGAAGCTGAAAATCCTGGCCATGCCGCATGAGGACTGAGTAAGCTGATTGCTAAGCCAATGAAAATATGGCAACCTCTAGTGCAAACTACAGTGAAGATTTGATCAAGCAAAAACCTTGGAATGGGCGAGAAAATGCACACATGAAGTGAGAAATATAAACAAATTTTCTATATTCCAAAGAGAAATCCAACGATGTTGGGAACATGAGCATGGCACATGAATACTTGATACAAAAATGTTGGACATCCAAACTTGCAATGACAACCACTCGAAAATCACACTTTCAACATATATCTCCAAAGGAAACAAAAAGAACCACACCCTTGTTCAACATCCACTAAAGCAGAGAAAGAAATAGATCTGAACGCCTAGACAAACTCTAAAACATATATGCAAATCCAGGGAGGAATTTCTTTATGGTTAATAATCAGAAGAACATATACCAAAGATCAAGCGCCTAAAGAAATATCATGGCGATGTGTAAAAATGCATTTCATTGAGTTTTATCTAAATCTCATTATACAAGCAAACTGATTTATATAAAGAAAAGATTTATTAGGATACCACCATTCCAATGGACTTTAAATTGTTACAGTTGTTACGACCATCTACAGATATTTTCATTTGTTGGATTAGTCTTTCTATTATTTATGTTGTTAGGTCCTTTTAAACCAGTGTTATTCGTATTGCATCATATATCGTATGATACGGTGCAATACATATCATATCATGGTATAAGAAATGAAGATGTTGAGATGGATGGATGAGTGGTCATACAAGAAATGAAGATGTTGAGATGGATGAGTGGTCATACAAGAAAAGACCGTATACATAATGAGGTTATTATAAACAAATTAGGAGTGACACCAATAGAGGATAAAATGAGAGAACATCATTTAAGATGGTTTGGACATATAGAAAGAAGATCATAAGAAGAACCTATAAGAAGGTATGAAAAACTAAATTTGGAAAGTATTAAAAGAGGTAGAGGAAAATTTGGAAAGTATTAAAAGAGGTAGAGGATGACCACAAAAGTGTTGGAAAGAAACAATAAAGAATGATCTAGCTTATTGTGAGTTAACTGCTAACATGACACATGATAGAGCTTTGTGGAAACAAAGAATCCATGTAGCCGACCCCGTCTAGTATGAGAAAAGGCTTAGTTGTTGTTGGTGTTGGTGGTGGTGTTATTTACATTTTTCTTTTTTCGAATGACAAAATATGAAGTTATGAAGTGCATGGATATGATTTTTATTACATTTATGAAGTGAGAGACACTCTATTTGAGTATTACGTGAAGATTGAGGATTTATGAAGTGTTTTTACTTTCAGGTTTTTTATTGAATTGAAGTGCTCAATTGAGATGACATGAAAGGGTGTTAGGGACTCCCAATCTCGGTTTGATAATCTAGCATGGTAGTGGAATATAACAATTGAGAGAAATAGATTGAACATCAAATGTTTGTTTTGTAAGAAGGTGGTTAGTGGTAAAATTTTACGGTTGAAATATCACCTAGTAGAGACTAGAAAAAAAGTTGCTCTTTCCACAAGTAGAGTTAGAAAATTGCCATAAGCCATTGAATGGTAATATCTGGAGATGATTGAGCATACAATAGAAGAGACAACAGAACGATGATTTAAAGATGTTTCAGAAAGATGATGATGATGCTATTGGATTGGGTGATATTATTACTTGTGATGGTAGAATAGAGGTTGGTAGTAGTAGTTCTCGGCCATCAACCAAATGAAAGAGGATTGTTGAAGATTTTGCAAGTGGAAGTGATAGAAGAAAAATGAGTAGAGGAAGAACTTCTTTTGACATATAATCATTTTTCCCTCCTAGCACTACATATGGTACTCAACAACCTAAAATTCGTGTTGCTATGACTTCAGAACAACTACATGAGTAAGTAGACCTTATAGTGGGCAGATAGTTTTATGATGCATGCATTCCATTTAATACAACAAACAATTTTCATTTTCAAGCAATAACATATGCAATTGCTAATATTAATCCACGATATAATATGTCCTCTTATCATAAGTTGAGAGGAAAACTATTAGATAAGATTGTCCTTGAAATGCAAGAATATTATTCAACTTTGAAAGAGTCATGGAAAGAGACATGATGCACTATCATGACAAACATATAGACAGATAAGCGAGAAAGAACTTTGTTAAACTTTCTTCTCTACTGTCTTAGAGGACTTATGTTTTTGAGATCTCTAGACATGTCAGAAGAGAAGCATACTGCAGAAACCCTATGACAAGAGTTTGATAAGGTGATATGTGAGGTTGGGGTAAAGCATGCAGTCCAATTCATTATAGATAATGCAACTAACTATAAAACAATTGGGAATGAGTTAGCGGATACTTATGGGACTTTCTATTGGACACCATGTGCAACCCACTATTTAGATATCATTGTTTAGGATATTGATGAGATGGATGAGATAAAAGCAGCAACTGAGTGTTGTTAATGATACATTTTGGAATGCATGTGTTGGACTATTGAGGATTACATGTCTTTTAGTGAAGGTTTTGAGATTGGCTAATAGCGAGGAGAAATCATCTATGAGTTATCTTTATGAAGCCATGGATATGGCAAAAGAAGTCATTAGAAGTAATTTCAATGGAAGAAAGAGAGATTATGTGTCTGATAGGTTAATCGATGAAACAAACAATTGCATCAGCATATTCATACAACAATATATTACCTAAACCCAACATTCAAGTACTAAGCAAACTTTAAAAAGGATAGTGAGGTTAATCAATATATCATTGATTGTATAGACATTTTAGTCCCTGATGAGAGTAGGGCGCATGTTATACATCGAGAGATGGAGATATGATAATGCTCTTCACTTGATAGGTTTGTTTGTGAAAATCTCCAACCGCACTAATATGCACTAAGGTAAATTGTTTATCTTCGTATTTAAGTTTCTTAAATCTTATATTTATTGTAGATTAAGTCCCTAATATTTGTTTTTTTCTACAGATGTTTGATGGAATAGGTTTAAAAGTGATTATCCAAACCTATAGTACAACGGGTTGTGAAAGGAATTAGAATGTCTTTGAACACATCCACACATAAAAGCACAATAGGTTAGAATATAAGCGGCTCAATGACTTAATTTTCATCTGTTGTAACATGCAGCTTCGACAAAGGTAATCTTGTATTAGTTATTACTTAAAGATTAAATTCAATAATTTGTTTGACTTCAATTGTTAATGTTATTTACTAATTACTTATATTTCTTTCTTATAGGTAATTAAAAAAGTTAAATAGAGAAGAAAACCAATTTGATTCAATAAGTTTGGATAATTTTGATATATTAGAGGAGTGGATTACGAAAGATAATGAATAAAATACACTCCTAACCAAAGAAGACATTGCATGGATTAATTTGTAAGGAGCGAAACAACATCATCAACGAGATGAAGATTTTGATTTTGATGTAGAAGGTGGTGATGATCTTTAGCAAAGAGAAGATGAAAATTATTTAATTGATGATCCTGATTATAATGTGCAAATGTAAATATATTTTATTTTTTGCTTTAAAATATGTAATTCCTTTTCAATTGTTGAATGGTGAATGATGAATATGTAATAAACTTTTGTATTATATGAATTCTTTGTAATTATCATTTTTTTTTGTTTTTTTATTTCTTAGATTTTTACTATTTTTTTAGTATTAAATTACGATACACAACAATACGATATGATATGTATCATGGACCAAAATGATACACGATATGATATGTGTCGAAAAGCATTGTTTTAAACCTAAGGTTCAATAATGTGTGTCTACTAAAAGTTTTTATTCTTATTAGTTCATTAGAAGAGTGGGATGGTTTTTTCAAAATGTTATGAACTATGTTATTAATAGCTCTATAGCATTTTAGTGGACCTCAAATAGCTATAACACGCAAAAATTAACAGGCAACCTTCTTGGGTGCAATTAGCGTCGCTAACAATGCTATAGTGGACCACTAATAAGTAATAGTGTATATCACATTTTGGGTCGGATCGATCCATTATCCATTGGATCGAGCCGACTTAAATTAAATAAAAACCTAAAACCATCTATGTCTCCCGCCTTTGCTCTCTTCGCCACCACCTGCACCCACACCGACAGCTACCACCACCTCCGACACTGATATTCTCCGTCTCTCTTTCTCTTCTCTCTCTCTCCCTTTCTCTCCCTTTCTCTCCTCTCTTCGTTTCTCTCTTCTCTCTAGTGGGCAACGATGGTGGCAGCCACCATCCACACTCTTCCTTTGGACGTCCCGAAACCTCTGACTTCTTTAAGCCACTACCCCACTCTTTTCACTCTCTTTCTCTCTCTAGTGGGCGACGATGGTGACAACTGCCATCCACACTCACCGCACGCTCTTCATTTGGACGTCCCGAAGCTTCTGCCTTCGTTAATGATTTGTTGTCCACACGAAAGGATATTGTTGAACATGCAAAATTTGCTATTGCTGCATATGAGGGGGTTGATGATGCAATGCCTGTCATTTTGCTCAGGACAATGGGTCAAACTATGTATGTTGTGAAGGATTACTTTAGTGAGAAGATGAGGCAGTTTCATTTCACTTTATTTTGTTGGTTAGTTTCTCCTAGACAACATGGTTGTGGGCTGTCAACGAACATATCATGAGGTAAGCCATTTAGAGGATTGTTAAATTTAACACTAATTGTTCGAAGTTGTTAACTTGCACGCTTTTAGAATTGGCTTCCGATTGTTACACATTCTATTGTTATTTCAAGACTTCTATACCTCCTATTGAAACTTTTTGAAAACCAGACCCAGATTTATCGCGAGATTTGTTGATATGAGAATCGAAGCAGATTTGGTAAACAACCTCTCCTGAGTCCAATACCACCACATGTTACATTCAATCTACCAATTCTATATGAAAATAGAATGAATTTCGAACTGGGGTGGTGATATGTCCAACCAAAGTTCATTCATTTGACATCCTATGCTTGTCCACTGCCACTGCCATCCAAGACTGTCACCACCTATGGCCACCACCGCCCCCATTCATTTTATTCACATGATGTTGGTTGCAAGTTTGATTCTCAACACGCGCATAGTTGCCCCCCCCCCCTCCGTTGGGAAAGCTCTTATAACATTGGTCTATATGCTCGGCTCTTGCGTACGCCATTTTTTCAAGATCTGACAGCAAACCCCCTTCTGCTTCACCCCTTCATCAAGAACCTTTGCAACGTGGATGAACAATTGGCCGTCCATCTAGATGAGCTATTTGACCTCTTCAATGGTTAGATAATAAACCAATAACTTCAACGGATCCAAATCCTATTATTTCACCTTGCCCTTCATTAATATCCACATAAAGTGGTCTTTCTGAAGTCACACTAACAAAAGTTGATCCCATCGAGATCAGCACGATGCAGATGCAGTCAATCAGTAACTCCTTTATTGGTGAAGTATCTCCTTTGAGGTACTTCCCATGTGCGACAGCGGACCCTTTCAGGGTAAGCCCCTTCATGGAGTTTACTTGAAAACATGGTTCTCTATTTTAATCTTGCTTACTTTGCTGCATAAGTTAATGTGTCCCTTCCCCGCTTCGTTGTTTGTATTTTTAAATTGCATGCTTATACATTGTTGAATTGATGCCAATTTGGCAATCGTATATAGTGATTGGATGGGGGAAGAACGTTCCTTGAGGGATTTTACTTATGTTAACCAACTTTTATTAGGTGGATTCATTTTATTATTATTGTGATTTCACTTACATAAGTGCTTTAAAGATTGATGCTGGTTGTGATTGGATTTTATTCTTTTGTGTGTTCAGTTTCTTGATTTTGCCCAATTTGGTGCACAGGGACATGTTGAGCAATGGATTGATTTTGTTTCACTTGAGGTTGATGCAAATATTCTGCTGTGGTTGAAAACAATTATTTTCAACGGAAGACACCGATTTCGATCCTACCTAGTATATCTACAACATAGTGAGTAATATAAGGTAATAGTGAGAATGCATCACCAAACCAGTCTTATTCGTATCGTGGGAAACCATAATACAATATAGTGACATGTATCGCATACCCCCCTGAACATAATGCATTTTGGCGCATTTGAGTACTCCAAGAGCTCCTCCAACACTCTAATGGTGACTTCGTACTAGGGAAAAACATCTCCAACAATCTAACCTCCAATGACACCATCACTTCGGTAGCGACAACCACACCAATCCGGTGGTTGCCTTGTGGTATAGGGTTTTTCCAATGTTTATTTTATATCTTCTTGTGTTATTTGTTTTTTCTTTTTTAAATGACAATATATGAAGCAAGGTTGTAATTAGCGTATTGGTGCCCGTATTGTACATGGTACCGATACATGATAATCGTGCCGTATTATATTGTATGATATACTATGATACAACATATTAAATAACAAAGAAAAACTCCTAAAAAAATTTTAAAAATCCAAAAATGAAAAAATTACGACTAAAAATAGAAGCCAAACAAGTGGTAGAGAACACAACGAGAATGTGGAAACATTGTCACGGGGGATGACCAACAAACTCCGCACGTTATCAATAACCAAGCACTTCCCTGCCTGTTGAATCTTTTGTCACACAACATAAGAAAAGCATAAAGAAGGAAGTTTTCTGGACCATCTCAAACATCACTGCTGGCAACAAAGAACAAATACAGTCTGTGATTGATGCTAATATCATTGGTCCGCTTGTCCATTTGCTCCAAACTGCAGAGTTTGATATCAAGAAGGAAGCGGCTTGGGCAATCTCAAATGCCACTTCTGGTGGTACACATGAGCAAATAAAGTATCTAGTGAGTCAAGGTTGCATCAAATCCTTGTGTGATCTTCTGGTGTGCCCAGACCCGAGAATTGTGACTGTCTGTCTCGAAGGACTAGAGAACATATTGAAGGTTGGGGAAGCTGAAAAGAACATGGGCAATATTGAGGGTGTGAATGCATACGCCCAATCTATTGATGATGCTGAGGAATTGGAGAAGATTGAGAATTTACAGTCTCATGACAACACTGAAATCTACGAGAAGGCCGTAAAAATTCTTGAGACCTACTGGATGGAGGAAGAAGACGAGGCGCTGGATACTGGTGACCAGCCGCAAGCTGGTTTCCGGTTTGGGGAGAATGAACTTGCACCACAGGGTGCTAGATTCTATTTCTCTTAAGAAGGGTGGTTATATGAGTTGGGGGTCGTAGGTGATTGGTCCAAAGGGGTTCGCGTCATGGTCGGGTATGGTGTCATTGAGATCTTCCAGTCCTGGCAGTAAGAGCAGGTCTTGTGTTGATATGGCTTGAAGGGGTATGTCAAAAGCACAAAAAGATGGGCGATGGTTGGTTCATGACTTTTTCTGACATGCTGCCTGGCATCGCCTATGTCAATCTGGTTTTGGTGGCAGTGTTGGTGAAGGTTCAGGAGCCAGTGCTGGTAGTGGCCCTTGTCAGCGGTGGTAAGGGTTGAGTCCTTTTCATGCTTTTGGCTTTTTCTTTTCCCCTCTCCCATATCTTGCCTAATTGTAAAAGAGAGTTCATTGTTGTTGGCTTATCTGAATCTTTTCACATTAATATAGTTGAGTCCTTTTCATGCTTTTGGCTTTTTCTTTTCCCCTCTCCCATATTAGAGTGTTCATTGTTGTTGGCTTATCTGAATCTTTTCACATTAATATAGGGTTGAGTCCTTTTCATGCTTTTGGCTTTTTCTTTTCCCCTCTCCCATATTTTGCCTAATTGTAAAAGAGTGTACATTGTTGTTGGCTTATCTTAATCTTTTCACATTAGTATGTTTTCTTAGTCAGGTCTATAAGGGTCTTCGGAGAAAGGTTGTAGTGTTTTTTTTATTTCCTTTTTTTACAAAATAAAATTTGAGAAAGAAAGTATTAATTGTATGTCGGTATTTCCGATTGTCGTCACAAACAATTACGGCTTGTGTTCCTGCTTGAAGCATTTTTCTGTTCTAGAGCTTTTTCATTGTTCTTCTTTGAGGTCTAGAGAGAGTCAAGAGAGGAATGGAAAGAATCCAACCCAACCGTGATGGCTAGAGGGTTGATCTAGCTGCTAGATCATGAAGGTGCATAGGGCGCCTTTCGCTGACCACCGCCAACACCATCCTTGGTAGAGCCGGGCTGGTTCAAGGGTGAGACCGCCTCGCGATGCCTTGGACAACTACATGGATTTCCTTGGAGGTACTAGGGTTGGCCCGGGTGAGTTTGTACCCTTTTTCTTCTTTCAATAAAGAATATTTTCTTGAACCATCCGTGTGTGTTTGGAGTTAAGGAAAATAAGCGTTTTCGGACTAGTTGTGGAGGCTAGCGCCGATCGCCACCGATGGTGCAGTGACAAATTAATAAGCATTTAAAACATTGACATGACATGTCATGACAAGAGCATTTTCACAATAATAAACAATAATACCATGAGGCTAAAAGAGTAAGAAAGTTAAACTTAAAGTTAACAATACACTAACAAGCTTCTTGAAGTTTACAAAGTTGAGATTACAATTTATTACATAACACAAATACAAAGTTATAAACTACAACAATTCAATTTCATTATTTCATTACACAAAATGTGGATCATAATCAACAAGTGCATCATAAGCATCAACAATACACCAGATATGCACATGCCCCAAATATCAAATTCTTGACCTTCGATCCAAATGTTCGTGTTAGTCAAGCGCCTAGTGAGGAGAGCCATAGCTTTTCCTTCACAAGCATCAGATATGCTTCGGTCTAGATGTAATAATTCTATGGGAGGCAGGGGTAGTGTGCTCCTTGCTGCATACCCACTTGCATGTTTGCTTGTTAAGTTCTACACACAAACACACAAAACTATGCCCATGTATGTATATATATATATATAGAGAGAGAGAGTACAGTGGTTCAGTTTATCAACCATTGGATCATAAAAATATGAGAGGTTCCTATAATCATGAACTGTTGCCTTGATGTGGAATGCATATTTGCACATTTTATCTAGTTTATTACCTACTTGCGGCGCCTTTATGACACATATCTATTGTCGAAGTGCACGAAAACATATTTAGTAAGAGTTGACCAATTCAAATTAAACCACCAATTCATATGATTGATATCAACCATTGGATCTTGAATTATTCAATGGTGATAAATTGCAACTACCATAATATGGTAGTCCAGAGCGACTATAGACCTATAGATTCATATATATATATATATATATATATATATATAGAGAGAGAGAGAGAGAGAGAGAGTGGGAACTGCTAGACAGACTCTCATGTTAGACATTACTTGATCATAAATGGCATTGATCCTTGTGTCAATGTTGACATGTGGCTCGATCTAGATTGTCTGTGTATCCATGCAATCGCACGGACGGTGCAGATCATCTAGCAACTCCTACTTTTCTAATATATATAGATATAGAGAGATATAGAGAGAGATATGTATGTATGTAGTGAGTACCATATGGACTAATGTTTTGTGCCAACAGTGCAGATGGGGTAGAAGATTGGTTTCCTTTGTTAATCCAAATATATAGAAGGATTCTCCATCCTTGCTTTCATGGAATCAAATGTTGGATCATGTGCTAATAATATCCGCATGTGATTTTATAACAAGTGAACAAATTGACCAAGACATCGAAGATAAACCCCGCTTGAAGGACCCATGACTCGATTTAGGGTTAGGGCTCAGTAATTCTAGATTTAGTGGATATGTTTTGATGTTTAAGTAGATCCATTAAAATTTGTATTGAGGTTCAAGGTGCCTGTTTTGAACTTTAAAATGCACTTATTTCACCTTTTCATTCTATTGGTTAAGTGGGAGGTGAACTATTTAAACATGATTATATTGAAGAAAGCAATATTTATTTGATTGGATAAGTTGGGAGCATGTTTCCTGCATAAATACCATTTTATGAATGAATGAAAATGCACTTGCTTGGATTGCATCAAAGGAAGTTACGAATTTCTTCTTCTCTTAAATGGGCCTTCAAGGTTTAGTGGTGAGTTATTGGCTTCATCTCCTTATCTTGTTGTGGCAGATTTGAACTTGGTTAGTATTTTTCCCTCCATTTCTTACTCCTCATCAAACCCATTTCCTCAAGAATCTTATTTCAAGGTAAAACAAGCACAATATTTGGTGCTTTAATTGAGATCTCATCTCAAAATAGTCATTATGTTTGTTGGTACATATTTTGATATTATGAGTGCCTTAAACAACAACAATGGCGGCAATATCGACTTTGATGCCTTTCCTTCTTGCCCCCGAGGAGTATCTTTCGATTAGGCCAGATTGCTTATTATACAAGGAAGACTGGAAGAGAATATTACTCAAATGAGACACCTAATGCAAATGATGATACAACTTAGTATCAATACAAAAGAAGCCCTACCACCGATACATAATAGGCGAGATGAGTTAAGGGTAGTGTGAAATGAATCAGAATCACATCCGAAACTTAACATTTCAACTTTCAAATGATCAAGCACATATGAATACTTAGAATGGGTATAAAAAGTAGATAAGATTTATGAGTTTTATAGTTATTCAGAAGAAAAGGACAAGCTTGCCGCAATGGGGTGTATAGAATATGCAAACTTATGGTGGGAGAGTACCAAAGACCAATGGCGGCGAAACGAAGAAGAAGAGGTTAGAAGTTGAAAACTTATGAAAAGATTAATGAGCAAAAGATTTGTGTGAGAGTATTATAGACAAAAACTTTATTTACGCCTATAAAATATGAGACAGAGATGAATGTCTAGAGAATTACATTAAAGACTTTGAAATGCTCTAGTTGAGGTGTGAACTACAAAAGCCTAAAGAATAATCCATAGCCCGATTCATCGGTGATCAAAATCGAGATACAGCTGGTGTTGTGGAACTCCAGTTCTTTGTGGGTTTGGAAGATGTCTTCAAGCTCGTTATAAAGATTGAATGACAAATTAAGAGAGGTACAAACACAAACCACACAAACTTGATAAAGGAAGGAGGAACTTCCAACATAGCCTAAAGGGGCACGATACGAAAAGGCAATGACCGG
The DNA here is from genome assembly GCA_036023115.1 of Brasenia schreberi. Taxonomy (NCBI): domain Eukaryota; kingdom Viridiplantae; phylum Streptophyta; class Magnoliopsida; order Nymphaeales; family Cabombaceae; genus Brasenia; species Brasenia schreberi. The sequence continues at coordinate 1,401,221 of JAYKKT010000016.1, forward strand.
CCTACAATAATTCTGCCAACTCAAGCGATGAAAGAGCATGATAAAAATCTTGACATTTAATCTCCTTTTACAAGGACAAGAGATATTAAATGCTTTAAATGCTTGGGAAGAGGATGCATTGCCTCACAATGCCCCAATAAAAAGGTAATGATCAACAAAGGCACGAAAGAAGAAATTAAGAGAAAGTGAACTAGAGACAAATTTGGAAGAAATAGAAGAAGGTGTAGATCAACGTGAATTGTTGATGGTGCACAGAATTCTCTAAGCAAAGGCTACACCCAATCCAGAGAAACTATCTTCCACTCTCATTGTACCGTTCATGGAAAAATATGCTCACTTATTGTGGATGGAAAGAGTTACATGATTGCCACATCTACAAAATTGGTATCCAAAATTCAGCTTTCCAAAACACCCTAAACCATACAAGTTGCAATGATTGGACAATAAAGGAGAGTTCATGGTACCTTAACAAGTTTAAATCCCCTTTTCTATCGAAAGATCATATACGGATGAAGTAATCTATGATGTTATTCTCATGGAAGCATGTCATTTATTGTTGGGTCGTCCTTGGCAATTTGATAGAAAAGCTCACATGATGGTCACACAAATAAATACACTTTTCACCATGAAAAAGCGCAAGGTTACATTAGTTCCATTGTCTTCTAAAAGAGGTATGTGATGATCAAAATATCATGAGAGAAAAAGAAAGCAAGAGAGAAAGAGAAGCAAAGAAAATGAAAATGAGAGTTAAAAAGAAAAGAGAAAGAATTCTTTGTTTGTGAAGAGTGGAGAGTGTGAGGAGAGCTTTAATGGCAAGGAAGTCTATGTATATACTCTCAGTAATTGCTGAGATGCGCAGCAGTTCGTGACAAGTGACTTTGAACTTCTCTAGTGGAGTTAAATCTATTTTGCAAGAATTTCAAGATGTTTTTCCGGAAGATATACCACCAGGACTTCCACCATTGAGAGGTATTGAACACCAAATTGATTTGGTGCCGAGGGGCCTGTGTTGCCTAATAGGCCAGCTACGTGAGTAATCCTCGAGAGACCCGGGAAATTCAAAGACAAGGATTCTGAATTGATGAGCAAAGGATAGGTTGAGGAGAGCTTGAGCCCTTGTGCTGTACCAGTTATATTGGTGCCAAAGAAAGATGGAAGTTGGAGGATGTGTTGAAGTGGCAGGGGTAGTCAACACTAGTACTTTCATGAGATTGATGAACCATGTTTTGAGAGAGTTTCTAGGGAAATTTGTGGTTGTTTATTTTGATGATATTCTTGTATATAGTAAAAATTTGGATGAGCATTTGCATCATTTGCAATCATTTTACATGTGCTTAGAAAAGAAAGATTGTATGCTAATTTGGAAAAGTGCACGTTTTGTAAGGACCATGTTGTGTTCTTAGGATTTGTGGTTAATTCTAGTGGAGTGCATGTAGATAAAGAGAAAATAAAAGCAATCCAAGAATGGCCAACTCCTAAGAGTGTGAGTGAGGTAAGAAGTTTCCATGGGCTTGCTAGTTTCTATAGGAGGTTTGTTAAGGATTTTAGTACCATTCTTTGCACCTCTAAATGAACTAGTCAAGAAGCATGTGGGATTTAAATGGGGAGAGAAACAAGAGAAAGCATTTGCTGTCCTAAAGGAGAAATTAACACATGCACCCATACTTGCTTTGCCTAACTTTGCTAAATCCTTTGAGCTTGAATGTGATGCATCCGGGGTAGGCATAGGTCTTTGTTTTAATGCAAGAGGGACATCCCATTGCTATTTTAGTGAGAAAATGAATGGGGCTGCCCTTAACTACCCTACATATGATAAGGAATTGTATGCTTTAGTTAGGGCTTTGCAAACTTGGCAATAAGTCAATGTGGTTCTTTGATGCTTTGTCATGCAAGTATGCTTTAATGACTACTCTTGAAACTAAATTTCTTGGTTTTGAATATATTGAAAGAGAAGCGTATGAACATGATGCCGATTTTTCTCATATTTATCAAACATGTTCTCATACGTATCGAATATGGGTATTTCAAGCATGATGGTTACTTAATAAAGGACAAGAGACTTTGTGTGCCTAAGTGTTCAATTAGGGAATTGCTTGTTCGAGGCAAATGAAGGGGGCTTGATGGGACACTTTTGGGGTGCAAAAAGGCATATGACATATTGCATGAGCATTTTTACTCGGCCCCACATGTAAGCATAATGTACATAAGTTATGTGATAAGTGTCTTGTTTGTAAAGGCCAAGTCAGGGGTCATGCGCATGGATTATATACTCCATTGCAACGTTCTGAACACCTTGGATTGATATTTCTATGGATTTTGTTCTAGGTTTGCCTCGGTCTAAGGAGGAAGGATTCTATTTTTGTGTGGTGGTTGATAGGTTCTCAAAAGATGGCGTACTTCATACTTGTGCAAGAAGATGGACGATCGTGTCATGTCATGTGGCGATTTATTCTTCAAAGAGGTGGTAAGACTTGATGCAAACCAAGAATAATGTCCAATTTAAGGCCAATTTGATTTTTGCTGAAAATTTTATTTTCATTGGTGATGAACCTATTGACTTGTTTTTTAGCTTATCATCTTCTACTGATGGATCTCTGATTAGTGCATTCTTTAGTACAGTTAGAAAGATAAGGAACTTATCTACAAATCTTATTTAACTTCTTGAGGCCGTATCTGGCTTCTATTATGGTGAAAAATGGTTCGGAATTTGTCCAAGACAAATTTTTTGGCCAAAATTTTCTAGCTTTATTTCTATTAAATAAAGTGTAATAAACTTTGTGTGTGAATGGTGCACATTTTTATTAAGCTAGCATGGGAGGACAACCTTTGGCTTGCATACCTAGGTAACTCCTTTTTAGAAGTCATGAACCACTTTTATTATCCACTTAATTGTCATATTAAGTTGCTTTGTTTTTAAGCCACTTAGTGGATTAGTTATTGCTTTTATGGGAAATTTGTCACAATTATGGTGGCCTTTTGTATGAATATTCTATACGGGCCCTAAACTCATATGTGTACACACATCTATGATGAATGGAAAAAAGGAAAACCTTTGGATGTTCAATTTAGATTTGTTCTAATTGTGAGAGTGTTTAGCGATTTTCTTAGGTTCTTCATTGAACCTACCGCTTTGATCTTATCAAGAGTCCTCAAGACCCTCAGTGGAGGGTGATCCTCACCTTGGCTTGATCAATTCCCACTTGGAATTGTGGGCCTCACCATTCCATTCCTTATCTTGTCCATTTGATTGTTTTCTTCTTCTTGAATTGTGGTTGGTTACTCAAGGATAGATCCCGCCTTGAAATCTTATGTTCCATTTTTTTGGAGCATATCATGTGGTATCTAGAGCCATCCTTCCTAGAGTTGATTTTTATCTTGTTCTTCGATTTTTTTACGAAAAAAAAAATTTCTTCTTCCAACCATAATATCGTGTTAATGAAACACTTTATTCCTTAAAATGGAAAGATTGCAAAGACGAATGGAGGAGTTCAATGAGATGCTTGAAAAGTTAGGAGAAATAAAAAGGAGAGTCTTGGCTAGAGGAAAATGGGAATACCTAACTGGAAAAATTCTCACACCCAATACTATAGATCACTCTTACTCTAGGTATCGTGGAGAAAATACCTTGGTAAGTGCTTGATTAATTTAGTCAATGATACATTCTATTGGGAGTACGTTTATGTTCTTCGAACCAGTCCATGAGATTTGTCTAGTTGTTCAAGACGCCTATGCTCACGAGAAAAATATCGCCAAGAAATATGAAATTATACAGAGGATTCACAAATGTAGACAAGGGGGAGAACAATAAGTGAATATTATGCAGAGCATCGAGGATTATAAGAGGAACTGATTTTTTATTTGAAAATAAAATGTCAAAACTTATGAAAGAAAGAAATGAAGAATTTAAAGAAAGAACGTTTGATTTGTTATGGGGTATTTCTTCATACTTCGAAACAATGAAAAATAACAGCCTAAGTAGCAAAGAACTTCTCTCACTTAGCACAGTTTATACACTACTTTTGAGAGAAGAATACAGGCAACATCTTGAGAAAGAAGTAAAAATAATAGTGCAAAAATTGTGGCCTTTAGTGAAAAGAATCTTTAGCCTACCTCTAGACTTAGAGGTGGAAGAGGAGGGTATAATGAAAGAGGAAGAGGTCGAACACAATATTCTTCAGATAAGAAAGGCAGACTCTCGTACACTTACTTCGGGAAAACTAGACATACTCGAGAGATATGTTGGCAACAGGTTGGTTGACCGAGTTATAACCAAAATCAGCAATCTAAGGCTTATGTGAGTAACCAAAATGAAAAGAATGTGATGGAGAAAAGTATGAATTCTTTGGTCGAGATGAAGAGGGAGATAAAAGAGTTGGAATCGAGACTTTCTGATTCTCAAACAGCATCCACATCCACTACCGCGGATCCACAAGCGACCATAGCTTATCCTTTTCGTTTATGGGTCCAAGGTAACTCTTCTACTTCTAATACACGAATTTGAGTTATTGACTCCGATGCTACAGATCATATGGTGAGAACCAAAGATTATCATTTGATTTAAGGAAGCATTGGGATTAAGATGGTTGATGGGTCAAATACTCTCATTGTTGGGAAATAAAGTATTATTACCAATGTTGTTCGATGCGTATCATATCGTGTATCGTTTTGGTCCATGATATGATCGTATCATAATATATCATAATTTAATACTAAAAATTTTAAAAAATAAAAAAATAGAAAAAAAATCTCATAATTGTAAAGAATTCATATACTACAAAGTTTAGTACATATTGATTATTCATCATTCAATAATTGAAAAAGAATTATATATTTTCAAGCAAAAAATAAAATATATTTATATTTACATATTATAATCAGGATCATCAACTAAATAATCTTCGTCTTCTCCTTGCTAAAGATCCTCATCACCTTCTCCTTCAAAATCAAAATCTTCATCTTCTTGATGATGTTCTGCTCTTTCCAAATTAATCCATGCAATGTCTTCTTTGGTTAGGAGTGTATTTTCTTTATTATCTTCCATAATCCACTCCTCTAATATATCAAAATTATTCAAACTTATTAGATCAAATTAGTTTTCTTCTCTATTTAACTTTTTAATTGTCTAAAAGAAAGAAAATAAGTAATTAGTAAATAACATTAACAATTGAAGTCAAACAAAATATTTAATTGAATATTTAAGTAGTAACTAATACAAGATTACCTTTGTCGAAATTGCATGTTACAATGGATGAAAACTAAGTCATTGAGCCGCTTATGTTCCAACCTATTACGTTTTTTTGTATGGATATGTACAAAGACACTCCAATTCTTTTACAATCCAATATATTAAAGGTTTGACTTAGAAATCTTATTGCAAAATCTCTAAAGTTTGGGCAATCACTTTCAAACGTAATCTACTAAACATATGTAGAAAAAGACAAACATAAAGGACTTAATCTACAATAAATATGAGTTTTAAGAAACTTAAATACAAAAATAAATAATTTACCTAGGCGCATATTAGTGCAGTTACAAATTGTTAAAGGCAAATCCATCAAGTGAAGAGCATTATCATAGATCTCTATCTCTCGATGTATAACATCTACTCTGCTTTTATCAAGTACTAATTTGTTTATACAATCAATGATATATCGATTAACCTCATCGCCTCTTTTAAAGCTTACTGAGTACCTGAATGTTGGGTTTGGGTAATATGTTGCTGCATGAATAGGCTGATACAATTGTTTGTTTCATCTATTATTAATAATGTTTCACATGAGCACATAATCTCTCTTTCTTCTATTGAAATTATTTCTAATGGCTTCTTTTGCCCTATCCATGGCTTCATAAAGATAACTCACTCGCTATCAACCAATTTCAAAACCTAAAGGACATGAATTCTCAATAGTATAACACATGCATTCCAAAATATACTCCTAAAGACTCCATAAAATCTCATTTAACTTTTTGTTTATTCTATTTTTAAGCAACTCTACAAATTGTTGTCACTCATCTAAGGAGAACATTCTCTTCAAGACTTGATTTTGTCTCACAATGTTTTGTACACATAAGAAATTAGTTGCAAACCAAATTACAACTGTATGACGAAGCTCTTCATATTTGTAAATCTCCTCATCATACATAATATAAAGGCATGGTTGTAGATAAATTTGATGATATCTTGACAAAAATATACAGATGATGTAGAGCTTCTTCGTACAACTAATTTCTTATTTATATAGAGCATTATGAGATAAAAGCAAGTCTTGAAGAGAATGTTCTCCTCAAATGAGTTACAACAATTTATAGAGTTACCTCAAAATATAAGAAAAAGAAAGTTAAATGAGATTTGAGAGAAAGTCTTCAAGAGTACATTTTGCAATGCATGTGTTAGACTATTGAGGATTTCACCAATATCTTCGTTAATGAGATCTAAACAATGAGTTGCACATGGTATCCAATAGAAAGTTCCATAAGTATCTGTTAACTCTTTCTAAATTGCTTTATAGTTAGTTGCATTATCTTTAATAAATTATACTACATTCTCTAGCCCAACCTCGTATATCACATTATCAAACTCTTGCCTTAGAATTTTTAAAGTATGCATCTTCTCTAACTTGTATAGAGATCTTAAAAATATAAGTCTTTTAGGACAATAGAAAAGAAAGTTTAACAAAGTCCTTTTTTGCCTATCTGTTCATTCGTTTGCTATGATAGTGTATCATGTTTCCTCACTTTAAGGACAGTCTTATCTAATATCTTTCCTTTTAACTTTTGATAAGAATGCATATTATATCCTAAACCAATATTAGTAATTACATTTATCATTTCTTGAAAATGAAAATTGTTTGCTGCATTAAATAAAATGCTTGCATCATAAAACAATCTCCCCACTCCAAGGTCTGCCTGCTCATGTAGTTATTCTGAAGTCATAGCAGCACTAATTCCATGTTGAGCATCATGTGTAGTGCTAGCACGAAAAAATAATTGTATGCTACAAGAAGCTTTTCATTTACTTCTTCCTCTTCTACTACTTCCACTTGCAAAATCTTCAACAATCCTCTTTAATGACAAAAGATAAGACAAATTGTTAGTGGTGTAGTGCTCTTCCTTTGGTTGATGATCGATAACTACTACTACCAACATCTGTTCTACCATTAGAAGGAATACTATCACCCAATCTAATAACATCATCAACCTCTTCCTCAAACATCTCTAAATCATCATTTTATTGTCTCTTCTCATGTATGCTCTCAGTCATCTCTACACATTGTCATTTAATGACTTCTAACAATTTTCTAACTTTGTCCGTGTAAGTAGCAACTTCTTTCTTAGTCCCTGCTATGTAATGTTTCAATCGTGAAATTCCACCACTAACCACCTTCTCACAAAACAAACATTTGATCTTAAATATGTTTCCCTTAACTGTTGTACCCTACTGTCATACTGGATCATCAAACTGAGATTGGGAATCCTTAACCCCCCCTTCCAGCCATCTCAATTGCATACTTCAATTCAATAAAAAACTTGAAAATAAAAGTACTTTATAAATCCTCAATCTTCATGTAACACTCAAATAGAGTGTCTCCCATTTCACAAATACAATAAAAATCATATCCATGCATTTCATAACTTCATATTTTGTCATTTAAAAAAAGAAAAACACAAAAAACACAAAAAAATAACAAATACAAAAAGACTCTGAAAAACACCAAAAATTCATCACAATCCAAGTTATTAGGCTTAAACGGACATTATAGAGTATTTTTTTGTAAGTCTTGAATACCAAGGAGGGGGAGAGTCACCGGAAGAAGGCTTAAGCAATTTTGGGGAGTGGTGAATAGACACAAGAAACCCGCAAAAATGTGACTTTCTATTCAGCGAGGGACCCTTTAAAAGTGTCTCTAACCATATCGTACAATATGGTGTTGTATCACACGATACGACATGATACTTACCATGCTACGATACTAATGCCTATATCGTATCGTGACATACCATGATGCGATACAGGTAACACTAATTATTACATCTCTTGGACTCCTTAAAAACGTTCTACATGTTCCTAATCTATTAATGAATTTACTTTCTATTCATACTTTAGCTAAAGACTTACACAGTGCATAGTGACATTTGATTCTACTCGGTGTATTTTTCAGGAACTGAAGACGGGGAGAATCTATTGTCAAAGTAGCATAAAGAGGAGACTATACTTTTATAAGGAGACATGCATTGTAGCAAAAGAAACCTCGGCATCAATGATTGGGACATCTCCCGCTCTCTAAGATTATATTTTTGTTACCTGAATTTCAGGGTTATAATGATTTTATTTTGAGATGTAATACCTGTTAGAGAGTTAAACATTATCGTATTTCCTTTCCATTGAATGAAATTAAATCTCTTAAACCCTTTGAAATTGTTAATTTAGATATTTGGGGTCTATGCTTTATTACATCCTTACATGATTATAGATATTTTGTCTCATTTATAGATGATTGCACTAGATTTATCATGATTTACCTTTTGAAAACCAAAAATGAAGTTGAGAATGTTTTGCCCTCGTATTGTGAGTTTATTAAGAATCAATTTCAACATTCTATCAAAATTATTAGAAGTGATAATGAAGTAGAGTATATAAGTAATTCCTTACATTCATACTTTCTAAGTAAGGGCATATTAAATCAAACTTCATGTTCTTACTCTCCACAACAGAATAGTGTTTCTCAAAGAAAGAATAGGCATATATTGGAGGTGGTCATAACTTTACTCATTGGTTATAATGTGTCCAAAGTCTATTAGGGAGAAGCCACCTTAGCTGTGATGTATCTTATAAATTGCATGCCTAGTGCAATTCTTAATAGTATTCTCCCTTACATCTATTGTGTCCTAAAAAAAGACAATTTCACATTCTTTTCAAAATATTTGGATGTACTTATTATACATGTGCATAAAAGTAACATAAATAAACTTGATGCTAAAGCAATCAAATGTATATTTTTGAGATACACCACCATATAGAAAAGGTACAAATATTATGACCTAGTTAAGAGAAAATGTTATATCCCCATGGATATAATATTTCATGAGGAAATTTCATTTTATGAGAATAAAGACAACCAATTGGCTAGCAATGTACTTTCTACAATACTATCAATAATACCTTCAAAGTATACTCAGAAATTGAAATGTACCTTCAGAAGTATACTCAGAAATTGAGATGTAAATGTGAAAAAATAGATCTTGAGAAAAAGGTGAATGAAAAACTTACTCTAGAGGAGAAAGGAAAGTTACGTAGACTCCAAATGCTATCCTAAATCAAGATCCTCACCCTAAAACAGTTCCTCTTACTATCACTTCTAGTGCATCTGATGATTTACCTGTCCCTTTAAGAAAGGGAAGAAGTGAGATTGTCATGTATCCATTACATCGGATGATATCATACTTTAATTTTTTAAAAGAATATCAATTATTTGTAATAAATACAAAAAATATATGTGGCAATCTCACGTCTGATGTACCTTCAGAAGTATACAAATTGAAATGTACCTTCAAAAGTATACTCAGAAATTGAGATGTAAATGGGGGAAAATAGATCTTGAGAAAAAGGTCAATGAAAGACTTACTCTAGAGGAGAAAGGAAAGTTATGTAGAATCAAAATGCTACCCTAAATCAAGATCCTCACCCTAAAACGGTTCCTCCTACTATCACTTCTGGTGCATTTGATGATTTACCTATTGCTTTAATAAAGGAAAGACGTGAGATTGCCACGTATCCATTACATCGAATGATATCATACTCTAATTTTTTAAAAGAATATCAATTATTTATAATAAATACAAAAAATACTCGGGTTCCCAAGAGTTTTGAGGAAGCAAATAAAAATCCCACATATCATACAACTATGAATGATGAAATTGCAGCTTTAGAACATAATTAAACATGGGTTATTTCAAACCTCCTGCCATAAAGGAAAACACTGAACTGCAAGTGGGTGTAAACGATTAAATTCAACACAGATGGAAGTATAGAGCAGTACAAAGTAAGATTAGTGGTTAAAGGTTATAGTTAATCATATGGAATTGACTATAACAAGATATTTGCCCTCGTGACTAAAATGAATATCATACGAATTCTTCTAAGTGTAGCTGTGAATCAGAAGTGGGAGTTATGACAGTTTGATGTTAAGAATGTTTTTCTTAAAGGTTAATTTCAAAGGATATCTATATGGACCATGCCACCAGGCTACAATCAAGGAGTTTTAGTGAATAAGGTATGCAAATAGAAGAAATCTCTTTACAAACTAAGATAATCTTCTATAGTGTGGTTTGAAAAATTTAGGGAAGGGATTCTTGGCTTAGGATTTAAAATAAGTGTGAGTGATCACACTTTATTTATAAAACAGGACGAGAAAACAATTTTATTGGTTGTATATGTTGATGCTCTCTAAAGAAGAAACTTCATTGCTTGTTTGATTTGAAAGATCTATGCAAGTTGCATTATTTCCTTGGAATTGAGATTAATATAAAGGATGATTGTCTCTTTTTATGTCAAAGGAAGTATATCTTGAACTTGTTAAAAGAAACCAAGATGAAAGATTGTCGTGTGTGTACCAAACCAATTGAATCTAAGAAGAAATCAGTTGGGATAACTGATAAACCTTATGAAGATATGGGCAAATGTCAAATAATAGTGGATAAACTAATATACCTCACTATCACTCGACCATATATCAGTTTTGTTGTGATCTATGTGAGTAGATGGATGCATTTTCCCACATGACACCATATGAACTCAGTTTTTCATATTATTAGATACTTGAAATCTTCTATTATTCATAGTTTGCTATATTCACAGCATAGTTCCTTGGAAATTAAAATTTATTTAAATGCTAACTGGGTAAGTTCTACTGATGATAGAAGATCGACATCAAGATATATTATGTGTGTAGGAGGGAATCTAGTTTCTTGGAAGAAACAATCAGTGATTGCTAGATCTAGCATAAAGATAGAATATAGAGTAATTATTCTAGGAATGCGTGAAGGTTTATGGGTGATGTCACTTATAGGTAAAATTGGTTTCAAGGTAACTCTTTCAGTTAGATTTTATATAGATAGCATGACTGCTCTACATATTGCCTCTAATCTAATGTATCATGAGCGTACCAAACATATTGAAGTGGATTGTCACTTTATTTGAGAAAAACTATCATATGAAAAATTGATCTTACCTATGTACATTCAGAACAACAATTGGATGATATCCTTACGAATCTTATTATAGTCAATTGCAATAAGAGAGCCTTGGATAAGTTGAGAATCACGAGCATTCAAGTCCCAACTTAAGGGGCATGTTGAAGAGATTGGTTACAACTTAAGATCTATTGCATCAATTCAGTATCCAAATGAGGGATATAAAAAAAGTTCCTCTTAAACTGTAATGTGTATATTACTAAGAGTATAATAGTCTTTAGTTATAAAGTGTATATAAGTGTAATCCTGACCAAGTGGTAAAAAAAAAAGGAATAAATAAAAAGGAGTTGCCGACACTATTGGGAGGGCAGGTTGCCATTCTATAATCCCATGATGTTTGTTATATTTTTTGATGATTTGAGTCCTTAATTTCTATAGATGTGAAAATTTTATTCCAAAGCCTATGTAGAGGCTTGAAACAATCTTTTCAATCTACTTCGTTCTTCCATGAGCGTACCAGCTAGTTTCACTAAAACTAGCAAAAATATAAGTCTAACTTCATTGGGCGATTGTGGCTAAGCAGGATCTCTTTTCATCTTAGGCCTTCTTGAACCGATCATTAAGGGTCAGCCTAGATGCTTTGAGAATTATTTGAGTTGAGTGTGTGTTTCCAAAATTCACTTGAAAGACAATTTTGATAAAACAATTCGTGCACTAGGTCTAGAGAATGAAAACTTTTTAAGTTATGAAAAACAGAAACTATTTCTATTTTCAAAACTTATTTCTGGATTTTTTTGAATAGCTTAGAGATCTCCAAAATTCTTGAAAAATTTAAAAACCAAATGTGAAGATTCTAAGACTATTTTTGTTTTGTTTTTATGTATTGGGCTTTACAAAATTAAATCAGAGAAAGACCTCTACTCATATGTTTCACAACGTTCTATTATAAAAACATAGAAGTCTAAAAAACCTCTATATTTTGGTGCACAAAGCTCTGATTTCTATAAATTTAGTTTTGTTGGATAACTTTCCAATGCGACTAGTTTCACTAGATTTGGCTTACTACACACAAAGTTATGAAAAGATTACCCAACCTCTATTGCAGAAAATCCATACTAGAAAGGCTTGACCCTAAGTTTGTGCAATCTTACTCTATTTTATTTATGATACTAAACCATCCTAAAAATTTTGAAAATTTTATTATGAGTGAGTTTGTGTGTGAAGATTCGGTATTCCAAATTTCAGATCATTTGCATTATCAGTTCGAAAATGAAAAATGTAGCAACAAACGTATGCAGGATGTTGAAAACAGAGTTTCGGTTTTTAAAAATACGTTAGTGCATTCATCTGAAATTAAAAGTAAACCACACCTAATTCAAAGTAAATGACTGAAGGGAAATGAATGTAAATACATATTTGGCTTAAGCATAGAGGGAATTAGGAGATATAAGAGTGTATAGAATATAGAGAGGTAGATGAACATGAAATCAAACAAGTAGAATGCATAAGCGTAAACGAAATTAAACGGGCAACATTTCTACTCTATTACAACATGAGAGAAGACTAAAGCTTCATTAATACAACCCTTTTTGAATTAAATAAGAGGAAGAAAGAATTAAGATCAGCAAAGAGGAAGAAACACACTTACACTTCCTCCAATGACTTGCGGCTCCAAGGAAGGGGATGATCCTTTCTTTCCTTCTTCTCTCACTCTCTCTTTCTTTCTCTCTTCTTTTCTCTCCTCCTCTCTCTCTTCTTGCAACACTCTCTCTCTCTCTTGAACTCCCTCTACACATCTTCCAATGCTCTTGAATTCCCTTCAATGCTAGAAAGAGCCCCCCAAGGCCTCTATTTATAGGCTAAGGGGGGGCTCCTAGAGCCTTTCTTGATGTGGATCGGGTAAGCCATTGGAGCCCCAACTTGATCCAACTTCATTGCTGGCCACATGGGCTCACGTGAGTCTTAGAGTAGTCCCTCTTGGGTTAAGGTAGGCGGATTAAGTTGGCCAAGGTATGTGTGTCAAACCAAGTGGGTTCGGTCACAATCGGCTAGCATGTGTTGAGTCAAATGGTGGGCTCAGTCAAGGAGGCTCGATCAAGGTATGTATGTTCAAGCCTAAAGAAGAGTTGACATATACCATCATGAATAATATGGTAAGGATGAAGAGTCATTGCTTTGTTTCTACTCTTGGTCTTGGAAGGGACGGTGCTTTATGGATCGAGTCCCTAAAGAAATGGTGAATGTTTAGAAGGCTCGTTTAGTTCTATGCCCACGTAGCCTGACCTCTTGCTAGCTCTATTTTGACCTTTTCCATTCTCTTTTGGATCTCTTTTGCTTTTTTTCATGTTGAAGTCGACCCAAACTTGTTGACTGATTCGACTTGGCCCTGCATTTCTGCTTTTGCTTAGAGATCGGATTGGAATGCTTCTTTTCCTTTTGGATTTGATTCGCAGTTTTGTCCCTGAATCGGACTTAAATCCTACACTTGATTTTAGATTCATGATTTCAAATATTTCTTTTGATTATTTAAAATCATTTCATTTGAAAATATCGAGTTTTATCGAAATCTTCAAATATTCATTTTGAAAAACCACTAAGTTTCATTCATAGTGTTTGTTTGCATAGGTGACTTGTTTTCGCTCCGTGAGTTAGTCTTTTACCGTTTCAACCACTTTAACCCTTTGTTGGGTGTAGGGTGTCAAACCACTTTAACCCTTGATGGGTGTAGGGTCTCGGAGTAGGACTATTCTCAATCGGGTGAGTTTTTAAGGTCTGATTTGGTTTGAATTTCAAGGTTTTTGGTAAATTTGTCATTTTGCAAACATTTTTGGCTTTGGTTTCCAATGTCTCATTTTCAATTATTTCTTTGAAGAAAATTATTTAAAACCATCATTTCTTTGAGTGAAATCATTTGAAAAGGCAGAATCCGGCCAATTTGGGCTTGAGGGCAAAACAGTCATTTTTTTTGCCTCTTTGTCAAAATTGGATTTTTTTTAGAGGGGTACCATTTACCCTTATTTTGAGGCTGCCACGAAATTTTTGTGCGGAAATGAATTCGTTTAAGGTGTTTTTATTTGAAAACCCTTAAAAGACCCAAAACCGCAATTTTTTCTTAAAGATAAAATTTTTAAAAGATTAAATTATTTTGAGAAAATTTTTGGGTGTCTAAAATTTTCTCAACTAAATAGATCAACTAAAATTTGTATTGAGGTACAGGTCCCCGTTTTGAACTTTAAAATACACTCATTTCACCTTTTTGTTTTATTTGTTAAGTGGAAGGTGGATTGTTTAATCATGATTATACAGTAAAAAGCAATATTTATTTAATTGTCTAAGCTGCCTGTTTCCAGAATAAATACTCATTTTTAGAACTCTAAAGTCAAAAGTTGAAACTTCTAACTGATTCCACTGAGTGTGTAAAAGGGCTTAACTAAGGTTAAGATACGGTCTTTAGCGCCTCCAAGGTCAAGGCACGAAGGGTAGAGCTATAGCTGGCAAAATTGGACATGACACGAAAATCCATAGCAAAAAATGCATGTTCATGTGAGGAGTAGGGGGCACTTCGTGCAGTGCTCATCAGTTAGAAATAGTCAGCAGGACAAAAAAACGTGTCATGATCCTCATATTGGTAAGGAAAACAGAATAGAAGGCAGGTGCACTAAAATATTATTTGAGCAACCAAAGATCCTGTCTTTGGATTTGACTAAATCGGCGGAGAAGAAGGTTTCCATCATATTCCCATACCATTCCCAATATCGGCTAACCAGCAGTCGAAATATTGCTCGGCTGAGAGACATTGCAGATGTTCTTCAGCTCATGCAGCTTTACGAGCCCGCTCATTTAGATCATAAATCGAACACGAGTAAGCTCATCATGAGTTGAACAAACCCGAAGCAGCTAAGTTTATTTCTTCTTCTTCCCATAACCCTACAAACAGACACTAAACTCGAACCGCATCTTGGTAAAATCTTCACAACCCCATCAAGCGGCTGACGTGGTCGTCACGTCATCATTTAGATCTGACGTCCTGGTGACAACACCATGACGTCACCCACCCCATCAGTAATATTCCACTTGAATATTAAATAATTATTTAGAAAGGGACTCTTAATCTCGTCGATTTGCAGAAACACCCCTGTCGTCTTCCCGATATTGGACCGCAATCAGCGAGCTGCCAACAAGGATCGAGGTGTTCCTTAATTGACCTCATGACGAATTCTATGTACCAAGAGAAAAGAAGAAGAAATAGGTCGGTTGGACATTGAATCGAGTCGGCTCTATCAAGGCTGTAAAACGAGCTGAGCCGGACCTAATTGGGGACATTGAATCGTTACTTTTTATGGCTCACCTTGTTTAACATTCTTGATTATATGAGTTCATGTCACGTTAGGATGGTGACTTCATAGATGGGTAAGTCCAACCGTGGTCACTAATCTAATTTCAAGTCACTTTGGATGGTTAAGACTTGATTTCTTTGGGTTGACAAGTACCTTGCACTAAATTGCTTGGCTTGGCTTGTATTGCAAGACGTAACGATACGTGAAAGTGAAAGGTAGCGTAAGTTTACAGGGCCTTTTATTCTGTAGAAAGTAGGAGCATAGTCATGTAACTCTACCATAAGCAAAAACTAAAAGATTTCGAGATGATGTGGGCATGAGAGACATCTACGACACCACGATAGTTCTGCTCCCCACAGGGACAGACTTTTGGTTACAGTGAAGGTGGAAGCCAAAGACACACATGCGTGCACTCCTGGAGATCGAAGTTGCCATTCAGAGAGCCCTGCCAGGGGAGTTAACGCTATGGATGCTGCTGTTTTAGATGAAGTTTACATGGCAAGCAATTTCAGATTTCTGGTCATATTTATTGTGTCAAAACTTGGTGAACCCAAACATTGCCTGATTTATGTGTAGCTTTTCAAGTGGGCACTGATGTGCTTGATGCTGAAAAGTTGGGGGAGGATGAAAGAAACAACGAGTGAGAGGAGAGGTGAAAGGAAGAGTGAACAATCAACAACCTTTCACTCCAATGCTATAGCCTAGCTGATGAGTTAAGAGAGAAGGAAACGCACTACAAGCTTTGCTGAAGCACTTGATAAGCAACTAAAAGCTCAAATTTCACTTGACTGAGCATCAAAAGTTACCTTACATATCTGATAATGGTATTTTTATAGTTAAGAACAGGCTTTTTCAACTAGCCAATGAAAGAGAAGGCAAGAGTTAACGATGTTCAATTAACCAATAGACAAAACATTGTATTAATTGCCCAAACTAGTAGTTAAGTTGTTGCCGAGGTAGCCAATAGACAAAAACTAGTTGTTGCCTTCTTATCTTCGTTGATGTCCACATCATTTCCTTCGAGTTGAAAGAAAATTGCCTCGGTTTGTGAAGACATCTACGATAGTAATCCATACATTTCTCTTGATTTGATCCAATCCCCTTTATCGGATGACTCAGGGGTTACCGCTTCAACAAATCTATTTCATGAACTGTCGAGATTAACTAGGCTTTACAAAAGACTATGGATAACTACATCTAGAAAGACAATCAAGGGAGACATGAATTGACAT
The DNA here is from genome assembly GCA_036023115.1 of Brasenia schreberi. Lineage (NCBI taxonomy): Eukaryota > Viridiplantae > Streptophyta > Magnoliopsida > Nymphaeales > Cabombaceae > Brasenia > Brasenia schreberi. The sequence goes on from JAYKKT010000016.1 coordinate 1,417,980, forward strand.
TTGAACCGGGTGATTTAATTTGAGTACACTTGAGGAAGGAATATTTTTCACACCTCCAATCCAATTTGAGCCCTGTGTCAATCAACCGTTCAAGGTATAAAAGAAGGTCAATAACAATATATACAAACTAGAGTTGTCTGCCCACCTTCAACGTTAGGAATCTGTAAGGCACCTCCTCAGTTTGTGAAGATTATTCAACTACCTAACTAATGTTGAAGGTACTTGACACATTATAGTTGGCAGACAACTCTAGTTTGTATGTATTGTTATTGACCTTCTTTTGTACCTTGAACAGTTGATCAACACAAGAACTCAACTTGGATTAGAGGTGTGAAAAATATTCCTTCCTCAAGTGCACCCAAACTAAATCACCTGGTTCAAATGTCAATTCATGTCTCCCTTGATGGTCTTTCTAGACGTAGTTATCCGTAGTCTTTTGCAAAGCCTAGTTAATCTCAGCATGTAGTTCATGAATAAATTTGTTGAATCGGTAATCCCTAAGTCATCTTGTAAAGGGGGTGGATCAAATCAAGATAAATGTATGGATTACTCTCATAGATGTCTTCAAATGGATTGTGCCCAGTAGCTCTGTAAATAGACCTATTGTAGACAAACTCTATACAAGGATGTAGTTGTCCCAGTTACGTCTTCTTTTTGGTATAATTGCTCACAAAATGGTCTCGACAGATCAATTGGTCACCTCAGTTTGCTCGTTCGTTTGATGGTGGCATGTTGTGTTATATAGAAGCTTGGTGTTGAAGCGATGCTATAATGTCTTCCGAAAGGTACTGAGAAGAAACAATGCTCCTATGGATGTTATTCATCCTTATCACATCTCTTAGGAATAAATTAACGATGGGTCAGGCATAGTCAATTTTTGTACATAGAATTAGATGATATGTCTTAGAAAACCTATCAACAACAACAAAGATTGAATCTTTTCCTCGGTAGGTTCGTGGCAATCCTAGCACAAAGTCCATGTGGATTTTATCCACGAACGTTCAATAATAAGTAAAGGCATGTAAAGGCTTTGTTTGGCCAAATTTCTAGTTTTGATTTGTTTACACTTAGAGCAACATCTTAAAATATGGTGCACATCCTTGAGAATCCCAGGCTAGTAGAAATACTTCTTAAGCAACTCCAAGGTATTCTTTTCTCCAAGGTGGTATGTCAGTCCTCCACCATGAGCTTTACGAACCAACAACTCCCATAGTGAACCTTGCTAAATGCACAATCAATTAGTTTTGAACGAAAACCCATCATTGCGTATAATAACCTAGAGATGCTTCTTAGTTATTGTTGTAAAACTGGATCAACTATAGATTATAGACATATTGATATTTAAGTTGCTCAAATCCCCACAACTTGGTGTGCAATATGATGAGAAGTGTATGCGACCGAGACAATGCATCTGCTACAACATTCAACTTGTTAGCCTTATGCCTTAGGACATATGGAAATGCTTTTAAGTGCTCCACCCATTTAGCAAGCTGCTTATTCAGCTTACCTTGGCCCTATATAAATTTGAGAGATGCATGATCAGTATAAATGATAAATTCCTGAGGGATCAAGTAGTGTTGTCAATTTTGTAGGGAACGAATTAGAACGTAAAACTATATGTCATAAGTGGAGTAATTCACGTTACTACCTTTGAGTTTCTCACTAAAGAAGGCAATGGGCCGACCTTCCTGGGTTAGTACTACTCTTATCCCAACTTCGAAGGCATTACATTCTACTTCAAATACTTTTTCAAAATCGGGTAGGGCTAATACAAGTGCACTACATAATTTTGCCTTATGAGAGTCAAAACTCTTTTATTCTATTGATATCATTTAAATGCTTCTTCCCTTTTTAAGCAATCAGTGAAAGGAGCAATAATAGTGCTAAAATTTCTGATAAGTCGTCGATAAAAGGAGGACAAACCATTCAAACAAGCTAAATTTTATTTAAAAGGTGGTTTTCCACCATCCCCTTCTTTTATTCGAATATGGTGGTAACCACTCTCAAGATTGATTTTTGAAAACACCTTGGATCCATTCAATTCATCTAGTAGATCGTTCAATCTTGAAATGGGATACCTATACTTGACAGTATTCTTGTTAAGTTTCCGACTATCCATACACAATCTTAGTGAACCATCCTTTTTGGGTTATAAGATAGAAGGGATAGATAAGGGACTTAGAGATTCTCTTATCAACCCTTGCTTTAACAAATCTTGGACTTCGTTCCAATTCTATGACCTCACAAGGTGTGGCTCTATATGAAACCTTATTAGGTAGTAAGGCCCCTAGAATAAGATCAATTTAGTGTTTTGTCCTCTTATTGGAGGTAGATTGTTGTGCAACTCTTCACAAACCATGTCCTCAAATTCATTTAGCAATGTTGGGATTTTTGGAAGTAACTCAGATTGATCTTCACGAAATGGTACTTGAAGAAGTAAGTAGGCCATACCTGAGTGTTTCCATGATTTTTCTATACCTTGAATAGAAATGAACAGATTCTCCTTGTTAACTTATGATTGAGGCTTGGGAGGATGTTCGACCATGGGTTTGAGAGTGATTCATTTTCCTTGTTACAAGAATGTGTAGGTGTTAGCTTATCCATCATGGATAGTACCTCGATCAAACTGCCAAGGTTATGTAAGCAGGATGTGATAGGCTTCCATGGGAATCACATCGCATAACAGCTTACCATGATATACCCCACTAACTGAGAAAGGGACTTAGACTTGTTCGGTCATGGTAATTGCACCATTGTTATCTAGTCATTAGAGCTTGTAAGGTTGGGGATACGAAGTGCAGGTGAGTTGTAGCTTGTTGACCATTTCGGTAAAAGCAATGTTAATACAATTGTCACCATCGATAAGTAAGCATACTTTACCCAAGACAGTGCACCTAGTATGAAAGATGGATCTCCTTTGATTAATATGTGGTATTGTTTGGGCTTGTATAATCCTTCGAATAATCAAAAGTTCCCCTTCATCTACATTGACTTCTACTATTTCTAGGTTGGAATCTTCTTCTTTGGATTCGTAATCTGGTTCAATGGTCTAAGAATCATCGTCTTCTTGTTTGGGCATTGGGATGCAATATGTTCTAGCCTGAAACACCTAAAACACTTAATGTCACACATCCTAGTAGTTTGTGCAGGATTCTTGGATGTGTCTGCATATCGAAATTCCTTGATTTGATGATTTGTGATCGAATTCTATGGATAACTTTTGTTTGACCCTAGAATTGCACTCATAGGCCGCACATATCGTCCCCTACTGCTTCCCTAGAAATAGGCTTTGAATACTGCATCGAAGCCTGAGGGTTTCAAATTATTTGATATAATCTTCGATTCTCAACCCCCTATACCAAACTTTGGAGTTTAAGATACAACTCTTGATTGTAATACTCAGTAATAAATCGTTTCTTCATCACCCATTTTATATGCCCTCAAGAGTTAATATTAGGTTCACCTTCCTTCAATGAAAGCACCAAATGATTTGCTTGATGCCGGAAAACTAGGGGAGGATGAAACATGAACAATGGGTGAGAGCAGAGGTAAAAGGAAGAGTGAACAATTAGCAGTCTTGCACTCCAATGCCACAATATAACTAATGAGTTGAGAGATTAGGGAACTCACCACAAGCCTTGTGGACTTGATAAGAAATTGAAAACTTGTATTTCACTTAACAAAGCATCAAAAGGTGTTTTACAGATCTGATAATGGTATTTTTATAGCTAGGAACATGCCTCCTCAACTGGTCAATGAAAGAAAAGGCAAGAGTTAATGTTATCACCCAATTAACCAGTAGACAAGACATTGTATTAATTGTCCAAACTAGTAGTTAAGTTGTCACTCAGTTATTCAATAGACAAAAACCTGTTGTTAGGTAAGTTGTTGGAGTGAGATGTCACTTATCCATGATCTTCATCTGAGTACTAGGGGGCATGTCGTGTGTTGCCTCTTAGCGTTGGGCCCTAGAACGGGTAACAAGTCGGTTGATTCAGTGTGGATGTTGTTCATGGCCAGAGTTAGACTTGTTTGTGTTTAGTTTTGAGTTGTTACCTTCTTTATCCTCGTTGATGCCCACATCAAGCACAAACATACTTAGGTCATGCTTCTGTCGATGTGGCAAACCCAGTTCAACCCGGACAAGCTTAGCAAATGAACTAAGCTTGATGGGGGGAAAAATGGCCTTGCTCGTCCTTAAGTAAGGAGTTAAGGCTATTTTTGTTAATAGGGTAGATATCACCCCTGGTCACGCTACGCTCTACTTAGACCCACCCAAATCTATCCTCATCGACTTCTACAACCTAATACACAAGGGCATCTCATTAACCTAGGGTTGGGTAAATGAACTAAGTTGTACATGGGTGGCCCGGCGGCCCATGCGTCGATCCATGCTCATTCCCAGAGGCATGTGAACCTACCTCATTCCATGCACGTAGAGCGACGGAAGCTTTTTATGTTATACCCTGGTTTTTCCTTTCTTCAAAGACAACACAGGTCTTGCTTGCCTGCCTCGACAGTTATGATGGTATGATGCTATTCGAATGTTCATATACTGTCGACGTTCGGCGTGTCACGCTTGTGAGCCTTGCCATTGTTATCTGGTGTCATGAGATGTTTGATTAAGTTGTATTCGAGAAAGGGGTACAAACAGTGAAGCAGGAAGAAACAAGAAGGCAGTGATTAAGCGCGAATTCGAGAGCTTAAGTGCGAACCAACACAACTAAAACTAGAATTGATCGACTTAAAATCATGAGAATAAAAATTTGGGACTTATTGAGTTCGAAATACAAAGACAAACTTCAATGAGCAGCTAATGTTTTACTCACGTTCGGGCCGGCTCATTTACCGTCGTCCTTTTTAACTACACCGGTCAAAACCTAGGGTTAAATCTCTTGATTAACCAGTTACGTGAATACCCCAACGCTGGGGTTAAAACCCTTTACTTTAACCACTTGGGTTAACGCCGAGATGGCGGGACACGTGGAGCTCGATGACGCGGTTTTCATCGAGCCTGTCCAAACTATTTAAAGCCGGTAGCCTTTCCCGAACTCTCCCTCCCTCGTTATCCCCCCACACTCTCCTTTCTCTTTTCTTAAGTTTGCCGGCGAAATTTACCGTATTCCAGCCAGTTTCACTATTCGCCGGCAGTTGCTTCCCTGGTATACTCGGACTCATTCAAATAAATGAAGCATAGCTGCGTCCGTTCTCCGGTTCGTGTTTGAACTGGGTTGGAAGTTTCTACAGCTTTACTCATAGTCTGAAGTTTTCAGAGGGAAGGGAGGAAGCTATGGCGTCGGAGAACTGCCCGAGCCTCGACACGTGGGTCTTTCGGCCATCGACGGTCGATTCCTGGTTCTCGGAGGCCTTCATGAGCCGCGAGACAGACACACTGACTCGGGCCCTCCAGCTCCAGATCTGCGGCCCCGACTCAGCTACCACCTTCCCCAAGCCGAACACCGTCGCTCTTGCAACCACGCCGAGCGCGACGAGTTCCGAGACCGATGCTGCCATCCCGGTTCCCTCCCGCAGGACCACTGTCTCGGGTATTCTTCCCCCAACCGGCCGGATCTCGAAGAGGAAGTCCCGGGCGTCCAAGAAGACGCCGACCACCTTCATCAACGCCGAACCCGCGAACTTCCGCCAGATGGTCCAGCACATCACCGGAATCCGGTGCCCGGCTGCTGTCGGAACTTCAACTATCCTGAAACCAGAGCCGCAGAGGCCTCACAGCGGGTTGAACGTAGGCTCGGCTTTGGGGACTCCCCTTCCCACTCTGGACACCTCAGCCTTGTTGCTCAACCAAGCCGGTTCGCTCCAGACGGATACATCCCGGTTCGAACCCGTCTCTGAAAATCCGACCCTCGATTTCCCTACCTTTCCCACCTCCTTCCCCACTTTAGAATCTTGGCGCGTCATGTAACAACCCAATATAACGCTTTCATTCCTCTTCCTTTTTTGTTTTGCCCCCTACCCCCAGCATTTGTAAGAAGAGACGTTACTTGAGGGTCAGACCCTGTTTCTTTCAGTTCTGGTTTGTAAATATGAGGAGTATTTGGGGCAGTCTTCAATCTCCGCAGCCGTCCGGTTCAATTGTGCACAGCTAAAATTTACTGCTCCTGTGGTTTTCTCTTACTTGCTTTTTGTGTTTCCTATAACAAGTGTAATGGAAGTGTGTATTGTGTTTTTTAGAGTTATTGGCATAGAGTTTTGTTTGAAAACTTGGAAACATAGTCACTAATTTCTTATCTCACTCAATATGATCTATTTTAACTCTGATTTATTTATGGTTTTTTGTCTTTCGTGTTTACCGCTATGGGCTTTATTCGGGAGATGCTTGAGTTTCACTTTTGAAAAAACTGAAAATCGTTTTATGAACATTTATTTATGGTTTTCTGTCTTTCGTGTTTACCGCTCTGGGCTTTGCCTTTTTAACAGTTATATCATTCTTTTATTTGGGAGATGCTTGAGTTTCACTTTTGGAAAAACTGAAAATCATTTTATAAACATTTTAACTTTCGAAAATACGATCTCATGAAATCCGAAAAGAGAGTCCTTCTTCCCGTATTTCATGGTCGTTATTAGCAATGGGGCCGAGAGTGGCTATCCACTACTTATATCTCTCACTTGGCTACTAGAGTCAATCTTTTTGATACATTGGTTTTTCTCCCACTACTTTGGTGTTTATCAAGTTGTACCATATTTTCCTCTTATAACTAAATTGCAACTTACATCCGTTATACGGTTTTTCCACAAACAATATGTTTTTTCAGCATAACTCCCACCTAAGTGTATTTTCTATACTTATTAAACTAGGCATATCTCAACCACATATGGGTTACATGTTTAGTAACCAATTCTTTTAAGATGCCTTTTATTAAGGGGTCAGCTAACATATCAATAGTTGGCATATAACGTATAGCTATTTTATTTTTTTTACCATATCATGAACATAGTGATATTTAACCATTATATGCTTGCTTCGTGAGCTATCAACTCCACTCTTAATAAGAGTAATTGTTGCATTATTGTCACAATATATAACAATCGGCTCGTTGGCTATATCCAGCTTCAAATTATGTATGAAGTGGCTTATCCAAACGGCACTAGTAGCAACCATACTGCAAACAACATATTCAGCCTCTTATGCATGCAATGCTACACAATCTTGTTTCTTAAATGCCTAAGAAAAGCACTACCTTCAAATTAGAATATTTGTCTTGAAGTTGATTTGTTATCATCTTTGCTCCCAGCAAAGTTAGTATTTGAGTATTCTATCACTTTCAGTTCATCTGCTTGAAAACAAAGTTTCAAGTCTTTTGTTCCTTTAAGATATTTCATAATTGTTTTTACAACTATCTAACGTTGCCATGCAGGATTACTTTGATATATACTTAGAAGACCAACAACAAAGCTGATATCAGGTTTTGTGCATAATATAGCATACATCAGGCTACCCACAGCCTATGCATAAGAAACATTGGGCTTATCATCTCTTTCACCAGGGCAATCAGCCTTGCTCAATTTAACCCCTTTTGCAACAGATGTAGATAGAAACTTGCATTCACCCATTTTGAACTTCTTGAGGATATAATTAATATATCTCTCTTGACTTAAGTATAAAAGTTTTGATTCTCTATCTCAAGAAATCTTTCTACCCAAGATATAGAATGTTTTCCCCCATGTCCTTCATTTTGAATCTTAAGTTTAACCATGACTTGGTTTTGACAATCATCTTATTGTCATTCTCAATCAACAATATGTCATCTACATATAAAGATAAGATGACAAAGTAGCTCCCACTATTCCATACATATACATAGTGATCAAGTTCGTTAACCACAAACCCAAGTTCAACTAAAGCATTTTGAAAAGTCAAATACCATTGGCGAGGTGATTGTTTGAGGCCATATAAAGATTTTCTCAACCTATATACTTTATCTTCTTGACCTTCAATTTTATATCCTTTAGGGTGCTGCATATATATGATTTCATTTAAATCTCCATTTAGAAAAGCATCATTTACATCTAGTTGATGTAAATCCAAATCATAATATATTGATATAGCTAGGATTATTCGAATGGATATAAATTTCGTAACAGAGGAATATGTTTCAACATAATCTATCTCCTCTTTTTGCAAAAAACCCTTTGCAACTAACTTCGCTTTTAAACTTTTCGATCGAACCATCGACATTATATTTCTTTTTCAAAATTCATTTACATCCTATAGCTTTCCTTCCTCTTAGCAAATCAACCAACTCCCACACTTGGTTTTTATCAATGGATTCAATTTTTTCATCCATGTCTTTTTCCTAGTCTGACGATTTAGATGAGTCAATAGTCTATTGATAAGTCAAGTTATCAGTCAGCTCATCTAAATCTATCAAATTACACACCTCCTTTGTAAGGTACGCGTGATAATCCTTTAAGTAGGACGGTGTGGCCCTAAGTCTTTTGTGTCAACTTAAAGATTATGTTTGTTTAGGAAGCTCATCAATGAGTTCAAAAGATGATTGATCTAGTCGAACTAGATCTTTGATATAATCATTATTATTTTTAAGGATTTCATTCTTAGTTTCTTCTAAGAATTTTGTATCCCTGTTTTCTATTAGTCCATAGTCTTTATGATAAAACCAATATCTTTTAGATAGATCCTTTTGGATATTCGATAAATATGCATCTTAAGGACCTACTGCCTAGTTTATCTCTAGATTGATCAAGAATCTTTATATGAACAACAGATCCCCACCTCTTGAGATGACCTAGCTTTAGTTTTCTTTCAAACTATATCTCATATGGTATAGAGAATACAGCTTTACAAGATACTCTATTGAATATGTACACAGTTGTACTTACTGTTTCTTCTCAAAATATCCTTGTAGAGAGGCATCGATTAATATTAACTTTGTCATGTTCAGTAAGGTCATGTTATATCTTTCTACTACACCATTCTATTGAGGTATATTAGGCATCATATTTTATTTCGCAATACTAAAGTATTTGCATAATTCCAAAAATTCTATTAAGGTATATTCTCCAACTCTATCTGATCTCAAGACTTTGATTGTATGCCTTAATTGGTTCTCTATTTCCTACTTATATTCTTTGAATATCTCAAGTGCTTCAGATTTATGTGATAAGAGATATATATAGGTATATCTCGAGTAATTATTGATAAAAGTTATAAAGTAAACCTTTCCACGATAGGTCCTTATTGTAAATGGTCCACATAAATCTGTGTGAATTATCTCTAATAGGGTTGTTGTCCTAGTTATCTCTTTAGAAAATGATTTTCTAATCATTTTTCCTTATATAAAGGCTTCATACTTATAGAAAGTGTTATCACAAAAATTGGGCAATAAGTCAAAGTTGGTTAATTTTTTCAACTTCTTTAGACTTATATGTCCAAATTTTTTATGCCACACATTCACATCAATCACATAGGCACTCCCAATGTAAGTAGAAGAAGAGCTTTTTATTTTCATTGATGTTAAGTTTGAACAACATATGCTCAACATCAAATAAACTACAAAATGTTATCCTGCCATGCTTTCCCACAGTGACTTTTCCAGGGACAAACCTAGCTTTAAACCCTTTCTTTACTAAGGCAAGGACCGATACAAGATTATGCCTAATAGAGGGTACAAGTAATATATCTGTAAGAATAATTGGTATACCTTGTACAAAAATCCTAAAGGACCCAACCCCAAGAATATCAGAAAATGTATTGTTCCCCATGTATATTCGATGCTCGCTAGGCTGAAACTCCTTTAGGTCCATTGCTCCCTCTTTGATCTTTAATATGTGCCGAGTAGCTCCATAATTGATCCACCAATTAGTCACCAGGTGGTCTATATAAAGACATTCAAAAATCATGTAGATTATTTCATACTTCTCCATTGTGTCGCGTCGTTGGTTGTTGTCACTATTGGTCTTCTTGTTGTGGCAGTATCTTTTATAAAACTCCATCTTACGACAGTTGAAGCAATTCACATGAGAAGCGGATTCCTACTATTTCTTAAAATTTTGATCGCTCTGCTTTTTGTTTTTACCAAATTTTTTATTTGGTTTTCTTTTTTCCTGGTTGTTTTTGGAGCTAGACCCTAAATCATCTTCAGCAACTAGCAAATTTTCTCTTTTGGTTTTGTTTATATGTTCTTGTTCAATTGCTAGTTTCAATGGGAGTTCAAAAAGGGTAACATCAAGTTCAAGTCTTAGGATTGTGGTTATCATAATCTAGGAATGGGGAATACTGTTTAGAATAATGGATGTTTGCATTAGCTCAGGAATGACTGACTTAGCTACAGTCAGATCTCTAGCCATTACCAACATTTGGTTAACATGTTCAACTACGTTGTCACCTTCTTTCATTCTATATAAATTATACTTTTGAAGGAGTAGCTGTACATGCATCTTAATTGTAGTATCATACTCAGTGGTCAGGGAATCAAATAATTCTTTTATTTCAAATTCCTTAAAGACCCTAATTAAGTCGTCTTACATATATGTCAACATAATGGTTCTGACTATTGTATCATCCTTTAGAAATGTCTTATACCTTTCTTGTTCCTCATCTATTGCTATTAGAGTAAGAGGTAAAACAGTTTTCTTTAGTACATAATCGACTCCTTCTAAAGTTAAGGCCAGTCTTCTTTTCAAGTTTGAAAATTTAGGTCATTCAACTTTTCTATATTTCCCAATTCAGATGCGCAAATTCTTGAAGTCACTTTTATTTTAAACTTTTGGAAGAGACAATAAGTAAAGAGTTTGTACATTTTAAAACAGAAAACATAAAAACATGTATCAAATGAATTTATATAAGACATTTCATAAAGAACCACATAAATTAACCAGGTACCTAAATGTAATATCCACAAGTTCTAGGCACTAAACAGTAAACATAACATGAGTTTGTACTATAGTTTATTTAACCTACAAATACTATTCTGGAAATATAATAAAAATCAGAGAGTTAAAATTCTCAGACACCATTATGCAGTTTATTTAACCTATAAGTATTGTTTTGGAAAAACTATAAAAACCATGACTGAATGTGGGAAAACATTGTTCATGGCATTTCACAAAAAGTACAAGGGTATTTTTATACTTTTTTATATTTTGTAAGAAAGTTAGGGCTATATCCATAAAATCACCAAAATCTTAGGTTTTGTAATACTTTGAAATATCAAGGGGTAAAATTGCATCCTAGTATTCTGTAGTTTCACCGACTGTTAGGGGGCAAAAAAGACTTTTTACCCTGATAAGGGTAATGTTGTATAGTCATTTTACACATCAAAACCGCTGCCCTAGGCAGTTTCCTCTTTGTGGGTTTGCAAAACTACAGTCTTTGCGGTTATATATATACACAAAGAGAGAGAGAGAGAGAGAGAGAGAGAGAGAGAGAGAGAGAGAGAGAGATCGTGAGGCTGAGAGGGGTTACCGTTGGTGGAGGGCGGCCCTTGTCGTTGCCCGACCGCGGCCGTCTTCCTTCCCTGTTCTTTCTTCTCTGGCATTCTCTGCCTTTGGCCTTTTTCGCCTCCGGTCTTTTAGCTTGGGACTGTTTTTTGCCGGGGGCCTTTCAGCCTCTAGCTTCTTTCCGCCTTCAGCCTTTAAGTCTTTCAGCCTGTGGTCGTTTTCTGCCTTGGTTGTCCACTTCGCCTTGGCCTCGGGTTGCCATTGCCTAGGCTCGGGCCACCTCGGTTTGTCCTTAGGCCTCCTTGGCCTAGCCTCGGGTCGCCTTGGTTTGGCCTTTGTCCGCTTCGGCTTGGCCTCAGGCCATCTTAGCCTTTGGCTGCCATTGTCTAGCCTTAGGCTGCCTTGGCTTAGCTTCTGACTGCCTTGGCCTGGCCTCAGGCCGTCGCGTCTTGGCCTTTGACCACCTCAGCTTTGCCTTAGGCCACCTTCATTGGGTGGCTTATGGTTGTCTGCCTTGGGCCTTTTTCCTTTTTTTTTGAACACAGGACCGTGTACCTGTTTATTGTTGTCGTAGAGCTCAAACAGGCTCTGATACGAGATGATGGGGTAGTCTTCAATCTCCGAAGCTGTTCGGTTCAATTATGCTGCTCTTGTGGTTTTCTCATAAGACTTAGAAAAAGAGTCACTAATTTCTTATCGCACTCGATACGAGCTATGTAAACTTTGATTTATTTATGACTTTCTATCTTTCGTATTTACCGCTATGAGCTTTCCCTTTTTAATAGTCATATCCTTTTTTTATTTAGGAGATGCATGAGTTTAACTTTTGAAAATATGATCTCATGAAATCCGGGAAGAGAACCATTTTTCGTGCATTTCATGGTCGTTGTTAGCAATGAGCCGAGAGTGGTCATCCATTACTTATAGAAGCTTATCTGATGATGCATATATATATATATATATATATTGGAATATTTATTTTTTTATAAGAAAATCTTTTAGAAGATAACATTTTAGAACGTTTTATTCAGGATGTGTCACTCAATATTTCTGTTGAGGGTCAAACCTATTTTTCCAGTGATTTCTCTCTTTAAAATGTACATATCCTTTTCGAGTTTGAACTCTCTTTTCATTTCCTTTTTGGTACAAATGGGAGTCCAAAGCCAGACGGACGCCGCTTGTCAGCTTTTGAGTCCACTCGTAGGCAGGCTGTTGCTCTTTGCGCAACTACCCTTCATTTCAACGTCGTAAATATAGTGCTTCCTATTTTACTGCTAGACATGTATTATGATATTGTATTCCTTCATATAATGAAAAACATGCAATAAATATTCAATGCTATCATCTTACAATAAAATGATATCATATTATATACATCATCATACGCCACTTAAAAGAAAAATAAAAGATTGGCCGACAAGTCAAAAGCAAGCGTCCGGTGGGGGGAGCGTTGGCCGAGAAGTCGAAGATTGACCGAGAACTCTTATCTCTCTCATATGACATATTTGTTACGTTGTGCATGACGAACTAGGTTTTGAACCAGGCCGACCCGATGGTGTCCGCGGTTCTTAACTGTTAATATGTCACTTATAGTACACGAATCACGTACTAGGTAAACTTAGTGAATAACAGAATAATCTGTTCATATATGAACTGACAGGGTGGCTATCGGTCCAAGTGCATGGAGAAGAAATTTTCTTGCAAAGCGAACCAAATTAAGAAAATCATAAAGCAGAAAAGCCAAACGAATCGATTTAATATTGGCTCTCTGGAAACCGCTAGCTTGCCCCTAACACAAAAGCACACCCGGAGACGTCCTTCAACTTGAAGTTATTTCAGTCAAACCGCTAGCCAGTATAGCTCGATCCAAGAGTCAATTCGCTTTACATTCATATATTAAAGAATTAAGGTGTATTATGACTTCCTAGACAATAAGCAACGCCCGAAAGATCAAGACAAAGGATTAGAAAGTGAAACTCCCCTCTTTTTGTAGCGGGACAGGAAAATATTGTTTGCCAAATGAAAGAGTCTTCTAATTAACCTAATTAGTTAGATACTTTAAGATTTGCTATGATTATTACTTTTAAAACCACATGGAACTGTTCTAAGCTGGTTTAACACTACTCATTCAGCCGCATACATAAAATTCTGTTGGGTAGCCAACCATATGGTGAGCTTGGCGTTTCTCTAGGGTGTATGTAGTTAGCCCAAACTTTGGTTGAGGTTGTTGGTTGTTGGTCAACTAATTTTCTCGTTATGTTTCTACTCGATTGGTTCCGGCCTGTTAAAGCTTGCAGTTTCCTAAAGTTCTCTCAGGTACGCTTGCAGCTGAATAAGGTAAATATGTTTTGGTTTTTGAGGTTTTCACACAATGGATTTATCCGGGAGAAGGATTTTACAGTAAGTTTTTTCTTACTTTTCTGTTTGCGCTACTATGTATTTATAGAGCAGCGTGTGCTCCCCCTTTTTCTCGATTATTCCTACTGGGCTTCCCTCAGCCGGAGCTTTTCTTATTCGGACTGTTATCGAAAATCTCGGTAACGGTCTGGCTGTTATAATTCTCATATCTTCAATCCAAGATTTAGGTAACGGTTTAGGTGGCCAGTGCAGCCGTTACCTGTGCTGGATTGCTGAGAATGACCACATACTTATCATCTCCCACTTGGCCATTCGAGCTAAGTGCAACGTTTACCTAGTACTGTCCTTTCATGATTGTTGTTGCAATCAATACCCATTGTGTGGTTATTTCCCTTCATAATAATATATCTGTTGTATGGTTATTTACCTATACAACACTTTTATTCGTTGTGTGGTTATTTTCCTACACAACAATTAAACATACCTTAAACCCATGTTTGTAACATGTTTTGAGAAAAGTTCCTCTATTATGCCTTTAGTCAAGGGATCTGCCAACATATCATTTGTTGGCATGTATGAGATGATATTTTCTTTCTCACAACTATATCATGAACATAGTGGTATTTCACCATTATATGCTTGCTTTTTGAGCAATGAGCTCCACTCTTGATAAGAGTAATTGCTGCATTGTTATCACAGTAAATAACAATTGGTTCGTCGGTTATTTTCAACTTCAAATTATGTATGAAGCGACTTATCTAAATAACACTCGTTGCAGTCATACAGCAAGCTACATACTCAGCTTCTTGTGTACGCAATGCTACAAACCCTGTTTCTTACATGCCCAAGAAACAACAACACCTCCAAATAAGAATATTTGACCCGAGGTTGATTTGTTGTCATTTTTGCTCCTAGCAAAGTCAGCATCTAAGTATCCTACCACTTTCAGTTCATTTGCTTGAAAACACAGTTTCAAGTCTCTTGTTCCTTTCAGATATCTTAAAATCCTTTTTACAACTAATCAGTGCTGTCATCCACGATTACTTTGATATCTACTTACAAGACCAACAACAAAGCTGATATCAGGTATTGTACACAACATAGCATACATCAAGCTACCCACAACTTGTGCATAAGGAACATTAGGCTTATCGTATCCATCACCGGTATAATCAACCTTACTGATTTTGACCCCTTTTGCAACAAGTGTATCAGCAGACTTGCATTCACCCATTTTGAACTTCTTGAGGATATAGTTAATATATCTCTCCAGACTTAGGCGTAAGAGTCTAGATTCTCCATCTCGAGAGATCTTTATTCCCAAGATATAGGATGCTTCCTCCATATCCTTCATTTCGAACTTGGTGTTCAACCATGACTTGGTTTTGACAATCATCTCATTATCGTTTTCGGTCAATAATATGTCATCTACATATAATGATAAGATGACAAAGTGGCTCCCACTATTCCAAACATATACACAGTGATCAAGTTTATTAGCCACAAACCCAAATTCTGTAATGGCATTTTGAAAAGTCAAATACCATTGGCGAGGTGACTGTTTCAGGTCGTATAGAGATTTTCTCAACCTATATACTTTATCTTCTTGGCCTTCAACCACAAATCCTTCGAGCTGCTGAATGTATATAATTTCTTTTAAATCTTCGTTTAGAAATGTTGTCTTTACATCTAACTGATGTAAATCCAAATCATAGTATGCAGATATTGCCAGGATTATTCGTATGGATGCAAATTTCATAATTGGAGAATATGTCTCAATATAATCTATCCCCTCTTTTTGAGAAAAACTCATTGCAACCAACCTGCTTTAAACTTGTCGATTGTACCATCGACTTTGTATTTCTTTTCCATAACCCATTTATAGCCTATGACTTTTCTTTCTTTTGGCAAATCAATCAATTCCTAGACTTAGTTTTTCTCAATGGATTCAATTTTCTCATCCATGGCTTTCCCCCAGTTTGATGCTTCTGATGAGTTCATAGCTTGCTGATAAGTCAAGTTATTAATAACTCATCTAAGTCCACTGAATTAAATACTTCCTCTGTAAGATAAGTGTGATAATTCTTTAAGTAGGACGAAATGGCTCTTGGCCTTTTATGTCCACTTAAAGTTTCAGTTGTTTCAAGAAGATCTTTTATGTGCTTAAAAGATGATTGATCTAGGTCTACTAGATCATCAACACATTCATCATTGTTTTACAGGATGTCATTCTTAGAATCTTCTAAGAATTCAACATCTTTGCTTTCAATTAGTCCATGGTTCTTATGATAAAATTGATATCCTTTTGAACCTTTTGGATATCCAATGAATATACATCTTAAGGACCTACTGTCTAGTTTATCTCTAGGCTGATCAAGGATCTTTACATGTATAACAAATCCTCACCTCCTTAGATGACCTAGGTTGGGTTTTCTTTCAAACCACATCTCGTATGGTGTAGTAAATACAATTATACACGGTACTCTATTCAGTATGTAAATTATTGTACTTACTGCTTCTCCCCAAAATACCCTTGGTAGAGAGGCATCGATCAACATTGACTTTGTCATATTCAACAAGGTTCTGTTATATCTCTCAACTACACCATTTTGTTGAGGTATCTTGGGTATTGTATTTTGCTTTACAATACCAAAGTCTTTACATAATTCAAGAAATTCTATCGAGGTATATTCACCACCTCTATCTCATCTTATGACTTTGATTGAATGCCCTAATTGGTTTTCCACTTCTTGCTTATATTCTTTAAAAGCATTCAATGCCTCAGATTTATATGCCAAAAGATATAAATACATATATTTAGAGTAATCATCAATAAAGGTTATAAAATAACCCTTTCCATGATGTAACTTTACTCTAAAAGGCCCACATAATTCCGTGTGAATAACCACCGATAGGGTTGTTGCCTTTGTTGATTCCTTGAGAAAAACATTTCTTGTCATCTTTTCTTATATACAAGCTTCGCACTTGTTGAAAGTATTTTCCTCAAATCCAAGCAGTAAGTCAAAGTTGGATAATTTCCTCAACTTTTCCAAACTTATATGCCCATGGCGTTTATGCCATATATTCACATCAACAGTAAAGTCACACTCAATATAAGGAGAAAAAATACCAATTTAATTATCACAAAATTTAAACAGTCAATGCTCTACAACAAATTTCCTAGATAATAATATTTTTCCATGCTTTCCCACAGTCACCTTTACAGGAATAAACCTGACCTCAAAACCTTTCTTTACTAAGGTAGGAACCGAGACCAAATTGTGCCTTATATATGGCATAATTAATACATCAATCAATACAATCGGTTTGCCTTATACAAAAATTCAAAAGGACCCAATACCCAAAACATCTAAGAAGGTATTATTTCTCATGTAGACTTAATGTTCGTCGTGTTTGTATTCCTTTAGGTTCATTGCCCCTTTCTTGGTCTTTGAGATGTGTCGAGTAGCTCTAGAGTCTATCCACTAACTTGTGACTGGGCGGTCCATGTACAAATACTCTGAAATCATGTAGATTATGTCATGCTTCTTTGACTGTTCGCACTGTGAGTTGTTTCCTTCACCTTTCTTATTGCGGCAGTCCCTTTTATAGTGTCACATCTTTCTACAGCTAAAACACTTAACCCGAGAAGCGGTTTCTTGTGACTTCTTAAAATTTTGATCGCCCTTCTTGTTATTCTTGTCAAACTTCTTGTTTGGTTTTTTTTTCTTTTAGTTGGGTTTGGAGCTAGACCCTATCTCATCTTGTACCACTAGCAACTTTTCTTTCTTATTTTTTATCGTATGTTGTTCCTCTATTGCTAGTTTCAGGGGCAATTCAAAAAGGTTAACTTCATGCCCTAATATGAGGGCAGTGGTGATTATGTTTCACGACGGGAGTAAACTATTTAATATTGTTGATATTTGCATTGGTTTTGGAATGATTGATTTTGCCACAGCTAAGTCCTTAGTCATTACTAACATGTGGTTTACATGTTCTACTACATTATCTCATTCTTTTATTTTGAAGGAGTTGTACTTTTGTAATAGCAACTGCACATGTAATTTGGCAGTTGTATCATACTTAGCTGTTATTGAATCAAACAGCTTTTTGGCGGTCTCGAATTCTTCGAAGACCCTAATCAGGTCATCCTCCATATAGGTCAACATAATTGTCTTTGCTATGGTGTCATCCTTTAGAAATGTTTTATACATTTCTATTTGTTGCTCAGTTGCGTCTGGTGGTGGCGGATGCATAGTTTTCTTTAATACGTACTCAATACCCTCAAGTGTTAGAGCAAGTGAGATTCTTCTCTTCCATGTTTGAAAGTTCAGACCGTTCAATTTCTTAGTTTTTGCCAATTCACACACACATATTCTGAAACTCATTTTTATGTGTTTGGCAATTATAATAATTAGACGGTGTAAAAAGGAAATAAACATAAAACAACAAATACACATAGCAAATATCATGTTAGAATGATGCATAATATCATAAAAATAGACTAAAAACATTTTATAAACCACTTGGGACAAACTTACAATTTTCCCAAAAAAAATTCTGCCTTTAGAATTTTTCAAATATTACCAGGGTAAAATAGTAATTTTAACTATCTGTCCACTTTTGAAATTTTATGAAAGGCCTAAGGATAGATTCGTAAAAGTACTCTTTGGTATTTTTTGTAAAATTCATAATTGATCGAGGTTAAAACAGTAATTTTAACTCTCAGCCGGAATCTGTAATTTTTCAAAAGTAGAGGGACAAATCTTTCTTTTGACACAGTGGTAGAAAGGAAATTAACTCAAACCGGGAAGGGCAGTAATGTAAAACTGAAGTTTGGTATTTCATAATTTTCACAAAACATAAGAGGGTAAAACTGACTTTTCGGTTCAATAAGGGTAGAACAGTCTTTTTACCCAAAAATATCTGGATATTTTTGTAATTTTGACCAGGGGCAGATTTGTAAAATCTAAAAACCGGCTGGAGTGAAACAGACTTTTCAGTCCGCTACCCGAGACGGTTTCTGCGAAACTGGGGTTGGTTTCGGCCCACGGTTTTCTAAAACCACCTAGTGGTTTCTGATTCAGTTAAACAGGAGAGTGAGAGAGAGGGGATCAGCGAGAGGAGAGAGGGGGAGGCAGGCGGAGCTTTGCTCCATGGCCTGCGGTCCGCCTTCTGGCCTGCAGCCGCTAGATGTCATCTGCTAGCCTGCGGCCACTTGATGTCGCCTTCTGGCCTATGGTCTTTCGGTTCTTTTCTCGGCTTTTTGTCGATTTCAGGCTTTTCACGACTGGCCTGTGGCCCTTCGGTTCTTTTCTCGGCTTTTTGCCGATTTTCGGCTTTTAACGGCTGGCCTGCGGCCCTCCAGTTTTGTTCTCTCTTTTTATTTTCTTCTTCTCCTTTTCCCTCCTTTTTTTTTTTAGAAACAGTAAGCGTACCTCTTTTTTTTTTTGCAGGGTCAATAACAAAGCTCTGATACCAAATGTTGATTGTTCATCGATTGATTTTCTCGTTTTGTTTCTGTTCACCTGGTTCCAGCCTATTAAAGCTTGCAGTTTCCTGAAGTTCTCCCAGGTACACCTGCAACGGAATAAGGTAAATATGTTTTGGTTTTTGAGGTTTCCACACAGTGGATTTATCCGGGAGAAGGCTTTTAAAGTAAATTTTCTCTTACTTTTCTGTTTGCGCTGCTCTATATTTATAGAGCAGCATGTGCTCTCCCTTTTTCCCGATTATTTCTATTGGGTTTCTCTCATTCAGAGCTTTTCTTATCCGGACTGTTACCAAAAATCCCGGTAACGGTCCGGCTGTTATGATTCTCATATCTTCAATCTGAGATTAAGGTAACGGTCTGGATGACTAGTCCAGCTGTTACCTGTGCTGGATTGCCGAGAATAGCGACAACTTATCATAGGTGAATGCCAGAACTGACGTGAAGGCTTGGTTCTAGTTAGGTCACCCTCCGTAATATTTTTAATGTTAGACTCAAGACCCCACAACGCGTTCATCTCATAAGCATATATTATTATGAAACAAATTGAAGGCAGGTAGCGAAACAATAAGACACGCTCGGCTCGGGTCTTGGGCTTGGTATTATTAGAAAATTGAGGAGTGACTTGGTCTGCTATCCGGCGCGTGGACCTAACAAAGCAGATCTGTCATTTGCCGAGAAGGAATCAAACTCGGATGCACTGGATTATTGACCTAGACTACCAACTTGTTCGTTCTTTAGTGAACCAAAAACCAGTAAACGACATCATAGCTTAGTGGAGTGCACCCCGAAAACTGGACGTATACACATGGCGGGTCCCTGGCTCTATAAGTTGACCGACCCTCTAAATTCTTTTCTAGTTGCATGCCCAACCAAAACCCTTTTAATCAATATACACACATACCTATATTTATATAATATAAGAACAAACACACGCACATTTTGTCTTATCGCTTGTCTCGCACATGCGCACACACACATAGAGAGAGAGAGAGAAGGATTTGATCTTGTTCTGGTTATATTGACTATGGACACGTAGGTCTCAGTCTAGACGAGATTTTATTTATAAAGAAAATAGGTGAATGTGTTATGGCCTGAATACTTAATGAATAACGCATAAATGGAGGATTTGAAAGGATCGTCCGAGATATCACTCTCGATAGCTGGTTCCTAAGCAATTAGCGCTTTGTGTCACTTGCAAATAGCAAAGAGGACAAGGGTAGGTGTGTTACTTATGTCTCATTTTTGTCAAAATTAACACGCAAATGAACACCACAGGGAGCAAGTTAGAACATATCATCTCTGTGAGGCTGTAAAATAAGCTGAACGAGCCAAGCCAGGCTTGATTCTGGTTCATCTATGTGAGGACAACGATAGGCGTGTTAGATCATATCACTGGATTCTTGCTTGTTTATAGTTTATTTAGTTCGCTCATTTAAGACGAGATACCAAGCTTAAATGCTTGATTGGCCCCCTAGTAACCTGACCTCAAATCTAACTATGTGATGCCGCGGTAGGAGCTGAAGCTAGATAATCCAGACCTCAGCTGGCTTGTTAGATTTTAGAAAACTCAAAATTAACACCAATTCTCGCTTAGAAAACAAAATTATTGCACTTTTAAGATAGGAATTAACTAGTTAGCATTCCCCCAAGAGTCGGTGGTTCGCCTTGTGGTAGATGTCAGCAGTTTGAGCAGTGGCGAATCTAGAAACTCTTGGGTGGGGGCGAATAGCTCCTTGAACGCTTTCGTATTAAGCCAACTATGTATTATAGCCGACGGATCCCATCTTATGATATGTTTTAAGTTGATTTTCCAAATTTCAGGTGGGACGAATACCTGACCTCGACTCCGCCACTGGATTTGAGTCCACTTATTTTTAATCAAGCCAACCTATCTTTGTTCTGTCCATGTCTACGGGCTATATCCACCATTGACAGTTGGATCGATTCTTCCATGGTAAAATACCGACTACCGAGAAAAGAGCCTTTAAACAGACGGAGTTAAAATTCGTACCAGAACGATGGCCAAACGGCAGTATATGTTGGAAGTTATTGCCGTGGCAGGAGTTCGACTCTTGGTGGTTCGGCCTCTCGTTGTAAAAAAAGAAGAAGAAGGGTATTCTCTTGTTACAGTAGTATATACTGAGGTGCTCTGGGAGATCATGAATGAATGCTGGTAGGTCCCTTGAAAAGTCTGCATATACAGTATCTACAATTATAAGTTTGTAAATTATATCGTGTTGACTTTTTTTAACGTATTGATGGTGTTGTATATAATAATGAAGCAATAAATGATCAAAGGTACGTAGAAATTTATGAGCAAGATTTGTTTTGTTTTTCTAAATTTATTGTTCGTGCTCTATGACGTTAAATTAATAGATTTGCGTTGCTTTGTAAAGCAAAAGGCTTTGCCATATTAAAAACTCCCACTTTTACGAAGACGGGTTAGTAGCAAAAAGCTAGCTGACTGTGAAATCTGCAGTCGATATATATATATATATATATATATATATATATATATATATATATATATATATATATATATATATATATATATATATATCTGGATAATGAAGACGGGTTTGGCAATTATATATCAATTATTGGCAACAATCTTTTTCTTTTTGTCTGTGGTGAGGTTGAAGCCATGCAAATTAATTAATCCTCCCCAACCAACCAAACCAGTCTCCAGAGAAGGGGGCCTTTGACGACATACGGTGTAGCTAGTGAGCTAACACTCACTGTGCGGCAACACCCTTTACACACGCACACGCGCGCTAGTGTAGGCTGGCTACAGTTGGTACTATCATCTTAAATATGGAACTAGTTCAGGCCTCTCTCTCTCACAGAAAGTAAGGAGGAAGCACGAGTGCACACTCTCCAAACCGTGCAGAAACCCAGTTACGATGTATACATCTTTTCTAAATAAGACAAGTATGAGCTTTAAAATAACAAAATTTCTGAGTCTAGTTCCGTACACCCAGAACCTTAGGTACTTCTTTCAATAATGTTAGCCCTATAAGAATCTGGGACCCTAAACAACGGTGGACAGCGCTTATCCTTGGGCCCAGTTGAGCTGTTTCCCATGGTGCAACTGGGCCCAAACCAAGCATCCACTCGATTTCATTTGCTTTCAAACAGTAACAACTACTCAAGCAACACAAGGTCCTACCAGAAGTTCAAATTTTGGAAATGCATCCCTTTGTAAACCAGAATTAAGAAAAGCACCTCACCCTTATAACACCGTTTTTCTTTTTTAATGTGCACGTCAAACAGTCCTAGAGGATGAAAGGATGTATCATGTCAAGGTTAATGTGCTATTTATCGACAAGGGCTACCGTCGTTCAACCTCCTTCAAGGTTCAGCCTGCCCACTATGGCGGTAAACCTCTCTTAACACTGGTTTTCTCCATTAGCAAGGCTTCAACTCTCAATACCTTTCTTTAAATCTTTTCAATCTTTTGTGCAATCGAGTCACTTGTGCCAATTGAACTCGCCTATGTTCTACTCCGGAACCTAACACTAAAAGGTTGAGCTTGTAGTTGGGTCATGTGTGGTAGCAAGATGAAATGTGAACCGATTAATCTCTTGTAGGATCGTAAACTAATATTTACATGTCTGCATTTTTGGATATATATATATATATATATGCTTTAATAGGTCAAGGATTATATCTATACAATAAAGATTTCATTAAAAGGCTCATTTTAAACTTTTATTTAGTGAAAAATATACATAAATATTTAAGCTTTGTAAATTAGCATGCTTCTGTTTCACTTGTCTACCTCACAACTTATTTCGGTATGAGCTCGGTGTCACATTAAATGAACATATGAAACCATGAGCAAACATCAATCTAAAGAGATCAACCACAATAGATCCAGATCGGCTCGCTCGGCTCATTTTGCAGCCCTATATTTTTTATGAGCTTTGCTAATCTCAAACAAACAAACAAAGCCATCCAAACAACAACGTAAAGAGCCATGAATCATCCACTCGGCTTCTGTGGGCTAATTTCCACCCATATAAAATTACACAAAGCTGGTGATGTAATTGAAGCATTCAAGGTCTTGTGGAAGGTAACCAGCAAACAGGTAAGTATGGGTCTTGTTGCTTAATCAATAAATGTCCGTTGTCATGTTTTTCAAAGTCTCGCTAAGTAATAAAGGAAACACCAAGCCAGGACATCAGTTTCTTGACTAGAACCAAAGGTTGTCATAGACAAGCTTCTCATAAAATTCAAAGAACCAATGCCTAAAGGTTGCTCAGACGTTGTCCCAAGGCAGGGGGCCAAGTCCACGACTGATTCAGTGTGAAGATTCAGCATCTAGTTGCTTGTAGTCATTGCAGACATCGTCACCAAGAAGTGTTGAAATTGCATCTGTTACAGTTGACTGCTCCTTTATACATTCTGAACTTTGCTGAAACCAATCTGATTCAAGTAATGCATCAGGCCTCGTGAAAGGCACATCATTCCCAAGTTCATAGGTCCCTATGCTTGGACCTGAAATCAGTTCGACCGCTTCTAACTTCACATTGATGCCTACAACAGCAGTACAAGAGTAAGTTTCCTTTCAAAGTTATAGAGTCATTCGGTAAATGGTACAAGAGAAAAAAGAACACTGGACACCAACACAAGACTTAAACGCTTACCTGCCATCTCATCAACGGTTGAGGATGCAACCAATGAACCACTTGCAGGAGGATTGCATTCACTGAAGATAGATCCAGGAGACTGGCTGATGGAACTAAACCACTCTGTCTCGCATTGATTCATGACCAAACGGTCCATTGCCTCACCAGGCACCACAGAAGAGTGTGTACTACTTTCACAAGACTGATTCTTTGAGTTGCTTAGTGCATGGGCCTCATGAATTATCGCCTGTAGAAGTCCACTGCCTTGGGGTGAAGAGCGATCAGCTTGAGCAGGCATTGCCGGAGGAGACTGCATCAAAGTCTCAACAATCTCCAGAGGCAGTGGCGGTGATGTGCTTGTGTCCAACTTGTCAAAGATAGTATAAGGATATTGGAATGAAGGGAGCTCCAACTTTACCTCATCGAGAGGTTTCGAAGCAGAGAAATTGCCATGCAATAGGGCATGAGTGCCTAGGTTCATGGTCCCTAAAGGAGTTGTGCTCCTTCTGGTTGGATCAGGATCAGATGGAAAACTTAAAGAGAATGGCCTTTGCACCTTTTCGAAGGTGTCATTCTGGAACTGATTGAAAGGGGGATCATACAGAAATGAACCAGTTGTCCCAACTTGAAAACCGGGTATAGTATCATAATCATGAAACCGCTTGGCACGATGAGTTGGGGGAGTTTGGAAGTTATAACCTTGAGAGGCTCCAAAACCTTGGCCAAGAATGTTGGTCATGGGTATATCGGGAAAGGAAGGTGTCAGAGATAAGGCCTCTTGAGCAGCTTTAATGCCGTCAAATGAAACAGGAGGTATGTCAATGCCACCAGCATGCAAGAGACCCTGATGACCAACGTTAAGTCCACCACATTCGCTGAAACTTTGGTTCTGCCGGTTGTTATTTGCAGTTTGCAGATTCACATCAGGAGGATAAAGAGGCAAACCTGCTCTCTGGAGTCTCTTTAAGCGGGTATTCCAGTAGTTCTTAATCTCATTATCTGTTCGGCCAGGCAACTAAAACAAACATCGGGACACAAGAAGAAGAAAAGGAATTTAAACACGACAACAGGAAGTAAGAAGACCACAAGGAAATGAAAAAATAGTTGAAACTTCGGAATAATGTTTTCATAGTTTTGACTACTATTCTGTTCCGGAATAAAAAAGTTACACTCAAGAAAATGACAGCTACCTGTGCAGCCATTCTAGCCCACTTATTGCCCATTCTAGCATGCAGCTCAACTATCAAAAGCTCTTCTTCAGGTGTAAAAACACCTTTTTTCAGATTGGGTCTCAGATGATTTGCCCACCTCAAGCGACAGCTTTTCCCGCAGCGAAACAGGCCTGAATGCCTTTGCACTGCATTCCAGTTTCCCTCTCCATGCTTTTTTACATATTCAATCAGAATGGCATCCTCTGCAGCCGTCCATGGTCCTTTTTTGAGAACTACACCTCCTGAAGTGCTGCTGCCTTCATCAATTGATGGTGAATCATTTTGATCCTTTGCGAGATAAAGATCCTCACTCTCATTTGTCTCTCGTCCCATGTGTCTTACCATACCTACAGCCCAGTTATTCTGTTAGGGAAAAGATATATAAAAATCATACTAGGCAAATATTTACAGGAGAAAAGGATTAGCTTATTGACAGATCAGCCATATTAACATTTAATGAGGCTAAGTTTAAGATCAATATGAACCATCAATATAGGGAATAATCGCTAAATATTATACAGTGTGACAAGGATGACAAACCAAAATCCCAGGTTAAGCAAGTCAAAAGAAAAGCAAATAGATAAACAAGCATATGTTCAAAATACCACGTATATCAGCAAAAGGTCAACACTCAAATCCATGTATGTAAAGAAATAATTGTTTAACTTGCAAATCTTCTTGGATGAAACTCAAATCAGTGCCATACAAATCTTCAGCACATCAAGTATCATCAAACATCACTGAGATGGATCAAAAGTAGAATAAGACAAATTTAGACCCGGAAAAACATGTTGAAGATCTATAATTCTAAACAGTTTTGAGTTACACTTCGCATATTCTCACAAAAAATTGGAAGATGAAAAATAAAAAGTTGTCCACAATAAACACATAGCTTCATAATTGATATAAACGTAGAATAAAACACCTATCGACCTGAAAAAGAATGCTCAATGTTTACGATTGACAATAGTTTTGAGTTACAGCTCACATTTTCTTAGAAAATGGAAGATGGGAAATCAAACTTTACCATAACAAGAAGGTACTTCATAATCGAATGCGTTGAGAACTCATGAGATTTCTCAAATCAAAGAGAAAGAACAAATGAACAAAAGACATCCTTATGGATCCCATCCATTAGTTCACAAGACCAAGCATTCCAAAAGATAAGCATTTGACTCCCAAGATCAAAACCACATGCACTGCAAACCCATTAAAGAATTAGGGCCCAAAATTGACAGAATAAAAACTCAAGCCACTCAAAAACAAAATATAGTTAAGCTTCATAAATCCAGAATTCGGCGTCCTCAGGTGTATCAAAGAGACAAGAGGACAGAAAAATTAACACAAACAAGAACGAGCTCCAAAAGACCCTCCCATTTGATCATGAAAGTGGAAATTTAACCAAACTGCAAGCTCAAATCCTAATTCCAGAGCTAATAGAGATACGAATTGAGCTAAACACTAAAGATCCACAAAAGAGATCCTCCCAAGATAACAAATCACAACACCCACAACAGAAAATTAGCGGGAAAGCCAATACAATACAAAGGAACAAAGACAGACCTAACCCGTCTAGAGGTACCACACATCTGATCCCCACACCACAAATGGCCAAAGAGGATAATCACAAACCTCCAAACTCAAGAGGATTCGGGTCCCCATGTTCCCAAAAGCCAGCCTCCGACCGATTTAGACGCATAAGGAATCCGAGAGAGAGAGAGAGAATTCGCCGAAAAACAAGGGATACCACCGATATAACGGGACGAAGAAAACCCTAAATCCCTACAGATACAGTGTGTGCGCATGTGTGAATGTGGGCGTATGGAGAGAGAGAGAGAGAGAGAGAGAGAGAGAGAGAGAGAGAGAGAGAGAGAGAGAGAGAGAGAGAGAGAGAGAGAGAGACGAGGCCTGAGGGCTTGCCCAAGCACTCGGCGAAGACTAAATCAACGGGAGCCGCACCAGCCCACCCAGTAAAAGCCGGGCAATCGCTCACCCCTTTCTCTCTCTCTCTCTCACTCTTCTTCCTTTTCTGTCTCCACAACACGGCAGCCATAATGTCACACAAAGTTGCATCTAATGATCAACGGCAGCTAATTAATAAGAGAATTTTCAGAACGTTTATCCTCAAACCCAAAATGCTAACCTATGCTCGCTTTTTCTTTTGCAAACTTTAAATTATTTATTAATGGTTTTCTGTGTGCTTATTATGCCTTTTTAGTGTTTCGCTCCACCAAAGATCTCTCGGCCAATAGGGACTTCACTTGTTGGCAGCTAGCTAAGCCTGTTCTGGATTGTTCCTCCTTGATCCCTACATCGCCCTTTCATTTTATGGGGTTCCTTTTCTTCTGTTTACTTTTTGAAATGGCTAATGCTTCTTCCTATTTTCGGAATAAGGTAAAGGTATTATTTTGGCTTTGGCTAATCTGCTTCTCGTGATAAAAGTTTAAAAAGAACAATGTCTTGGCTTTCAAAGGTTATTTAAGATTTTGTTTCTTTCTAGAGCCAGACGAACCCTAGTTGGTTGCTCACTTTAGCTGCTACATGTTATTGAATGTCTCTTACCGCCAAGCTAAACCTAGTTGAGTTAGATAAATAAACTAAAAGGAAATGACCCTTGCTTAAGGATTTTAGGCGTGAAAAAAGAAAAGATGACCAAGAGGGCTTTCAAAAATCGAACTAGTTAGTCTTCACCATTCTCATGTTTAGCTAAACGATTTAACAAACTTGCATGTAAAAGAGGCACTGACGAACGATGGGGGACGTAGTTCATAAATATCCATATGCTAATGTATCTATTTACTGAAAGCATATGTCACGATATAAACCGAATAAAGTTATAGTTTGTAAATTTACTTGTAAAAACTTAGGGACGGCATATTGGGTGATTGGTTTACATCATCATTAGTATTTGCTTAACATTAATAAAAAACATTACCACTATGTTCACTAAACGACCATTCCCTCTCTTGTGGCTTGCACTTATTAAGCTAAATCATCCTTCTACTGTTATTGAGAAACAACCTTCTTGATTTGACCAAGTGTTGTGAGACTCTCTTAACGCAAAGCATCTTCTTTCCACCTGATCAAGTACGTCTTCATATTGCTAAAGAAGAATTATGTTAAGCAACAAATCTTGCATCATTTTCTTGGTATACTTCTAAACAAGTTTATCAATGTCAAGGAAGATTACCATCATCGATATTTAGGGATGTTCATGGAGAGGGGATCCCAAGTTCCCCATAGGGACCCGTCTCAAATGGGGCAGATTTAGTGAGTGGAAACGGGGATGGGGAGAGTAAGCAAATCTCTAACGGAGATCGGGATGGGGAAGGGGACGGGGATAGGGATAGGAGGTCCCTGACCCGCAAACCCGGCTCAGATCCTTCATCTAATTGATTCCATAAAGTTAGGCCCATCTAAAATAAAATAAATTATAAGAGAATAAATAAAAGAAAGTATTGTTTCTTTTTTTTGAATTAGTGAGCTCGTCTTCATTCCCCACATTTCATTCATAGCAATATGTTCCAATTTAGATGCATTTCATTTCATTAGCTTCAACCTATGTTTGAGCATCATTCTTTTCTCTTACAGACTTCCGTGGGACATGGGGATAGGGCGGTTTTGGTCCCGTCACAGGGATGGAGACGAGGAGGAGGAGACAAGGTTATGAAACAGGACTGGGGGCAGGGACTTTGATCCCCATCCCCCCCAGTTCCGTGAACATCCCTCTGATATTGATGACAATGACGAATTCGTATAGCTATTAATGCAGGTAATGTTAGCGAGTAAATTGACAATTATTAATATTGATATTGGTGAAAGATAAGAATATATCGATGTTGATGATAGTATTAATCCATGTAGCTATTAATGTAGGAACTTCCTTCATCGTAGTAAAATATGTAACTCGAGTAAAGCCATCTAACAAGTAGTCAACATATCAAAATTAGAATTTACGAAATTTACCTTTAAGCAATTATTTATGACCAAGATAGTTAGTTGGTTATTCAGAACTAGTGGGCAAGAGGTCAACTATTGTTGGGGTTTCTCAAACAATCATCCCATCTCACGGATATAATGTAGAAAGCAAGTTGTCTTCCTTGTTTAACACGTTTGTCACCCTATTAGTTTGCTAAAAATGCATCATGAATTTTTATAAGGTTGTATCAAACTAGTTTTAACCTATAATAATATCTCATTATATAAACTTTTCATTCTCTGCTATAAGACACATCTTCACTCATTTTAGTGGTCTAAGTTTTCTTAAGAGATATTTTTTGAATCTAACTTAATGCTTTGCGAATTACTAAATTTAGAAAGTCAAAAACTTCATATTAGTATCATGTGGTTTGCTGAAAATCTATTTTGGTACCTTATATTTTACTTTTTATCACTTAAAGGACATAAATTTTAAAAACTCATAACTTTGGTATCATGTCAATGATGCCCTTAGCATGGGTGTAACGTGATTGACAAAGAATATATATATATATATATATATATATATATATATATATATATATATATATATATATATATATATATATATATACACATATATCTTGTCAATAATAACTTGATGCAAATGTTAGTATCATGCTAAATCTTTAGTTTAGTATCATAAAAAGTCATTTTCGTACCTTGTAGTATCTTAAACTCCAATTTTAGTACAAAATTATTAATATAAACTAATATTTGCATACAAATTAAATATTTAAAAGTGAATCAACATTTAAAATTTAAGTTTATTGATGCATGTTATAATTAAGAAAAGTTCATTAAAATGTTCAAACACAGATTTAAAAGTAATGTGTAATAATAACTTTACTTTAGATGTTAATTACTAAATAAATTTTATTTTATTTCAACATTTAATTGTTAATTGGAATTAGTAAAATTAGTTTACCAATAAACCAACTAAAGTTAGAAAGCATGAAAAAATACATTCTATATTAATTATATTAATATATTAAAAATTAACTTTTTAGGCTATTGAATGTTAAGTATTAAATATTTATTTTATAAATTTAATTCATATCATTAACATGAACTTAACTTTGATGCCTATCTAATTAATAGTCTTTAACATCAACTCAATCGACTTAAATATTAATTTTCATGGTCATCAAAATTTAAAAGTTATTACCATATAGATGATTATATGAAAAAATTAAGTGATGAATGTTAATTATAAATTAATAAATAATATTTAAATAAAATCATGTTTTGATACAAATTTGAAACTTATTTAATTATAATTTAATTAATAAAGTTATTTTATAATAAATATTACTTTATTTTAAATATTTAATCTTTATTTAAATATTAATAATTTGGTACTAAAATGGATTGAAAATATTACAAAATACTAATGTGATATTATAGGGTACTAAAGTAAAGATTTAGCATCACACTAACATCAACATTGTATCGACACTTAGTCAATGTCATGTCAAGACGGTTGTGAGTACCATGCTAGATGTGCCACATCAGCATTGACATCATATATATATATATATATATATATATAACATCAATACCACATTAGCAGTAGTATTATGTAAGCTTTCTCCGTCAACCACATCAAGCTCCATGTCGACATTGTTAGTGATGAGTTTGAACCACAAGATCTCAAAGCATACATAATTCAAATACCAAAGAATACGGAGCCTTTGTCTTCCGTTTGTGTATAAAGAAAACATGTTTCCTGATATGGAGACGTGGTCCATCCTTATAAATGTTAGAAGTAACTCTAACAAATGAAGTAAGCATAAAGGCATCTACCACGCAAGGATCAGCTCTCTTGAGGGTGTCTGCTGCTGTGTTTCCTGAGTTCCACATCAAACTCCATTTTCAGTAATATGAAGTTTTTCCTTTATAAATTTGTACGTTTTCCACTTTGGAGAACCTCCATCCATACCATCCTGGTATTAAGATATTGAGACCTACATCATATAATAGAATAGCATAATACTACAACTAAGTACTTAGATATAATTCGTGTACTCTTATTGTTTTTCCATTTGTATGTTATGAAAGTTTTATATTTTTTTTGGTTTTTCTACTCTTAAAGCATTTGTGGTAATGATGATGAAGAGTGTCACATCACATTGAACTTTATATGGTTTATTTGTTACCATATGTTGTAATGGGAGAAAGTAGCATTTTGCATCTACAATGATTATGAGATAAGTTTTCGAATTTTATGAGCCTAATTGAAGTATTCTACTCTTAAATCGGACATGCTTCTTTACCAAGAATAACAAGACTAATAAATATCCTTGATGTTGTCAAAACTCACCTTCTTTCTTAAAGAGTATATAGTTTTCCAAATAGGTAGATACGAAAGTTAAACCTTCTCCCGTACAAAGTGTTCTTGGCAACATATTTTTTAGTTGTCATGGAGTTTTTATTATATTTTATTAGCATTTAACAATAAATAATAAAGTTTATGTTTTGTTGTCTTCTTTCAGCAGATGGGAATTTCTTTGTATCTATGTAAGTGTTCACCACCTAATCACTCAAAGTTTCGTCTAGCGTAATAGACAAATTCTCCAATTATCTGAAGTGTCTCTCTCTCATCTCCTAATCAAGTACATACTTTTTTCATTAGGACTACTTCTTAAAATTTGCTTGTTATATTTTGCATTATTATCCATGGGGTTTTGAAGCACTATAGTTGGTAAACTGCGAGAGAACTCTGATTTTTAAACATACATCTTTCAAATTAAAATCGACTCCTTAAGAAAACCCATTTTCAACTTGTTTTGAACTTTTAGTCGAGTTAACAAGTTTGCTTGTTTGGCTTCCCATAAAAACTCATTTATGACTTATATTTGTCTATACATATCAAAACTAGAAAAGAAGTTAATATGCATTAAATTATGATTGAAGTACTACTTTATAGGAAATTAAACATCTGACAAATATGTACATGTAAGGTATAGAGCATCGTTTCCTTGCCCTTTTATTTTGAATCACCATATGAAATATTCAAATCACATTCACTGATTGCCATTAAAATTATGACCTTATACCTATTTCTACGATTTTTGGTTTAACTACAGTTTTACCATATATTGCACTTGACAAGTCATTGTCAATAGCATTCTTTTTGGATAGATAAGTTTGGATTTGGTAAGACTCTAACCTTTTGAGAAATTATACTATGACCCATAACAACGTGAAAGAAATAGGGAACTTGCATCATTATCCTGTTATTGTTAGGAGTTTAACTAGAAAAATAAATCAGGTTTTTGCATAGCGCAAGCTAGCCTAGAATTTTCTTTTACAGAAAGATCAGTTCTAGGTTATTTAAGACGATCCTTATTATTTAACATGATACACAATCAGAAAATGGCAATATAAGTTCAACATAAACATAAATGGCTGTGCTTATTACTATTTTAATAACAAGTTTAAAGTAAATATAAAGAGTTTGTAACTATTAATATTTCAATTGCAATTAGAAAAATCATTGATGAAAAATACTAGCATATTTAAGTAGGGTAGTTAATTATCAACTTTCGTCGACCCACCATTTTAAATAACGTATAAGAACAAATTTTCGTTGATGTGAATGACTAAAGTGATCCTATTGTAGTAAATTGAGTGTCTGTTAAATGGTAAGGGCCTCATAATGAGAGAAAATTGAAGATTTTGGAAAGATGGGGACATCCTAATCGATCCCCACACGGTATCCCTTTGTAGTTTATCAATTGCTAAAGGGATGTTAATTTCAGACCCCTCCCAAACCTAGCCCAGAAAATCCAGGTCGTGCCTGGGGGTTTAGCCACTCATGGGTTGGGTTACGCTAATAACCCAACATAAGTGTGACTTCATATAAATATAAATGTAAATATAATATGTATTATTTTATAATCAGGCTAGGC
The DNA here is from genome assembly GCA_036023115.1 of Brasenia schreberi. Taxonomy (NCBI): domain Eukaryota; kingdom Viridiplantae; phylum Streptophyta; class Magnoliopsida; order Nymphaeales; family Cabombaceae; genus Brasenia; species Brasenia schreberi. The sequence goes on from JAYKKT010000016.1 coordinate 1,450,984, forward strand.
CTAGGTTTTCAAAACTGACCTAAAGAAGCAAAAGGGTTCGAGTAGGATCAACCTGACCCTGACCCCAAACCTGGGACGGCCCGACCCATCCCGGACCTGTTGACCCGATTTGCCACCACTAGTGGTTTCAATAATCATGCACGGAGACGGGTGTTATCCACACAACTCAAATGAATTACCAAAATCGAGCCTTATATAATACTAAGGGGGGTTGCTAGATCGATTCTTAGAACCAGCTTCGGGTGGAGTCATAGATATATGTAGGTAAGAAGTCTAGGTTTATATATGGTAAAAGAAACTTAGGGTTTGTCACTTTCCCCTGTTAGTTCACGTTGGTTTGTTTATAGTGTTGCCACTCTCTCATATCCAGCACAATGTAGTCGTATAATTTGGCATCAAACCTTACAACTTGGGATGGAGACACCAGAAAGCTACGGTTGGGACGTATAAGATGGGAGTGAATTCTTGAGAAATAAGAATTCTTAGGATTATGAATCCCCTACTAGTAAAAATCTGGGCATTTCCGGAGGTTGGCGGTCTGGACTGCCAGACCAAGTTCACAGGAAAAAGTAGCAACAATCCTCCAACATAAGTGCAGAACTGGCAGAAATACTCTACCATCCCTTAACCGTCCGAAAAAGGTCATTTCTAGCAGATCTTCAACTATCATAAATGTTTGAAAGAACCATCGAAAAAAGTTTTCTCAGAAATAAGGAAACGGTCAGAAAAGAAGTGCTTATGCGGGGTTGAACCGCCAAAATATCTCGGGAGTTATCCACCGGAAACATGCTTCCACAAATACTCCGACTTTTTTAATCTATTAAAGGTTTTTATTAAGAATATGATTACATCACATACACCTAGTATACTTCCCGTTCGGAGTAATCGTGGAAGCATATTTTCGGCAACTAACTCCCGAGATATTTATCAAAGGTTTTTTTTTATTAAGAATATGATTACATCACATACACTTAGTATACAATATCAAATAATCATAATACAATTTATCTTGCAAAGTAATATATCTAAATAAAGCATCATGCAAATAACTAAAGTAACAAATATTGATAAAGTTTTCACAGTTAGCCATTTATATACCAAAGTAACAAGGATATACAAATGTTGTATGGATTGAAAGCATAACCAAATAGATAGGCCAATATAAAAACAAGTGTGTACCCTATAGGCTGAATATAAGTTGTCCAATGTTTATCTTTAAGAAAATTCTAATGTTTGGAGGTTGCAATCAATCATCATTAAAATTTCTTGTATTCTATGATTCCTATAATAGCACATTGAAATATCATAGAGAGATACGAATGATCACCATTATTAAAGTAATATTGATCATGTGATACATGTATATTGAATTGTCAAACTGAAAAATAAACACATAAATATCAAACTTGTCCACAAGTTACTCTAAGTAGAAGAATTAATATTTAATTAATAGAACTACTTTAAATGGGAAGAAAATCTACTAAATAAGTGAACAGTTCTTACGATGGATAAATAAGAAATGAATAAGTTAAGAACCAGACATAATACATAACAAAATAGTTAGAAATAGATACAACAACAACTAAGCCTTTTCCCATACTAGACGGGGTCGGCTACATGGATTCTTTGTTTCCACAGATCCCTATCGTATGCCATGTTAGTAGTTAACTCGCAATAAGCTAGATCATTCTTTATTGTTTCTTTCCAACACTTTTGTGGTCGTCCTCTACCTCTTTTAATACTTTCCAAATTTAGTTTTCTAACCTTCTTACAGGTTCTTCTTTTGATCTTCTTTTTATATGTCCAAACCATCTTAAACGATATTCTCTCATTTTATCCTCTATTGGTGTCACTCCTAATTTGTTTCTAATAACCTCATTATGTATATGGTCTTTTCTTGTATGACCATTCATCCATCTCAACATCTTCATTTCTGTCACAGACATCTTTTGTACATGTTATGATTAACTGCCCAACACTCATAACCATAAAACATGGCTGGCCTAATTATTGCTCTATAATATTTACCTTTTAACTTTAATGGTATCTTCTTATCACAAAGAATACCTGATGCTCCTCTCCATTTTAACCAACCAACATTAATTCTATGCGTAACATCTCCATCAATTCTTCCATCACTCTGAAAAATTGACCCTAGGTATTTAAAACTTTCCTTTTGGGGGATGCAATGTGTGCCAATTTTAATTTTTATGTCCTCTAAGGTAACCAAATGATCAAACTTACATTCCATATATTCTGTCTTTGTTCTACTAAGTCGGAGGCCTTTGCTTTCTAATGTTTCCCTCCATAGTTCCAATTTTCTATTAACTTTTTCCTTAGACTCCTCCACTAATATAATGTTATCTGCAAATAACATACACTAAGGTACTTCATCTTGAATATGTTTTGTTAACTCATCAATCACCATTATAAATTAGTATGGACTTAAAGTTGATCCTTGATGTAACCCAATATTAACTTCAAAGAAGTCTGTCGTTCCTTCATGAGTCCTCACACATGTTTTTGCACCATCATACATGTCTCTTATAAGGTTAATATATGTCAATGGGATACCTCTTTTTTTCAAAGTTCTCCAAAGAACCTCCCTCGGTACCCTATCATAAGCTTTTTTTAGATCTTAAATATCATGTAAAGGTCTTTCTTTTTTGCTCTAAAATGTTCCATAAGACGTCTCAAAAGGTGAATTGCTTCAATAGTAGATTTGCTTGGTATGAATCCAAATTGGTTCTCTGTTGTACTTGATACTTGTCTTAACCTACGTTCGATAATTCTTTCCCATAATTTCATAGTATGGCTCATTAACTTGATACCTCGATAATTCACACAATTTTGAATGTCTCCCTTGTTCTTATATATGGGTATAAGTATACTTACTCTCCATTCCTCGGGCATCTTTTGGTTTTTCCATATTTCATTAAATAGTCTTGTGAGCCAAGTGATTCCTATTTCTCCTAGTATTTTCTAAACTTCTATAGGAATATTATATGGTCCTACCGATTTACCACCCTTCGTATGTTTAAGAGCCTCTTTGACTTCATCCTTTTGAATATGTCAGTAGAAATTATGGTTTATATACTTTTCTGATTTGGCTAACTCTCCTAAGCTAATACTACCATCTTTATTTTCATTAAAAGGATTATAAAAATAGTTTTTCCATCTATTTCTTATATCATCATTTGTCACTAGATTTTTTTCATCCTCGTCTTTGATGCATCTAACATAATTAAGATCTTTAGTTTTCTTATCTCTAGCCCTAGCTATCCTAAAAATATCTCTCTCACCCTCTTTTGAGTTGAGTTTTTTATATAAGTCCTCCCAAATTTTAGCTTTTGCTTCACTCACGGCCTTTTTCGCTTCCTTCTTTGCTTTCTTATAAGCCTCTAAAGTTTCACTAGTTTTCTTAACATAATGTAATTTGTAACATGCCCTCTTTGTCTTGATTTTATTTCGTACTTCACTCCACCACCAAGCTTCTTTTTGTGCTGATACACCTCCCTTAGATATCCCTAACACATCTTTCGCCACTTTCTTAATATATATAGCCATATTGTTCCACATATCATAGGGTATACCAACATAATTCTAAACATCTTCTCGAAGGACTTTCTTTTTAAATATATCTTCTTTCTCACTTTTGAGGTTCTACCATTTAGTTTGAATAGCTCGATGCACTCTTTTCTTCTTTGTCTATTTTTTTATTTATAAATTCATAACTAAAAGTCGATGTTGGGTGGTTAAGCTTTCTCTTGGAATTACCTTGCAATCTTTACAACACGCTCAATCTCTTTTTCTACAAATAAAGTAATCAATTTGTGTTTGTGATAAGCCACTCTTATAAGTAATTAAATGTTCATCTCGTTTTTTGAAGATTGTATCGACTATAAAGAGATTAAATGCCATAACAAAATTTAAAATCTCTCTACCTTCCTCATTTATACCCCCAAAACCAAAGCTTCCATGAATCCCTTGATATTCTAATGCCTCTTTACCGACATGTCCATTTAAGTCTCCTCCTAAACAAATCATCTCCCTTTGTGAAATCTTTTGAATCACCTTATCTAACTCTTCTCAAAAAACTGTCTTTATACTATCTTCTAGTCCTACTTGGGGTGCATGAGCACAAACTATATTCAAAACCTCTGCTCCTAACACTAATTTCAACGTCATGATTCGGTCACCATATCATTGTAGGTCTACTACACTATCCTTTAAATCTTTATTTATGATAATACCAACTCCGTTTCGAGCCTTTTCTTTACCTGAATACCATAATTTAAAACCTGTATCCTCTATCTCCTTTGCTTTTTCTCTAACCTATTTTGTCTCTTGTAAACATAGAATATGAATCTTTCTTCAAATCATAGTATCTACCACCTCCATTAGCTTACCGGATAATGTTCCGATATTCCAAGAACCAATACGAATCTTATTATCTAAGACTAGCTTCCTTACCTGCCGCATCCGTTCATAATCAAAATGCGGAGACCCTCTCTGAAAATTTTTCACTACATTCGGGCTGCAATGTAGTGGGACTAACTTCTTTACCCACACCCGTCTATAATGTGGGAACCCTCTCTGTAATTGATTCACTACATTTGGGCGAAAATGTAGTGGCTCTTGCTTACTTATTACTGCATTCGAGTTCTGCAGCACGTCGCTAGGCGGGGACGCCCCAAAGCAATGCTCATAATTTTTGTAATCCATGTTATAAAAATCCGATGAAGTTTTACGCTGGCTGTTGAAAGCCTAATACAACCCTCCTCCTTTATCCGAGCTTGGGACCGGCAATGCAAGGGTGATCTCTTACATGGGCGGAGTTAAAACGGTTAGAAATAGATGCAAAGAATAAATTTGTATTGCATCAATCTCGATTGAATCATGACCCAGGGCCATGTGATCCGAAATTTTTGTAGGAGAATTCAGATTTGTGAATAGAAGTACTAACATCATGCTTCAATCAACTTATATTGATGTTAAGAAGCTTTCAAAGCATATGAATTGAACTTTAATACCTTTAAAAATATGTGTAATCGAACTTTAATACCTTCTTGTCTTATATGTATAATCAAACTTTAATACCTTTAAAAATACATAACAATTGAATTGAAACATGATATAATATAATGTCACTAGTGATGTTATTTGAGGTATCTTGTGATGCCATGTGTGGTATTAGTGATAATATAATTCTTAAAAAAAAAAAATTTATCACTCATTTTTTTTTTCATCCTCGTATTATAAATGTGTCTTATCGTACTAACATTTAATCATCTAAGCCTATGTAATTAAGGCAAAATATGTTTGGGCGTACAGGTTTTTTTTCATCTCCTTCATTACGTTGTCCAAGAATTATTTAATAGGCTTGCTCTTCAAGATATAAACTTAAAAAAGTGATTATGTTTCCTATTAATCACATTCAACTTTCATCAACTTTACCGTTTTGTATAGTTATAACAAGCATTTTACCTTTTTTTTTATACACAAGACAGGCTTTAATTTCCATCCCAGAAAGCAGAAGCACACTAGTCTTTAATGTTGGAGCTTGCTCATAAGGAGGGAAAGTACAACTAGTTGCACTGAATTAACAGTTTCTGGAAAAAGAAGCTATGGCAGTTGATCTTCACTTGACGGCTGCAGGATGTGTGCAACATAAGCAATACTCAAGCTCATAGAGAAGCAGAAACAACAGGTATATTTTGGCAAGAGAAGTAATCAGGAAACCGAACAACAACAGAGTGAAGAATAAAATAGCTGGAGCAGTAATTGGGAAGGTAGCGGTTAAGTAGTGACAAGTTGAGATAGCTCATGAACTCCGCCTTGACAACTTTCAAAACCACATCATACATTTCTTAGTTCATGGGGATTGACAGATAAAGATATAGGTCTCAATAGTACATAATTTTTATTTGTGTACATGACGTAGACGAACATCTGGAATTGACTCTGTGCTTGCACACTAAATTAGGTCATCCTGCTCATAAAACACTCCATTTGTCAAAAATATAAGTAAACAAGTAAGTCTCTCTCTCTATGCACACACACGCATGCATACACATGTTTTCAACCTATATCTTTATACAATCTTCATCCTCATAAACATTCATTAATGCTTTCATTTATGAAGGTAACAATGCGGCATCCGTATAAGTTTGCTAATTGAACCAAACAGGTTGCGGTTGGGCTCGATCTATGACGATCTCCTTCCTGTATAGGAACAAAACAAACATAAGTTAGCTTTATTGATACGCTATATGAGTCGATATAAACAACGCATGTTTGGTTGTATTGACTTGTTTAGTCAATTACATATATATGCATGCAAACAGCCAACAAACATTGGGAAGGTACATTGTAATTAAATGATTAGGTCTTTCAAATTTATAAGAAAGTTGCATCAGAATCAAGGCGTCGACGGATTTTGTAATCGCATACTTGAAGTTTCGATTCAAAATTACATGGAAATGTAGAATTTAAAGTTTAAGAAACAACAGGTGTCCAACTCGTCTAACTCGGTCCATTTTTGGTTTATGTTCAGCTTGGCCGAAACAAGCGAACGAACCGCACATGAAAAAGATCTTGAAATAGATGTAAGCCGTTAATTGGCCCTATTAGCAGCCTACCTGATGAGTCCCGCGAAAACTTGGCACCAATGACACGACACCAAGGGGAAGTTTCCAGGTGATATAAGGTAGAAGGAAGAATCATGCAAAATTTCGGAACACTCGTAAATATGGAAAATGGAGAAGATATAGGATGTACACAAACGCTGCTAAAATATGGCGGATATACGTAGCACAGATTAGTAAAGAGAAACCATTCGTCACACTAAAAATACATGGCCCTTTATGACCATGCTTGCCGTAGCAGGATACGACACGGTAGCAACTCAACATCATGACGAGACTGTTCCACTAGTGAATTTCTCACCACCATTTTAAACGGCGAAAAATGGGAGGTAAATCTCATAAAAATTCGAAAAGTCTTTACAAATTATGTAAGATTTAGTTTAATTAATTTTATATTCAAAACAAAAAAGAGAAAAAGCTTAAATATGGACATCTAAACTTGTTTTGTTCGTGTCCTGTGAAGGGCAAGAGGCGTATATTCCAACCAGATACTCTGATATCAAGCGAGACGGTTTATGAGGCTGCCTGCGAATGAAATCGGCCGAGCCTTAAAACAGCAAAGCCAGCGAGAAACCCCAAACACCGGTTGGCGGGGAGGTCACCAAAAAATCAAGACCCGACGTGCTTATACTTACGAGACTGCTTAAACTTGCCGGACTCGGACTCCATTTCCTTAACGACACAAACGACAAATTGGAAAAGCAAAATTTTGAAATAAACGTGGCATCCTGCGGCTTACTTTTTTCGTCACAGCGGTAATTACGGAAAGTCATAAATTTTCGTAGGTATAAACGGAGAGGGAGAACGCGACCTGCAATTTTCTTCCTTCACCAAAGTAGATCAAGCGCTCCGTTTCTCCTCCTCCCGCGCTAAGAAAGAACCGTGCCCTTGTTTTCCTCTCTCGCAAGATTTCTTGGGCTCTCCGATCTCCACAAATCGATCAGGAAAGGGGGACGGGAAGAATCTTGCGCAATCTGAGGCTGACGGGTTCTCGTGTCTCTCCCTTTGCCTTGTAAGGATTCTTCTTGTTCTTCTTCTTCGTGCATAATTTGATCTGAGATTTACTGGAGGTAACGAATCGACAGTTTTTTGCAGTCTAGGTGGTGCTCATTCTCTAGTTCTGTTGATGTGTTCCATGCACGAGTGATTAAAATCGGTTGAGATATTTGGTCACTTGCTTTTCTTTCTGTTGTGACTTGTTCGTGCATCGTCGCCTCTGACGGGACTGTGAGCTCCATATTGTGACCGGAAATGGGGTCCGGTTGACTGGATCTGTTTCTGTTCCATCAATTTCCTCTCTCCCTCTCTCTCACACACAAACACAGAATTTGCACGTTTGTACCGTTTGGACGAATGCCACTTTTTTCAGATAATACATCTCTTCTTGTTTTAAGTCCAAAATCCTCTTGTTTGCTCTTCAGAGACATACCATTGTCTATCTATAGACGGCCTGCATAATAAATGGAATACATTTTGGACCAATATTTTCGTTTTTGTTGCAGAGGATTGTGCCCATAGAAATAAATAGATGGCGACTAGTGCAGTCACAAGATTATTGCTGGAATACGGCTGATGAAGGGTTTTTTGCACGGTTAGCCAATTATAGCGGTACTTTGATGCCCAAAACTCCATTGTTTGTCGTGCATTTTGTTCCGATGATGTTAATAAGGCGAGCATGGCGTTTAAAAGGTGAAAAGCAAGGACTGTCATGCGTCAATGTGTAACTCAAAAATAGAGACCACTGTTTTGATTGGAGTTCTTGCTGAAAAGTGGCCACTATTTGAATTTTGGACCTAACACTTAATGGAGTAGTCAATCTATCTTCTTCCATTTTCTGTGATCAATTGCATCTCTTGCTCTCATCAGGCTTTTGATTGGATTTTTTAAATTTTAATTCAATTGTGACCCTTTTCAGTTGGCTCATTATCAGTAATACCCCTTTCAGACAATTACTGTAGACAATTTGAAGCATGCATGGAATATCTGAAAGGTCTCCATTAACCTGGAAAACATTGTTCCCACATTTGCTTGAGTGGTGTTCTCTTTTCCATGAATCGTAGTACCGAGGTCCGAACCCATGAATCAAGAGGCACTTACTATCCTGACCTGGTTCTATTTGCATTTGGATTTGCCACATAGGCTATAGACAAATGAGTCCAGACATGCTTGGGATTGTGGTCTTAGAAGCTTGTCACATCATGATATTTGAGGTACTTTCAGTTTTCAGCTAGGCATTATTTCACAAGTTTCATTCCAAATGATCATGTTTGATAACAGTGACTTGCTGACGCCATCATTGTTGTGTAAGTATATCTTGAATCGTTACATGTTGTTGATTGGTGTTTTGTTGGATTTCAGGATTGCTTGGAGGAATTCATCTTGTGCCAGACTCATTCTTTTGTTGCAGCCTTTGAACTGTAGCAGTCTTTAGGCCTTCTTGCTTGATCTTCCCTTTTGAATTTGCCCATAATACCATGGCAAATTTTATATGGAAAGCTATTGCAAAGAGACATTCTGTCACATACATTTGTATATAATACAAAATTTATTGTGATATATGTATTCTCATCAGCTCTTCATGTGGTCAGCAATGCAATAGTTTGAATTTAAGCCAGGAGAAATTGCAAATCATTTAATAATTTCTGTACATATTCTTCTTAGCAGTGTTGTCTGATGCGTATTGTATCGTGTATCGCTGGGCTCCACGATACGGGCATATCGTATCGTATCGTACTTTAATATTAAAATAATACGAAAATTATTTAAAAAATCAAGAAAATTAGTAAAAATCCAAAAAAAATCTGGAAAAATCTGATAATTGCTTTAAATTCATATAATGCAAAGTTTAGCACAGATTGAACATTCAACATTGAACAATTGGATCCAAAATTACATATTTTGAAGCAAAAAATGAAATACATTTACATTTTACATATTTTAATTTGTATTAGGATTATTAACTAAATAATCTTCATCTTCTACTTGATAAAGATTCAAAGTTTCTCATCACCTTCTGCTTTAAAATGAAAATCTTCATCTCCTTCGTGATGTTGTTGTACTTCAAATTAATTCATGCAATGTCTTCTTCGGTTAGGAGTGCATTTTCTTTATTATCTTCCATAATCCACTCATCTAATATATCAAAATTAACAAACTGCTATCTTTGTACATGTAGTTGTCATATTTGCTAATTTTCATATGTGAGCAAAACAATAAGCTCAATTTCTTTGATTATTGACTCTATGACACCTCAGTGATGTGATATTATTACTTGACGATATCCCTTTTTCTCTTACAATTAGCTTTTTAACTAATGCTCGAGCTTCATTTCTCACTTCACAGACTGAGTTAAGCCTCACACACGTTGATCATGTTCAACTCAATGGAAGTCATGGAAGGTGAACCCTAAAATAGTGAAGTTGTGAAATGCCCACTCAATGAATCGAGACAACCAAATGTTTTTAATTGTTTGCGATCTCATGAAATTAGAAACTGCGAGGAGAAATATACCTAAAAGTTGGCAACAAAAAGAAAATGATTTTGTCACAATTTTTATTTGTTTATAAATTAATTTTATTTAATAAATAAAATTATAAACCCAAATTACAAGCATAGGGAAGTGAAGAGAGGCCAGAAACTTGTAAAAAAAAATTAAATTTTTTTTTTGAAAAAAAAATTTTGAAAAAAAAAATTTTGAAAAAAAAAAATTGAGCGTATCGTACGATACGGTATCGTACGTACGGATAACACTGCTTCTGAGAATGCTTCTGAGAACTAAGTGTCTGCATATAGGCAACGCTGAATGGTGGATACTTACTTAATAACTTGACTGTTGGAAAATCGATCTCTTTTCTAGTCAATTGAGGGCCTTGCACAACTTGAAGCACTATGTGAAAGGCTGTATAATTCACAAGATTCAGCTGAAAGGGCTCATGCAGAGAGCACACTAAACTGTTTGTTAGTAAACACTGATTATATCTCACAATGTCAATACATTCTAGAAAATGCAGCTTCTCCTTATGCTCTTGTTTTGGCAAGTTCAAGCTTGTTGAAGCAAGTTACAGAGCACAACCTTTCACTGCATCTGCGACTTGACATCAGTAATATTCTTAACTGTGTAGTCCTTCAAAAAAAAAAGTTCTCATCTGTGTAGGTTATGGTTATGTTTAAAGCTATTTGTTTCTCTTGGAAATTTGTAATATCTGCCTTTTGCTATTTGTGCCTGCTAGACATTGGCATGAGTGGAATGAGTATCTGAACTGTGAGATACGTTGCATATTGAGAAGCTAGAATGTTGAGTGACACACTGTCCTTTTTTTTGGGATAAATACACTGTACTATATCCACTAGTCGAAATCCATAGGTATCTATCTGTCTATCTATCTATCTATCTATCTTTCCTCCTGTCATATGTGTTTTTGAGAGAGAGAGAGAGAGAGAGAGAGAGAGGGAGGCAGTTGATTTTATTGCATATGATGGCACAAATAATGATTCAAAAAATTATGCTTGGGGTTCTAGGGGGTGTTGAGAGCCTCTCGTTTATGTACATCTCTTTTCTTTCTGTTGTTTACAAGTTGCATGAACAATTTGTAGACATGACTGTCCTTAGCATCGATATTGTCAGTTTATTGTCTAGAGACTATTGAGAAGTGTCATTTTTATGTTTCTTTTGTGTTTTATGTGACCTGGATATGTGTGGAAGGCCCCATAGTTCATGTGTCAGTATGGGTAATGGAGGTGGGTGGGGGTGCAGGCTGGTACAGGTTATTTACATCGTCACCCAAATGAACCTTCCTTAAACTTTCTGTATTTACCAACTACATACACTGGTGTGAGTAGACACTTGCATCCAAAATATGTATATATTATGTATGTATGCACATATATTTGTACACACGTTTTTATATAATAAGTATATGTGTGCATACGTGCATGTGTCTATGTATATATTCTGTGCTCTAGCATCAGTTCTGGTATAGGCTATAGCCATTAATAAGCTTTGGCAGATCCATTTCTATTTCCTTTTATAATTGTGTTTTCTTAATTGACTTTTAAGGAAACTACTTAATCAACTATCTGGCTACCAGAGGACCTGAATTACAGCCTTTTGTCACTGCATCTCTGATCCAGCTCTTTTGTCGAATTACAAAGCTTGGATGGCAGGATGATGATAGATTTAGGGAGGTTGTCAAAGAATCGATGAACTTCTCGAGTCAGGTGAGGTGAATGGTGAATCCATTGTCTCCATCACAAGATTTTCTTAAAACTGTATTACTGTTATTTTCATTCTTTAAACATTTATGTCATGGCTCACGTGGCTTGTTGCTTACTTGTCCGTGTAGAGTAAAGGAAAGTTCTTTGTTTTTTTTCAAGTTAATATTTTTCATTTCTGTTACCAAGTGTATATTTTCATGTGAAAAAGAAAATACTATTTCGATATCTAGAAATTAAGATGATCATATCTGTCATCTGAATTTGGATATTGATTGAATATCCCACTTGTTCGCATTTGGGATTAAGGTGATCACATCAGTTGATTTTCCACGGTTCTCCCAAATTCTGAATGGAAAATTTCACTATATATTTTAACTATTTTCAGGAAATGTTCATGCTCAAATTCAACCTTTTCCTTTATTATCATTATTATTTGAGTTATATATATGCTTCTTCTTCCTTTTGGATTTATCAGTCAAGGAGACCACTTTTAGGGAGTTGGGACACCCCAGTGTGAAACTCTGATCCTTACGGCTGACTACCCTACCGCGGCGTGGTGGCCAGCCCCTACTACGCCTATAGTGCGCCACTGGCACCTCCAGGTGAGCATTGCTACCACTAAAGGCCTTTAGTAGCGGGTAGCGGTAGCCTATAGTAAGGAATGACACCTGCCACGTGGGAGTCAGGGGGGTCCAAAGAAATTGCTTGCTAAGCAAGTTCAGATGTATGATCCATAATTGAGATGGGTGTCCACCCACTCAATCTACACTTGTACTACAAGTATGAAATGGAAGATATGCTCTCTCTCTCTCATCTCTCTTTTCCCTTAAGGCCCTAACCTTTCTTCCCCCTTTCTCCCCAACCTTACCTTAGGCTCTCCTTCTCTCTCCTATTAGCCGCTTCTCTCTCTCCTTTCTTCTAGCTCTCTCTCTTGCCCCAAACTTCACAATCTATCCTTCTTTCAGAGATCTTTCATCTCATCCATCAACCCTACCCTGTTTTGAGCTACCATCGCTAACCTCTATAGTGAGGGTGAGGTAGCGGCTCTCTAATGCATTGACCCAACAACTCACCACTAGCACTATGATATAACCGATAATATCAACAAAGTTAAACACCAATGATGACAAAGATCTTCTATAAAGCAAATCACCAAACATTTGGTGCACAAGCCAAACCGAATACACAATACAAACAAGTCAAGTGAGCACATCAAAGGCTAATTTATTTTATGTTCAAAATCCTTTATTTATAAAGGATTAATTACAATGAATGTGAGAGAACAAAGGAGCAGTTGCTCCTCCCAACAATTATATTACTAACCATTAGGATGTCTCAATGGCTAGTAATATAGTCGTTGACAATACCTGACCCTTGAAGGCCAGTACTAAAAAGACTTTAAGGTGGTATTGTTGGGCCCTAAAGGCCCCAACAAGTTTATTACATGTTAACACCCCCTCAAATTTGTAGTGTATATATCGAAAGTTTGTTCGACAAAAACATAAATTTAGGGGTTGACAAAGACTTTGTGAAGAAATCTATTGGTTGTAGCTCTGAAGGAACATAACATAAATTCAACTTCTTTTTCGAACATTCCTCCTGAATATAATGGTAATCCATCTAAATGGGCTTGGTTTGTTCATGTATTGTTCGAAACCATATACATGGTACTTTTGTTGTCACAAAGTAATTCTATAGATTTCTCTATAACAACCTTTATGTTTGCTAGTAGTCCAATGATCTATGATATCTCAGTTGCGCTTTAGTGGTTGTAGATGATAGGAACACCTTCTACTACTTCTTACATCTCGAAGAGATTAGAGAATTACCTAAAAACACACAAAACCTAGTGGTGACATCTCACCCCAATCAACAATCAGTATATGATCTTAATTTAAGAAAAGATGATGAGGTTAGAATGATCTCCCTTTCAGGTGTGTCCTTTATATATCTCACAATTCGCATAACACTCATGTGTATGCTGGTGAGAGTGTTGAAATAAATTCTATTCACACGCAAAAAAAATAAAAATCAGAGAATTACAACTTTTATCTTGAAACCACACACAACCACACGTTGTGTATATCTCGGCAGCCTTACTGGTTGCTTCTCAACTTGCGAAGTATGGATTGTAGGATTCCTTTAGGTATTTTCTTAGTTAATATATCTGCTGGTTGATCACATGATCTCATATATGTTAACTGAAATTCTCCAATGTTCACTTTTTCTCGAATAAAATGATGGTTAATCTCTATATGTTGTCCTCCCGTGTTGAACTACATTGCAAGCAATTTGAATAGTTGTCTTGCTGTCACTGAATAAGATAATAGGATTGTCACAATGAATTGTCAGCTCTATTAATAACGATTTCAACTAGTGACCTTCACACATCTCTTGTGCCATGACTCTTTAATGAGCTTCTACAATTGATCTTGTGACCACTGTCTGTCTTTGCTTTTCCAAGATACTACATTTCCACCTACTTTTACAATACATGCTGAATTGAACTTTCTATCTTCTTTAGATCCTACCCAGTTTGTATCTGTAAATGTTTCAATGTTTAGATGTCCTTTGGAGCAAAGTATTCCATATCTTGGGGTTAACTTTAGGTATCTTAGAATTTTATACACAACTTTCATATGATACTTTGACAGTGATGTATAAATTTGCTTACAATACTAAATGCATACGAGATATCAGGGCATGTAATAGTTAAATAAATAAGTTTACCAACTAACCGTTAATACCTCTCAATGTCCTTAAATATTTCTAATCCATTTAATTTAACTAATGGTCAACTTCGATTGAAAGTATACTAGGCTTGCAACCATATTAGTATCCTTTAACAAATCAAGAGTGTACATCGTAAGAAAAATACCTGCCTTAGACCATATAACTTCAATACTAAGAAAGTAATGTAATTTTTCAAGCTCCTTAAGATCAAACGTTTGATGTAGTTTACCTTTAAGCCGTGTAATCTCTTCTTGATCATCTCCTGTAAGGACTATATCATCAACATAGACAATAAGAATATAAATTTCTTTATTTTTCTTTACAAATAAACTATAATCACTTATACACTTTTGTAACCAAGTTTCAATACCCCCTCACTAAACTTCTCAAACCATACTCGTGAGGACTGTTTTAGTCTATATAAAGCCTTTTTTAGATGACACACCATATATTAATTTTGACGATAATCAATTCCAGGTGGTAAAGTCATATAGGTTTCTTCATTCAAGTTGTCTTGTAGAAAAATATTTTTAACATCTAATTGTTATATATCCCATTCTTTGTTTGCCGCCAAACTTATAATCACATGGATGATAGTTAGTTTTGTCGTTGGTACAAAAGTTTCATTGTAGTCTATTCTATAAGATTGACTGTATCCTTTTGCCATCAAATGTGCCTTATATCTTTCAATGCTCCCATCTGCTCGATATTTTATGGTATACACCCATTTATATCTCACTGATTTTCTGTTGGGTGGTAGTGTCACCAATTCCCATGTATCATTTTTTTTAAGAGTAGTTAATTCCTCTTCCATGACTGCCCTCCATTTTGGATTCATATTGCTTGTTTTACACTTTTTGGTATAGATTCAACACAAGCATTTAATATAAACCTTTCAATCATTCTTCTCTTGAATCTCCTTGCTTGATAAGTCAACTTTACTTCCTTCTGTATCACTTTTTGAGTCTTCTTGTATAACTTGAAATAATAGGCAATACTTCTCGTTCCTTAATAGTAGCAGAATCAATTTGTGTTTCTTCATGAGTACCATAATATGATTGGGACTTAAAGAATGAGACATCAAGTGAAACAAAAGTTTTTCGAGCTTTAGGGTCATAACATTTATATCTTTTTTGAGACGGAAAGTAACCAATAAAGATACACTTGATAGTACGAGGATAAGTTTATCTCTATTATGAGTATGAATGTGAACATAAGAGACACAACCAAATACACGAGGTGTTACAAAAAATATCCTTTGGTAAAGGGAGACTTCTCATTTAGCAATCTATTGGACATATGATTTATCAAGAATATAAATGTCAGCACAACTTTTTCCATAAAGATTTAGGAGTATTTGGTCAAATGAGTAATGCTAGAGCAATCTCTAAAATATCTATTTTTGCTCTCTGCTACCCCATTTTGTTGAGAAGTGTATGGGCAAGTGGTTTGATGCATAATGCCGTGATGTTATAGATAACTACTCATTGTCTGAGAGATATACTCCCCTCCATTATCGGAGTAGGAGTTTTTTAATATTTGCATTGAATTGAGTCTAAACAAATTTATGGAAGATAGAAAATATGTGTGACACCTCATTCTTAGATTTCAACAAAAATACGAAGGTGCAACGAGTGCAATTATTAATAAATCACACAAAGTACTGATGTCCAATAAATGATTGATAAGGACTTTGACCTTATACATCATAATGGAATAGAAGATTGTGTTTACTTATTTAGAATGAAACACGAAGATGTTTTACCTTTTGGCATACATTGCATTCAACCAAAATAGAAGAAGGTGGGAGATGTACTAGTCGCCAATGCCATAGTCAGATTGTCTCTTCTTTACTAGCCAAGACTGATGAAGTCAGATGAGTTTGTATATGCATATCTGACTCTCTCAATATATAAAGTCCTATTTTCAAACTATCATGCCCAAAGATCTACCTCATTTTCAGATCTTAAAATACATATCCAGATGAGGAGAAGGTTACTGTTGTATAATTCATAGTCTTAATAAGTGTACTTACAAATAATAATTTAATACAAAAACTAAGTACATAAAAGATAGAATGAATAACCCAAGGATGTCATAATAATCTCTTTTCCAACCATAGATGCATAAGATCCATCTGCAAGTCGAACTTGACTATGATTCTAAACATTTTGATAATCAAATAAGCACTCCTTGCTACCAATCATATGATGAGTAGCTCCTGAATCAATAACTCAATAATCACATAATGAAGAGGTACTTTTACCATGTGTCATAGTAGTTGATGGCTATGTTATCTGTATTGTATCCCACGATACGATACAACCACATGTATCGCTTTCAATAGGTTATTGTGCATGTATCACCTGTATCGTACGACACAGGTGATACGCCCAAGAGTCGAATAGAAACCTGTAGTTTTTGGGCTTTTGTTTGCTTCCTTACTCCTGTGTTCACAACTCCCTAACGCACCCTTCTCCGTCCTTTGTGTTAAAGACTTGAAAGAATAGATGCACTATCATGACAGACAGATGAACAGGTAGGCAAGAAAGGATTTTGTTAAACTTTCTTGTCTACTTTCCTAAATGACTTATGTTTTTGTGATCTATAAACATGTAAGAGGAGAGACATACTATAGAGATCTTAAGGCAAGAGTTTAATAAGGTAATATGCAAGGTTGGGCTAGAGAATGCAGTCCAATTCATTACAAATAATGCAACTAACTATAAAACAGTTATGAAGGAGTTAATAGATACTTATGAGACTTTCTATTGAACACTATGCGCAACCCATTGCTTAGATCTTATCCTTAAGGATATTGGTGAGATGAATGAGATAAAGGCAACAATTGAGTGTTCTCAAAATATCACCAAATTTATCTACAACCATGCCTTTGTATTATGTATGATGAGGAGATACAGATGATACAAAGCTTTTTCGTATAACTGCAATTTGGTTTGCAACTAATTTTTTATTTGTACAGAGTATTATGAGATAGAAGCAAGCCTTAAAGAAAATGTTCTCCTCAGATGACTGACAACAATTTTCATAATTGTTTCAAAATAGAATAAATAGAAAGTTGAATGAGATTTCAGAGAAAGTCTTCAATGGTACATTTTGGAATGCATGTGTTAGACTATTGAGGATTGCATGTCTTTTAGTAAAGGTTTTGAGCACCTTTATGAAGCCATGGATTGGGCAAAAAAAGTCATTATAAATAATTTTAATGGAAGAAAGAAGGATTTTGTGCCCGTGTGGAATATTATTATGGATAATAGATGGAACAAACAATTGCATCATCCTATTCATGCAGCAACAAATTATCTAAACCCAACTTTCAAGTACTCAACAAGCTTCAAAAGGGACGGTGAGGTTAATCGAGACATCATTGATTGTATAGACAGATTAGTTCCTAATGAGAGTAGAGCGAATGCTATACATCGAGAGATGGAGATTTATGATAATGCTCTTCACTTGATGGGTTTGCTTGTGGCAATTTGCAACCGCACTAATATGTGCCCAAGTAAATTGTTAATCTTCATATTTAAGTTTTCTAAATCTTATATTATTGTGAATTAAGTCTCTGATGTTTATCTTTTTCTATAGATGTTTGGTGGAATAGATTTGGAAGTGATTGTCCAAACCTTAGAGATTTTGCAATAAGAGTTCTGAGTCAAATCTGTAGTACAACGGGTTGTGAAAGGAATTACAGTGTTTTTAAACACATCCATTTTCGAGCCAAACATATAGTGCAACGGGTTGTGAAAGGAATTAAAGTATCTTTAAACACATCCATACAAAAAAGCACAACAGGTTGAAACACAAGCGACTCAATGACTTAGTTTTCATCTGTTGTAACATGCGGCTTCGCTAAAGGTAATCTTGTATTAGTTAATACTTAAAGATTCAATTTAATATTTTGTTTGACTTCAATTGTTAATGTTATTTACTAATTACTTATCTTTATTTCTTATAGGCAATTAAAAAAGGTAAATAGAGAAGAAAGCCAATTTAATCCAATAAATTTGGATAATTTTGATATATTAAAGGAGTGGATTATGAAAGATAATGAAGAAAATGCACTCCTAATCAAAGAAGACATTGCATGGATTAATTTGGATAGAGCGCAAAATATGATTAAGGAGGAAAATTTTGATTTTGAGTCAGAAGGTGGTGCGGACCTTCAACAAGGAGAAGATGAAGATTATTTAGTTGATGATCTTGATTACAATATGTAAATATAAATGTATTTCATTTTTTACTTCAAAATATATATATATATATTTTTTCAATTGTTGAATGGTGAATGATCAATATGTACTAAACTTTGTATTATATGAATTCTTTGCAATTATGAGATTTTTTTTTGGATTTTATTAATTTTTTAATATTAAAGCACGATATTCTACGATACAATATGATACGTGAAATAAAATGGTACACAATATGATACGCGTCGAACAAGACTGGCTAATGGCATTGAGGATGAAGCTTGCTTACCAAGTCTTGCTTCAAAGTCTCTTATTCTTTTCAAAAGTTGATTCATATTATGTGTTTGTAACTTCACTATGAGTTGTAATCTCACTCACTTGGAATGCTTTATTCTTCATAAATGAAGGCTTACCAATTAAATCCCAATATTGTTCTCTAGTATGTTTGATCTTACCACAGTGAAAGCATTGTAATTTATCCTTATCGACAATTATCATAGTTTCACAACCTCTGCCTTTGGAAGAAGAATCGTGTCCACAACTAAAAGAAGAAGAAGAAAGTGGACCGATAGGAACTTGTCCTTTTTCAATAAGTGCTGATCGTAGTGGATTTGTAGTTGTAATCGAGAAGAACATAAACAATTCCAAGAGATGGATGGTAACTCATCTTTACTTATTCAAAATATGATGATATAAGTCAAATATCTGTCTTTCTTCTCCTTCTGCAATCTTTTCTTTAGTGCATGTCTCTCACTAAGCTCATGAATAATACTCACAATTTTCTATAAGACATATAATTCATTATATTATTCACTCACAATATGATCTCCCTATCTACACTTTCTAATTTTATCTATAATTTCATATTTTTTCACAATATTTTTTTTCTCCTACATATGCATCCATAATAACTTTCCAAATTTTATGAGCATAATTAAAACACATAAACGAGTGACTACTAAAGGGAACCATAGATTTAAGGATCTAAGAAGATACTCGCCATCCGGATAGTGGAGGGGATGTCTATGTAGGTTTAGAGCATTCACCAATCACATATTCCCATTTCCACAACCTTTTAATAGTTCCACAGATCCGGCCCATAGTTGATAGTTTGTTCCATCAAATCGAATATTAGTAATTTGAAGATTTTGAATCCTCTCTTTTTTTTCCCAAAAATATTATCTATACTTTTCTTCATGATAAACTGGTTATTGCTTATGTTGATTTCAATCTAGAAATAGGGATTCTCTCTTTCAAAACAAAGATCTTGATTAACAACAACAAAAATGATTAGGGCTACCTCAAGATACGTGTGTAAACTGCCTTGGGTTACATGGTGTCCCTGTTGTTATATCTTCTATTGATTTCAGTCACTAAATTTGTTCCCTCGGGATCAATATCTTCAGATTCGTCAGAAACTAGGGTTACTTCGAGATGCCTACAAACCCATCTCGAGATGTATGCCCTTTTTTTCTTCTACTCAAACTTGTAGAAAAACACCACAAAACTCTGATACCATATTGAAATAAATTTTATTCACGTACAAAAGAAACAAAAATAAGAGAATTACAATTTTTATCTTTAAACCACACACCTAACCACAGGTATCTCTCTCAACAACTTTTCTTGTTGCTGCTTATTTTCTCACACCCAAACCCTAAACTAAAACCATATACTTATAAACCTTTTATAACTTAAAGGACTAATGAACCCTTTTATCTATACTTTTCTCTATGATTAGTTGGTTTTGTTTACATTGATTTCAGTCTAGAAATAGGGATTCTCCTCCTCAGAACAAAGATCTTAATTAACAATAACAAAAAGATTAGGGCTATCTGGAGATACGTGTGCAACTGCCTCGGGTTGTGTGGTGTCCCTCTTGCTATATCCTCGTGCCCTAGAGATCAATATCTTCACATTTGTCAGAAACTAGTGTTACCTCGAGATGCTTACAAACCCATCTCGGAATGTGTGCCTTTTTTTCTTCTACTCAAATTTGTAGAAAAACACCAAAAAACTCTGATACTATATTGAAATAAATTTTATTTAGGCGCAAAAGAAACAAAAATAAGAGAATTACAATTTTTATCTTTGAACCACACACCCAACCACACATGTCTCTCGGCAACCTTCTTTGCTGTTACTTATTTTCTCTCACACCCAAACCCTAAACTAAAACCATATACTTTTAAACCTTTTATAACTTAAATGATTAATGTACCCTTACTTAAGTATACTTGAATCAGAAAATAATGGAAATGGATCCGACATCAAGGATTCAATATTACTCAACATCTTCAACTTGAAATTGACTTGTGACATGCAGTCATGTGTTATGTGCTATGTTTGGTTGAGTGATGGTAAGATATGTCAAAGTTCCTATCATTTGTTCGTAAGGAGTGAGATCTTATAATTTTTCTTCATTTATAGTTCTCAAATTGGTTCCCATCACCTCTATCGTGCTCACCTTCTGGTCATTTGTCAATCCTAACCTATTAACAACATCATTAACAAATTTTGTTTATGACAAAATAAAATTTATTATTACAAGTTACTTCTATTCCCAAGAAGTAACTAAGTACACCCAGATCCTTCATTTTAAATTCTTCATAAAAGTCTCTTTTAATTTTTAATATCGCATTCTCATCACTTCCAGTGATGATCATTTCATCATCACGATACTTGCATAAGTTATCCTTATAAACAGAGCAATTTCAGTATAACAAGAGTGAAAATCCCATGCATGGATAAAATTTTCAAATCTATCAAACCAAGCCTTAGGGGTTTTGTTGAAGTCCATATAAAGTTTTTTTAGTCTAAGAACATAATCACTTGGAGCATTGAGCCTCGGAGGAGTCATATATATTTCTTCACTAAGATTACTATTCAAAAATTTATTTTTAACATCCAATTGATATATGTCCTAGTTTCTAATAGCACAAATAAAAATCAATACGCGAACAATAGTCATACAACCAATATGAGCAAAAGTTTTCTCATAATCAATCTCATATTCTTGTGAGTACTCCTTAACTACTAGTCTTGCTTGGTATCTTTTAATATATTCATCACTATGTGTTTTGACCTCATAGACCCATCTACAACCAGATCTTATAAACCCACCTACAACCAATGATTTTCTTTTCTTTGGGTTTAGGCATAATGTCCTAGGTGCCATTATTTTCTATTACTTCTAAATCATCATTTATAGCCTTTCTCTATTCTAAGTTATTGTTTGCTTGATCATAATGTTTCGGTTCATTCATACTTGATATGATTGCTATGCAATTTTTATGTTGGAGTTCAAAGGTTTCATTCATAAGACTTCAATTTTTGAGGAGGTTTTATGACTCTTTTGCTTGGGGTATTATCATTTTCTCTATTTTTTTTACATAATAATATTTAAAAGGTTTTATGATTATTCTTGATCTCTAGGTTCACACTCTAGTTGTACCATACTTTTACTGTACCAAAAAAAGAATGCAAGTTTCAAAAGTAACAGGGATATAAGGATTGACTCAGCTGTTATCATGGATTGAAAGATTGGCAGATCAAGTCTCTAATCTTAGGATAAGTCAAGTTGATTTTGTTGGAAAAAATCGTAGAAGTACATGCATAAAAAATAAATATGCAACAATCAGAAATATGCCCAATCAATAACAACCACAAATCCATCAAAAGGCATAATCAAATCGTATGGAAAACAAAAAATAAGAATTGAAAGCAAATTACTTATATGTGTGAGTCGCCCTTGCATACTTGTCTTAAAATGATCAACGCCTCACTAGTATATATATACGGGTGGGTACCTAAGCTATTCTCCTAGGATAAAATACACATGGCATGAGTACATACCTGACTAAAGTCGAACTCAACCATATCTTAGTCACCTTGGCAGGGAAGCAAAGAACAGTCGCAAACCATAGGGAGCACCACAAGTAGAGGGGAAAACATAGAGAGCAAAGATGAGAAAACAGAGTGTTTCACTATTAATTGTGGATTAGGGAAGCCCTAATCCCATTTTATAGAGGACGAGGTGGATCACGAAACCCGGATCCAATCCAAATGATGCTACTCTTCAATCCCATAATCGTTATTGCATAGAATTCATTTAACCATTAGATAAAAAAATATTCATGCAAAAGGATAGACCAAAGACAATTTCCAAACCTAAGTCTAAGTCTAGGCCCAATCCCGACCCAACGCGTGAAGCTCTTTAAACTAAGGTTCATAAGCTACCAACAACATAAAAAGATGTGTGAGTTTGTTTCATGTTTCAATATGTGACTAAACTGTCTCTTGGTCTTTACATGTACAAGTCCCTCACGCATGACTTTTACACTTTAGGACTTTGAATATATATAGAAATGCTTAGTAAGAACTAAATACAATTAATAAACATGGGTTTAATTAACCCAACAATTAACTTGCAATAATTGTAACAATTTCCCACAAAGTCCTGAGCTGTAAAGTGTCCTATCAAACCAACCATCATATTATGCTTTCATTAATGGTACCTTTCGGTTTGAACCATTAATTGACTTTTCCAATATTTGCCTTATAGGAACTACATGAGCATATGTTTTGAACATAAACTTTGAGTGTAAAGGTGTATTGGTAACAACATAATAAAGGCTATGACATGATCTATAAGAGTGATGCATTAATGGTCATACATACATATCCCATATTATGATTAATTTTAAACAACAACCCAAATCTCCTATTGCTGCCTCACAATATCAATCACTTAGCGGAATATCTCCAATAATGTATTGCTAACATCTTATCCTAAGACTCGATCTCATCTAGGGAATAATCTCTTGATAACTTGAAGTCATAACACTTTCGATTTACAGGGGACACACACAAATACTGAAAGTATCATATAATGTAAAGTGTCATCCTATTCACCAAACAATTTGTTATTATCATATTAAATCTACTTTGTAATATCTCTACTCAATTAGGTTGGGTTGCTACTATTTATGAATAAATCGTAGGTTTCAGTCTTATCCCCAACCTAGATTTTTCGACAAGGGCTATTGATAGACCCTTAGTCAAAGTATCGGTGGTATTATCTTTGGATCCAATAAAATCTACGATCATAACCCTATCAAACACAAGAGCTCTTACATAGTCTAACTTCGATGTGTCTGTGATGCTTTTGGTTGTACTTAAACTATTGATCTTAATAAGGGTAATCAAGTTATCACAGTGTACTGAAATTGAATGAAACAACTCTTTAGTATAGGTAAACTTGACATAAGTCCCTTAAGCCATTTAACATCCAATCCAATTTTATCTAAAACACATAATTCTGCCTCCTAGGTATAACAAGCCAAAATAGTTTGTTTCTGTGATTTCCAAGTTCACCACCTAAAAGAAACATATATTCAGTCACCCCATTACTCTCAGAGTTCTTCATAGAGGTATGTTTACTAAAATGCAACTCAAGAGAAATAATTTCCTTCACATAATGAAATACTCTATCTAGAGCTTCTCAGTGGGTTATATTTGGATAACTAGTGTATCTACTCAACTTATACATGACAAAAACAATATTCGATCATGTACAGTTGGTTAGATAAATCAAACTACTGATAATCGAATAATATCGTAATTGAAACACATAAATACCACTCTCATTCTTATACAAAGCATTTGATGAATCATATGGGGTCTTAATAAGTCTATAATTTGTATATCCAAATATCTCCAATACTTTATCAATATAGTGAGACTGAGAGATTACAATATCATCAATAAACATTATAGTTTTAAGCTCTAAAATCATATAAACCACACTCATATCTTTCATCTCAAACTTAATGCACAATGAAGTCTCATTCATTATTCTCATATTGAAAACAAACAATAATATATCATTTATATATAGGCACAAAATGACAAATGCATTATTGATCGACTTACAATAGACACACTTATCAAATTTATTAGAAAAAAACCAAAGAATGATATAACATAATCAAACTTTTTATGTCATTGTTTAGGGGCTTGTTTCAAACTATATAATGATTTAACATGCTTACACACCTTAGACTCACTTAAACGAACAACAAATCTCTGGCTGCTATATAAAAAAAAAAATCATTGAGATTACTATGTAGAAAAGTAGTCTTCACATCCATATTATGGATTGTAAGGTCATATACAAAATTTAATGTTATAAGCACTCAGATTGTGGTCATCTGAGAAATAAGAGAATATGTATCAAAATAATTTATTCTTTCCTTTTGTGTATATCTCTTGGCAACTAACCTACAACCCTCAATAGAACAACCAGGAGGTAAATCCACCAATTCTCAAGTACTATTGAGAATAATTGACTGGATTTCGTCATTAATGACTTCTTTCAATACTTAACCTTGATATCGTAGATTGTTACTTCTTAGTTTCATTATTTCTCCAGTCATCTAATATACAAATAACAATGGTCACCCTAGTTTGTAAAATCCAATATTGTGGTTCATAAATAGAAAGGATGTGAGGCTTAAGTGAAAGATAACTGTCACTGGACGTAGGTGTAGTGGTCACCATATTGGCCATAACTCCTTCAACGGTTGCATGCTTCTTAGCTTTCTTCGAGGGACAATCACTAGCATAATGTCCAACTTGATCACAAAGCCAACACAATTTATTTTTTAGTTTCTTTTGGATCTTGACTTTTGATTTCTGCTTCACTTGTGTTCTCTTAGTATTACTGAATTGTTCCTTTTTTATCATCAAGTTTAACTTATGGGTGCTATTAACAAGCATAACATGTTTTTGGCTTCTATGGTCTTCCACTATTGCTATGTCTACCATGAGATCATCAAGGGTAATCTTGTTCTTCTTTTGCTTGAAATATAGGTTGAAACCCTCAAAACTTTGGAAACTTCTCAATGATAGACATAAAAATAAATTTGTGAAGAAGTTTCATCTCGGCTTCCTTTAAAACTATAACATA
Source organism: Brasenia schreberi (assembly GCA_036023115.1). Taxonomy (NCBI): domain Eukaryota; kingdom Viridiplantae; phylum Streptophyta; class Magnoliopsida; order Nymphaeales; family Cabombaceae; genus Brasenia; species Brasenia schreberi. The sequence goes on from JAYKKT010000016.1 coordinate 1,476,759, forward strand.
TAAATTGAAATCCATGTGCCTGTTCTAATTACTGATTTTCCTTCTATCATTTGATACTTAAAAAACTTGGATACAGAATACTTTTCAAGATAAAGTAGTATTGTATTTTCGATCTAAAGCAACTCACAAATCTTTCACTATCGTGTAAGTGGAAGAACTATAAATGTCGAACAACACATTCGATAATGTCAATACGATACAACTACATCAAAGGGTGTTTTTCTCCTTCCACTCAGCAATTTTATCTGAGCTTCTAGGGTCAATATTATTATGGTGGAGACAATCTCACTCGATAAAGTTATGAATTTCTAACATGGTTAACCAAAATTTTATATACTAGTGTCAATGTTTAAAGTGGGATCGACAAACTTTTTAGGCATCATGGTAAAGTCGACCGTCAATTAGAGGGTAATAGAGAAAGACATGTTAACTACGGATGTTGATTTCTCTAAAATTGTTGAAAAAAATCGTAGGATTTCATGCTTAAAAGCCAAATATTCAACAATCAGAAATATGCCCAAATCAAGAACATCGGAAAATCCATCGAAAGCCATAATGAAACCGTATGGAAAATATAAAACAAGAATCAAAAGCAGATTACTAATCTGTGTGAGTCGCTCTTGAGAATTTGCCTTAGAGAAATCAACACCCTTGCTACTGCATACGTACGGGTACATGAGCTGTTCTTACAAGATAAAATGCACATGGTAGGAGTATGTACCGGACTCAAGCTTAACTTGACTACGCCTCAGTCGCCTTGGCAGGAAAGCAAGGAGCAGTCACAAACCACAGACATAGAGTAAAACACAGAGAGCAGAGATGGAAAGAGAGAGTATTGCACTATTGAGTACGGATTAGGAAAGCCCTAATCCCATTTTATAAAGGACAGTATTTCACGGATCTTGAATCCAATCCAAACGACATATCTCTTCAATCATATAACCATTCGCATGTAGAATCCATTTGATAGTTAGATCAAAGCTTTTTCGTGCAAAATAATAGTTCAAAGACAATTCCCAAACCCAAACCCGATGCATGTGCGTGTGTGGTCTAGCATGTCCTCCCAAGCTCTTTGAAATAAGTTTCATGATGTATAAATAATATAAAAGAACATATGAGTTTGTTCCATCCTTTAATATGGGACTAACTTTGTCTCTTGATCTTCACATGTACAAGTCCCTTACATATGACTTTACACTTTAGGTTTTTCACATATATCAATAATACATCAAATGAATATATAAGAATACTTAACAAGAACTAAATGCAATTAATACACATGAGTTTAATTAACACAACAATTAACTTGCATTAATTCTAACAAATTGACTCCATGAAAGGCTAAAAACGAGAATTGATGAGCAATTCTTAGCAAATAAATTTCGTAAGCATCTTTAGGCTTGGCTATGGCACTATTTATTAGGCTAAAAGCACGATACGAATGGTGACATTGTCATGTGTTTAGTGCTGCAAAATCACATATTGACATGGCAAGATTATCAAATAAACACGGTAAAAAAATTCGCTGTCCGAGGTGCCTAACAAAGGCAGCTTGACACGGTAAGAATATCGAGCAAACATGTTGAGGATCAGCAAATAGGTAGGGGCGTATTTTGCAAATGTTGAGTCAGGTAGACACTTCTGGTTCAGACTGAACGGACAATTCCAACTGGAACCGAACCAAGCTGGAAATTGGCCAGAACCATAACCAGGCAACCTCAACCAGGAACCAGAACTGAAACAATGGTTTTTGACAACCTTATTGCCTTTTCTTTCCCTTTTTGATTTTTTTTTCAATTTGTAATTTGTTTGGGACTCGACTAGATCTGGGATCAGCCTAATTCTTGCTTGGCTACGGTTCTTGGTTCAGGGAGAATATATACTGTACACTTCGGAACGAAAACTGAAACTAGTTGTGTCTAAAGTGAGGCTGTTGCCACTCTGGGAGACTGTAAGAGTGAATTGGAGAAACTTGGACCACTTGTGTGGCAAGTAATGCGAATGAAGTTGGTGCTCCCTGACAAGCATATAAACTCATTAGCTCCTCTCCAAGCCAAGCCCTCGGGCCACTCTCAAGAGTACCGCCAGGGGCGGAGCCATGATATTTATTCTATTGGGGCCGACACAAAGCATTGTGGATTCCACAACGCAACACGAAATATCACCCAAACTACAAAAGTTGTTCCAACTAATAACTCTCTAATGCAGCACATAATAGAGAAAGCAGGGTTCCTATCCACACACCCCATTTTTCTTGTATTTCTAACAATACTCCTAGTAATTTCCTGTAATTACTAGGATACCCTTTTCATATCAACAGGTTCTCTCTCTCTCTCTCTCCTTACGTGAACTGCCGTCCACCTCCCTTCCAAACATTTTTCCATCTGTTCTACATTCCTCGGCCTATCCCAACTACCTACTACTCAATTTATAGCAATTTGCAATAAAAGAACAGAGTGAAATATGTCGAAAAGGAAGAAAAAGAAGAAAGAGGAGACCTATTTGAGAGAGGATTCTTCAATTTGTCGAGGTATTTTGTTGATTTAGTTTTGCTTTTATTGTTTTGAGTATCTTTAGCATGAATCTTGTCGGAAAACCCGTTGAGTTTTTCATTTCAAGACATAGGTCTCCCTTGGTAGGAAACGTGCTTGGATTGCATCTCTTTGCGTCCTAGGTAAGTATTTCTTGTTTTGATTTGATTAACTAATTTTACTTTTTTGCTATTCAAATATGGCTCATAGGACTTGAAGAGAAGAGTGTAATATCACTCCTTCATGTAGGAGACGCAACATCATATCATAAAGAGGACGACTCCGCAAGCGACAATGAGAAGAAAAAGACATTGTGGTAGAAGCCGACTTTTCATATTATGAGGAGGATATATCAATCTCAAAGACTGATATTGATATTGTAGATAATGGGATGATGTATTCGTTGATATGAAGGGATTAGTCTCTAGCTTTGAAGGCAGTTGTGAGTTGGAGTGGTCATACCATGATAGCATCCCTCAGGTGAGGCTTGATGATGAGGCGAAGATGGCTATTCTCACTCATTATGAGTATTCTACTACTTTAGATGGATGTGAGGATAGAGTGTTGCTTGGGGACCGATAAGACTCCTGAAAGTGAAAGAAACGTAGCCTTGCTAATGATGGAGGGATTCAATATATTGTTGAAACATTTAGACTTTCGACTATGGCTCATCCGCTGATTCTTCAACATCACTTGGTTCGGACCTCCACATAGTTTCACCCACATTGCTTATAAGATTTAGTAGGAATAAATCATTTTTAACTTAGTAAAATTATATATTCAATATCAATACTTATTATTCAATTGACTATATAAATATAAATATGCAAACAATATGAAAAATAATAACAACCCAGATAAGGTATATTGTTGATAGAGCATGGGCAGTGAAAAAGATAGATATGAGGTTCAATAATTGGATTGAGAATGAAAATATGAGTGACTTGATTGGGTATGAAGGTTTGCTATATAAAGTAATAGATCATGCATTGTTGACTGCTTTTATCGAGCATTGGTAACCAAATATAAATAGCTTTCACATGCCATGGGGTGAGATGACTATAACACTTCATGATATCGAAGATATACTTAGTCTTCTAATGGAGGGACAACTTATTACCTTAACACAATATATGATGGCTAGAAATAAGGATGATATTTTAAGTGATATTAGGATGGGTATCGATGAAGTAGTACTAGAGATTAAGTCCAGAGTCATTAAGTTTCAGGTTGTCCGAACTAATTTTTAAAGAGGGAGAGTTAGTAACAAAAATAAAGGTTTATTTTATTTATTGTATTAACTAAGTTGTACAATATATTTGGATAAGTCTAGAGATAGAGTGTCAATAATGATCATACATCTATTGGCATATGATGTTTGAAAGGTTACAATTATGCATGAGGTGTAACAACATTAGCCTACTTATATAAGCAATTAGAAAAAGCATTTTAGATAGAATCATAACAACTTAGTGGACATATTTTTTTGTTTTAAGTGTTTGCTACAATATCTTTCATATAATTATTTTTTATAATTTTAAAAGTAAGTTATATATTTTAATTGTAGGCATAGATTCGTATTTCTAATCTTTTAGAGTTCGCATGTGACCAAAATAGCTAGATGAGGAACCATGAGTAGGCCGATATATGAGAAATTTCTATTACAAGCGATCTCCTATTGATCAACTTACTAAGTACTATAAGCAATTATATTTGATGACGGCCAAACATGTATTTTTGAAACTACAACTATATTCTTTATTTTATACATTCTTATCTTTTTGATGTTATACATTTTTATCTTTGCATTCGATATATAGATGTTGTTGAACCATATATACAAGATCATGTAGTTCCACAGTTCGGTCATCGTCAAGGCATCGTAGTTGTGCTGATAAGACCCTCCATTGCAAATAGACTTATAAAGTTTCATGCTTATAAGGTATAATATGATTCACATGACGTTACTTGAGAAACACAATACTCACATTATTTTGATCTTGAGCACTTTGGCATCCCAACACTGTATTCTTCTGAGTGCAATGAGTTATACATGGAGTGATACATATATAAGATGCATCAATTTATTTTCGAGAGATTATATCAGTCAGTGGATTCTGACTCCAACTTGGCAAGACGATATATCATTCTTCAAGTAGATAAATGGTTAATTATATATATATATATATATATATATATATATTAGTAGCATTTCTAACTTTATTTTTCTTTGATTATAATACTAACTATTCTCGTAATTACTTTCTTATACAAGTATCTTACCATAGTACGTGATATACTAACACAAACCTTAGTGCATTCAGAGTGCATGCTATGGTTATTGTTGGGTGACCCTACGTTGTTGTTGTTAAAGATATATGAATATTGCTCCCAACGAGCACACCAATAGACTATATTTGGGGACGATAGTAAGGATGCATGACATTTCGTGATGAGGCTTGTATTTGAGATATTTTTTTGTATTATTCATTGCATATATATGTAAATGTTTCCAATGAAAGAAATTTTGTTTCATCACCCTTTGCACTAAATATACACAATTATAATGAAATCATCTTTAATTTAAATTGGAAAACAATTATCTATACAAATTATGAATAACATATAATCAACATTCTCAATATTGTGTAAACATCATTTCTTGCTCCTCTCATTTGTATATACAACTTGATATCTTCATGAAACATTTGATTCCAATTCTCAACGCTTTTATGTTGATATTGTTACCAATATGGAAAGATAAGAAACATTAGAGTCATCGGTCATATCCATCTCCAAAAAATAGTAGTACTTGATAGGATTAATCACAATTTGGATAAACTAAATGCTTAAATAACATAATCACATTTAAATATATGTTGATTACCATTAGAAAATATCATGAATCATGATGATATTACATGTACAACACATCTCTCACAACTGATTGCTCAGTGTCTATCAATAGCAACAAAAATGACGTTGATGCTCTTGTAGAGAGTACTGATGTTATGTTCCATCGAATAGTGATCACCAAACCTATGTTTGGCATTAACATCTAATTACCACTAGAACAAAGCTCATCTTTCATGTATGCAATATGGTGAATAGTAGCATCAACACCACCATCCTTCATGAAAACTTGTACATATATATGTCACGCTTACATACCACTTCCTTTAAGTACTCACTGTGAGCTTAACATCACCACTCCTCTCCTTATCCCAAAAGTGCATAAATAACTTGATACTTGTAATTTCTATCACTAATAACATTCACCCCAACATTTATAAAGATGTCCCTAAAGCGTGATATCACCATCTTATATGTCAATTTAAAGTATAATTGCCTCGAAATATTCTTCTTAAACTCAACTACTCATCCTAACTTCCTCCAAACGGTCTTCATCATAAGTGTTCCTACATCCTCTCTTATATGATCGACAATATATGACATATTTTCTTTCATGTTTAGCTTCTTTGAAAATATATCAATTGCTGACAAATATATTGATCACCACATTTAAAGAGAAGGCTCATCTCATGAGCACATGACAATCCATGTGAGAAAAGGAGAGAGAGCCTAGAAGCCTTGGTTTCATAGAGAGTGAAAGCGAAGCTAGGAATTTCCATTCATGGATATGCTTGCGCCTAGTGACACAACTCCTTGTGAGACGTTCTCGGTGTGAGGCCCACATTTTACAAAATCTTTTGCTCAAAAAGGTCTTCCATTCCAAATAAGGACAACTATTAATGGCGGTGCACACAGGTTGCTCTATCATTGTATATATACTTTTGGGTCTAAACCTACTATCTTCACACGATTGTACTCCCTTAAAATCAAGTCAAGAGCGTGTCGTGACATACTTCTTTAGAAGTTTACTACAATATCTTCTGTCATGTTAATATAATTTATGGTGATGGGTAATGATTCTTCAAATGACTTCTTCAATTCTATAATCTTCAATTCTACAAACTTCAACTCTATCAATGAAAGTAGTCTCTAAATTATATCAAATTTTCTATTGAGTTATCGATGAACCCTTTCAACCTTATGTATGCAATTTTCACCCTAATAATTGTTAATAAATAATCATTATAAATTTCAAAAATAGTAGAAGATATATGCATTAGCAACCAATTTTACATACCTATTAGTTGCATAAATATATAATGAATTACCCAATCTATCAATGCCAAGATAATTTTCTCCTTATACAGGTCCAACACTACTCTTTAACATAAGAAAGTAGAAAAAAATTATTTACTTCAATTCCATTACCTCCTTGTAACTTCTCTCATTTAATTAGTGGACAACCTTCCTCCAACTTACACCAAACGCATTCGTCATCTCTTTATTCCTTGTCAATTTTACAATAAATGCTTTAATACTTTTTGTTATATGTCACCTACATAAAAAGTGATGCACATCAAGAAATATTATTTGAATGACATTCACCAATGTCAAATCACAACCACTACAAGTGACACGTAGAAAGTTGTTTAGAGTATATAACTCTTTCACACACCTCAATACCAAACATAATTCTCTTCCTTTTTCTCACGCATAAAAGTGAAGGCTATAGAAAAGTTTTTTAAGGTTAATGTGAATCCGACAACCTCAAGGAAATGCATCTTATACCTACAAAATATAAAATATATTATCATTGTATACTACATATAACTCAATATTAAAAAATAAAAGTAAAACATTTACATGTTTATCTTATATGTGCTATCAAATTCCAATACCCATAGAAATACATGTAATAGTTACATTGAACGAGGATGTGCATATACAATATTATTGATAATATGTGTATTGAGGATTTTACGATGTCATGTATAATATTGATGAACATATAGATTATATAGTAGTTATTGTAGAACACTTCAAGAACTACCATTTTTCTTCTTAATTTTCATCTATGCATTGTAAATATATCTTACCATACTTATATTTACCTTATCATCCTACTTCAAATGTGTTAAAATATACTTAAGTTTGTAATAACCTTTTATAAAGTTCTTTATCACACTGTAATCAAATTCACTCAATCTTTTTGCAAAAGTTTGCCCTTTAAGTTAGAAGCCTAGAGGATGGTTATGTGTCACATTCACTACATTCAACTTAAAAATGGATAGTCTACCTTTAAGATAGAACCACTCAAGTTGTTTGTTATTTTATAATACTTAAAGAGATATAAGATTTGAAGCATATATAAAAGATAACACATGTCTTGTTTGATAGATACGTGACCCAATTGCATCTTACTTTGTAGGGAGATGCAAGCTACGCGTATTCTCCCTTAAGGAAGGGATGCGTGCCAGGCACATGGTTTCTTAAGGAAGAGATGCGAGCCAACTGCATCTCTTCTTAGAGGGAAAATGTAGCAGAACTGTATCTCTTCCTTAAGAAAGTTACAGACCAGACACTATAGAGACACACTTGTGCTACATTTCACATTGAAACTATGACGAGTAAATCCTTTCACCCAAAACCATGAAACATCAACTAAAATAAAATAAATTATAAAGAAATGAGACAAACTTATAAGAATATGAACATATTACTAAGAACCAAACTCTCAAAACCTAGAAAAATATAAAAATCAGTTAGGTAAATTGTCTCTTTTTTTTTTCTTTTTCTTCTTTCTTATTTTGTAAATTTTCGGTGAGGTTCGTAAGAAAATAATCATGTATTCATTGTTTGTGAATAAAGCAACAATAACTTTCAATGAACAAAATACAGATCCCTAGAGGTAAAAAAAGAGAATTCATAATTGGGTGTGGAGATGAGAGAGAAATTGCTACAAGAATATTTTCGATATTTGTAAAATATGGGGTGTGTGGATAGTAAAATGGGTATGTAGATAGTAATCCCCTTGTTATATGTAATACACAAACTAAATTGTAGCAAATAAAGTACATTAAATAAATATGGATAGAAGAGCAAGCAAGACGTGTGTGCCAAGAACCCTCTCAAACAACATAGCACAAACCCTCTCAAACTTGAGCAAAACATAGGTCTTTTATACAAATAAGATGAGGAGCAACATGTTACCAAACGAGACAACCATGATCATCTTTATACAACATGCACAAACCCTCTCAAACACTCTTAGAAAACCCTCAATCTACCTTACATAGAAACCCTCAACAAACAATCCTAAAGTCCTCACAACCCCCTCTAACTTACGATTTACCCCCTCAACTCTCAATGAAACCCAACTTCGCTCTCTATATCCCTTAAAATAGGAACGTAAAGGAAATAAGGAAATTAACATTTATTGAGTACATCAAATTTGAGAAGCTTGGGTTTGATTTGGCTCTATCATAAAGAGGAATCCAGGATGCATATGTAAATTATACATAAGAAAGTTTTTATATAATCAACCAAACTTCTGATGCACCTATAGTTTAATACCAAAGAATTCACTCCTATCCATTTCCATCTCCCATCATTGCCTATAGAGATTGATCCCACAATCCAAGTTAAATGTAGTGTGGAAGCCAAAAAAAGTCATATAACTGACATATATTCTTGCAGGGTATTACCATGAGACCTTCGTAGGGTCCACTCAGGGTGTTTGTTCATGTTGAGCAACACACTCTCATATAGTTTTTCCTCCTGGCTTCTATAGATAACAACCTATCAACTATTTGTGGACAACACCAATAGCACACCTATTGATGAGTGATCACCCTAAATCCAAAAAAAATACAAAATACACAAGTAGCACAAACTTTTCTAGAAAATAGACCACCTCATTCAAACAAACTTCACCTCCCATTAGAAAATCTTCTAGTTTTGTCACTAGGATAGAGTCGATCCTACTATGTTGGTCAGCCACCATTGGTGTGGTGGAGATGCCACTGAAACTCTACTTAAAGTGACAAATATGAATTCCTTGAACAAGTTGTATAATATCATTTTAAACTTAGATAGCAGGAGATCATGGTTGTATGTTGGAGATCTAGCACAATAATGATCATACAATAATCCTCCACCACCAAATTTGTGGAGGTAAGTTATTGTTGGAAAAGTGGGTGCCCTTTTTTATGCCCATTAAATACTCTTCCTTAATAATTATTAAAAGAAGTTAGTGCATCATCCTTATTCAATTATACTCTTGCGATATGCAAACCCACAAGAGTGTATTAACTATAATTTAAATTTTCATAAATAGATAAAATAATTATTTTCATAAACTTTTCAACAAAAATAAACTCAAAAAGCATATCAACCATATACAAGAGAATGAAGTCAAATAAACTCTTAAACATATGAAGCTTGATAAATCCATTGGATTAGACAATATTCTTATAAAGTATAAAAAGGTCTAAGAGAGACGAGGATCACTTGTCTAACAATATTATTTAATAAAATATAAATAATCGAAAAGATACTTAAGGAATAGAGGAAGAGTAGTTATAATCATATATAAGAAAAAAGGAGACATTCATAATTATTTAAATCATTGATATATCAAGTTGATGAGTATACTATAAAATTATAAGAAAGAACTATTGAACATAAATTGAGACAAGTGTTTAGTACAATAGATAACTAATTTAAACTCGTGTCAGAGGGATCTACTATTGATGATATCCATCTGTTGGGACATTTTATGAAGCATTTTAAAGTAAAAAAGAAGAAACTCAAAATGGTATTTATTGATTTTGAACAAATTATGATAGGTGCTAAGAGATATTCTTTGAAAACCTTAGAGAAGAAAGGTATATGCCATTGACGTTCATTAATTTCATAAGAGACATATATGATGATACACATACCTATGTAAGAACTTAAGAAAGGATGATGAATTTTCTTTAAGTTAATATTGGATTATGTCAAGGGTCATTTTATGTCTATATTTATCTACCTTAGTTATTGATGAGTTCATAAAGCATATTCAAGATGAAGTATCTTAGTATATGTTATTTGAGGATGACATTGTGTTAGTTGATGAGTATAAGGAAAAAGTTAATAAGAAATTGAAACTATAGACAAAAACATGTTTCTGACAAAGTAGAACAAAGATAAAATATATGGAATGTAGGTTTGATATTTGGTTATTTCAGATGACATAAAATTAAAATTGGCACATATTGCAACCCTTAAAAAAAGTTTTAAGTACCTAAAGTCAGTTTTGTAGAGCGATGCAAAATTGATAAATATATTGCGTATAAAAATGCAAGTTGGTTAAAATCGATAGCAACATCAAGTATTTTATGTGTCAAGATATCATGAAAGTTGAAAGATAAATTTTATAGACTAGTAATTAGACTCACTACTTTATATGGTTCTAATGTTAGGCAGTTCACCATCAACATATACAAAAGATGTTCATGATAAAAATTAAGATGTTAAGATAAAGACCTTATACATACCTAATGAGGTTATCAAAGACAAATTAGGAGTGACACCAATAGATGATAAAATGAGAGAAAACCATTTAAGATGATTTGGACACACCAAAGGAAGCTCCAATAAAATGGTATGAGAAACTAGATGATGAAAATGTTAAAAGAGAAAGAGAAAGATCGTAAAATTGTTGAAAAAAACAATAAAGAATGGTCTAGCTTATGTTGAGTTAACTATTAGCATGACACATAATCAAGCTTTATGGAGATGAAGAATCCATGTAGTTGACCCATGTAGTATAAGAGGTGTCCTCTCGCCTCTCCATATAGCCTAGTTTAGAAGGTTGTTCTAAGCTATATATATACCCATCCATATAAATGAAAACAAAAGTGATTTCCTACAGAATTTTTGTATTTCAAATCTCGTTGTTATCCTTAACTGGGGGTGAATGGGAAATGGTTGAAAAGGAGGAACAACTTCAGTGTGGGTATAGACTGAGAATGACTACAAAACAAAGTTTCCTAGTTGTAAAACTTAAAAAAGTTTCTAAAAAAAATTGGTTTTGATTTAGAAAATCGGTTTTCAAAGACCGATTTCAAGACACATGAGACGAGGTCTTGAGTCTTGAATTCCTACAAAAATAACTCGTGTAAGGAGCCATATAAAAATGGTTTCAAACAGAGGAAAAGTCCACAATTTTGAGCCATAGAAAAAGAAGATACGTATGTAACAAATATTCATGAGAATAGGTTCAGATCCCATTTACCTAGGAATTCAGTTAATATAGATATAGATATTTCGTCAAAAAAACTAAGATCCAGCTTGGCAGAGACTGCAACAGAAGTCTAGGATGAGCAATACATGAGCACGAGTCTAATCCTTCTCAAGCACATGTGGTAAATCTTGAGCCTAAGCTAAGTTAATCACATGAACCTGAACCTGATTCTGCTAGCCTTTGATCGTGACCCATTTATACCTTAAACCTATTTGAACTTGTTTAACCTGCCTTTTTTAAACCCTTTGCACTTGTTTGACCCAATCCAACCGAGCAGTGTCCTAGATGAGCCTGATACACACACATATTTCTTATGCGTTTATACATATCATCTAGATATACACAAGTACCTAAGAAAATATGTATATATCAATTCTTTGTGGTTCGATCCATGCATTGAGAAAGCATATGCGTAAAGTCATGCAAACACTCATATATACACTTTATATGGATGAGATCATGTATTTTGAGTTATTCGAGGATCTATGGACGTTTTACATTAAATAAATTTATATATACATTTGGTCTTATATTGATTCATACATTGGTTTTATAAACTTTTATGTGTGTGAGAGAAAGAAAGAGAGGGTGGAAACCTTAGTGGGCTTAATGTATGTCATATAAAAAGGTTAGCCTTATACATTTGGAGTCACCGTAATTTAACCTGGAACTTTTCTTAATCAACTTAACATATGTGTTTAAACAAGGCTTTTTCATAAACATAAATTCATAACTTTGAAGGAGATGTCATGGCTAGCTGTCTTACAGATTTAGAATTTTATGATTTTCGAAAGTTGATTATATAATTGAAACTCATATGCATGTTTCTCATTATATTCACGGTAATACATTTGAAAAAGACGTGAACCAACTGACTTATAAATAAAATTAACAATGGTTTTGCCTGTTGCCACAACAAGTGTATAACATGCATTCTCTTCCACAAATATCATAAAGAACCATATATGAAACAAAATTAGTAATGAGTTTATGAGTGATTATAGTTACATATATTGGGCATGGCATGTCATCACATTTAGGCAATGAGATGATCATACAACACTTTCAAAAGATGCGGCCTCTGCAAGAGAATCTAAAATAATTGATGCCATATATCTTTGAAATATATAATCATAGATAATATATCTTTTTTTTTTGTCCAATTCAAAGTTCTACTTTTCTTTGCTTACTATTTATTTCATATAGACGTTATAGAAGAACAAAGTTCAAAGTTTTGAAGGCTAAGGAGTTTTTGAAGACAATCAAGATTTGTTACTTAAAATGTTATGTAGATAAATTAGCTTGTATTTAAATGCACTTTGATTTTGGTTTTTGAAATTATAGTTGGATTTTATAATGTTCTTTTGGCCTCACTAAGGGTTAAATCAAATCAAGTTATTGACTGAAATGAATAAAGAATACTTATGAAGTAATTTGAGACAAACACTAAGCATATATGTACCTTAAGTTTTACTAGTTAGCATTGTAATTATTGATTAGACTTATTTTATGTACCTTTACTTTTGATTGATTGATGTACTGGAAAAAAATATACTTCAATTTTGATGCAATATGTGCAGTAAATCTTCTATGGTTTAGCTCATACTTAACATTAAAATTATTATTATTTTATTTGATGTTGATGTTAACTCTTAAGCTATTATCAATTGATATTATCATCAAACTTTAAAGTGTTAATAGTATCATCACATTTTAAATAGCATTATTATGTCACATAATCAATTTAATGAAGCACGTTAAAAACTTTTAAATAATAATATTTGAAATACCAACATTAATGAGTAAATAAGCAGTTATAACTTATACGAGTGTGTGCCTTACCCTAAAAAAAATTCTTGGAACTGTCACTGTACAGGACTTTAATAAAACTTTTGAGTAGTCAAGAAAAAAAAGGGAGACCAAGAGTCAAACATCACTTTGAAGCTTCCTAGAGGTAATAAACTAATGTAGACTCCAAAATCTTGGTTACATGGGTTATTAAGTATACTTTGTCCAACACAAGAGTGGATATGCTAATGTGAAGTCAGGCTTGATCATTTCCTTGCAAAAACTCCATTGGATTGATTGGTGGTAAAAGGCCAAGGGATATCACCTATCTACATTACATCTAGATCATGGTCCTTTAAAGAGAGTGCATGGGAGGATCATCGGAAGCTGAGGCATGCGATGTGAAAGTAAGGCACACCCCAGTGTACGCCGATGAAGGGTCGGTGACATTACTCCTTCGACAGATGCTCGAGGTCTTGTGAACATTCTCGAAGAAGAATCTCTCAAATCATCATGATCTCCATGGCCACTCCACCTCCTCAACAGTCCAACATCGGTGGATGACAATCTCAGTATATTGTCTCTCAGGGACACCCCTGAATGCACGCCCGTGGAGATGCACACCGTGACATCTTTGTTTGCCTCCTCACAAATGAATCTCCCAACTGATGCAGAGTCTTGGTATGTCCTTCCTTAACCTCATAGAAGGCATATGAACTACTGCTGCACCTAATTTGTAAGTACTTGCAAGGAGGTTTCTTGCATGAAAGGGCCTAACACCTGGCATATTGAATACAACGGAGAGTTGGCTCATCTCCAATTCCTTTTCGACCTAAAATACCGACACAAACACGGCGACAGATTGGGGAATTGGAGCTTTATCTAGCCTGCATTGAGAAATAAACCCTGGTTACTTATCATCCACCACAATCAACCCACTTAGGTGTGGCTCGACGAGAATCTTGCCATCCTCAAGAAATCCACGTCAAGAATTAAGGGAAAATCACTGATTTTAGCAACTATAAAATCAATAATTCCCAACCAGCAACCAATTGCAATTCGTCATCTTCCCACAATGCCAAAAACCCAAGAAGGTGGCAAGTTGATCATCTTCAACTTTTTGGAAGGAAAAACCATACTATCCACCATAGCTCTAATGGTGATTACACTGAACCGAAATATACATGAGCTGATTTTGCCGATCTGTATTCAACACTTGAAATGGTGAAACCTGAATGTCTTACTAAACCTTGCTAAGAGTCGGCTCTTCATTAGCAACCAACGCATTCACAAATGTGATGAGGTCTTTCGCATAAAAAAAAGTGAATAGAACGACCAGAAGATGATGAAGAATGAGCCTTACGATCATTAGTTGATGAAATGCTTGATTTCTGCAAAAGTCCAGCTTGCTATGGTGTCTGAACACCATCCGGTTGTTGCGATTTCTATAACTTTTCAACAAAATACTGAAAACTGATTTTACTGTTGTGTTTTTCTCAAAAATTACAAAACACGGCTGACATAAAATTACTGTTTTACTTCTAGTATTTTGAAAATTAACAAAAGCAGAAATTTTTGTAAAAAGAAAAAATTTAATTATTATAGATTTATCCCAGTTTGCTTTTATATTAAGAATGAGTTATTATCATCTCATTTTTGTGATACTCAGCATCGTGCTAATTAGATTTATGTTATTTGTGTTTTGTTGCTTGATAAATATTTTCTTTTTAGACCGTCTAATTATTATAATTGCTAAACACATAAAAATGAATTTTAGAATATGTGTGTCGGAACTGAGAAAGACTGAAAAGCTAAATGGTCTAAACTTCTAAACATTGAAGAGAATGATACCACTCGGTCTAACACTTGAAGGTGTACAGTATGTCCTAAAAGAAACTGTGCATCCACCACTACTAGACGCAACAGAGCAACAAATAGAAATATATAAAACATTTCTTAAAGACGACACAATAGCAAGAACCGTCATATTGACGTATATGGAAGATAACTTGATTAGGGTCTTCGAGGAATTTGAGACCGCGAAAGAGCTATTCAATTCTATAACAGCCAAATACGATACAACTACCAAGTTGTATATCCAATTGCTACTACAAAAATATAATTCTTTCAAAATGAAAGAAAGGGATAATGTAGTAGAACATGTAAACCATATGTTGGTAATAGGTACGGACTTAATTGTGGTAGAATCAATCATCCCAAAACGGATGAAGATATCCATAATATTGAACAGTCTTTCCCCTTCATGGAACATGATTACCACTATCCTCATAGTAGGACCATAAATCAATCTTTCTAAATTACCTCTAAAACAGGCAATTAAGCAAGAACATATAGTAAAAACAGAAAAGAAAAATTGTTAGTAGTACAAGATGAGATAACCCAACCAAAGGAGAAATAAACCAAACAAAAAATTTGACAAAAATAACAAAAAGAGCAGTCAATCTTTTAAGAAAATGTAGGAAATCACTTCTCAGATCAAGTATTTCAGTTGTAAAAAGATGTGACACTATAAGAGGGATTGCCACAACAAAAATAGTGAAGGAAACACCCCACAATGCGGACAATTAGAGAAAGAAGACATAATCTACATGATATCAGAATGTCTCTACATGTACCGCCCGATGATAGATTGGTGGATTGACTCTAGAGCAACCAAGCATATCTCGAAGTCCAAGGAAGGGGCAATGGATCCAAAAGAGTACAAACTAGGAGAACATTGGGTGTACATGAGAAATAATACTTTCTTAGATGTTGTGGGTACTAGGTCCTTTAGAATATTTGTACATGGCATACCAGTTGTATTGACTGATGTATTGATTGTGTCATCTATAAGGCATAATCTAGTTTTGGTTTCTACCGTAGTCAAGAAAGGTTTTGAGGTTAGGCTTGTTCCTAGTGAGATGATTGTGAGAAAACATGGGAGAGTATTTTTCTCTAAGAAATTTGATGTAGAACATGGAATGTTTAAATTGAAAGTTAATGAGAATGAAAATCCTTCTGCTTATATTGATTGTGCCTTTAATGTTAATGTAAATGTATGGCATAAACGCCTTGGGCATATAAGTTTGGAAAAGTTAAGGAAATTATCCAATTTTAACTTACTGCTAAGATTTGAGAAAAATACTTTCAACAAGTGCGAAACTTGTATACAAGAAAAATTGACAAGAAAAGTTTTTCCCAAAGAGACAACACGGGCAACAACCCTGTTAAAAGTCATTCACACGGATTTATGTGGACCTTTCAGAGTAAGGCCACATCATGGAAAGGTTTATTTTATAGTATTTATTGATGATTACTTGAGATATACGTATTTATATCTCTTAGCACATAAATTTGAGGCATTTAAAGCTTTTAGAGAATATAACCAGAAAGTTGAAAAATCAACTAGGGCATTTAATGAAAGTCTTAAGATCAAATAGAAGTGGTGAATATACCTTTATAGAATTTCTAGAATTCTATAAAGACTTTGGTATTGCAAAGCAAAATACAATACCCAAGATACCTCAATAGAATAGTATAACTAAAAGATATAATAGGACCTTACTGAATATGATAAGATTAATGTTAATTGATGCCTGTACCAATGATATTTTAGAGAGAAACAGTAAGTACAGTGGTATACATACTCAATAGAGTACCATATAAGGTTGTATACGCTACACCATATGAGATGTGGTTTGGAAGAAAACTCAACCTAGGTCATCTCAAGAGGTGAGAATCTATTGCACATATAAAGATCCTTCATCAGTCTAGAGATAAGCTAGACACTAGATACTTGAGATGTATATTAATTGGATATCCTAAAGGTTCAAAAGGATAGTGGTTTTATCATAAGGACCACAAACTCATAGAGAGTAAAGATATTGAATTCTTAGAAGATACTAAGAATGACATCTTGGAAAATAATGATTAGTATTCCGGCAATCTAGTAGACCTAGATCAATCATCATTTAAACCGATAGAAGGACCTTCATAAAACAACCAAAATTTTAAGTGGACATAAAGGCCTAGGGCTACACTATCCTACTTAAAAGATTATCACACTTATCTTTTAGAAGAAGTATGTAATTCGGTGGATTTAGATGAGTTGACTGATAACTTGGCTTATTAGCAAGCTATGAACTCATCAGAAACAACAAAATGGGGGAAAACCATGGATGGGGAAATTGAATCTATTGAGAAAACCCAAATTTGGGAGTTGGCTGATTTGCCAAAATGAAGGAAAGCCATAGGTTGTAAATGGGTTCTAGAAAAGAAATATAAGGTCTATGGTTCAATCGACAAGTTTAAAGCGAGATTAGTTGCAAAGGGTTTTTCGCAAAAAGATGGAATAGATTATGTTGAGACATTCTCCAGTTACAAAATTTGCATCCATAAGGATAATCCTAGCAATATTTGATTTAGATTTACATCAGTTAGATGTAAAGACAACCTTTCTAAATAGAGATTTAGATGAAATCATTTACATGCAACAGCCCGAAGGATATATAGTTGAAGGCCAAGAAGATAAAGTATATAGTTGAGAAAATCCCTATTATGGCTTGAAACAGTTACCTCGCCAATGATATTTGACCTTTCAAAATGTCATTATTGAACTTGGGTTTGTTGCTAATGAGCTTGATCACTATGTGTATGTTTGGAATAGTAGGAGCCACTTTGTCATCTTATCGTTATATGTAGATGACATATTATTGATTGAGAATGACAATGAGATGATTGTCAAAACCAAGTTATGGTTAAACTTAAGGTTTGAAATGAAGGATACGGGGAAGCATCCTATATCCTAGGTATAAATATCTCTCGAGATAGAGAATGTAAACTCTTATGCCTAAGTCAGGAAATATATATTGACTATATCCTCAAGAAGTTCAAAATGGGTGAATACAAGTCTGCTATTACATCCGTTGCAAAAGGGCTCAAACTAAGTAAGGCTGATTGTCCCGGTGAAGGAGACGATAAGCCTATCGTTCTTTATGCACAAGCTATGGGTAGCTTGATTTATGCTATGTTGTGTACAAGACCTAATATCAGTTTTGTTGTTGGTCTTGTGAGTAGATATCAAAGTAATCCTTAATGGCAATATTAGATAGCTGTAAAAAGGATTTTAAGATATATGAAAGGAACAAAAGACTTAAATTGTATTTTCAAGCAGATGAACTGAAAGTGGTAGGATACTCAGATGTTGACTTTATTGGGAGCAAAGAAGACAACAAATCAACTTCGTGACAAATATTCTTATTTGGAGGTAGTGTTATTTTTGGAGCATGTAAGAAAGAGGGTTGTGTAGCATTGCATACACAAGAAGTTGAGTATGTGGCTTGCTATATGGCTGGAACGAGTATCGTTTGGATAAGCCGCTTCATACAAGATTTGAAGCTGAAGATAGCCGACGAGTCAATTATCATTTATTGTGATAACGCAACAATTACTCTTATCAAAAGTAGAGCTGACAGTTCCAAGAGCAAGCATATAATGGTTAAATACCACTATGATCATGATATGGTTATGAGAAAGGAAATATCCATCTCATACATGCCAACTAATGATATGTTAGTAGACCCCTTGACTAAAGGCATAATAGAGGACTTTTTCTCAAAACATGTTACGAATATGGGTTTGAGATAAGTTTGATTGTTGTGTAGGTAAATAACTACATAACAGTTAGTGATTGCAATAGTAATCACGGAAAACCCCACAAAAGTGGGAGGAAAACCAATATGTGAGTACACTTGACTCGAATGGCCAAGTAGGAGATGTAAGGAAATATGGTTCTCGATAAACCCAGCACAAAAACGGCTGGACTAGTCATCCAACTGTTATCTATGGATGGGATGCGGGAAAGAATGGATGTAATGACCATTAAAACCTGAAACCGCCAGACGGTTTCCAAACTTATCCATAACCTTATGGATAAGGAGCTCCAGAAAAAGAAAGCCCAGTAAAAAATCCGAGAGAAAAGAGGAGCATGCGCTTTTATGAGAGGAACGTATAAGAACACCATACTGAGAAACATCGGAAAATATAGAGCTTTCTTCCCAGGCAAACCCTACTGCGAGGAAACCTGAAAAACACCGAAACACATACATGTTTTCGTTACTGCTGCATACTTGAGCAACAAGAGCAAGGGACACTAGGACGTCGACGGCAAGCTAGAACCGGCATAGAGTCGACGAACTTCTCACAAACTTGAGCATGGACATAAAGCTGAAACCTCTCAAAGTCTCACTGTTCTAAATTTGGTGAAACTTGGGCGGAGATCGATAATGGAGTTTTCAAAAACTTCAATTTGTTCAGTTGGTGACCTGGCCGAGTCACCAAATCAACTGAATTGACTCAGCAAATGGGCCTTGTGTCTTCAAGCATTGCAGTAGCATATGCAATTCTTCGACTTGCTAAGCATTTGTTCTGATTGATAAGTAGGTTAACTATGGTCATGTGCGTTCTGTTGGATCTGTATTGACTATTTATTTTGTTGTACATACTTGTGATGTTATGTGAACTTGAGAGTATCTAGACTTTGAGTAATGCATGATACTTTCTGGTTGCTTGATCCCTTCTGTTGGTTGAACTTTTTCTGCACATGAGGGTGCAGTCTGAGTTTTTCGCGGCTACAAGTTCAAGCTGGGTGTTGGGCATTTACACTTATGCTGTTTCTAGTCAGGAGTCTCAAATTCCTCAGTGCGGATAGCCCATGGAACTGTTTAGGATGGGGAGAAAGATGTCTCATAGCTCACAGATTCAAGGGCGGAGTGTAGTTTGTTTTTCCCCCTCTTAATCTCAGTGCGGTGGATGCCCCACCTGGGCCAAATATTGATCTTCCCCTGGCTTTTTATCTTGATTCTCAGCTACTGTTTCATGCTTCCATCGTCGTTCACTCACAGTACATAATATTTGCTTGAACACTAAAATTTTGTGGTCTACGCCAAGGGTAGTTTCAGATTTGAGGAATTGTTAGATGCTTTGCATAGATGGCCGCTCAAAGTTCCCTCAATATCCCTACGTGCCCTAGGATTGTTTTATTTGTCGGAACATGGGAAATTTTGCATTACTTCTAAAATCCAACAAAAATGCTGGCTGCATGACTACACATGCGCGCACACACGTACACACACACACACACAGAGAGAGAGACCATCTTGGGTAATGGATGGCTGAAATTAGAATTCAAAAAATAAAGTACATTTTGCAATTCTGCCTTCACATAGTTTTTTCTTTTTAAATTCAAATTTCAAACATTCGATTGATTTGGATTTGCTAGCACCTAAGTGTGCCAGCATATACCAGGCAGTGCCGATAACAAAAGAGATTAAAGCTACCAGATTATGTGGTTGGTTTTGTTGGAAAATCAGGAAAAAGCTGTGGAAAGTTTCATGGTTTTCTAGTCATAGGGAAAAGTTTTTATCATATAAATTGTAAAAGATCTTTTGAATCTTAGGTGGTTTAGTATGTTCCCAATATTAGGATGTCTGGAACGCCATACCTTCTCTTATGTTGGATAGATGGAGTATTTCCTTCCAAGCTGACTGATCAATTGTTTGCAGAGTGTTGCTTATGACAGGACAAGCGCCCCCAAGGAGTTCCGAATTTCTGGCTGGATTGACAGTCCTCTTGAAGAAGCATCACCTGAACCTGACAAGAAGGTTATCCTCGGTGAATTCGTGTATGATCTTGAGGGAAGCTATGCTCAAACATTTGATCTAAAGCAGTGCTGAGAGGTGAGCTGCATGGTCGGTGTGATTCGGATCGACATAATTTCTAACCGTGGGAATACATTGCACACTTGCATTTATCGCTTGAGAGTTCATGGATCAGAATCAGACTCCATAGTGCCAGTCCCGAATCAGTCTTAAGTTGAACATTGTAAATCTTTTGATTTTATCATCCGAATTATGTTAAACAATGTAAATTTGTGTTCTCCGTTTTGTTGTAATTTTAGAACACTGACTGAAAAGTACTTTCTGTTTTCTTTTATTGCCTGACTTCGCTTTGTGTGGGATAAGCTTAGTTTGTGACTGACATACAATTGTGATTTGTATTTTTGAATGGTGAAATCCAAGTTAGTGTCCAATCAGCGTACAGATATGAGTGACAGAAATCTAACTAGTCTTTTAGCGTACCCAAATTTTATTACATTTCTGTACCCAGAGAACTTTAGGAGTCCTCTTCATTCAGTTCAGCTGCTTTAACGGAACCAACTTTTGAGATGGTGAGCATTTGATTGTTCATTGTTGGTAGTCATTGTTTTATGAAAAGATTGTTACACATGCTACAGTGGCCATTATCGACAACTCAGTCTGGTAACGGCTGGAATAACCATTCAGACCGTTATCATGACAGGAGTTACAAATGAGGCTTGTAACAGTCGGACCGTTACTGGATTTTCTAATAATAGTTCGGATATAGCTGCTTCGGATGAGGGAAACCCAGCGTGAAAAGCCAGGAGACATTGAACAGGCACTGCTCTATAAATAGAGAAGTGTGTATAAAGAAAATATACACGATACACAATACCGAATACTGTCTCTCTGGGAAAGGCCACTCTGAGGAAACCTCAAACACCCGAACTTCATTTCCGCTGCAGATTTATCTAGGAGATTGAATGGGGAGCGAAAGTCATCGGACTCCGGCAACCGACGAAGGAGAAAGCTTCAGTCGGCCTCAACGATTCTATGACATTGGTATCAGGGCCTCGGTTTTGACCCTGCAAAAAAATAAGAGGTACACATTATTGTTTTGCAAAACAAAAAGAGGAAGAAGGGGAAAAAAAAGGGGAAAAAAAAGAAAGAGAAGGCACAAGCGAGAGAGAACGAAAGGCCAGAAAGCGGCAAAGAACCGCCACAGGTCATAAAGCGGCAAAGAACTCCAACAGGCTGAAAAGTCTAGTTAGAAAGCGGCAAAGAACCGTGACAGGCCGAACAGGTCAGAAGGTAGCAAAGAACCACGAAAGGTCAGAAGACCGAAAGGCCGCAAGCCTGTAGGCGATAACAAGGGGGAAAGATGAAAGGTAGCAGGCCAGGAGGCCGGAAACTGTCACAGCAAACCGTCGGTCGCCGACTGCCTCAGATGGCCACAGACCAAGGAGTGGAGCAAAGCTACGTCAGACTCTCCCTCTCTCCCTCTCTATCGTAGGCTAAAGAAACAGCGTCGGCCAGCAACGGTCGCCCACTGAACCCCTCTCTCTCTCTCTCTCCAGAGTGTGAAACAGACTCTCTCTCTCTTCATTTAAAATCAAAACCGAAAACCGCTAAGCAGTTTTCAGAAAACCGAGGGTCGAAACTAGCGATTTCGCAAAAACCGCCTCAAGTATCTAACTGAAAAGTTTGTTCTGCCCTGGTCAAATTTTGAATATTATGAAATTGCCCCCGATCAAAAAGATTATTCTGCCCTTACTAAGCAAAAAGTCTTTTTTACCCTTCAGCAGTTAGTGAAAATTATAAAATATCGAGCTACTATTTTACATTATTGCCCTTCTCGGTTTATGTTAATTTCCATTCTGCTATTGTGTCAAAAGATAGGTTTGTCCCTTTTTTTTGAGAAAATTACACATCCTGGTTGGGGGTTAAAATTACAGCTTTAACCCCAATGAGTTACAAATTTTACAAAAATACCAAAGAATAATTTTACGAGTCTGTCCTTAAGCTTTTCAAAAAAATTCAAAAGTAGACAGATAGTTAAAATTACAGTTTTACCCCTGATATTATTTGAAAAATGCTAAAGGCAGAATTTTTTGGGAAAATTACAAGTTGTCCCAAGTTGCTTATAAATGTCTTTAGTTTGTTTTTATGATATTATACATCGTTCTAACAAGGTCCCTGCCATGTGTGTTTGTTGCTTATGGTTTATTTTCTTTTTAGACCGTCTAATTGTTATAATTGTCAAACACATAAAAATGAGTTCACAAATATGTATCTGAATTGGCAAAAGCTGAGAAACTAAACGATCTGAACTTTCAAATATAGAAGAGGAGAATCCCACTTGCTCTAACACTTGAGGGTGTTGAGTACGTACTAAAGGAAACCATACGTCTGCCACCACCAGACGCAATTGAGCAATAAATAGAAATGTATAAAATATTTCTAAAAGATGACACCATAGCAAGGACAGTTATGCTGACCTACACATGGAGGATGACTTGATTAGGGTCTTCAAACAATACGAGACCACCAAAGAGTTGTTTGATTCAATAACAGTTAAGTATGACACAATTGTCAAATTACATATGCAGTTGTTACTACGAAAATACAACTCCTTCAAAATAAAAAAATGAGATAATGTAGTAGAACATGTAAACCACATGTTAGTAATGGATAGCAACTTAGCGTGGCAAAATCAGTAATCCCAGAACCGATGCAGATATCAACTATCTTAAACAATCTACCCCCGTCATGGAACATGGTCACCGCTGCCCTTAGATTAGGGCCTGAAATTAACCTTTCTGAATTGCCCCTAAAACTAGCAATAGAGCAAGAACATATGATAAAAAAGAAAAATTGCTAGTGGTATAGGATGAGATAGGGTCTAGCTCCAAACCCAACAAAAAGAAAAATAAATAAAACAAGAAGTTTGATAAGAATAACAATAAGGTGGTCAAAATTTTAAGAAATCACAGAAAACCACTTCTCGGGTTAAGTGTTTTAACTGTGAAAAGATGAGACACTTAAAGAGGGATTTTCGCAACAAGAAAGGTGGTGGAAACAACCCACAACGCGTTCAGTCTGATAAGCAGGACATAATCTGCGTGATTTCAGAGTGTTTACACATGGACCGCCCAGTGAAAGGTTGGTGGATAGACTTCGGAGCTACACGACATATCTCAAATACCAAGGAAGGGGCAATGGACCTTAAAGAATACAAACCAGGCGAACATCAAGTCTACATAGGTAACAATACCTTCTCGGATGTTTTGGGTACTGGGTCCTTTAGGATTTATTTAAAAGGTAAACCGATTATATTAAATGATGTATTAATTGTGACAACTATAAGGCACAATCTGGTCTTGGTCCCTGACTCAGTAAAGAAAGGTTTTGAGGTCAGGTTTATTCCTGTCAAGATGATTATGGAAAAACATGAGAGAATATTATTCTCTGGGGAATTCGATGTAGAGCATGGACTTGAGAAAGGTAAACTTTGACTTACTACTTGGATTTGAGAAAAATACTTTCAACAAGTGTGAAGCTTGTATACAAGGAAAGATAACAAGGAAAGTTTTTCCCAAGGAATCAACAAGGGCAACATCCCTTTTGGAGGTTATTTATAGGCATTTATGTGGACCTTTTAGCGTAAAGTCACATCGTGGAAAGGATTATTTTATAAATTTTATCGATGATTACTCTAGGTATATGTATTTATATCTTTTAGCACATAAATCTGAGGCACTAGATGCTTTTAAATAATATAAGAAAGAAGTGAAAAACCAATTAGGGCATTTAATCAAAGTCTTAAGATCAAATAGAGGTGATGAATATACCTCGACAGAATTTCTTGAATTTTGTAAAGTCTTTGGTATTGCAAAGCAAAATACAATACCCAGGATACCTCAACAAAATGGTGTAGTTGAGAGATACAACAGAACCTTGTTGAATATGACAAGGTCAATGTTGATCGATGCCTCTCTGCAAAGGGTATTTTGGGGAGAAGCAGTAAGTACAGCGATTTACATACTCAATAGAGTATCGTGTAAATCTGTATTCACTACACCATATGAGATATAGTTTGGAAGAAAACCCGACCTAAGGCATCTGAGTAGGTGGGAATCTGTTGCACATGTAAAGATCCTTGATCAGTCTAAAGATTAGCTAGATAGTAGATCCTTAAGATGTATATTCATTGGCTATCTGAAAGGTTCAAAGGGATATCAGTTTTATCATAAGAACCACAAACTAATTGAAAGCAGAGATGTTGAATTCTTAGAAAATTCTAAGAATGACATCTTGAAAAATAATGATGAATGTGTTGATGATCTAGTAGACCTAGATCAATCATCTTTTGAGCTCATAGAGGATCTTTTTGAAACAACCGAAACCTTAAGTGGACATAAAAGACCAAGAGTCACTCCGTCCTACTTAAATGATTATTACACTTATCTTGTAGAAGAAGTATGTAATTCGATGGATTTAGATGAATTGACTGATAACTTGACTTATCAGCAAGCTATGAACTCATCGGAAACATCAGACTGGGAGAAAGTCATAGATGAGGAAATTAAATCCATTGAGAAAAACCAAGTTTGGGAATTGGCTGATTTGCCAAACGGAAGGAAAGCCATAGGATGTAAATGAGTTCTGAAAAAAAATACAAGGTCGATGGTACAATCGAGAAGTTTAAAGCGAGGTTGGTTGCAAAGGTTTTTTCGCAAAAATAGATGATAGATTATATTGAGACATATTCTCTAGTTACGAACTTTCCATCCATACGAATAATCCTCGCAATATCTGCATACTATTATTTGGATTTACATCAGTTAGATGTAAAGATAACATTTCTAAATGGAGATTTAGATGAAATCATATACATGCAGTAGTCCGAAGGATTTGTAGTTGAAGGCCAAGAAGATAAAGTATATAGGTTAAGAAAATCCCTATATAGCCTGAAACAGTGACCTCGCCAATGGTATTTGATTTTTTTAAATGTTATTATAGAACTTTGGTTTGTGGCTAATAAACTTGATCACTGTGTATATGTTTGGAACAGTGGGAGCCACTTTGTCATCCTATCATTATATGTAGATGACATATTATTGACTGGAAATGACAATGAGATGATTGTCAAAACCAAGTCATGGTTGAACTCCAAGTTCGAAATGAAGGATATGGGAGAAGCATCCTATATCTTGGAAATAAAGATCTCTCGAGATAGAGAATCTAGACTCTTATGCCTGAGTCAGGAGAGATATATTGACTATATCAAAATAGGTAAATGTAAGTCTGTTAATACACTTGTTGCAAAAGGGGTTAAAATTAGTAAGGTTGATTCTCCAGGTGAAGGAGACAATAAGCCTAATGTTCCTTATGCACAAACTGTGGGTAGCTTAATGTATGTTATATTATGTACAAGACCTGATATCAGCTTTACTTTTGGTCTTGTAAGTAGATATCAAAGTAATCTTGGATGGCAACACTGGATAACAGTAAAAAGAATTTTAAGATATATGAAAGGAATAAGAGACTTGAAACTTTGTTTTCAAGCAGATGAACTGAAAGTAGTAGGATACTCAGATGCTGATTTTGCTGGGAGTAAAGATGACAACAAATCAACCTCGGGTCAAATATTATTATTTGGAGGTGGTGTTGTTTCTTGGGCGTGTAAGAAATAGGGTTGTGTAGCATTGCATACACAGGAAGCTGAGTATGTAGCTTGTTGTATGGCTGCAACGAGTATTGTCTGGATAAGCCGCTTCATATGTGATTTGAAGTTGAAAATAACCGATAAGCCAGTTATCATTTACTGTGATAACAATGTAGCAATTACTCTTATTAAGAGTGGAGTTGATTGCTCAAAAAGCAAGCTTATAATGGTGAAATACCACTATGTTCATGATATGGTTATGAGAAAGAAAATATCCATCTCATACATGCCAACAAATGATATGTTGGCAGACCCCTTGACTAAATGCATAACAGAGGAATTTTTCTCAAAATATGTTACAAATATGGGTTTGAGGTATGTTTGATTGTTGTGTAGGGAAATAACCATACAACAGGCAAAGTGTTGTGCAAGGAAATAACCACACAACGAGTAGGTTGTTGTGTAGGGAAATAACCACACAATAGGTATTGATTGCTGCAGCAATTAAGAATTAACATTACTAGGTAAATCCTAGAAAAGTGGGAGAAAAACCAGTATGGGAGTACACTTGGCTTGAATGGCCAAGTGAGAGATGTTATAGATGTTCTAGTGACCATTCTCGACAACTCAGCCCGGTAACGGCTGGACTGACCATCGAGACCGTTTCCAGCCGTTACCGTGCAGGAGTTACAGATGAGGCCTGTAACCACCAGATCGTTACCGGATTTTCTGGTAACAGTCCGAATATAGTTGCTCCAGATGAGGGAAACCCAGCGTGAAAAGCCAGGAGACATGGAGCAGGCACTGCTCTATTTATAAATCTGTGCGTATAAAGAAAATATACACGATACACAATACCGAATACTGTATCTCTGAGAAAGGCCGCTGTGAGGAAACCTCAAACACCCGAACAACATTTCCACTACAGATTTATCTAGGAGATTGGACTGGGAGCTAAACTCATCGGACTCCGGCAACCGACGAAGGAGAAAGCTTCAGTCGACTTCAACGATTCTCCGACAAAGATGCCATTGATTTGGTCTTCCTTCTCGTCGTTTCATTTTTTATCGACATTGCTATCAAGAGATTTGACATAATGGTCTCAATTTTCCTCTGGTTCGATTGCTGGTTAAAGCGAAGTTCTGTGGCGTAAGAGGTACTCTATTATCAAGGAAACTAAAAGTTCATCTGCAAAAGCACAGCGTAATGTCATTCTAACAGTGAGGAACTGAATCTCAATCTGAATACGATTAGCACCCAGATGCAATTTCGGATACGAAATCTTCTAATCCAGGTAAATTATATTTGGACTTGGACTTGATATTGAATATATCCACTTTCATGACATCCCTATGTACTGTGTGAAATCATGGCAACTATATCACGCAGGAATCAACTTCAATTATTTTATTGGAACAAATTGCAATTTTTGTAGAAGAGTTAGACCCTCCATAAAAAGAGCAAGTAGTCAGAAGGCCGATCATTCGATGTAGACTAACCAAGCAAAGTGATTGGAGAAAACCGCTTGTCAACCACACATATGTAACCTTCAAAGCCAACATCAAGTTCCACCAAACAACAGTCAAAGCAACCGTCTTCAAAAGGCTTTCAACCTAGCATGGTCAAGCCTCTGTGGTGTAGGAGGTGTCAGACTCCTTTGCGAAGTCAAAGCCTAAGCATCACAGTGCAAGTGCTTTATCCATTGCAAAGACTCGTATTTTGCCATTTGACTTGGATCCCCGAGAAATTAATGCAATCCAGAAAAAGGTAATCCGTACCCAGATGTCGAGCGAAGGTGTCGGATCCGGACCACATTCCAATCTGAACGGATCCACACATAACCCATACTTGGTCAAAGCTGGGAGTTCAAAACTTGCCCAGGCATTTTACAGTTTGAACTTGGCCAAGTCAATGCGCTTGTCTAGAGTATAAAGCAACTTTTATCGAGTTGATTTGAAAGCCCTGAGCTTAAGAACTCTCCCAAATCAAGGTTGGGAAATGACCATGTATTTGTTGCCCAAGTCAGAAAGGGGCCAGGTTATTAGCCTCATTGGACATCAACATGGACACGAATCTTCTTCCCAGAATTTCCGGAGAAGGAAAAACTTTTAATAATTGAGATAATTTGGTTTTCAAAGTGTTGACTTAATTTTTATAACTTAAGCACACTTTGGAAAAAGAAAAACGAATATTACAAAAGGTAATAAGGCTGGTACTGGAAGGCACGACAAGGGAAACCCACTCGGTTTTTCTATGTCGATCAAAAAAGTATGTCCAAGTTGACCTGTTTTACAGACGAACAAGTAATAACGCAATACAAGAATGACAGAAAGAAACCCATGAACACGAAGGGACAATGACATGTAGCACGAGATTAGCGTACCCAGTTTCGAACTGAGGTTGTGAAATACGTGCGAAAGTCAGAGTTCTGCAAAATCCCAAACGAAATTTCTGTGGCTCATGAAAGAGAACACCAGAAAAGAGCCAAAACAAAAAACACAATGTGAAAAAAAGTTCCGTTGCCGGGATTTGAACCCGGGTCACCTGGGTGAAAGCCAGATATCCTAACCGGACTAGACGACAACGGATTGTTGACCTCTTGTTGCAATTAATCTTCTAAAGTAATTAAGAAAACGGGTCCTTCTCAACTTAACAATTTTGGCTCCCAAGACCCCTTGTGGTCTAGCCATGACTATGTATACGACAAACTGGATCCAAACTCCACTAGGAAGCACAACAAGGGACTCAAACCACGTCGTTAATGAGGTTAATGTTTTCATGTTCCTTATGATAAGCCTTTGAATCCTACTTCTAAGGGCTGCCTCCCACTCTTTTGAATTATCAATTCCGTTACCTCGTTCTCGGGAAATATCTTTTATCAGGAAATTATCTCTTTTTTTTCTCTCTCTACAAAAAGACAATACTTATACATTTATGCATTGATATTCGCGCATTTTCCCTATACTGTCGTTCTCTTTTGGGAGCACTTTTGTGTATAGGGGTGATGATTTTGAGTTCTAGGTCGCGTGCTTTTGTTTCAGAAATAGGTCAAACTTGAACACAACACGTTTTCTCATGTTAGTTTGGGTGGACACGGTCACGACCTTTCTGAGACAAGGTCATGTCTGGTTTTCTTGTTCAGCGTTATATTGACATCAATATAATGCTTCAGGTCGTACCTGTGTTCGTTCATTTTGTGTTTGTCCCAAAAGCAGGCCAATCTGAAAGTGACCTGATTTTAGTCACGTTACCCAGTGGACCCGAATACAAACTTTTTCGGTTGTGTTCATGTCAGAAACCTCCGAGTGACCTGGTGATGACTTGCTTCATCATGGCCATAGGACAAACTAGGTCAAACCCCACTTGGAAGCATATCATATGTGCAAACTGCATTGTTAGCTGAGTTGTATGTTTCGATGTTATTCACAAGCCTCGGGACCCTAATTCTTCAATAGTCGACTCCCATATTACCAATGCAAGAATTCACCCCCTCCGAAAATATAAAAACAATACATACATACGTGTGTATCTCTCTATATATATAGTGACTGGATCCATGAGTATAATAAAACATTTTTTATATTTTTCTAAAGCTCTTTAAAAAATTTGTATATACGTATATATAGCAAACATGACAACTATACACATCTATGCTTAACATCCTCAAGAATCTTAACCATTCGATTGACAATTGAAATTCAAATTTCAAAAACAAAAAGGTGCATTGATACTTTTTTGAGGTGCAATAAAAGTACTCGATACTGATTGCTTTTTGACTTAAAAGATCTAAACGGATGATCTCATGATCTAATGATTTTTAAGAAGATTACAACATGGATGAATGTCCGCATGGACTATGCTCTCTTTATATATATATATATATATGCATTTTTGGTGTAATTTTTTTTTTGAAAGAAAGTTTGTGTACTTTGGTAAGGACATAGATTTTTTCTAAAAAAATAAGGAATATTTTGAAATTAGTGTTTGTTTTTTATATCTGATTTTGAGAGAATATAACGTGACAAGATCATCAGTGTCGGTGAGCTCCTGGAAGATGAGATATATAAAAGAAGGATAAAGTTTTGAAGCGTGATCGAGCTCATTAATTAGAATTGTCACAGGTACACTCCGTTTTCAGTTGCATTTTGTCAAGTTATATACACATGGAGAAGTGGTCTCACATGTGACTAGTGGAAAATATGAAATAAAAACTAAGGCTTCTCGCAAACTAAATAGGGATGCCTACATAGAGTAGTCACCATGGTGCTCAATCTCTCGCTATGTTGTCATGAAACTTTGAAAATGCGATATCCGATTTCGTAGCTTTTGAGATCTAGTTGTGCCTTCCCTTTTAAAGTGTTCATAAACTAATTTTTTATACCTTCTCATTTGAGTTTTATTTGGAATCTTTTTCACATGCATGAACTACTTAATCTTGTCTCTCGTTTTCTTACATTTGGTGTTATTCAACTATCTTTATCCCGTTCACTTTTTTCACTTATGTCACTTGATGATCGTTTGCTAAACACTCATCCCCAAAGCATTTCTAAGCATAAACACTACTTTATAATATTTATCTTCTCATTTTAGTGGTATGTTCCTATCATGAAGAACACCAGATATACAACTCCTTTTTAGCGTTAGTACCATTTAAAATTGATATATATTTTAAAAGTCCACCGTCCAAGCAGATTTAACTTTAGAGTTTATACATTATTCCTAGAAAAGTAATACTTAACCAAATACAATCTGCTCACTGTTCTCTACCTAATGAAACCCTCCTCCTTTCCTTTGTTGGACCAGGTATGTACTTACAATCTTGTTTCTTCACAGGAGGACACTTCAGTATGACACAATTTTCATTTTTCATTCTCATACCCAATTCCTAAGGCTTGAAATTTTCAGTTCTATCAGACCTTCACCGAATGAACATGTAAAATGTGGGTATCTTTGTATATATATAATTCTCCTCCCATTTATTCATATTGCACCAACACTCGGTGACATCACGATTTCACTAATATTGAGAGGGTGGAGGATCAAATAAGAGTTGAATGAAGGCAAAGGGTAAAACATCAAAATTTATTGGAAAAATATTTCGATCGATCGACAAGATGATGGTTATTACCATACCAGTGGTAGTGTGCGAGGGTTGGATGAGATCACAAGGAGGTTGTGGACCGGTGGTGGCAGTGACACAACAGGCCAATGGTAGTCGAGTCTCGAGTGGATGCCAAAGAGCACTGTCGTTCAATCGTTCCCAATGTGTGTGTGTGAGTGTGCGAGAGAGAGAGAGAGCATTATCCATATGTTTGTTTGGATGAATAGGTTTTGAATTTCTTAAAATCCCATCTAAACCTTAATAAAATATCAATACAGGGTTTAAGTTTTTCAAACGGATGGTTAAGTTTTTAGTATTTTACAGATTACCAACTTTTTTAAAGAAAATTTTTTGAGGGAGCGATTTCCAAATTTTTTTTGAAATTGAATAGGATGTCCAAACTTTCTAAAATTGTTGGGGGGTCGGTCGCCCCCCAGGCCATCATGTACATCCGCCACTGACGGGAGACACCCCAGCTGTGGTTCTAAGGTCTTCTTAATCTCCGGAACCTCTGATGTTTCCCCTTATTGGCTTGTCTATTGATACGTTTGTGCAAGTTGAGAAACTTTTGGTGGTGATAAATAATTTTTTATTTAATCTAATAAACAAGTTCAAAATTCTCAGAAATTCATTGAAATAGATAAACCAATCTCCATTGTCAGATTGCACCAAGGAAATGCAAGAAGTACAGCTGGTTGATTACATGAAAGTTTTCTCTTTCGGTAAATTGATCTGATGGAGCCTGATGGGACACCAATAAGTGTCAAACTCATGACCTTTTGACTTGTGAACTTCTTCCTAATCAGGTGAGCTATTGCTCTTTGTGATGGTTGATTACATGAAAGTTGGTAACAACTTGAGGGGAGTCAAGAGATTACGCTTGTGCAATCTTTAAATTTCCGTGGAGGTGAGACTAAGGTTTGATGGCAATGCCTTCGTTGTTATTAAAGACACGAAGGGCACTCGATTTTCTTTGGTCATCAGAGAAGGAACATCCACTTAACTTTGTTAAACTTTCCATTTAAGACAGCACTGACATGTTTTAGTGAATATTACCGTGGAAAAGATTAAATTCCAGGAGTAAGAAAGCTTCTTCATTCTCGGGTCATTATAGCCTCTAATCCTGTTTGTTCTCTTCTGATTTGCTCATCTGCAATGAGCAAAGCTCATACTAGGATGTGGTTCCATCTGGATCAGCTGAAATGAGCTTGCTGATCAAAGTTGAGAAACTTGGTTGTTTCTAGGAAACATCGTAGAAAAGATTCGTTTCTTGCATCCGTTGCTCAGATAAAATCTTGAACCCATTGAGAACATGAGCACCCTCTTTCTGTCTGTCAGTCTGTCTCTCTCGCGTGTGTGCACGGTTGGAAAAGGTCGGGTTTTGTTCCTCCATCTTTGCTTTCAGTCGAGACATTTTTTTCTCTTTTCTATACCATTTTTATTTCCCTTTTATGTTTCACTGTTGACTTTTCATGCTTGTGAGTATGGTTTATGAGTGACCATTTAATGCTCATTATAGGTGACTATTTGATGCTGATTATGGGTGACAATTTTTGAGTTGTTAAAAGTTTTGCTTCATTTTCTAGGTCTAGTCTCTTATAAGCATCCGGCTTCACTTTTTCCCCCTTGCTTTATGTTTGATCAGTTAACCTGTTTGTCAAATAGACGAATTGTTTTGCTTTTCTTTGTCCTATTATTCTTCAAGTTCGATAGAGAATGGAACATTTGATTGGTTTTCGCGCAAATATTCACCGTGTTCAGCATGAGCCTCTCTGATTCTTTAGAGGGTATGGGTTTTATTCATGATGTTGTGAACCCCTCTGGTCTTAGATTTTTTCAGAACAAAACAAACTTAAACCTGTTGATTAGAGCTTAACCGAGTCAACCTCGAGTTGCTCAAGTATGACTCGACCAGAGATCGAGCTCAAGGGTTGAAGCTCGCTTGAGCTCAAGCTTGAGTAGAGCAATTTGCTAAACGAGCTGAGTTGAGGTTGCTAATACCCAGCTCGATTACAACCCCAGCATCCCCCCAACCTCATGGACTTGAACATTACTGGTCTAGTGTCATCCTGAGAATGCACTGTTAGCCCTCTTTTCAGAAACAGAGAATGAACTGCGAGAAGAGAGAATTGTTTGACGCTCACCTGGCTTACTCACCACTTGAAAGCCTTCAAGTTGGGGAAAGTTGAGAGTTCGATACCGGGTTGCATGTCTAGTCTGGGCTGTCCCGATGAACCTAACCCCAGCTTTACCAAGAAAAGGAAGAAAAAATCAGGAGGAACGTTTCTCTTCGTGAACAAGATGTGGTTAGGGAGACCCTTGATCAGTTAGTCGCCGACAATGGGAGGTCAAGAAACTTTTGCAAGGTGAGCCGAATAGCCCATGGTTTCAACCATCACCTACATTTGATAGGCTCAATCTTTTAAAGGGTTGGGCGACGTTGCCATGGGCTCAGAAAATAACCACGCGTATATGGTGGATGATAGCTGGTGTGCTTTACCTCTTCATTGAGCTTACATATAGTCTTATAAACCCATTTAACACCAATAAGCTTCTTACTTTCTCGAGGTGGAGTTTGATCTCATGTGTTGTTTTTCTTGATCTTATGGATCTCATCATTCATGACACCAATAAGCTTTGTGAAATGTTATTAAATCACAATCCACGAATAGAGCATAATTAACAATTTCTTCATCAAAAACATTTCTTCTTTGAATAACACATAATCTTTCAAATAAGTAGCTCACTCTCATTTTGAACGTGAGGAAGGTTCACCTGAATTGCTTGGAAAATTTCTTAAAGGACTGGTATGATCATCAAATATGTTAAAAGATTGTAATGGTTCTGGTTGAATATGAAAATCAGTCAAGATGAGTTAAACAATTCCTCATCATCTATGATAAAATGATATTGTTTCTTTTCTTCAATGCTCCAATTTCATTCATCTTCTTTTCAAAGCTAACATCACGACTAATTTTTACCTTTCTTGTTATCGGATTATATAGGTCTCTCCACTATAACAGAGAAAAATACATTTCTTACTTTTGTCATAAAGTTTCTTACGAGTCTCTTTTGGAATGTGGACATAAGCAATACACCTAAATACACAGATGATTAACCAGTCTAAGCCTCTATTGGTAACTTAAAATTAAGT
The DNA here is from genome assembly GCA_036023115.1 of Brasenia schreberi. Lineage (NCBI taxonomy): Eukaryota > Viridiplantae > Streptophyta > Magnoliopsida > Nymphaeales > Cabombaceae > Brasenia > Brasenia schreberi. The sequence goes on from JAYKKT010000016.1 coordinate 1,511,780, forward strand.
CATTTAGTCGGACAACGATCCAATATGTATACAATACATAAACTGTTTCTACCCAAAATTGTTTTGGTAGATACTTCGCCCGCAATATAGTATGAACAATGTCATTGATGGTACTATTTTTCTTTTCTGCAACTATTTTGTTGAGGTGTGTACCTCGCTCTAAGTTGATGTTTTATGCTGCTTTTCTTGAAAAACCTTCCATCACTATATATTTAGTGTCACAATTGGTTCGAAGAATTTATATTGATTATTCATTTTCTTTCTCCACTTAAGCTTTAAACTCCTTCAATAGATTCAGATTGGGCCTTATAGTCCCAATCCAATATCCAATGGGCTTGTGGCCCTACAGGCCAGCCTCCAGTGCCAAACGTTATGGGACATTCAGCCTTGCTTCAAATATATGCTAGAAATCTTTGGCCTGACCCATTTTGACATATCTAATCTTCAAACCATCTTCTTTCTAGATAGCAACTTCAAGCTATCAAAATTCACGTGCTTGAGTCGCTTGTACCATAACCATGAGGAGTCCTGGACTGAAGCATTAACATAGGAGGTGGCATACCTAATATATAAAGGAAAAAAGCGATTACGAGTTAATTTTATCTTTGCAATTAAGTCTATTATTATCCTCAATGATAAAAACTTCATTTTTAATATTCATATCATAACCCTTTTATATAATTGTCTCATGCTCACGAGATTATCATGAAGGCCAAGAACATAGAATACATAAAAAATGCATTAGTTCAATCCATCCATCTTTGAGATGTTAATCATAGAACACATAAAAAATGCGTTGTCACCTTTTTTTTCTTTTTTTGTTTAAAATGACATTCATTCTCTCATCTTGCAACACCAGATGGTGTAGAGCAAAGCGCTTCAATTGGATAATGTATTCTAACCGACTACAAGCGAGTATCTTCTGACCGCATATTATTGTTAGTGGCCACATCTTTGCCATATTTAGTGAAACTTGGTCACTAGAATTCTACTAGTTGTGATAACACACTAGTGAGTTCACCAAGTTACAAAGCTAATTGTCTTGCTTGGGTAGGGATAGTGCATGGGAATTTCGAATTGAAAGCTCGAACCACGACAATTGAGTACACTTCTTGAAGGCAGTGAGACATCTTGCCCAGATAGCAAGAAGACCCTACTGAAGGCCAAGCTATTGAGTGAGACGGTGAGGGTAGTAACAATAATCATATTCAACTTGGATGAATGTAATGCCCCCATTAAAAGAACTACTTTAGAAAGAAGATTGTTGACATGTCTACTAGATAGCCATTTTCGATCAAATATATCACGGTGGTAGATAAAGAAGTTTGTCCTTCCTTCATGAGTCCTCACACATGTTTTTGCACCATCATACATGTCTCTTATGAGGCTAATATATGTCAATGGGATACCTCTTTTTTCCAAAGTTCTCCAAAGAACCTCCCTCGGTACCCTATCATAAGCTTTTTCTAGATCAATAAATATCATGTGAAGGTCTTTCATTTTTGCTCTAAAATGTTTCATAAGACGTCTCAAAAGGTAAATCGCTTCAATAGTAGATCTGCCTGGCATGAACCCAAATTGGTTCTCTGTTGTACTTGATACTTGTCTTAACCTACGTTCAATAATTTTTTCCCATAATTTCATAGTATGGCTCATTAACTTGATACCTCGATAATTCGCACAATTTTGAATGTCTCCCTTGTTCTTATATATGGGTATAAGTGTACTTGGTCTCCATTCCTCGAGCATCTTTTGGTTTTTCCATATTTCATTAAATAGTCTTATGAGCCAAGTGATTCCTATTTCTCCTAGTATTTTCCAAACTTCTATAGGAATATTATCTGGTCCTACCGATTTACCACCTTTCATATGTTTAAGAGCCTCTTTGACTTCATTCTTTTGAATACGTCGGTAGAAATTGTGGTTTATATACTTTTCTGAGTTGGCTAAATCTCCCAAACTAATACTAACATCTTTATTTTCATTAAAAAGATTATAAAAATAGTTTTTCCATCTATTTCTTATATCATCATTTGCCACTAGAATTTTTTCATCCTCGTCTTTTATGCATCTAACATAATTAAGATCTTTAGTTTTCTTATCTCTAGCCCTAACTATCCTAAAAATATCTCTTTCACCCTCTTTTGAGTTGAGTTTTTTATACAAGTCCTCCCAAATCTTAGCTTTTGCTTCACTAACGGCCTTTTTTGCTTTCTTATAAGCTTCTAAAGTTTCACTAGTTTTCTTAGCATAATGTAATTTGTAACATGCCCTCTTTGCCTTGATTTTATTTTGTACTACTTCACTCCACCACCAAGCTTCTTTTTGTGCCGGTACACCTCCCTTAGATACCCCTAACACATCTTTCGCAACTTTCCTAATATGTATAGCCATATTGTTCCACATATCACAGGGTGTGCCAACATAATTCCAAACATCTCCTTGCAGGACTTTCTGTTTAAATATATATTCTTTCTCGCTTTTGAGGTTCCACCATTTAGTCCTAATAGCTCGATGCACTCTTTTCTTCTTTGTCCACTTTTTTATTTGTAAATCCATAACTAAAAGTCGATGTTGGGTGGTTAAGCTTTCTCTTCGAATTACCTTACAATCTTTACAACACACTTTATCTTTTTTTCTACAAATAAAGTAATCAATTTGTGTTTGTGATAAGCCACTCTTATAAGTAATTAAATGTTCATGTCGTTTTTTGAAGATTGTATTGACTATAAAGAGATCAAATGCCATGGCAAAATTTAAAATCTCCCTACCTTCCTCATTTATATCCCCAAAACCAAAGTTTCCATGAATCCCTTGATATCCTAATGCCTCTTTACCGACATGTCCATTTAAATCTCCTCCTAAACAAATCATCTCCCTTTGTAGAATCTTTTGAAACACCTTATCTAACTCTTCCCAAAAAACTGTCTTTATACTATCTTCTAGTCCTACTTGGGGTGCGTAAGCACAAACTATATTCAAAACCTCTGCTCCTAACACTAATTTCAATGTCATGATTCGGTCACCATATCGTTGTATGTCTAATACACTATCCTTTAAATCTTTATTTATAATAATACCAACTCCGTTTCGAGCCTTTTGTTTACCTGAGTACCATAATTTAAAACCTATATCATCTATCTCTTTTGCTTTTTCTCCAACCCATTTTGTCTCTTGTAAACATAGAATATGAATCTTTCTCCGAATCATAGTATCTACCACCTCCATTAGCTTACCGGATAATGTTCCGATATTCCAAGAACCGATACGAATCTTATTATCTAGGACTAGCTTCCTTACCCTCCGCATCCGTCCATAATCAAAATGTGGAGACCCTCTCTGAAAATTTTTCACTACATTTTTGGCGGCAATGTAGCGGGACTAACTTCTTTACCCACACCCGTCCATGATGTGGGAACCCTCTCTGCAATTGATTCACTACATTCAGGCGAAAATATAGTGGCCCTTGCTTACTTATTACTGCATTCGGGCTCTGCAGCACGCCGCTAGGAGGGGACGCCCCAAAGCAATGCTTATAATTTTTGTAATCCATGTTATAAAAATCCGACGAAGTTTTACGCTGGCTGTCGAAAGCCTAACACAACCCTCCTCCTTTATCTGGGCTTGGGACGGCAATGCAAGGGTGATCCCTTACATGGGCGGAGTTTAATTAGATGTGCATACACAAAAACATATTGTGTGTATGTATGGCTACCGATGTCTGTCCATCTATCTACTTCAATCTATATAAATAAATAAACAACATAGTTGTCCTTATCAATAAGATTTTTAGTTTCCCTTTTCCATATTTGGGTTGCAAGAAGTTGAAATTCTTGGCAAAAACTATTATTGGGTTTTTCACAGTATAATGTCATGTGCACGTGCATGCATACAAGAAACTATTGGATAGATGTGCTTAGACACAGATATCTAGTAACATATGACCAAACTATCTACACACATAAGACTATGTGGATTACCATATGAAAGTCTATTGTTTGTTTGTGATTATATTTCTCCAAATGGATAAGACCGAAGTAGTTAGTCATTGGTTAGTCACACAATTCAGGGAAGCTACGACCCCCATTTAATAAGTCAGAGCCACAGCTGGATATGTGTGTCTATTTCAAGTAGAACCTGAGGAACAAAAAGGAACTTTATTCTTCTGCAAATCAATGCCATAAAAACCATAAAGCAGCAGAAAAAGAGTCATGATGACCTTTACAAAAGCAAAAAATTCTTCTTGAATGCGGACAACTACTGCCATCCGTTTCAAGTGAGATGCAAAGTGATGCCTTTGTACGATTTGCACAGTCTGTCCATTCCCCCTGCAATAAACAAACAAATAAATGAGCATCATTTCATGCATGCACAACACATGTCACACACGCATGCTTTCTCCAACTTATGGTATATTAGAAAGTTTGCAAATGCTTATACGCTTAAAATAGTTGAAAATGGGTGATTCTAGAAAATTTAGGGCATTGACCATGTATCAAACGACACAGTTTTACTGTGGACCATTTAGTGTAACCCATAGTTAAAATGGTGGACATTTTACTGAAAATTCTTAGGGTGAGAACTTGACCGGCAGATGGCTTAAACTGTGGGGTTTACTGATGGCCTGCTTTTGTGCTTGGGTGAGGTGAATGTGTCGCCTTAACATACATCCTCATCATAGAAGTGCTTTGACACATTCAACCCTACCCAACCTTATAATAGTAAGATAGGGTAGGCTTGCATAGATAAACCAGCTTCATTCTTTGCCCATCTTTGACATCCAACCACTACTACAAGGTAGCAGGTTTGAAACGAGCAAAACTCTACCCTATAGTTAGGTTAGGATGTCAAAGGAAACAAGCAAAGAATCGCTTTGCGAGTCTTTGACGCACAACCCTGAAGAGACTTTGTGAGTCTTTGCTTCGTTGAGTGCTTTGATGCATCCAGGATGCAAGTCTTTGACATCCTCACCACCGCCTGTTGCAGAACACCACCAATGGGAAGTTTCGAATATAGTGTAAGAAGAAGACTATCACTCATACTTTCGCAACTTCAGTCTCCCTTGCTTGGAGCTTTTAGTAATTGACCAGAATATTTCAAAATGCACTTCAGTCACCTCTTTTTACACCTTTAGTACCACCAAACTATTCAGTCACCACTATAAGATGTCATGATAAGCCTTATTCCTATGACCATTCCTTCAATACGTTATAAATCCACAAGTTTCTTTGTAGACACTCAGATGAGTTATTACCACTTAACCAATAAGTCCTTAACATGATCATTAAATATCAAGATTCACCCTGCATGACCATCTGATTGGGATCTTTAGTCAACTCCCTCTTTTGGGGCAGTCCAACCCCTGCAAATGAGGAGAACAGGATAGAAGCCCCAATGAACCTATAATAGGTATAAAAAGAGTGAGCTTCACTGTTCAATGTACCAGTATCGATCACTAGGGGACAAACCTTGACTTAGTTAATGGAAATGAGTTGATTGACTTGTGTCAACGTGTTCCCATTTCGGGTCTGCACCTAGCAACCATCTTAGGGAGCATAATGTTATAAATCGACTCAATTAATTGGATGAAGGTTGATGCAAAAACACGTTGAATAATCTCTTGAAGAAGAAGACAACTTTGGAGCAGCCACCACTTTATTTCTTAATCCCTCTTAGGGTTCTGATTTGTTTACAGAATTTATATATAAAAGGTTTATAACTTGAAAGACTAATATATCCTTATACTAATACATTATTAACAAATATTAAGCTTGAACAAATATAGAACTAGATCCAAATATAATTAAAAATAGAATAACATGACCAGATCCAGAGATCTTCCCAACACCCCTGCCCCTCATGTTAGGAGAAAGATGACTCCTAACTTGCCAAGTGTATTCACAAGTCCACTTCAATTGATTGCCTTTATGAGAATATGGGCACATTGGTCAGCAGATTTGACATAAATCAGTTGGAACACCTTGTCGGTCACTTTTTCTTTATGAAATGACAATCAATTTCAATATATTTTATCCTTTTATGGAACACATGATTAGACGCAATATGTATAGCGGCTTGAGAATCACACCTCCAACCTCCATTCCTAACTCCTTTATGAGAGACTTTAACTATAATCCCTCACACATGCCTTGTGAAATTGTTCTATATTCTACTTATATTCTACTTATGCACTTGATATGGCGACTACAACTTGTTTTTTACTCTTCCACAAAACGATATTACCTCCAATTAGTGTAATATATGAAGTAGACCTTCTATCATCTAGAGAACTAGCCCAATAAGTTTCTGAAAACACTTTAATATTGAGATGTCCTTGATTAGAGTATAAGATGTCACGTCTCGGAGTCGTTTTCAAATACCATAAAATATAATAAACTGAATTCATATGTAATTCTGATGGATCATGCATGAATCTACTTACCATTCCCACTACATATGTAATATAAGGACAAGTAATGGTAATATAAATCAATTTTCCCACTAACCTTTGGTACCTACCCACATCTTTCACTTTTTCTCGTCACAAAGATACAATTTTTTTGTTAGTTTCATTAGAAGTTCACTCTTTTTATAGTCTATCATTTTAGTATGCAAATATGATGGCCATGAGGATACTTAGGGCCGGTTATTTTTGGTCCACCCTAAGACAAGATTGTCATGATCATGTTAGAAAGTGTCATCAATGTCAAGTGCATGGGCATGCCATACATATTCCATCATCCACCTTGCATTCCATCATAAGCCCATGGCCTTTTGCTATGTGGGCATTTGATATCATAAGACCCATCTCCCCAAGTGCATCCAATGGACATAGGTTCATCCTAGCAGCCACCGAATATTTTTCTAAGTGGGTTGAAGCTACATCCTTGGCTAATGTACAAGGACAACATGTAGTGGCATTCATTAAGAAGAATATTTTGGCTCGTTTTGGAGTTCCTAAAGTCCTAGTGTCCGATAATGGCACCTCTTTCAAAAACGAGAAGATGGAAAAGTTATGTAATACTTATGGCATGACTCAACACTTCTATCGCCCTATTACCCTCAAGGCAACGGCCAAGCCGAAGCCACAAACAAGACCCTCATAAGCATCATTGAGAAAACCATAGAGAAGGGTAGGACATGACATGAGAAGCTCGATGAAACCTTGTGGGCTTACAGAACTTACATTCGAACACCCACCAATGCCACACCATTCGAGTTGGTCTATGGTACGAATGTCATACTCCCCATTCATACAAAGTTGCATTCATTTCATACATCACTTGCACTAAATCTCCCATTAGAGACTCTACAACATGCTAGAATAGATGAACTTGATTTATTAGATGAAAAAAGGCTCCTTGCTATGGATCATGCACATGCATATAGACAAAGGATAGCCCGACATTATGAAAAGCACATGAAGGCTCACCACTTTAAAGTGGGAGACCTCGTGTTGAAAACCATCCATCACCGAGGCCCCCGTCCCCTTGAAAAGTGGCGGCCCAAGAGGGATGGTCCCTATGTTGTACGAGGAACAACTACCAACAATGCATATTGGTTGATTGATGTTGAGGGTAGGAATTTAGTAGACCCTATAAATGCTCAATATTTGAAAAAATACTATGTATAGGGTCTATGCTAAATTCTTTCGAAAAGATTTTAAAATAGATCTCCTTTGAACTTCTTTAAAGAAGGATCAAGGTTGATCGTATGACCCTATGACCCTGAATAAGGGGATTAATGCTTTATAAAAAGTAGAGTTTCCAAAATTAATTGGTTACATTTCAAAAATCTTTGGCTTACAAAATAGGGCATTGTTCAATATAGCAAAATATTTTCAAGTGGTAGATGCTATTATGAAATAGGATGATCTTAGCAAAATCGAGTAAACCAAAGGGATAAGTCTCTCCCCATTCCACTTCTCTTCCAAAAGGAAAATTTGGCAAAAATTAGAAAAAGAGGATATAAAATTCCTCCAAAAGAGGTCTTCCTTCGAATAGAAAGAAGGAATACAAAAATTCCTCCAAAAGAGGTTTTCTCCTTGATTGAAAAAGAAAAGAAAAAAAAAGAAGGAAAATAAAAAAAATCCTCCAAAAAGAAAAAAAATGGGAGGTCCTCCATGAAAAAGAAAAATACCAAAAGCTCAAAAGAGCAATTTTTCATCTCTTTGCCTTAAACCACGAGACACTTCAGAAGGGACCGTGGTAACTCTTTCCCATATCCCTAAAACTTATCTCAATGAAGAAAGATTTATCTATGAAAATCCTAGAGTAGGAATAAGATCTACTTATTTTGATTTCATTTTATTTGAGAATTAGACTTTGTTGTGTAGGAAATAGAATTTTGAAATGTTTTTCAAGGTTTCTTACAAAAACCTCTACTAAGTAGTGGGTATTGAAACCCAAATAAGGGAAAATATGAAAAGCTGGAAATCCTTGCGATTGAAGCTAAAAGGACTTCCCTTTTTTAAAATAAATTTTCGAAAACCCAAGTAGCATGGGACTATCACACTTGGGGCAGCCGGCCTTCATGAGCCTCTCCTCAAGTTCATTCATCTAGTAGCTAAGTCTCTAAAGTTTTACACTACATATGCATCACTCATATCACCCATACCCATGCATGCATCCAAAGTCATTTAATGCATGATCATACTTCGGACTAGCACCCAGCATAGGTCAAGTCCCCTTTGACTCGAATCCCCTCCTACCTAACACAAGGAAAAGAATTATATTAAAGAAAGAATGATCCATATTCTTAAGAGAAATTCAGGAAGTAAAGAACAAATAGGGTATTTTCTTCTTTGTCATTATCCAAATGAATTTGGATTAATGCCAAAGAGGGGCATATGTAAACACCCAAAATAAAATATTTTCAAAACTCCCCAAATTCAGAAACCAATTTAAAACCTTTATGATTTTCGAAATTGAAAAACCCAAACTTTAAGGTTTTAAGAAGTTTTCAAAATAAAAGTTTTAAATTCAGCAGCCCATGAATTTCGAAACAAAGACCCAATCCACGCCCGGATCGAGATCAATTCCCGAAAGCAAAGGAGAGATCGAATCAGATAAAGCAAGTAAGATTAAGCCTATCAGAAGTCGATGAAGATCACCAACGAATTGGGCTGGAATCACGGGCTGAATCAAGATTCATTTCAAGGCAAGTTTAAATTCAAATGCAAAAGTTAGATGGGGTCGAGCTTATCAGTTCAAATTAAGAGGAAGCAATGCAAGTGCATACACACGGCCAAGAGAAAATACATTATATCAAGATTGAAAGATGGTACAAATCGCTAAGATGTCATATGATCGGGCTACAAGTTCATACCATGGGCCGACAAAGCAAAGGGGCGCACCCAATTTTGATCAAGCCCAAAAATCGATCCAAAATCAAAGGTATGGCTGGAAGGAATCAGATTTTATCAAGTAATATGAAGCAATTAAAGTAGCACCAAACGATCAAGCCAAGGTAGGCCAAGTTCATAGCATTGGCCGGTCAAAATGGGGCACTTGGTGAAGCCTAGTCAAGGCCGATTGCACCTAGAGACCAGCCCACATGGGGGGGGGGGGGGGGGGGGGGGGGGGGGGGGGGGGGGGGGGGGGGGGGGGGGGGGGGGGAGAAGGCATCTTGGAGAGTTGTGAGGCTTTGTCATTTGGGGTGTGAGAGATAGTTAGGCCACGGTTCCAGCAAGGAGGGGGTTGCTCCAAGAGAGGGTCGTGGGCTGCAAGAGACTTAGGAAAGAGGAAAAGAGAGTGGGGTAGTGTTAGCCATTGAGTGCAAGTGAGCTGAGAGCTTTGCAAGGAAGAAGGAGGTCGGATTCCACTCTTGGAATTCCGACTGATTGGATGCAAAACCTGTAAGTATTTCATCCTTCGTTTTTAAATCCTTCTTCTACATTGATTCAATTGAAATGGGGTTGTATTAATGGAGCATTGTCTCCCCCCACGTTGTAATAGTGATTAGAATTGATGAATTTCCATTATCTTGCTGAAATTTTACTTACACACACACATTCTATGTGTTTGATTATGCGATTCTACCCCAATATACTCTATCAACACACTATACTCTCTACCCCCTCTATGCTTAAGCTTATATATATTTTTTCATTCCTTTACTTTCAGCAATTTAATTCGTGAGTTGTGTTATTGCAATTTCAATTCGGGTGAGTTTTGTATCACGTATGTTCTTAAAAACCTGAAACTGAACTTTCGCATCTCTGCATACGTTGTTTGTTGTATTTTTAATTCCTGAATCCCTGCTTCAATTACTCCAAAATTTTGTCCACACATTCTACACACACAAGCCCATTCTAAATAAAATTTTCAAGCATTTTAGGGTTGCGCAACTACGTAATTAAAATTGTGCAAAACCGGGTTAATGTATGTCCATTGTCTGTCAAACTTGTTTTCCTGCAACAGAGCTTGGGTTTTCATCCCATAACTCTGTCTGTAGGCATCCAAATCTGATGAATTTTGATTCATTAGAAAGTTGACATCCATAGCTTTCCATCAATATCAAATTCACTAAATTTGGAACTCGGAGCACTGAGATACGGGCTCATTTTTTAGCCTCTGTATTTCTGTGACATAATAATTCCGGGTACCTGAGTAGAGGTACTTCCATGATTTAATTTTGCTTTAATACAACTCTGAATCACGATTTGTAAAGTGCTACAAATCCTTCACATCACAGGCTAAGCCTGTAAAATTTTGATGATTTTAGGAGGTCTGTAAGACATTGAAATTGATTCGAAAAATAAGGCCAGAAAACAGAACATTCTGTTTTCCCACCACTTGTTCATCCTTTTGAGCTTGAACTAAGCACATTTCACATTTGCTTTGAAAACACCCCATCTTCACGTAAATTGGAGTTCATCATTGTTAATATTGAAGTTTTTAAGTGCTTAGGCTGACCCTTGAGCATCGGTTCAAGAAGGTCTAAAGCGAAAAGAACTCGCTTAGCCCAATCGCGAAGTAAGAGTCATATTTATTAAAACTTTGCTAGTTTTTGCAAACTAGTTGGCACGCTCGCGCATCGTGTAGATAAGAAATTATCATTTCAAGTCTCTACATAGGCTTGGAGTGAAAAATTTTGTGTCTATAGTATGATCATTCATACTTCTACGATAGCCCAAGTTTATTACACCCTCACTAAATTTTTCAAACAAAACTCTTAGTAATTGCTTGAGGCCATAAATATCTTTATTTAGTTTGCATATCTTACCCTTCAATCCCCTATCATTAAACCTTGAAGGTAGCTCCATATAGACCTCTTCGTTGAGGTTTCCCTATACGAATAAAATTTTCACATCTAAATACCACATATCTCAACCTTTGTATATAGCTAGACACATAATGACTCTTATACAGTGAACTTCGCAACTACTGTAAAAGTTTCATTATATAGTCAATATCATATGATTGGTTGTATATTTATCTTGCCTTATAACGTTTGAGACTTTCATCAGCTTTAAAACTTTATCGTATATACCCACTTACAACCAATCGCGTTAAAGTATGAATGTAATAGGAGACAGCCACTAGAAACCGTTGATCTTGGACTAATTGGCCTGACCACTCGGACAAGGGCCAGATAGATATATTGGCCCCAACTAGCCATTGAGGGCCAGCACAACTAGTTTAGGTAGCCATTGGGGGCCACTAGAAACTGGTTTGTCATGCAATAATATGTTGTTTTGGCAGCACGCTCAATATTTATTCGACTCAACGAGTGTATGATATTCAACTTGTTTTGGTCAAATTTAACCATCAAGAACTTGATGCTTGAGCTCTTTGTCGATTATTGATCGTGCTATTAGGATTTGGCGTAGACACTTTAAAGTGTCATTCTTACAAACCAGTTTTCTGTCGAGGGACAAATCAACAATATCCCAAGTTCTATTCTTTTCCAACGCAGCTAGTTCACTTTGCATAGTTTCCTTCCATTAAGGGGACTTATGAGCTTCCTCCATATTTCTAGGTATAGGATGCAATTTGACATTCATGACAAACTTCTAATAGCATCCTTCTAATAGCATCCTAAAGTACTCTAAGAAGAGATATTGAGAAATAAAATGAAGAGTACAAGTTCTCTTACTTTTTGGATAGCAATGAGAAGATCGGATTTTAGGACTATAAGAGGATGTTGATATGAATTTGAGGAGAAATCAGTGGTCACATTAACTTGTGTAGTGGGCATTACCACCTTTATTTCTCTATGAGCATAAGTCTTCATCTCCTCCGGCATTATATTAGTCATTACATACTCATTAAACTTTGAATTCACCTCAATGGGACTTAATAGGAAGAATTGGGATATGTTAAGGAACATAATCAATCGGCTCCCCTTAGATGAACAATAGAGAGTTAACTCACAAAAGGTAACATCCAAGGAGACATAAGTCTTTTGACTCATTGGATCATAGTGTTAAAGTATAAATGTAATAGAAGACGGATCACTAGAGACCATTGATGTTTGACTAACCGGCCTAGCCACTAGGGTGAAGGTCAGTTAGATATACTGGCCCCAACTAGCCATTAGGGGTCAGCTGCTGGCCCCCATTGACTAGTTCAAATAACCGTTGGGGGATAACCACTTGTATCCCTTGTTCGTTTGGTGCTGAAAATTATTTCTCTCTAACTCTATAAATAAGAGCATTCTCCTACATCAAAAGAAAGTTGTGTGGTTGATTGTATTAAGCCTTGTGTGGCTTATTCTATATGGAGTATCTCATTATTCAATAAAATGAATTCAAGAATTTCTCTTGATTTCTAACATGGTATCAAAGATGGTTAGTCGTTGGATCCACCACTAGTGCTCTAGACCCGATGGTGGTGTCGTTGAAAAGGAATGATCGTTCATGCAATGAGAATCTTTCCCTACCGGATGACCTTTGAGACCTTTTGGAGAAGAAGTCTATGGCTGCGACTCCAACTCCGTTTAGTGGTCATTGGCCATGGTGACAGGTAGTGGTTACATATCAGCAAGGTGGATGGCGACATTGAGAGAGAGGAAGATGCAAGAAGAAGTGACGGATAACAGCGATGACGATTCGTGGTTGAGGAGGTCTCGATAGTGGGGCTCGATTGACTGACTCCGTAGCACTCTGTGGTGGGCTTTGCTATGCTATGAATTCCTGATCTTGACCGATCAGTTAGCATTGGTGATGGAGGCGTTGATTGGGAAGTGAGTGTGGACATGGTTGATGGTTGTGCGTATGGTGGCCATCATTCGATGGGACCCGAACCAAGCACTAATAGCAAGATTTTCAACCGCCATCAGTGAGCTAGAAGTCGAGACTCAAGTGCTCAAAGTTGCGGGTGGGCATTCCCCTCGGGTCTTCTACCTTCACGAACTTTGCCTTCACCTGCACTGCCACTACCTCCGGGATGTCCATCGCCTGCAATGCACACATCGTCTTCATCTTTCCTAGTGATGGCGGAGACGAAGAGAAGAAACCCCCTTTATGTGAAGCATAGAATGGTTGTGTGAGAGAGAAAGAGAGAGGCAGAGAGACGGTTGATGCTTTCTTGCTTGCTTGTAGGGAATGACGATGAGAGAGGCTTAGATAGGAGAGATGGCGGTGGATGGTGAGGCGTCGCTAGTCAATTGGCATGGCAGACAGACTTTGTGGTTCATCAAATGGCTACCTGTGGCACAGGCGAGGAGGTGGCAAGATGACGGCGATGGCTTTGGTGGTTAACGGCAATGGAGAAAGCAGTGAAGACGCAAAGCCTTAACCCCCTTCTTAAGCCACAGATTAGATCGGGTCTGACTTATCAGACCTGATCATCCCACTTAACCCACCTGCTTGTTGTAAGCTCTTCTGTTTTTGTGTTTTGGTTGTTGGTTGCAGAGAATAGGTAGGAGGAGGAGGCGATGGAGGAGTTCATCTAGTGGTTATTGGTTCAGGTTGGATGGAGGGGTGAAGAGAGAGAGAGAGAGAGAAAGGCAGAGGGGACGCATTTATATGTAGTTAGGTCATGGATCCGATCTTAGATCCAAACCCGTTCTGTATTAGATATGAGATCTTTGTTGGTTTTGGATCCAAACTTAGGCCTATGTTTGGATCCAATTTGATCTTGCTTGGATCTTGTTTTAGCATTAAAATAAAAGCAAATCATGTGTGCTCTTTTTAACTTGTTTATTTTAACATTTGTTGGATCAATTGTTTGGTGTCTCATTTACAATACAATATGGTTTGTTGTTTGTTAGATAATAAGTTGCATCTCTTTGTATGATTAAGATCTCTATGTTGTGGCTATATCATATTTGTTGGCCTTTTATTGAACACCTTTGTGCTAAGGTGCTTCATGTTGTTGGTTATTGGTGGAAGATGAGTCAATGTTAAAGATGCACTTATTGTTATCTTGATAACGTTATGCTTGATACAATTATTTGAAAATAATACATAAAAAGAGTCTTGTCTTTAGTATTCACTATTCATTTGATATAATTTGTACATTTTGGGCAAGGGATAAGGATTGCATTTAAGGAATTCTTGTTTTTGGAGACATCTTTTATGTTGAAAATATTCTTGAAAAATATTAAGTTATTATAAATCTTTTCGTATATATTTAAAACTTATTTTGATCATCTTATGGATTCTCTTATTCTTCGAACTATAGAATCATGTTTGAGATTGTGAGTTATTTAAAGGACCTTAGCATTTGATTGATTTGGATGGTTTTAGCTTTAGCCTTAAAACTTGTTTGATTTGAATGGTTCGAGTTTAGTCTTAAAGCTCGAGTTTAAGCTTTTGTTTGATTTGGATGGTTTTATCTTAGCTTTAAAGCTTGTTTGGGTTCAAGTTTGTCCTTAAAACTCGGGTTTGAGATTAGCCTCAAAGATTTTTGGTATACCAAGGCCTTTTTATATTATCACGAGTTTGTGGTGATTCATAAAATTATTTGTTATATTATACAATCCTACTTGGATGATCAATGGTTTTCATTAAAGAACTTCTTTGCATTGGAGTAAATCATTTTCTTGGTTTCATTTGTGGTTTGTCTTGCATTTTTGGGTTAGAATGGAAATCATGAATTTCTTCATTGGTTTTTACGAGTTTGAGCTAATTTCTTTGTGAGGCGTCAATTCTGTTTTGGTGTTGCTCTTTTCTAGGTTTTGGGCTCTTGCTTGTTTACTCTCAATATGCTTTGCAGTGGAAAAAAGATTAATTTCAGAAAATATGTAAGGAAGATACTTAAGTGTAAAGACGGTGATACTAGTGAAAGAGGTCGTGGTTTTCAAGAATTGCGGTCTTCACTTTTTAGTGAGCTTCACACATCATAAGTTGGGATTGTTATGGTGAATAAATTGGTGCTTAGTAAATCATGTCTCTCCAACAACCTTCTAATGTCAACTTAAAGTATAATCGTATGGGTTCTATCATATGGCAAAGATTGAAGTAACTCCAACTATTGTTATGGTACATGCTGTTTAGAAAATGTGCCTCCTGCTCAAATATTCAAATCTGAACTCCCATAACGATGATGTGGAAGACAACACCGATTACTTTGCTCTCCTTGGTTGCCTTGATGCCTTATCTTAATCATCCCATATGGTTCTACAACATCGACACTCTCATGCACATTTTGTTATTAAACAAACTTTCGGTACAAACACCGTAAGAACATAAGTTTGAGGGATATGAAACAATTTACTCTCAGGATTAACAAACTTCCATGAGTTCTTCCCACTTGGAACAAAACTAGGCATCATATTGATAAGACACATAAATGTTACAACAACATTACTCCTATATGATTTGAGAGCATTACATCCAATAATCAGTGTTCTAACCACTTCAAGAATGTGTTTATTGCTTCTTTTTGCCACATCATTTGATGAGAAGTTTGATGCATGATGTCATGTTTTTGGAAGTAGCCTTGTAACTGACCAAACATGTATTCCCCACCATTATATGAATGATTTGTAATGAAGAATGAAATTAAGTTTCAATGAATTTATGAAAAGGAAAGATTATAGACACTTCATCCTTTGATTTCATTAAATAATCTAAGATGAATCAAGTACAATCGTCAATAAAAGAAACAAAATATTTATAATCACTCAGTGAAGCGACATGACAAGAACCTCAAACATCATAATCGACTAATTCAAACGATTCGGACATTCTAAGCTCACTACAAGAAAAAGAAATACGATAAAGTTTTGTCTTTTAACAAACATAATAATGAAGGACTACATTACTAAGTTCAGGAGAAATATCTAGAATAATATGTTTAATCTTCAACACAGGTAGTTGTCTCAAACGATTATGCCATAATTTTATTTCTGCTTCAGTCATTGTCATGGCTAAGAGTGCGAACTGAAGGTTTTACTAAAGGCTCTTGCAAGCCACTATGACCAAAGATTTTTTATGCCTTCGTATCCTAGAAAACACAACCAAGAGACAATGTTGAAAAAATTAGGTGCTTGGTAAGGGAACTTACAAATAATAAATTTACAAAAAAACTTGGGCCATGCATAACAAAAGGTAAATGGAGTAAAGTGATTTTGGTGTTTCCCTTTCCCATCATATATGTATGAGAGCTATCTACCGAATGGGTACATTTTTATAAAGGGAATGATAGTTAGATAAGCAGTTCTAGTCCATAACCATATGATCAGTTGCTCCAGAATTGACAACCCATATTCGAGATACCAAAGAAGCACAATTACTAGTGGCCATGAACATTTTTAGGGCCATAGTACCTTCGAACTCAGAGAAAAATGTATGGTAAAATGTATGGTCACTCAAACATGACTCTAAGCCTTCTATATGAAAGAATGACAGAAATATCATGATATATATTATATTGTTGCAATAACTAAGTAGAGGTAATTTAGTCTTTAAAGTGATTAGGTTTTCTAAGTAAAAAAGAGAAGAGGCAAAGGGGCAGCCGACACCCATAAAATGGTTGCGGCCAGATCTGCCCTTCACAACTTCAATAAAAAATTTGATTATTTTTTAATTTAATTCAATCAACATAATATCAAAGTGGGCCGATTGAGGTTTTGCTTCCATCTCTTCAAGCAACAATTTATGTAGGTTTGATCTAAAAAAACCTAATCTTTGAAAAAAGAAGTTGAGAATAGGATAATGGCAGACGGAGTGGCACATTCAAATAGGAATGATTCTTTTGTTATCACCAACATCAAGCTTGATGGTAAAAATTACTTTGAATGGTCTCGATCTATTCTGCTTGGTGTTAGAGTAAAGGGTAAGCTCGAATACTTAATTGGCCAATGTGTAAAACCAAATTTAGGGAGTCTGGAATACCCTAAATGGGAAAGAGAAGATTCCCTCATAGCTGCGTAATAACTCAATGGCACCAAATGTAGGGCGTTCTTTTTTTTATTTAGAAACAACCCATGAAATTTGGAAGGGTGTGAGAGAAGCCTATTCACACATAAAGAATATTGCGATGGAGAATAAACTCTTCGAAAAAATTCAAAAACGCAAGCAAGGTAAAAAATCCATCAGTGAGTATTACATAGAATTAAGAGGATTATGGGATGAATTGGCATACATAAACTTTATAAGAGACATGTACGATGGTGCAAAAAAAGTGTGACAACCCACGAAGGAATGACAAACTGCTTTGAAGTTAATACTAGGTTACATCAATGATCAACTTTAAGTTCATACTAGTGTTATCCGTATCACACTATATCATACGATACGGTGCGATACGTACGATACACCCCAGTGTATCGTTATACCGAACTTATCGCACCGTATTGTGCGATACGGGCCGTATCACACGATATGCCCTGGAACCCTTATAAAGGGTCCCTGACCGAACGAAACCCGCGATTTTCGTGAGTTTCCTCTCTCCTTTTGAGTTCCCCAAGCTCCCTAAGAGGAGGTTTTCGCCTCCTTGGTGTTCAAAGCTCCAAAATTGTACCGTACGGTGTCCGTGCAAGCCTCCAAACTCGGATTTAGGTATATTTTTTTATGTTTTTTCCATTTTTTTCCTTTATATTTATTGTTTTTTTGTGTTATTTTCTTTTTTTTTAATGACAAAATATGAAGTTATTAAGTGTGTGTATACGATTTTTATTGCATTCATGAAGTGGGAGACACTCCATTTGAGTTTATTTGAAGATTGGGGATTTACGAAGTGCTTTTATTTTTCAGGTTTTTGTTTGAATTAAAGTACTCTATTGAGATGGCAAGAAGGGGTAATAGAGAGTCTAGAGACTCCCATTCTCGGTCTGATGATCCGGCATGTCAGTGGGGTATACCGGTTGAGGGTTCCAGGTTAAAGATCATATGCTTATTTTGTGAAAAGGTGGTTAGTGATGGAATTTAAAGGTTGAAACACCACCTAGCAGGGACCAGAAAAGAAGTTGCTCCATGCACAGGCAGAGTTAGAAGTTTGCAATAAGATATTAAATGGCAATGCCAACAGATGATTAAGAGTATACAGGAAAGGAGACAACAAAAGGATGATTTTTATATGTTTGAAGAAGTTGATGATGCTACTGCCACTGGAGTTAGATTCACTGATAGTTTGCCTTCAGATGCTAGAAAAGAGATTGGTAGTAGCAGTTCACGAGCACCTAGCAGGGAAAAGAGGGTTGCAGAAGACTTTAGAGGTGGCAGAAGAGGAAGTTCAAGAAGGAGTAGAGGAAGAGCTTCTTCTAGCATACATTCATTTTTTTCTCCTTCCACTACACCTGGTGCTTAACCTAGAATTCGTGTTGCTATGGCTTCAGAACAACTGCATGATCAGGCAAACCTTACAGTAGGAAGATGGTTTTATGATGCATGCATTCCATTTAATGCAGCAAACAGTTTTCATTTTCAAGCAATGGCAGATGCAATTGCTAACATTGGTCCAGGATACAGAATGCCCTCTTATCAGAAGTTGAGAGGGAAGATATTAGATAAGACCGTCATTGAAGTGCAACAATACTATTCGACTTTGAGACAGTCGTGGAAGGAAACGAGATGCACTATCATGACAGATGGATGAACAGTGGACCGATAGGCAAGGAAGGACATTGCTAAACTTTCTTATATATTGTCCTAAAGGACTCATGTTTTTGAGATCTCTAGATATATCAGAGGAGAGGCACACTGCAGAGATCCTACGACAAGAATTTGATAAGGTTATACAGGAGGTTGGGGTAGAGAATTTAGTCCAATTGATTACAGATAATGCAACTAACTACAAAGCAGTTGGAAAGGAGTTAGCTGATATTTATAGGACTTTCTACTAGACACCATGTGCATCCCATTGTTTAGATCTCATCCTCGAGGACATTGGTGAGATAAATGAAATAAAGGCAACAACTGAGTGTTGCCAATATATTAGAAGATTGGGTTATGGAAGACACTAAAGAAAATGCCCTCCTAACTGAAGAAGACATTGCCTGGATTAATTTAGAAGGAGCGCAACAAGAACATCAAGTATGGGAAAAGGCTTAGTTGTTGTAATTCTAAAAAAGAAAAAAAATAAAAACCTTAGAAAATAAAAATAACAGCTTAATTATATGAAAGAGCATAAGTGAATTGAGCTACTCGAGCTCGACTCGACTATAACTCCAACTCAACTTAGTCTTATCGAGCTCGAGCACAAGACGTGACAACTTAAGCTCAAGTTGACTGGTACTCAACTCATGTAGCTGGAGATCCTAATTGAGTATGGTAGAGGGACAAAGAACAAGGTAATTTTTCACACCCTTTGGAAGGATTACTTCTGGAAAATTGTAACTCTCCAACACCTCATACGCTGTTAGGTTCTAGTTTTGGTTGGATTTCACAAAACCAAGAAAGATCATGGTGATCGGAAGGATACCAACAAAGATTTTGAAGAATATATGCCAAGGAGAAGCATTTGGGGGGTAAAGAGTAAAGACCCTAGATATTTGATGGTTGATGTAGATATATTTAATTTAGGGGATTTGGGGATGTTGGTGATTAATTGGAGTTGTGGTGATGATACGAACAAATGAAAAATGACGATGGTTTCTCTTAGACATTTCTAAAGAAACCAAGTATTGTAGGTCTCTTGAGAATTCCAGTTGCTTTGGTGCATACAAGCCAAGCTTTTTTTGGAGTATCCATCTTTGTCCTCGAGCAAAATTATAGAGATACGAGGAAAAGAGAGAGGTGGCATCGTCTCATTAATAGTCCGTCTACACGAAAAGTGGTCATCTGACTCTCTCCAGGCATTGAACTTTGCTTTCAAGGATTACTTCAAGCGCCTTTTCAACTTTAAGAAAGACAAGAATGGCTACTAGAACTGGTTTGCCGAAAACTTGGCATCATGAGGGGTTGCTAGTGCTTCTTCTCTCCTCTTTGTGTAATGCTTGGACTATGCTCAAACCCATCGGGCCAATGATTCAAAGGCAACCAAGAAGGGAGGAGAAAGGCATTTCAATGGCCTTGTTGATGTCTAGAGGAAGACCCTCAAGTCAGATGGTCTTGCTGGACTCTATCGTAGCTTCAACATCTTCTGTGTTGGAATCATTATGTACCATGGTCTTTACTTTAGAATGTACGATTCTTTGAAGCCCATGATCCTTGTCGATGATTTGCAGGATAGCTTCCTCGCAAGTTTCCTCCTTAGATGGGGAATCACAATAGGTGTTGGCCTTGCATCTTATCCAATTGATACAGTTTGCAAAAGGATAATGATGACTTTCGATGAGGTTGTGAAGTACAAGAGCTCCTTGGAGTGTTTCTCTATTATATTGAAGAACGAGGATGCGAAGTCGCTATCGTTTGGACCACTTTGACCTTTGGCTTCATTTGGACTTTTGACTCTCGTTTCAAGTCGAAAATGGTAATAGAAAAAGATTGGAGAGAGTTATTGGCACATGGCTTTTCTTTAGCCTTTAGATATAAGCCATCCAGGTATGTACTTTCCAATTTGTTTATTTTTAATATTTGTTGGATCAATTGTTTGGTCTCATTTACGAGAAAATTTGTTTGTTGTTTGTTTGACAATAAGTTGCATTTCATTGTATGATTAAGATTTTCGTATTGTGGCTATATGTCCACTTTTGTTGGCCTTTTGTTGAAGACATTTGTAATTAAGGTGCTCCATGTTGTTGGATATTGGTTGGACATAAGTTAATATTTGGGGATACACTTATTGATATTTGATAATTTGTGATCTTTAAAACTTTGAAGTTGCATTTTCATGTGATTAAGATCTTCGTGTTGTGGCTATGTCATATTTGTTGGCCTTTTGTTGAAGACCTTTGTGATTAAGGTGCTTCATATTATTGGTATTGGTTGGAGATGAGTCAATATTAAAAGTTTTGTTGTACGTATGTTCTAAGGTAGATCAAAAAGTTTAAGCTTCGAAAAAGATCATTGTAGTTGAACATTCTCCTTTTAAAAGGATTAATGGGAATTCACACATAAACAAACTTTTGGTATATATAAGTTTGAGGAGGGGTATTAAAATGTAATAGAGTTGGGCTAATAGGGCCCATAAGTTTGTGTTTGTAATCAGGTCCCAATAGACCTATGCCAGGGCCACCTGGTACCAAAGCCACTTGGGCATGGGCAACTTGGCACTAGGACCACCTGAGTCATCCCCAACGGCTAAATAAA
This sequence comes from Brasenia schreberi, assembly GCA_036023115.1. Taxonomy (NCBI): domain Eukaryota; kingdom Viridiplantae; phylum Streptophyta; class Magnoliopsida; order Nymphaeales; family Cabombaceae; genus Brasenia; species Brasenia schreberi. The sequence goes on from JAYKKT010000016.1 coordinate 1,533,363, forward strand.
TAGTCATTAGGCCATCTTCAACAACCTTGAATGTTGTTGGCTTTCACTCTTCTCTTTCTCTCTATAAATATTGATCATGTATTCAATAAACCAATTGTATAGATTTGTTCATTCAATAAAAGGAATTCAAGAACTTACCTGTTTTCTAACAAGGATCACCTAGGCGTACACAACTTTGACAAATATATATGACCTGTTAACTGATTCACGGTTGACCTGTCCAACAATCAGATCTAGTCTTTTTCCAAGCAGGTCCAACAATACGTTTAGCACCATCATTGAGGACATCAACCTCCACGGGTACAAAGTAACAAACCACAGCTTATTCACCACTGTTGCAATTTCCAAAAATGGCGATAACAGGAACAATGTTAGACACCTTCTCCAAAGGATATCACCCTTCAGCAATACCATCTTTTAGTGTGTTGGCAATGGTCATAACCCTTCACATCAACGGTCCAATATATCTCAAAGCATGTTTCAACAGAAAATTCTCCTTGAACAGAACTTGCTCCAGTTTGCTAAATCGAATAGTGGGCATCAACCATAATGGCTAATGCCACCAACTAGATTTTACTCAATCAGATGGCAATGAAAATGCTTCAAATAAAGAAGAAACAAAAGACATGTTCATGCAAATTATGCACATACATGTGCAGCACAAGAAACCAAAAATAACTACCTTTAGAAAATATGTTCATGCAAAGTAATTCCTACCTTCCACTGAGGAGTAGATTCGCCTGTGAGAATTGCTTCATTTACTATTGCACTTCCTGCGAGCAAAAGCATATCTGCCGGAACAGAACAATCCTCTCCATTCTGACCAGAAGATCGCCCAATAGAAACAACATCTCCAGGAAGAAGGTCTATGCCAGAGAGCTTCACCCACCTAGACAGCAAAACGATGATCCAAATATAGCATACATCTGCACTGCCAAGATAAGCATAACAAAATGTAACAACTAAAATGTTGCAGGACATACTTCCCACCACGATGCACCATAATTGTCTGACTGTCCACCCTTACTCGCCTAAGCTCACTAAGTGTTTTCAGCCGACTCTTGGCCATTGCTGACTCAAACATAAATAGCATGAACAAGGTGAACAGACTATAGTACCAATATTCATCTAGGCACCAAAGACCCACACAGAAGACCTGAACATGAAATAATGTTCCAGAAAGGTCAGCAATTAGAAACCAGAATAACAGTTCAACTGAGAACTGAATCATGACAGCTATTATGTACGTCAAGGCACTTGCCTGGAATACAAAGAAAGGCTCCATGCAATGCTCTTTCATCAGTTTCTGGAATGTTGGTTGCGGATAGTCAAACCTACGGAAAACCAGCAACATACATAGGTCAGGGACCTAGTTACTTTGTAGTGCATAGAAATGTTACAGTATATAACATTAAATGAACAAGAGAATAAACAACAGCAATGACAAAGAGCCAGTAGAAAAACAACCAGTCCTGCAAATGATAGTGGGTTGTATGTCTCTCACTCTTGCAGTACACAAAACTTTGCAATTTTGTAGCATAAGTTCCTGAACCTATCACACTTCTTCTCTTTTAAATTTCTTAATACCACAAGCAAGTTTGAAAATTTATGAATTTTTTTTGCAGTACCAGAGTTCCGGATTGCAGAGATTCCACCCTGCCACTTACATGCAGAAGAAGCAGTGGGAAGAGAAAGTGATAACTTACACATTCCGACCCCACTTATCAGTGGCAGCAGTAACTTTTGCTTCCGACCCATGCCCTGTGCTTCTAACGTAAAAGCCAAAGGCTTCCTTTGATGGGTAAGGAAGCTTGGAGAATGTCTGCATCGCATCTGAAAAAATGAACCGTTGCTTTCTGAAATCAAAATAGATCTCCTCTGAATCAACAGTCTGGGAAGGTGAAGAGCCTGCAACCTGCTTATTTGTGAATCTGTTAGACCAGGAAAAGATTGAGCAGACCTAAAACCAATGTTAACTGATAGTATAAAAATAGATCCTACATTGAAGATACAACAGCAATGATCAAGGACCGGACATTGATGAACTAACCTGGCCAGAAGGACTCACCGATCGTTATCAGGGACCTCTTACTCGTACCCAAAGTGGAACCAGCAACCCAACCCTTCGAATCCAAAACATTGTTGGGTAAATGGAGCATTAATGACTTCAACAAACTCAAGGTTGTTTGTTTACTCCAGCAGGAGGTCACTCAAGAGTAAATCCACATTTAAACCATCTAAGAGATTCTCATATCTCTTAAAATCAACAGCTCCAGTAAGCTCATTTTGGGATAGACAATTCAAATTTAATGTTCATTTAGTGGCCTTAGCAATTACCAAAACAGCAATTATAGCAAGCTCATAGATGGTTGAGCCTGTATCAGCATTTTACTAGGTGATTGTCTATTTCTTAGGAAAATCTTTATAGTAAGTTCATAAATGGTTGAGCCTATATCAACATTTTACTAGGTGATTGAATATTTTCTAAGAGATTCTTTATAGCAAGTTAATATGCCTTAAACCTAGCTCAGTGGTTGTTCTGAGTATAAATAGAATGAGGTCTAAGGAATTTTCATTCGGTTGTTTTCTAGCATTTGTTTCAAATGTCTCTTATCCTTAACCGGTGGTGAGTGAGTCGGTCTTTATCATTTTGGTGAGTCATATCCATCGTGTGGCAGACCGTGTGCGTAAGGAAATTAGTAGGCATGCCGCTATGTTATCAATCGCGCGCTATAGTGTTTTAGCGGGGCTAAAAACGCTATAGCAGGTGGCCCATAGCAGGCGATCCGCCAAGGCCACTATAGCACAGTTAACGTACAGTTGATAACGTTGTTTGGATCGAGTCGATTCACTTGGATCGACCCAATCCAAATTAAAAGATATAACCTAACACGACTCTCGCTCTCTCTCTTCCGCAGCTCCTACTCAAACTCTCTCTTTCTCTCTCTCTCCCGCAACTCTCTCTCTATGCTCTGCCTCTGTTATCTCTCTCCCGTGGCCCCGCCTCTCGCCATCACTGCTGCTTTCTCCGCCACCACCCGCACGCACAACACCATCATCCGTCGCAGCCTGCAAGTACTCCATTTCTCTCTTCTCTCTCCCAGACTCTCTTTCTCCGCCTCCTATTCACAATTCATATAAAATCCTTGCTCAGACAATAACCCTTGCATTAAGATCCTTCATCATGTCATTGTTCTTTATAACTAAGTGTATGTTCTGCAATGTGAGAAATCATGTTACTCAAACTTTGATGAATAGGCATTGCATCACATCACACAAGTTGTTGTTGACCAAGTGGTTAAGTTGTTTGTGGAGGCTGTCAAAAGGCTCTTCTTAGGACTTTCAGAGTGGGGTTATTCCATTCAAACTGAAGATGAACCCATATTATCCATTTTCTTAGTGAGTTTGGCTTTGTTATAATTTTTTTTTCATAAATTGTATGTAGGAGCTTCAATAAAGGTGTAGGTGGGTTTGCTGGTGGTGGATGGTCTTCATTGTGTAGTGTTTGAATGGAGGATGTGACCATCTTTATGAATTCTTCTCCAAGCAAACTTTTTGGTGTTTCCCTTTATGCTAAAGCATTTATGCAGCTTCAGCTTTGGTTTTGTATATGATTTACAAAAGTTGCTAGTGCCCATATGACATCTGAATCTTATCGTGAAACATAGAGTTTTTGTTTTTGCTAACCATCTTCTCTTTTCAACTATTTGAATTTCATTGCTTATATGCTGCTTTAAAATGACTCTTTACCTATTTACCCTTGTGCTTTTTAGTATAATAGGTTTGTTTTATGTTGTGTAGAACGTGCCCCATCATTGCTTAGTTTGATTTCTCGGAGAGTATCGTTCTCAATGGCCGGATTGTGCTAGGGATTTCTACTTCAAGGATTAAAGGGTTTCCTGGTGGGCAGGTCGTTGTTCCTCTGGCTCACATGGTCGATGAAGAAGAGGTACAAATTCTTTTAGTTAGAGCTCTGGTATTACAAGTCTATATTTTGGAAGTGTCTGTCTTAGTTGTGTTACAAGTAAATTGGTGTGACAAGGGATATGTACTTGTTATAGGTACATTGGTGCTTGCCATTATTATCGACCAAACATTCATAATGTTTTTCTGGGTAGTTGTGGATAATGGTTTTATTGTGGTAAAGGATCATGATTCTTCCATGTGAAATTCATGCAGCTTCGTAGTGCAGTTGATTCAAATGTTGATGCACCATGGTCACATTGAAACTTTTACCACATCGAGTGTTGTTTCAAAATCACATCCTGCGGGAAGTGGTATTTGTTGTTTCTGTAGTGCTTGACTTGCAAATGCTACTAAACAAAATCATGCAAAGCTTGAAAACTCGGTGATACTAGCCAAACATTTTTGAAACTTATAGACCAGTTTGTAGACATTAATCCAAATGTTATTTTCTTTGCAGGTCCTCAATGATGTCTATGACTTGATTGTGAATCCTCTGAGGGATCTGATTGTTGAGTACATCTTCCAAGCTTCTTTGGTACTTCCTTCTCTTTCACTCATACAGAGCCTCCAATTATGTAACTTGCATCTTTTTAAATATGTTTATGTTGACATCATAGGAGGCATATGTTTGGATACTACTAGATGGTGGCCCTTCTCATGCTTTCCTTGATACTGATGTTGCAATGATGCGGGAGGATCTTATCATATTGATGGTATGGAGCTCTTTCTATACATTCTAGAACATTGAGTTGTTATTTTTGAGGTTGCATATTGGCATGGGTTAATTACTATTATCTCAGAAGTTTCAGAGATACAATGGGTAGGTTTTACAGCATACGCAATTGTTCATTTCCAACTCTCAAGTGTGTGCTACTTAGGTTGCTTGTTTTGTTGGAAAAATATATTGGGTCCCATCAAATGCCATGTTGAAGAATTTGTGTGCAATATAGATGGTTGAACTATCTTCATCTAAGTGTGATATTACTTGAACATAATTTGTTGGAACAACACCTACAAGGAGAATAATCAAATATGTATATGCATATTTATGTATCACTTGTTTGAAGTTAGTAATGTTAAAGATATGGTTTCTTACATTGTTATGTTGTTAAAAGTATGGCTCACTTCTGTCAGGGCCAAGCCTCGTAAGAATGATATGATATGGTTTTGCTATGTATGTAATGGCATGATCTTCCATCCAGCATGCCATCACTTTTGTGAGGGCCAAACTGTTCCTCGAAGATTTTATTCCTTGCTATTCCAATACATGATGAAATGTAAAGATTTTTGACACATGAAAGCAAAATAGGCTTCTTTAGAAGTTAAATGTAGAATTTGTTTATTTAGTTTGATTCATATTTATGAAAGAAGTTGTGTTTCTTGATATTTCTTAGAAATTAGAGAACCCATTATATATATATATATATAAATTTTTAATCATAAATAAAAGTGTACCGCTATATCCCTACAATATCCCCGCTACCGCTATATCAGAGTCGACCACTAACAACCTGTTAATCGCTATTGATAACATAGGGTGTGTATGAATCCTCTCAACTCAAGTTTCATATCATTTGGTGCTTTATTGAGAATGAGAGGATGGCAGGACAAGATTTCGATGCCCCCTAGTACCACGAAGTATGTCTCCAAGTCAAGCTCAGATCATGGCACTACAACGTGGACAGGAGGCACTCACAGCTCAGGTGGCACAGTTGACCCAAAGCCTTGAGGAATTGATGCACAATTGTTGTTCTAGTTGTTGTTGTTTATTGAGTCCTCGTATTAATTGACATCATAATTTACTTCTTGATCACCTAAAGCAGATAGATGAACTTATCATAATCATAATTAATATTTTCATAATACTAGCGTTATCTTCAAGCAAGCAAAGGTGGTTGTTGAACTCTTTTGGCCTAGCCAATATGTAGTATCTTATGTTAACAAGTCATGTCTCAATGTCTCCATCCTCCATCACGTTTTGGATCCATGGAATCCCAATGTGAAATAGATCAGATCAGTGTTTATGCTCACATCTAGCAGCCCGACCCTAGAGCAATTAGTTTTTGGTAAAGGGTGAAAGAAATAAAGTTGCTCAGAGTTTGCTACAAGCTTATACTTGATGTTTAATCAACGTAATGTCACGTAAAGAAAACAAAGACATGGAGGGAAATAAAATATTTCTGACCAACAAAACTATCTACTATTGTGCATAGCAATGAGCAAGGGAAAAAATTGCGACAATGATCATAAAACCTACAAGCTTACGACGATAAAGTGGTACAATCTCTTTCAAACCAGAAAACTTTGCAGGAGTAACTTTGCAAGCATCTGCATCTTGAATACCCTTAGCCTGCACAGAAGACCATAACTTTCAAGGATATCACAAAGAAATAATAAAGATTGGAGCCGACCTACAAAGAAGCAGCAACGAGAAAAAGGATAAAGACAAAAAATCATTGAACTACGTGCATAAAATAAGCACCCTAGTGGAACTAGGGTTGAACATGTTTCAATTTTCAACCATGAATTGTCGCATAAGTTGACATCCTGAGTGACACAACATATATACAAAGATTTGTTTCATAGGCTTAACACAAGGAACTAAGCATCACAAAATAGCTAAACCAAATACAAGATGAAATGCAAAATCTTAATATTGTTCAAAAGTGAAAAATGAGGCATGATATGCTTGAGAGTACATAGGAGTAGTTGTCAGAAAAATAACATAGCACTAAGTCAATTAGCCAGAAATTGAAATGGATTTACAACTAGATATCTGCCTTTATGCACAATGATAGAAATCTTAACCAGAATCACAGATGGTATTGACTTTAGTACCTTAGTAGACTGAACAAAGCATCTGAAGTCGACCGACCAAACCATGAACAAGAACACTAGAATGTGAGTAACGGCTATTCCTCCAAGAACTATAGCTGCATCAGTGAGGTCGAGGCTAGGAAAGACAGTGAAAATCCAAAGAGAATACACAATAGCAAATGGCCACACATCCAAACGCCATGGCCAGTACTTCCATTTCAACAAGTCCACTCTATCGACCACCTTTCTGCCAACCTGGAATCTCGACATCTTTTTCCTCAAAACTCTTCTAAAAACTTCTCTTTCGATGTGACATCATCATAATTTCTGAAAAAGAAGTTGGAAGAAATACAAGCCGATCATTTCACAGTTTGATAACCAAAATTAGCATGTCATATTTCCTGATTCTTAAAGTGAACTACAAAATCTAATTCACGTTTGCAAGGTCAAATAAACAGCATAAAAATCATAATAATGCTTCTTCTACGAAGTGGAATACCCAGAATAGATGCAGCGGTAGAGTTCTATAGCTTCCAAACTGATAACTAAAATACAAAAGGAACTTGATCCAGAGGAAAAGGATTTGATCCTGAAAGAGAATGTGATACAAGTTAATATGAGGTCCGGTCTCTTTTCTCTTACTAGTCAATTCAAATGCATCAAACTTCATCGGTGTTAAGATTAATCCGTCGAACAAGCTGGTGCGTCACTTGATATATACTTGGCAAAAAGTTTATCGTGGTTAAGAAACTAATAAGTATGCATTTTCACCAGTTCTTTAATAAATCATAATCGCATACACTAACATTTAATATTAAAAGGACTGGAAATTTCGCAGAATGGGAATTCCAGTAACACTGCATCAATTATGACCTAAACAGACCTAGTGTCCATCAACAGTCCACTTCAAAGAGAAAAAAGAAAGTGAAATGAAGTCGAATAAAGAAAAATAACATTTAAGGCAGTGATCTGCTTATTTCGATGTGATGAAATCTTCCGCTATTACATCACGGGAAAACCCAACAGCTTTGACCAGATAGCTTACGTACAGCTTAAAAGATAAATGAAATAAGAAAGTAGCTGCTAAAAGAGATATATCTAAGTTGTAGAAGAACACTTACTTGATCACCGCTCCCTAGGGTATCGCCTTAACAACAAGGAAGTCCTCGCTTATCATGCGCTAATCGCACATCAAAAATAGTAGAAAATTTTGGGAGGTGAAGACCGAAAATTTGGGACAGGGATAGCCGGAATTCCTTTCTAGGGTTCCGGCAGGAAGAAGAGCGACGCTGAAGAGGCAATGAGGCGATCGATCTGAAGGGCAGGACCAGGATTTCGCCGCGCGACTCTCTTCCGAGCGATGCGAAGCAAACCGGTTCTCCTTCAACGAGCGCTACCGTCCCAGTGAGCCTTTTAAGGGACGGACGATATTCATGTATGTCCTTATCTCTTAATATAATGACCAAAAGAGTCTCCTCAAGACGCCCTTGAAGTAAAGCTAGATAACTAAAACGTTCTTACAGTTTTATGAAATAACTAAAAGAACTCTACTGCCCTTTCTGCCAAAACGGTGTGTTTGATTTGTCTTGTTAGGTTATTGATATTAGAATTGCAGGTTTAATCCCACATGAGATTCGTAGGTTACAGTCACTGTTCTCCCATCGAAACCCGCAGATGAGGCTCTTCAGAAGCATCCGATGTGATAACGGACAATACGCTTTCCGTTTTAGCATGTCTCCTGCAGCACCCAACCTGGTACCGACGAACTGCGCATGTCCCTTTCTCTTCTATTGCAGCGGCTCGGCGCACTACCTACCCAATGTCGTGCTTCACTCACAGCACTCACCTCTCTCACACTCTATACTCAACTGGTTGGAGTAAGAGGAAGAAGAAGAAAGGGTTAGGGAAGGATGGCGGCTGTAAACCTCTCTATTGCAAACCCTTTTCAATTACATCATCCATGGTTATTTATAGACCTCCCTCCTGTATCTATACAATACTTAGGGCAACACCCCCACAAGACATACCCAGTCCCTACACACATGACAGGACCGGTTACATAAACCTCCCTAAATCAGAACTATAAAATATACTTGAGTCTGGTTCCCACTAAAGCTCCCTATAGGTCAACCAGATCAACACACTCGGTCTCCATGACCCTCATTATACTTGTCTTCAACGATGACTCTTATTATACTTTGTCTTCAACAAGACATGACAGTCAGTATGTACAAAGTTTGTAAATGCTAACATACACAAGAGTGACTCAAACTCCTGAGCTAAGATATTATTAACCTCCCTTGAGCACACAAGGCACTATATGACTCCACATAAACGTGATGTGTACAAACAAGTGTGTGTGCTCCACTCCATGGAGTTGCAATATGGTGTGAACCTCCTCACATCCATGTATGGTGTGGTTCTAGAGACTCCGTAAACAAAGTGTGATAACTCTCTCTCGGTTGAAATGGACCTCATTCTCAAGGTTTTGAGTGTAAACAAACTCCCTCTACACTACTCCAACTGAACTCCAACCCTTACTGCCACCGCTAGCCTGCTAAACCTCTAAGCTCCCTCTATCCCGTGATGGGGTACCCCTACACTCATTATATCCACCTGGTCATGACCCCCGTGATGTTCTCTTGTTGTCCCGACCTCTATCACAATACCTTCTATTCAATGGCTCCTCCTTCAAATAATGCATGCCTTGGTACTACCTCATGTCTAGGGAGGTTAGCTCCTTACTGAAATACCTCTTTTACCTAGCCCCCCTCCTAGAACTGACTAAACCATGATATTTGGCCCCTGCTTGGTGGAATATATGACAACTCACCTCTTATTTTGGCCCACATGTTGTTAAATCGGTGTGACGTAAAGGTTGCACACCTCATGGTGATCAGCACCCTCCTCAAATCTATACATAGCATAAAGTATGACCAGTTCTCATATGAAATGAAAAGCCCTTCGAGGTGTGGTATGACTATAGCCGTTGTCATCCTCATAAAATCTCAAGTCGAGTTTATCAGGTACTCTTCAATGTCAGCAACGACCTAGTCTATCACCATGACCAATACCCACTTAATCTTGCAAATCCTCGCCTACCCGACAACTAAACAATATACGACATTGAAAAGCTTCAACCTCTAGTTGGTCATTGTCACTCTCAAGCCCATGAACTTTATAATGTCACATGATACCAAGGAGTGGCTCGCCCTTGAGCCCTCCAAAGCCTGATTTACACCTCTATGAAGTTAAGTACCCAATGCAAGTTCTCCATCATCTTCGTATCGAGGACTTAGAATGGGGCAAGTTAGATCATATTGTCTCTAGTATTGGGCCTCTCTCTACCCACATGCTCTCACTACTCAACCTCTACATAGCCAACTTAGCCTTCTTTGGGCAATTTGTCATTGTATAAGGGTCATTATATATGTAACATAGCCCAATTGCTTCACCCAAGCTACCTCAGCCTTGTGTCTTATATGTTGTGGGAGTCCATTATCTGTCTTGGCTCTCAACATCACCCGCTCGTTGACGGGTACCTCATTGTGCTCCCGATCGCCTAACACCCTTTTAATGGTTACCACCTGCACCACCTGATTTCTCCTTCTTACCACCCTCAATCTTCCACGCTATCGGCACGCTTCAAGAACACAAAGGACTTCACTACGGTCATGGCCTCAAGGATAGTGTTATGATCTCTCCTCCTTAAGTCTATTTGTGCCCAGTTTAAAACCCATCTTTGAAGAACATTTTATCGGCTTCACTCATATTGAGCACGTCCAAAAGAAGCATACTAAACCGCTTCACATTTTCATTAGACAAGCCTAATTGATGAATTAACTCCCATACTCTCTCATTATAATTAATAGGCGTAAATTGCTTCCCCGTCTCAGTCTTCAACTACTCCCAAGTGGAGATGGGCACCTACCCCAACTCCCTAGCCATGATTTGAGTGGTACGTTACCACTACTTAGCATCACCTTTGAGGATCATGACAATTATTATGACCTTCTTAAAGGAAGTTCTCCAAAGTCTTTCAGTCATGTCCTCCTTTAAAGCATTTGGATTCTAGTACCTTCAACTTCTGTATCTAATATGAACTATTTATTGATCTAACCAATTTTGAGTCTCCTATAAGGCAGCTAGATACATAGTTAACTTCTCTTGGCTGGCTTACACAACAACCATTTGTTGCAATACCGACAACAATGCCTTAAGAGAGAATTTTCTATCAGCAACATTGTTGTTACCAACAATTGAGCTCTTCTATCCTTTAGCCTCATGATTCAATAACAAGCAAACAAATACTAGATAGTGATAGTAGGTAGCAATAACACAGCTAATGTTCAACTCCTGTTATGATTTTGTAGTAGCCATATAGTTCAATTTCTGCAACATTGATGAACAACTCTTCTTGTTCAAACTTTAGTAGCTCTGTTGCTAGAACAATAGGTTGATTGGATCACTCCGGAAACCACCTCACGGTTCCTCAAAATAACTCTTAGATAATCGCGTAACGCTACCTTGTGATATCCTCTTCATCACTACCTAACAGCACTGTAGACGTGAATTTTTATTTCAAAATCTTTTAGAATTTGAAATTAAACTCTCGAACTACGTCGTGTGCGCGAGCGTGCCAATTAGTTTACTTAAACTAACAAAGTTTGGTTTTTTGACTTTCATAGACGATTGTGGACAAGTGAGTTTTTTTTGACGTAGGCCTTCTTGAACCGGCGCTCAAGGATCAGCCTAGACTCTTGGAAAATGTCTGGAATCCGTTAAATTTGGAAAAGCAAAAATCCGATTTTACAAGTTTCAGAATTTGTGACTAAGTTCCTAATTTCCAAAAATTTTAGGTTCTGAAAATTACAAACTTTGTTCTGTTTCCAAAGACCTGTTCTCTGATTTTTTTAAATACTTTTGAGTTTGCAAAAATTTTAAAAATTTTACAAAAGAAAGGCCGACATGTGCTGAATCAGAAAATATTTTTATTTTGTATTTTCCTTCTATAACTCATGAAAATTAAATATGTAACCGGTGACTATTCAAAAACTCAAAACAGTTATGTGTCTGTGATTCATAGGCTCAGAAAAACAGTCATATCTCTGCACTCAGACATCCAAATTCAGTAAAATTTATTTTGTTGGAAAGTACTGGATGTTAGCTTTCCAAAGAAATAATTTTAAGGCACTTTCATTCAGTATTTATAGAGATATGAGCAAAAGAACAGACAATTGTTTCTGAACGTTTTGTTTATGCAAAACAAAATCTATTTTTTGCTCAAATTCACGTATTTAATTAACTAGGCAAATGACCACATAAAATCCTCAAAATTTTATCAGATAATCCTTGACATGTCTAGATGATGTACAAAAGATTGACTTAATTGGATCCATTGTTCGTTTGAAACAAATTAGTGTTTAGGTGTATGCAGTCATGTGTTTTAAAAGTTTAGAATTGTAGAAATTTTCAGACGTGTTCCCTTGATCATTTGGAACATTCTTCAACCTGTAACCAATCCTAAAATTTGTAAAAATCATAGAGGTGTGTTGTTTTTATCATGTTCATGAAGATTAAAGGACAAACATGCATGTTTTGTATCAGTATTGTTCACGAACATGATATTCAATTCAGTCCTCATACAGTCTTCTACAAAACCTGTAGATTTTTGAGCTTTCAATTGATCATGTTCATACAACGAGTGATTCAAACCCGGGAGATCGAGGAGGAAGATGGTGTGAAGCTTTTAACGTGGTTGAGGAACCTCCATGAGCGGATGTCGGACGGCAGAGACTGCTTTTCTTCTCCTTTCTTTTCCTTCTCTCCCTCTCTTTCTCTCTCTTTCCTACGATTTTTCTCTCTTCACGGATTGGTATTTTGCCGTTGATGGTTCCTCTCTTTGCAGCACCTTGGAGAACCTTTTTATAGGCTCAAGGATGCCTATTTGTTGTGGGTTTGGATAAGCTTGAACTTGATTCTGTCCTGTTTTGATAAGCTCGATCCTCCACTTAATCTCATCTGGACTTGATCTGGATTTGATAAGCTTGATACTTTGCTTGATCTCATCTAGATGGGATAAGCTTGATCCTCTGCTTGATCTCATCAGGATTGGATAAGCTTGATCCTCCATCCAAATCTGAAGCATCAGTTGCCCAAGATTCACGGATGATTCTTCCTAGTTCAGTGAATGAACAGTTAGGCCACTTCTGCACCTTACTTTCCAATGTTGCGATCAGCTGTAAGAACAGATTCAGTTCCATCGTGGATATGTACTGATCATCACAAAGACTTCATCTTGAAACCGCCTTATGTGCCACCAACACTGTATTATTAGAAAGCAATTGTATTCACCAACTTTATTTTGAAGACCAACACTAAACGCATCTGTTTTAGCCATGGTGCCTTCAGTAGGATCACTACCATCAACCTTAGTTGTGGAAAATTCTTTAGGCATTCTCATCACTTGAACTAGTTGTGAACCATGTTGTGCTTTTACGTATCAAGGTTTTCTTTGACAGCATGTTGTGAGACCGCAGCACAACAGAACATTTTTTTGCAAACCAATTTCTATACTCGTTGGACTTCACTTCATTAAGTGTCGGAATACTAACAACCATTATCAGCATCGAGGTAACATAACAGTAGGATCATAATGCAAAATGGATACCAATCCCTATATCAATTGCATGTCTCTAACAACCAAACCTAATATGGACATGTTACCAAATGCATTCGATACCAACCTTTTTTATTTGAAAACCCAAAGATGTCAAAAATAGCTAATTTCCTAAAAAGGTAAAAATTTTAAAAATTTTGGGTGTTTACAAGCACGACCTTCACTTCAACAATGTTCCCTCCAACACTTTGGGAGCTCCTTTATAGCAACTTGGGTTTGTGGGTAGTCCTCACTAATAAAATTATTGTAACAACAATCCACTAAAAAAGTAGAAAACTATAACAAGAATCTATGGCCTTTGTGTTTTCTCTAACAATAATAAACTATCACAACACACTCAAGTTTCTCCAGCTCCAATCCACCTTCACCATTGCTTGCCATGCAAGACCACCACCTTATATGGACTCCCCTCCAAACTAACACCACATCCACAACCAAACCACAACACTATTGAGCCACATGATGATGATCCACGTGATGATGAGCTACGCAAGAAAATGATGCCAGACCAAGGCTTGATAGGTCCAATGACTATATCTAGGTCACGAAGATTGGTGCACCCAATCCAGGAGCAAGGTTTGGATCATGGACCCTAACAATAACCCCAACCAACCAACTTCATTTTGCATTAAAGGGGGTTAGTGGGAATTAACTCCCCACGAGTTGGTTAGCTGAATTGTATTTTGATTAGGAAATCACAATAGAGTTAAGTGTGAGTTAGCTGGAGCTTATCACCAGGAGATGCTCCATTAATGTAGTGTGCATTTCCTAGGTAATCATTTGCTTTGAGAATCTGCGAGTATCAGTAGTTGCTTATCACAAGGAGATGCTCCATTAATATAGTACGCATTTCCTAGGTAATCATTTGCTTTGAGAATCTGCGAGTATTAATGGTTGTGCCAGCTTAGAGGCTTGTTCTAAGCTTATATATATCAAGGTGAAATGAACAAAGGGTAAGTTTTTGTGGCTATTTCTTCTATGCGTTTTTTGCAAGAGAGTCTGAACTTATCTATCTTAGCTTGTGTGACTGATATAGTGGCGTGCTATTCACAGTCAACCCTCTTATCAATCATACCTCTTTTTCTATTGTGGCGAATCCTTTTCTCTCTTCCCCTGCAATCTCCTATCAACATGAGCTAGAAGCGCATCATTGGTGCTTTCATTGAGATCGAATCACTCTGCAACAAGGTATTCTCGCATCCTTTCTTACTTTATTCCTCCTTCTCTCAACCACCAACAACTGAACCTTCTGCCTTGTTTTTTTTTTGACTAAACTGTGCCCCATTCCCCACCTCCTCTACTTCCTCCTTGCCAACTAAGCACTCACTACTATGGCTGAAGAAAAATTGATTCTCCCTTCAATCCCTATCATTAGACCAAGCCCGACTCTCGACCCTAGAACAAAAGTTTGAGGAAGTATTAGCTCAAATGACACAACTTTTTCAATTTATCCTAAATCCTTGATCTCAACATGGTACCCCACCACATCACGAGAGCATATACGTGTATAACTTTGACATTGATGAAAAAGTTGTTGAACAAACTCATCATGGACCTCGTGACTTCAGAAGGGTCCATAATGATGACGATCACTCCATCAAGTTTAAGATGAAGAAGTTGTTGAGTCACTCCTACTTTCAAAGGAACCAACTCACCTGCGGAGTTCCTTGAATGGGTAAAGTGAGTAGAAAAGATTTTTGAGTATCATAACTACTCCAAGGCCAAGAAATGTCAGTTAGCAACTCTGGAATTCACTGATTATGGTGAGAAAGTCTAAAAGATCAGCATCGAAGGGATGAAGAAGATGAAATAAGAAGTTGGAGGTTAATGACATGACTCATGGATTCATACCTGATTATTACTACCAGGAATTATTTATTAAGTTGCAAAGCATTCATCAAGGAGGAATGGGTGTGGAGGATTATGTTAAAGGATTTGAAACCCTCACAAATCATTGAGAAATGTAAGAACCTAAGGAGCAAACCATAGCTACATTTCTCAACGGGTTGAACCGTGACATTACCGAGAATGTGGAGCTTCAACCCTGTCTTCTTGAAAGATGTAATTAAGCTTGACATTAGAGTTGAACGAAGGCATCAATAGGGTTCATCTAGGAACCACTCTACCAAGTTCCCTAGCAATAGAATAATATCCTCCTCAGTTCCTGTACCTCTCACACACAAAGAGTAAGCAGCGAAAGGGCACACTACCGATTGTGAAGCAGTACCAGTTAGCAAGCTGAAAGAAACCCCAGCCTCCACCTCACGAAGCTAGGACATCAAATATTTTAAATACCTCGAAATGGGACATATTGCCTCACAGTGCCCCAATCGCAAGGTAATGACCTTGTTTCAAGCAATAAATGAAGTTGAAAGTGAAAATGAAGCTGAATTGGACAATGTTACACGTGAAGAGGTGGTCTTTGCTGATGAGGGAGAACTACTAGTAATTCATAGGGTTCTCAACTCCCTAGTAGTCAGTGAGAAAAATAAAAGAGAAAACATATTTCACATGTGGTGCACCATCAAAGACAAAGTATGCAACCTCATGATTGATGGAGGTAGCTTCACCAACGTTTCTTCTACTGAATTAGTTGATAAACTTAGCTTAACAACCCGTGCACATTCCCATCCTTACAAATTATAGTGAATGAACAACCAAGGCGAGGTATGGGTTGATAAACAAGTCACTATTCAATTTTCCATAGGGAAAACGTACCAAGATTGTGTCAATTGTACGTTGTTCCCATGGATGCTAGTCACTTGTTGTTGGAATGACTATGGCTATTTGATCGCCATGTAGGACATGATTGGTTGAAAAACATGTACATGATGTTAAAGGAAGGATGTCAAATCATGTTGGCCCCTCTCAGTTCACACCAAACAACGAGCAATATCTCTCCTAAAACAGATTCCTGCAAAGAGAACCTATTTGTTAAATGAAAAGAGATCAAGAATGCATTGTCTTAGTCTCATCATCCTAATTACTAGGGAAGCCCAGGCGGAGCAGGACTCACCCGCACATCTGTTTTTCTCTCAACTGCTCGAAGAATACCATGACATCTTTTCTCAAGAGCTCCCTAATAACTTTCCACTATTTCGGGGCATAGAGCATCAAATCAATTTTGTTCTACGGGCCACTTAGCTGAACAAGTCGGCATATCAATGAAACCCAAAAGAAGCCATGGAATTGCAGTATCAAATCGAAGAACTCATCACAAAGGGTTTTATAAGGGAATCTTTGATCCCTTGTTCTATACCCATCTTGTTGGTACCCAAAAAGGATGGGTCAATAAGAATGTGTGTGGACAACCGCACTATCAACAAAATAACTATCAAGTATTGATACCCTATTCCTCGACTATATGATATGTTGGATGAATTACATGGGGCTATGGTTTTCTCCAAGATCGATTTAAAGAGCGGCTACCATCAAATAAGGATGAAAGAAGGAGATGAGTGGAAAACAATATTCAAAACTAAGAACGGGCTCTATGAATGGTTAGTAATGACGTTAAGTTTTCCAATACCCCTAGCACCTTCATGCATTTGATAAACCACGTCCTTCAACAATTCATCGGGAGGTTTGTGGTTGTCTATTTTGACGATATCCTCATCTATAGCAAAAGCCACATAACTCATTTAACACATATGAAAGAAGTGTTTGATGCATTAAGCAAGCAACAACTCAATGCCAACCCCAAGAAGTGTCACTTTGGTCAACCCCATATTAATTTCTTGGGATACATAATCTCTTTGTTTGGAGTGAAAGCTGACCTTAAGAAGATCAAGGCCATCAAAGAGTGGCCAACTCCTGCTAATCTCTCGGAGGTAAGAAGTTTTCCATGGGCTTGCTAGTTTCTATGTGGAGGTTTGTTAAGGATTTTAGTACCATTGCTGCACCTCTAAATGAACTAGTCAAGAAGCATTGTGGGATTTAAATGGGGGAGAGAAACAAGAGAAAGCATTTGTCATGTCCTAAAGGAGAAATTAACACATGCACCCATACTTGCTTTGCCTAACTTTGCTAAATCCTTTGAGCTTGAATGTGATGCATCCTGGGGGTAGGCATAGGTGCTTTTAATGCAAGAGGGACATCCCATTGCATTTCTATTTTAGTGAGAAATGCATGGGGCTATGCCCTTAACTACCCTACATATGATGATAAGGAATTGTATGCTTTTAGTTAGGGCTTTGCAAACTTGGCAACACTATCTTCTGCCTAAGGAGTTTATTATTCATATAATGATCATGAGTCTCTAAAGTATTTGAAAGGACAAAGGGAAAGTTGAACAAGAGACATGCCTGGTTGGTGGAGTTTCTTGAACAATTCCTCC
Source organism: Brasenia schreberi (assembly GCA_036023115.1). Lineage (NCBI taxonomy): Eukaryota > Viridiplantae > Streptophyta > Magnoliopsida > Nymphaeales > Cabombaceae > Brasenia > Brasenia schreberi. The sequence goes on from JAYKKT010000016.1 coordinate 1,551,161, forward strand.
ATGTGATCAAGCACAAGAAAGGTAAGTCCAATGTGGTTGTTGATGCTTTGTCACGCAGGTATGCTTTTTTAATGACTACTCTTGAAACTAAATTTCTAGTTTTGAATACATTAAGGAACCGTAGCGAACATGATGCTGCCGATTTTTCTCATATTTATCAAACATGTTCTCATATCTATATCCGATGGGTATTTCAAGCATGATGGTTACTTAATAAAGGACAAGAGACTTTGTGTGCCTAAAAGTTCAATTAGGGAATTGTTTGTTCAAGAGGCACATGAAGCGGGGCTTAATGGGACACTTTGGGGTGTGCAAAAGACATATGACATCTTGCATGAACATTTTTACTGGCCACACACATGAAGCATGATGTACATAAGTTGTGTGATAAGTGTCTTTGTTTGTAAAAGGCTAAGTCTAGGGTCATGTCGCATGGATTATATACTCCATTGTTCCGTTCCCGAACACCCTTGGATTGATATTTCTATGGATTTTGTTCTAGGTTTGCCTCTGGTCTAAGGGAGGGAAGGATTCTACGATTTTTATGGTGGTTGGATGTGTTCTCAAAGATGGCTCACTTCATACCATGCAAGAAGGTGGATGATGCATGTCATGTAGCTTATTTATTCTTCAAAGAAATCGTATGGTTGCATGAAGTTCAAAAGAGCATTGTATCAGATAGAGACACCAAATTTCTTAGTTTCTTTTGGAACTCTTTGGAAGAAGCTGGTCAAACTGAAGTGGTAAATCGAACATTGGGCGCAGTGTTTCAGGTCATTTCTAGAAGAACCAAAAAGAGTGGGAGTTGTTCCTAGCCCAAGTGGAGTTTGCATACAATCGAAGTGTGCATAGTACCTACCCATCACTCTCCATTTGAAGCTTCATACGATACAACCCGATCACACAACTTGATCTTACACCACATCCATATTCAAACCACAACAACACAAAAGACTTAAACAAAGTTGAGCCTATCTAGAAATTCCATAGTAAAATAATCAACAAATTGAGGAAAAGTATGCAAAGCTTGAAAACACCATCAACCATGCAAGAAAGCAATTTGAATTCAATCTTGACAATCTTGTGTGGCCACATCTTAATTAGGATAGGTTCCCCAAAAAAAGGCAAAATAAATGATCACCTCGAGCAAATGGTCCATCCAAAATTCTGGCAAAAGTTAATGACAATGCTTATCGTGTCAAACTACCAAGTGATTATGGAGGATCAAACACCTTTAATGTATGAGACTTGATGCCATTCGTCGGAGATTTCCAAGCAAATTTGAGGTCAAATCCTCACTCACCCGGCAAGGATGTTGAGCCATGCGATGATGATCCACGTGATGGTGAGCTATGCAAGGAAATGACACTAGACCAAGGCTTGATAGGTCCAATGACTAGATCTAGGTCACGAAGATTGATGCGCCTAATCTAGGAGCAAGGTTTGGATCGTGGACCCTAGCAACAATCCCAGCTAACCAACTTCATTTTGCATTAAAAGGGGTTAGCTGGAATTAACTCCCCACTAGTTGGTTGCCTAAACTGTATTTTGATTAGGAAATCATAGTAGAGTTAAGTATGAGTTAACTGGAGCTTATCACGAGGAGATGCTCCAATAATGTAGTGTGCATTTTCTAGGTAATCATTTGCTTTGATAATCTATGAGTATTAGTAGTTGCTTAGGAAATCACAGTAGAGTTAAGTGTGACTTAGTTAGAGCTTATCACCAGGAGATGCTCCATTAATGTAGTATGCATTTCCTAGGTAATCATTTGCTTTGAGCATTTGCGAGTATTAATGATTATAACAGCTTAGAAGCCTATTCTAAGCCTATATATATCAAGGTGAAATGAACAAAGGATAGGTTTTTGTGGCTATTTCTTCTCTACGATTTCTGCAAGGGAGTCTGAACTTATCTATCTCAACTTGTGTGACTGAGTTAGTGGCGTGCTATTCACACTCAATCCTCTTATCAATCATACCTCTTTCTAATTGTGGTGAGTCCTTTTCTCTCTTCCCCTCCAATCCCCTATCAATGTGAGTTGGAAGCACATCAGACACTATAGCTACAAAGTAGATAATGGTTTTAACGTTATTATATATTACAACAATCACCAGTAACTCAATGTCTACAAATTGAACCTGTTAAAATTTTGGTAACATCTCTACATGTGAAAAGGTAGTTTAGTTATACTATGGATGTACAAAGCACCGAGAAAATCTCACACCGAAACAACTACCATAGCCTACTCAAACCAAACTTCAAATAATTGGAAAACTTCACTCGAATGTAGTTAGTTTTTTTGCAAAAAATGAATGCATCCGATGACAACCACCATGTCCATCAGTATCCTAGATTTGAATAGCCTAAAATTCTACTAGCCATACTACAAGCTACCTACCCACATTACCTGCAAAAGCTAAAAGTGAGATACACCCAATAGAACAAGAAAATTCATCTCATAATTGTGGTTTCTACACGATTTCCATTGAAACCTCTATGGTTGGTCTTGTCTTCACTCCATAAACTTGACCACTCTTTTGTCAAGTTTGCTTCATCACTAGCATCGCTTGGAGGCTCTCATATCATTGCCACTATTTTTCTACCATAATCTACACATGAAGCTTCCTTGAATCACTAGGTGTTGCTACGAACAACACCATGACTGTTTTTGCTTGTCTCTTGTAGCACTCAGACTTTGTATTGGTGAACTACACTTGACCCTCTTCTCCCTTGCTACTGCAACTGCCTAACATATTGCACTCATAGCACCCACCCCCTCACACACTCAAGTACTCACTCAATGTGAACAAGAGGAAGAAGAAGAAGAAGCAGCTAAGGAAGCCTAGTGCACATACATAACATGACTAGTTACATAACCCTCCCCTAACTCAAGACTCGGTCTGATCCCTACAATGCACTGAACTTGGTAGGCACCCAAACTATAAACCTCCCTATAACATACCTGAAGTACATTGCATACTAGACACTATAAGCTATTAGGGTATCGTTTACACTAAACCTTCCTACATGTCAACTGGATCCCATACACCCAATCTTCAACAAGACTCGACTCACGCAAGGACCATAATGCCTACATACTCAAATGCGGCTCAACTCCTATCACCTTTGGGCCTTATTAATCTCTCTTGCACATACAAGGCACTTCATGACTCTACACGAACAAGACACACACACACAAGTGTGCATGTGCTCCACTCCTCTATGTGTTGCAACATGTTATATTATGTCCACAGTGTTGTGTGACACTAGGGACCCCAGAGACGAAGGTGTGTCACACTCATACATTGGGTTTTTATGGAAAGTGGGGTTGCAACTAAAGAGAAGGATGTGTCTCTCTAGTGTTGAAGGTTTTGACTAAAATTGGTACAAAACTATAGTTTCATGCTAGCAACGAGGTTTACATTTGATGCACAACAAAACTTCAAATTATAAGCATAAAATGAAGCTCCAATTCCCATGGAACCTTGTATCAAATACATCTTAAAGGGCGTGTTTGATTCGTAGTGCTAAGCCCCTCGTACTAGAACTATAGGCCAAAACAAAATTGGGCTTATAACTATGACGGTGAGAAACCACGGTTTTGCATTTCATTCATGAGTGGAATGAATGCTTGGTTTTCGTGTGAGTTGAGGTAGCAATATAAGAGAAAAGGATGCACTTGGTTTTCTTGAGAGACCTAATGGATCCATTGCTTGTGGCCACCTCTCCTTGGTATGGATGTTGTTTTCTCAAATTGGGTCCATGGAACCATAGTTTTGTGCTAGTGATAAATTTTGCATTTGATGAACAACAAAACTTTGAGTTGTGAGCATACAAAGTTCAAGGTTCAATTCTCTTAGAATGTTGTATCAAACACTCCCTAAGGGCCCATTGGGTCATGAAATTTAGCATAACTTAAAGAAGACGTAGGCTTCGAAGTCCATGTTATAAGAAAGAAAATTTTGCGGTCTTCAAAGTTGCCTTTTTATTAAAAACTGATTGTATAATAGTCTTGAAACTTGCCTAATAGGTGAAGGATTCCTAAAAGAAGAATGGTCTAACACCTAGTATGCATAAAATATTGTTTACAATTTATTCTTCCTATTTATTTCTAATTTTAGATATGGAAAATCTTTGATTTGCCTTCACCGATGCTTTCCACACATGACCACCACCTTGTACGAACTCTCCTCCAAACCAGAACTCAAATTACAACATTATAGCCATAAGGTAGACCCTAGTTTTGTCATCACTACACGGATTATGGTAGTCACCTATAACTCAACATTTGCAAGTAAACCTAACACAATTTTGGTAACATTTTCCATTATCAGAAGGCAACCTAGTTTCACCAGGAATAGATAAAGTGCAAGAAAAATGTTAACCCCAAACAACTACCATAGCCCACTCAAACCAACCTCAAATAAATGAAAAACTTTGTGTGACTATAGTGAAGATTTCTGAAGAAAATGAATGCAGTTGGTGACAACCACCATATCCACAGGCTTCCTATCTCCAAATAGCTTATAACTCAACAAACCACACTACAGGTTGCCAACTGATATCCATAAAAGCTACAAGTGAGATATACCTGGTAAAATGAGATAACTCATCCGATAAGTGTAATTTCTATAACGTTTCTACTGAAACCTCTTTGATTGGTCTTACCTTCCTCCACAAGCTCACTCTGACCACTCCTCCATTGAGCCTGCTTCATCATTGATTGGCAACTTTTGAAGATTCTAATATCATTATCACTATGTAGACACCGAAAATTTTCACTTACGGGTTCTTAGGCCTGAAGTGAACCTTTTCGCAATCTACATTCGCTTTATGGGCGTGCCAGCTAGTTTACTTTAACTAGCAAAGTATGTTTTGAAAAATAATCTGACTTTTGAAAGGTGATTGTAGGCAAGCGGGATTTTTACGTCGCAGACCTTCTTGCACCGATGCGCAAGGGTCAGTCTGTACGCTTAGAGACTTCGTTTTGAAAACAAGTTTAACTCAATATATCTTGAATGAAGAAGTGTTTAAAACCTTTTAAAAACCATGCATTTGGGCGATTTTTTATTTTGTAAGGGTTGGACGACCCTAAGTCTTTCAAATTTTAATCTACTTAGGCACGATGGGCGTGCATCGAAATAGCCTAAGTCTTGGCGTGTTTGCATGATTGATTCGGGTTTGTACGATTTTCAGATTTTAGATCACGTGGATTTGCACGTGCCTAAGTCTTTCTTTTTATCCCTTTATGGGCCACCTAGGTGTGTGTTATGAACACTCCACTACATGGGGCGTATTTTGAGCGGGAGTACGAGGCTTGCTTTGATGCAATATGTGTCCTACCTCGTGGTATGGCGTAGATGCAATGCAAACTCACGCAACTCCAAAGGGAAAACCCGAATTTAAAAGACAATGCCGAAGGGAAATTGCCGAAGGGAAATAACCGAAGGGAAATGACTTGTAAAGTAAATAGCCGAAGGGAAATGACTTGTAAAGTAAATAGCGGAAGGGGAAATATGGCTATATCTTAAGAGCGGAAAGGCTCAATTGTGTAAGTGTGTGTCGTGTATATATATGAAAAGACAACGCACACGACTTGAACCTTAAAACCCGAATCTTAAAGACATAGCCGAAAGAAATACTTTATATAGAGTATATGTAGGGGCCCTTACTTGGGTCTTGTAAATAAGAGCGAAGGCTCAATGTGTGTGCGTGCTTGAATTGAAAGACTTACACACACGACATGAAATGAAACCCAAATATAAATTGCAGTATGCCTTGACTAAGGTCTTGGGAGTAAGAGCGAAAGCTCAATGTGTGTGCGTGTGGAAAATGGAAAGACAACACACACGACTTAATTAAAAAACCCCTTGACTTAAAATATATAAATATAACTATATATTAAGGGCTTGTTAGGCCTGTGTGTGTGCAAGAAGTGTACGACTAAGAGCGGAAAGGCTCAAGTGCGCATGTGTGTGGGTGTGTCAAACCACGTTATTACAATCGGGGGGAGACGAAGCTCCTTTACTACAACCCCGTATCAAAATTTAATTGAATATAAAGCAAGTTAATGTAATAGACCAAGTTTAGACACTTACAAATAGCTGGTCCATGTTCAACTTGCTTGCACGTGGGCTCACGGTTCACCTTGGGCAGCCAAGAGGGGGTTATCCTAGGGGGCTTTGAGGGAGGTTCTATGGGGCACGGTTAGGGCCTTAGGGGAACTAAGGTTCGGTAAAGATGGGGCTGTTTAGGGTCTGTCCTAGGTGGCTGGAAGAGGTGCAGGTCACGGCCAGGGGGGTGGTCGGGTCGGCAGGGAGGTGGACAGGGCGGTAGGAAGCAGTCGGGTGGCTGGCGCAGCAGTTGGGCGCCTGGCGCAGCAGACGGGCGCCTGACGCGGCTGCAGTGGCACGGGGCGTGCAGGCAGCCGAGGGGCGCGCGGCAGGAAGCAGGGCGTGGTGTGCTGCGGGGCGCGCTGTGGCGCGGCAGGTAACAGGGGCGCGCGGCAGTAGAAGGGGCACGCGGCAGGCGCTGTTTGCTCACGGCCGGCCGGGGTGAAGTTGTTGGGGTTTGTTAGGGATGGTTTGAGGCGGTTGGGGTTAGGTTAGGTCTAGTTAGGGTTCAGTTAGGGTTAGGTTGGTTCAGTTAGGGTTAGGTTCAGTTAGGGTTAGGTAGGTTCGAACCTAGGCTAGGTCGGGGGTTAGGTTTACCTCTTGGAGCCAGTCCTTCATGGCTTGAGCCCACGTCTCCATGGTTGCAGCCTCTTGGTCCAGACCCACATAGCCCACATGGCTTGAACCCACCTCACCCAATGAGCCCACATGGCTAAGTCTATCACTCCCTCTCTCTCCTCCCAAATATTTGCATGAACCCTTTACATGGATCCCCTCACCTCTATTTATAGAGATTTGAGGTGGGTCTTGGATTTGGGTTTGGGTTTGGGTTTGGATCCATACCCAAATCCAAACACTATTTGGATCTGGATATTGGATCTCGGATATTTTAAGATCCGTATCCGATCCAAACCCAACATTTTTATGGATATGGATCTGGATATTTTGATCCATATCCGATCTAATCCAAACACTATTTGGATCCAATCCAAATCCAAACACCATTTGGATCGACCCAAACACTATTTGGATTGGCCCAAATCCAAACACTATTCATTACATGGATTTGGATATGGATATTTATGGTCCAGGTCCAAATCAAAATTTCTTCGGACAGTCCTTCTTGGCTTCTCAAGGTGAACGATCTATGCGGGCACTGGCTTCATCAGCGCTCCATCTGGTGCTGGGTTTTCCCCAACTTTGTCGTCCGGACTCCGTCTCGCCGTTCTAGACTCCGTTTTTCTTGGTTTTCACCGTTTTTGGCTTTTTCTTCAAACGGGCTCTGCTTTCTTTTGTTTTTTATCAAGGAGTGGCTTCTGAAACTCTGGGCTTGAATCCTTTTCGGGCCTAGGGTCTTCTTTTGCCTTCTGTACCTGTTTTCACATTTCAAAACAAGTTGTCGTTTTGGCTCAAACGAGCTTTTTCGAGAGTTTTTTGAAATATAGAAAATTTAGGGTGTTTACAGATACCCCTCTTTGGCATTATCCAAATGTATTTGGATAATGGCAAAGAAGAAACACCCCGTTTTGGTTTTTCTCTCAAATTTTCTCGAGAATACACAATTTATTTTGCAAAAACCTTGTTTTCTTTTTCCACAAGTGGGGATTTTTAGCAAAAGGGGGCTTTTCCTAGCTATTTCCCTATATGTATGATCATGCACGAATGACTCTTTGAATGCATGCATGAGAAAAAATTTTATTTTTGGTTTTTGAGCCTGAAGAGAGCCTTTTGAGGCTGGTTGCTCCGAGCAGGTTTTTACCCATGTCTTTTTGACATTCGTGGGTTTTTCGAAAATTTCTTTTTGAAAAGGAACTCCTTTTAACTTGTATCGAAAAGGACTTCCATTTTTCATACTTCCCTTCATTCGGGTTTCAATACCTGCTACTCAATAGAGGTTTTTGGGTAGGAAAACTTGGAAAACATTTCAAAGTTCCATTTCCTACAAAACAGAGTCGAGTTCTCAAACAAAATGAAATCCAAATAAGCCGATTTTATTCGTACTTTAGGATTTTCGCAAATTTGAATCTTTTTCCTCGGGGATAAGCTGTAGGGATATGGGAAAGAGATACCACGGTCCCTTCTGAAGCGTCCCGTGGTTTTAGGCAAAGAATCAGAAAATCGCTCTTTGGAGCTTTGGCTTTTTGTTTCTTTTTTCACAGAGGGTCTCCCTTTGGGAGTATTTTTTCATTAATCCCTCTTTTCTTTAAAGGAGAGCAGCTCTTTGGAGGAGTTTTTGTATTCCCTGTTTATGAAGGGAAGACCTCTTTGGGAGGAGTGTTTTTATATCTCCTTTTTCTTTTGAACGAGAAGACCTCTTTCGGAGGAGTTTTTGTATTCCCTGTTTATGAAGGGAAGACCACTTTCGGAGGAGTTTTTGTATTCTCAATTTTTTTTTTCTTTTGAAAATATCCAATTTTCCTTTTCGGAGAGAAAGTAGGATGGGGGAGGGCTTATTCCTTTGGTTACTCGATTCAAACGAGATCGTCCTATTTCTTAATAGCATCTGCTATTCGAAAATATTTTGATATTTTGAACAAGGCTTACTCTTGTAAGCCAGGGTTCTTTGAAATATAGCCAATTCATTTTTGGAAGACTCTACTTTTCGAAAAGTATAGATTCCTCCATTCGGGGTTATACAATTGATCCTTCTTTCAAGAAGTTTCAAAGGAGTTCGATTTTTCAAAATCTTTTTGAAAAAGAATTCAGCATAAACCCTTTTGAATATTCGGGCATTTTCGGGGTTTTGCTAATTTCTACCCACAATATCAACAAATTTCTAATTTTTGTTGCCCTTTTGAAGACATGGGAATATTTCTACTCGAGTTTGCCACCCTTTTGGGCTTTCTTCGGGGTGATATGATGCATGCTATGCACTCCATGTGTTTTAAAATGGAAATACATGTCTTTATGCAACGATGAACACATGAAATGTATCTCACAAATCACGAAGGAGATGCATTCGCTTATCCATGGAAAGTGTCTAGGGGCTGTGTTTAAAAATGCCCCTAGCTTGATGGGAATTTCGCATGGCCGTATGGTGAAGGGCCATGGCTTTTCAAAGGGATTTTGGATGGACAATGGTATGTTCATGTCCATGCACTTCCATGGTTTTTCTAACATGATTATGATACTTTTTTCTCAAGGATGGGAAACATAACCAGCCCTAAGTGATCGTCATGGCCATCAGGTTTTAGTTTTGACATGGTCTCCATATTTCATCATGAGATTCATGTTCTTTATCCTAACACAATCAAGGTTTTCATATAAACCAGAAGTTGAAGAAAATCTTTCTTTTCAAAGCCATGGAAGGTTTTTGTGAAATGCTAACCCTTTTTCGAGATTCTCATTTCCTTTTTAAAATTTGCCTCGAAGGTGTTGGTTTTGATTTGTATGGAGACATGCCTATGAAGGCTCGATACTTAGGGGGTCAACTCTTATTGCCCCTTTGATTTTGCAAAACCCTGAATTCGATTTCTAGAATGATGTCTAGACTCGATGCATATGAATGATTTCAAAGTGTAATGCATGATGCTTATGCACACACTATGGGTTAACTTATTTCTAAAAATCCCCAATTTTCCATAAGTTAAGGATTTTTGCGAAGTTCAGGAAGCTTGGAGGTGTTTATTCCTCCTTGCTTTGGTGATTCTCGAGCTTTTCATTTTTGAAAAAGCTCTAGGCAAAAGGGTGGATAGGACCAGCTTTTTGGATACTTGGTTTCAGGGAGTATATACATTTTTTTGAAAGCATTTTTACAATTTTTCGAAAATGGGCTTTGTACATGGCCAAAGGCTTTTGAAACAAAATTTCTTTTTGGAATTTTCATTTTGGGGTGTTTACACACTATTCTCTCACTAGAACCTACAGATGAAGTTCACTTGAAGCACCCAGTGCTAAGAACAACACCATACGCATTTTAGCATGTCTCTTACAATATTTACCAACAAACTACACCTTACCCTTTTCTCCCTTGTCATAGTAGCTCGGCATACTGCCTATCGAATGTCACCCTTCACCTACAACACTCACCTCTCTCACACTCAAGTACTCACTCAGTTGAAGAAGGAGGAATAACAAGATAGGGAAGCTTGATGGATGTAAATCTCTCTATTGCAAACCCTTCTCTCAATTACATCATGCATGGGTATCTATAACTCTCACTTCTGTGTCCATACAACATGGATCGGGAAAACGCCCTAGAAACCTTTAGAATTTGGGTCACTCTAACTCATTGGACCCTCAATCTCATTACAAACTATAAGACACACTCGGTCCACATATACATACATGACAGGTTTAGTTATATACACCTCTACCAACTCAAAATCTGGTTTACAATACAGTTGATCCCTATAACACACTGAACTCGATAGACAACCATACTATAGACATAGTCCACATAAATCCCCTTACAACATGCTTGAAATACACAACTTACTAGATAGATCACTACAAATTACCAAGGTATGATTTACACTAAACCTCTCTACATGTCAATAAGGCTCCACAAACACTCACCCAGTCTCCAATAGGATCCAACTTACACTCAGTATGTACAAGAACTATAATGGCCACCTTACTTAAGCATGGCTCAACTCGTACCAGCCTTAGCAACCTCTTACTTTGCTTGAAACCTGTCCCTTTCAAAACAAATCCCATCTCATTTAAAATCTGATTTTAAAGGTGATCCAATCGAGCTCAACAAAGTCCAAATTTCAACACCATCCCGGTTAACCTAATCATACTCGAATGCGATTCTAAATAGATCCAAAATCCAATTTGGCAATTTGAATCCACTCTTCCTTCCCAACCGATTCATTTTAAATCGAATCCATTTTTATTTAGAATCTTATTTTCAAGTTGGATCCAACTAAATTTAATTCAAACCCAATAGACTCAATCTTTATTGGACTTAACCCCTGTAGACGCAGGAAAATCCCCGCTCGTCCCCTTTTTGGCTTCTCAGGGCTTGGAGCGGATCCTCTCGTGCGTCTAAGGTCTTTTTGTATAAACAGGGTGTGCCAGCTAGCTTACCTAAGCTAGCGAAGATATATTTTAATCTGACTTCTAACGTGGCGACTGTGAGCAAGTGAGCTCTTGTCGTCGCAGACCTTCTTGCACCGATGCGCAAGGGTCAGTCTATACACTTTAAAAATTGAGTTTAGGGTAGGAAAAGCTTACGAGAGCGGTTCAAGATGTTTAATTCGGTTCTTTTAAATGCGATTGCAGATTTTAGATCACGTGGATTTGTACGTGCCTAAGTCTTTCTTTTTATCCCTTTATGGGCCACTTAGGTGTGTGTTATGAACACTCCACTACATGGGGCGAATTTGAGTGGGAGTGTGGGGCTTGCTTTGATGCAATATGCGTCCTACCTCGTGGTATGGCATAGATGCAATGCAGACTCACGCTACTCCAAAGGGAAAACCCGAATGTAAAGACAATGCTGAAGGGAAATGACTTTAAGGGAAATAACCAAAGGGAAATGACTTGTAATGTAAATGCCGAAGGGAGATATGTATATAAGGTATATATGGGCCCTTACTTGGGTCTTGCAAATAAGAGCGAAGGCTCAATGTGGGTGCGTGCTTGAATTGAAAGACTTACACACACGACATGAAATGAAACCCAAATATAACTTGCAATATGGCCTTGATTAAGGTCTTGGGAATAAGAGCGAAAGCTCAATGTGTGTGAGTGCTTGAATTGAAGTACTACGCACACAACATGAAATTAAACCCAAATAGTATAACACGGCCCTTACTTGGGTCTTTCAAATAAGAGGGAAGGCTCAATGTGTGTGAGTGCTTGAATTGAAAGACTTACACACACGACATGAAATGAAAACCCAAATAGTATAGCACGGCCCTTACTTGGGTCTTTCAAATAAGAGCGAAGGCTCAATGTGTGTGAGTGCTTGAATTGAAAGACTTACACACACGACATGAAAGGAAAACCCAAATAGTATAGCACGGCCCTTACTTGGGTCTTTCAAATAAGAGTGAAGGCTCAATGTGTGTGAGTGCTTGAATTGAAAGACAACACACCCAACTTAAGCAAAACCCTACGTAAGTTAATATATATATATATATATATATATATATATATATTTATATACTAGGGGCTGATTAGGCCCGTGTGTGTTCAAAATCGTGCACGACTAAGAGAGTGCACGTGTGTGTGGGTGTGCCAAGCCACGTTATTACAAGCGGGGGGGAGACTATGCTCCGTTATTACAACCCCGTATCGAATTAAATTTTAAGCAAGTATACAACTAAGGACCGAGTTAGGCACTTACTAATAGCTGGTCCGAAGATGCCTTGCTTGAGCATGGGCTTGGCCTTCGCCTTGGGCTGCAAGAGGGAGCTCCGCGGAGTTGAACGGCAAGGGGCTGCTGGCCGGGTGCCTTGGGTGCGCGGAAGGGGCGCCTTGAAGGTGGCCGGTTGCTAGGGAAGGGGCTGCCTTGGCGTGTGGGGCTAAGGTGGTTAAGTAGGGTCACTAAGGGAGGGTGTAGTGTTAGGAAGTATGGCACTAAGGGGAGCCTAAGAGAGTGTCTAATGGAGCACCTAAGGTTGGCGGGTGGTTGGCCGAATGGATGGGGGACAGCCGGTTGGAGTGGCCGACTAAAGGAGACTCGGTGGTGGCGGGCTGCTAGGATGGCTAGGCAATGGTGGATGGGAAGGGAACTAGCTAGGGTATGGGGTAAGGTGGTGGTGGGTGTGGGGAGGTGATATGGGTAAGTCTGAGGGGGTTGGATGGGGTGGCCGGGTGTAGCTAGGGTGTCTAGGTGGTGGCGGGTAGTTAGAGTGGTTGAGGCTTGGCCGAATGAGAGTGGTGGCGATAAGTGGCGGGTGTTAGGGTAAGGTGGTGGTGGTGCAGGTGGCTGAGAGTGGAGGGGGAGCGGAGAAGAAGTAGAGTGGAGTATGGGATACTAACCGGCGATGATGGGAGGCGACGGGTGGTTGAGGAGCAGCCGGGTGCCTGAATTGGAGGGTTCGGCCGGATGAAAAGGATGGCGATGGGTGGTTGGCCGGCTGGGGTGTGGTGGAGCAGGTGGAGCATGGTGGTGGCTGGTGGTGGTGCAGGTGGAAGAGCCGGCTGGGAGTGGTGCAGGTGGCTGGGCTCGGTTGGGCTGGAAAGGGGGGGTGAGAGAATTTGGAAAACCCGCCCCTTAGGGGGGGGTTTATATAGGGTTGCAAGAGGCGGTTGGGGCTGGTATTAGGGTAGTGGTAAGGTGGTCTAGGGGGGGTGGTATGGTAGTAAGGTGGGCTGGTATTAGGGTAGGGCCAGATATTTTAAATACAAGGGGTTTTGGGTAGATTGTGTGCTAGGTTTAGGTGGGGTGGTTTAGAGGTTTAGGGTTTAGTTTTGGGGTGAGGTTTAGTGAGGTGGATTAGGTTAGGTTTAGGGAAATTAACCTAGGTTTAGGGAAGGATTAGGGAAGTGGGTTAGGTGATTAGGTTGGGATTAGGCCGGGATTAGGGAAGTGGGTTAGGTGATTAGGCTAGGATTAGGACAGGATTTGGACAAAAGGCTAGGATTAGGTATTTTTGGTTAGGATTGGATTAAGGAGCTCTCTTTGCATGACCCATGGACCTTAATCACATCATGTTGGTGCAGCCCTAGGTTAGGTTTTGGCTAATTACAAGCTTAAACCCACTTTAATTAGGCTAACCCACATGATTAACCCCAAACTTGACACACAAGTCAAGCTTAATTACAACCACACTTTAATCTTATCCTCCCCCACTCTCTCTCATGCCCATAATCCCACGTGAAATTCAAGTGGGCCCCACCTCCATTTATGAGAAGGTGATGTGGGCCATGGATGTGGATATTGGATTGGATCTTTAGATCCAAATCCAAATCTAAGTCCACACATGGGTTTGGATTGGGATCTGGATATATATGGTCTAGATCCGATCCAAACTGAATTCTGACTCCTTCGGGCTGTGTTCGAAACGAACGGTTTGTGCGGGGTCTGACAGCATCAGTACTCTGTCTGTGTTGGGTCTTCGCCAACATGATCGTCCGCTTCTGTTTTTGCCTTCTGAAGCTGATTTGAAGTAATGTTTTGATGATAACAGGGTCTTGGACGTTCGAGATCCTGGGGGTGGATTCAATACGAGAGTTGTTGTGCCGGGCTCGACAGGTGCTCCGGTTCCGGGCTCTCCTTGGCTTTTCTAGTCCTGTCTGGATTAGGCCAAGTTGCTTCGGGGTTTCAAAAACGTGTTTTAAAAGGTTTTTAAAGCCACATTATATATTTTTTTGAAATACAAAGTTCAAAACATATGTACAGGGTTGCCTGGAAGGCTCCTGAGTTTCCAGACTCAAAATGGCCCTTTGGGGCTGCTTTTACAAAACCAGGTTGTTTTGAGGAATTCGTGGGATTTTGGGGTGTTTACAACCCCAATCCAATTCCTCCACTGGAGATCAACTTTGAATTGGATCCAGTTAAACATGATCCAAAAACTCATTTCCTTTTTCTATCCATATCCTCCCTCAATGACCTATGCAATCCAGTTGTAGAAAGTTCTACTTTAAGCTCACCACATACCAACTATTTCCAAGAATTTAGATTTACCCAAACAAACAAATTTGGTAGTACATGAGATTGACCCTTGCTTGATGAAATAAGAAGAACTTCGGCAAAAGAAACTCAAATGGTCTCACATAGCACATAAAAAAAAGGGGAGCGTTAGGAGGTATTCTCCTTTTCGAGTTGACCTTCTATTTAGTTTTCCATTCCCTTGTTCTATTAAGGGGAACATATTGCAATTCTAGGTCCTACGAGACCAAAAATTTACGTATAATTCTCTTTTGACACACTTGGTGGGACCCCATGGGTCTATCACAATTTGTTTGTTTAGTCTAAATTTGAATTTACCTTTTACTTGATGAATATCATAATTGGAATCTGTAGATGTGAAAATTTTGCTCCAAACCTATGTAGAGACTTGAAGAAAACTTTTCAACACTACTTAGTTGCACGAGCGTGCTAGTTAGTTTCGAAAAACTAGCAAAATTGTGAATCTGACTTGGTGGTTGTGGCTAAGCGAGATCTTTTTGCTTTAGACCTTCTTGAACCGATGCTCAAGGGTCAGCCTAAGCGCTTTAAGAATTCCAAATGTGCAGGTGATGTTTCAAATTCATGTGAAAATAAGGTGTTGAAAAGAATTGACTAGTGCACTTGGTTTTTAAGTTTAAAATCAACAAGTTCTGAAAAACATAAAATGGTTTTGTTTTCAAAGCTTGTTTCCCGATTTTTTTTGAGTGACTTAGAGACCTCCAAAATTCATGAAAAATTTACAAGATAGAGCCTAGAATGTGGAGATTCTAAGACACTTTTTGTTGAATTTGGGATTGGGATCGACAAAGTTCCTCTACTTAGACACCCGTAACTGTTCTGTATCTCGACGCTCAGAGCTCCAAATTTAGTGCACTTCATCTTGTTGGAAAGCTATGGATATCAACTTTCCAATGAACTATGAATCACTGATTTTGGATAACGACAAACAGAGTTATAGGATGAATACCTAGGCTCTATTGCAAGAAAATAGAGTTGACAAAAAGTTTACAAAATTTGTGCTGATCTTGCACATCTTTTAATACGTCGTTGCACAACCCTCACCTTCCCTCTTTTCACTCTTGCTTACTCACTCTAATATAATTGACAGTACTTTACCTAATCCTAGCACTCTCTTCCCTTTCTAAGCCTCTCCCTAGCAGCCCACAATTTCCCACAAAGCAGCCCAAGGAGCAACACTTCTTCAATTCTTCCAAGATGAAGAACCTGCCCCCCCTTGGCCTCTATTTATAGGCCAAGGGAGGGGCTTTCTAGGCCCTTCTTTGGGGCAGGTGGCCCAAGATCCATATCCAGCCCCATGGTTCACCAAATTCACGTGGAGTGGTCCCCCTTGGTCAAACATGGACCAGCCCCATGTGGACTAGTTGTGGGCTTGAATCATGTGCACCTAGCCATGATCGACTAGGTCTTTGATACTTCCAAGTGCAATTGGCCTCTTCAACTTGATGCATCCTTCTTTGTTGGCTCATCTCCTTCAATTAAGGTTAGGTAGGAGTATAATTTTTATGTTTAGCCCAATGATGTAGGGTGGACAAAGCTAGGAAAATTTAGTTTGGTCAAGTTAAGGCATTCGATTCAAGCTAGGTTAGGCTTCATGTTTAATTCAAGCAAATCATGTCTAGGACTTGGTCGAATTTGGCTGGGTTAGGTTTGGTGAGGCCGTTTCACTTGATTTGATCTTGGTTGAAGACGTGCTTTGACATGATCTACTCCCTTGCTTCACGGCTTGTCCCTCGCGAACTCGATCCTAGCTTGAAGCGAGCCCCAATTGTTACCGTAATTTTTGCCTAATTTACTCCAATCTTCTTGGCCTTATCCTTTTAACTTTAATTTGAAATCTTTTAAAATCTTTATTTTAAAGATTTAAAATTTTCATTTTAAAGCCAAAAGATTTTTAAAACAAATCAGCTTTCGAAGTTGGGAGTGTTTTCAGAAATTTTTTATTTAGGGTGTTTATAGATACCCCTCTTTGGAATTAATCTAAATTCATTTGAATAATGGCAAAGAATAAAACACCCTTTTTGATTTACTTCCCAAATTATCTTGAGAATATAAATCGTCTTTCATTCCATAAAATGCAATAAAAACTATGGGGCATTAAATCGGCACTCTGCCCTCCCAATGGAGTCAGCGGCTGCACACTTTATTCCTCTCTTTCTTAGAAAGCCCTAATGGCTAGGATTACACTAATATAGACTTTATAACTTAAAAGACCATTTTACCCCTACTTAACAATATAAACATTACAACTTAAAAGACACTTTTTTGGTATCCCTTATGTGGATACATAATTGATGTTGTAGATCCTAGATCGTGGCTCATCTCTGTAATACGCCCCCCTCAAGTTGGGTTTTGAATGCTCATGATTCCAATCTTGTCCAAGGCTCTCTTATTGCAGCTAGCTTTAACAAGCTTTGTAAGGATATCGACCAATTGTTGTTATGAACGTACATAGATAAGGTCAAATATTCTATATATTAATTTTTCTCAAATAAAGTGACAATCCACTTCAATGTGTTTGGTATGCTCATGATATACTAAATTAGAGGTAATCTGCAGGGCAACTATGCTATCTATATAAAATCTAACTAGAGGAGTTACCTTGAAACCAATTTCATTCATAAGATACAAACCTTCACACATTCCTAGAGAAATTGCTCTATATTCGGCCTCTGCATTAGATCTAGCAACCACCAATTGTTTCTTACTTTTCCATTACCTCTCACACATACAATATATCCTAATGTTGATGTTCTATCATCTACTAGAACCTAGTAGAACCTGCCCAATTAGCAACTTAATAGATTTAATTCCCAGGGAACTATTCTGTTAATATAGTAAACCATGAGTAATAGACGATTTCAAGTATCTAATAATATGAAAAACTGAGTTCATATGATGTCGTGTGGGAGAATGCATCCATCTGCTCACATAGCTCACAACAAAACTGATATTTGGTTGAGTAATAGTGAGGTATATTAGTTTACCTACTATTCTTTGATATCTGCCCACATCTTCGTAAGGTTCATCAGTGGTCCCAACTGATATTTGGTTGAGTAATAGTTAGCCAAAAAGGTTTTGAATTCAAGTAAAAAACTCAAGGATTGCAAAACAGCTCCAACGGATAGGTGAAACCTGATCCAAAATCCAGCTCGAGATTAGGTCAAAAAGTGAATGAGAGGCCTAGCCTATCCGGATAAAAAGCGAGACAGAGGATCGAACCCGGTGTCCATTTCAAAAGTCAAATTCAGCTCAAAAAATGCAAAATGAAACCAAGACCTTGATTAAGCCGTCAGAAATCAAGGACCGGGCCTGTCAAAACGAAAATCCGTGTCCGCTTCAAAATCGGGGATCAACCTCATCAAATGAAAAGCTCAAGACGGGGCCAAACAGATCAAAACTAAACATCAAAAAGTCCGAAAAGCGAGAAATTAGCCGGTTAAAAGGATTGGAAAAAACCCAGCCTAAAAGCGGGTCATCGAGGAACCGGAACCCGCTCGAAAACCGTCCGTTTCATGCACCAAAAAAAGGATTCAAAAGAAAAAGTTTAGATTTGATCTAGACCAAAAGATCCAGATCCAAGTCCCACTCAAGATTGGATCGGGTTGGATCCTAGGATCCAAACCCAATCCATAGAATCACCCTTGGCCTATAAATAGGGCCAAGAGGGTTCACGTGAACTCATTCTTAGAAAAGTTGGAGCTTTGGGAAAGGAGGAGAGAGAGGGAGTGAAAGTCAACAAAGGTGGGCTTATGGGCTTGATCAAGAGGAGGACTTGGCCAACAAGGGTGGCTCACGTGGAGTTCAAGTCAAAGAAGGTCAACAAAACGTAGAGTCAAGGCTTGGCCAAGGTGAGCTCCTAAACCAAGTGGGCTCGAACTCGGCTTAGGGTGGACTTGATCGAACAACAAGCCCAAACCGTGGAACCCCCCTTGAACTGCACCCTTTGACCACCCGACTGCACTTGGCCAAACCCCCCTTGAACTGCACCTGGACGACCCACCTTGGACCGGCTGCACCTGGTCGAACCCCCCTTGAACTGCACCCTTTGACCACCTGACTGCACCTAGCCGAACCCCCCTTAAAATACACCCTTTGACCACTCGGCTGCACCACGGTGGAAGGTTGACCTTGAAGGACTAGCTGCAACTAAGGGCTGCAACAAAGTGTCTCGAGCTAGGGAGTGGGCTGTAACAAAGTGGCTCGAGCTAGGGAGTGGGCTGCAACAAGGTGGCTCCAGTTAGGGAAGGCGGCTGACCAAGACCTGGCTGAACCCAACTTGAAGGCTTGGGGTTGCACCTGCACCAAGGAGGACCTGACAAACCTTGACCTGGCCGAACCACACCCAAAAGAGGGCTGCATCGAACCGAACAAGGAAAAAATTGTAAGTCTTTAAAACTTTTATTTTAAACCGCTTTTTCCCTTAAATTCAATTCGGAATGGGGTTGTAGTAATGGAGCGAAGTCTTCCCCCATGTTGTAATATTTGTGCATGAACACGATCGCACCCATGAGCACTTGAGCCTTTTCGCTCTTAATTGGTGGATGAACACGATCGCACCCATAAGCACTTGAGCCTTTCCACTCTTTACACTCACATGCACTTGAGCCTTTTCGCTCTCTGCCTCAATATACATTATAAACATTCTATACTTCGAACCCCCTCTTTTCTTACGCAAGTATACATATTTCATTTAGCGTGAGTTTTACTTTCGCCAATGTAGAGTAAAAGCACTTCAATTCACGTGAGTTTACTTTCGTGAAAGTAGTAAATTCGCGTGAGTTTTAGTTTCATGGAAGTAGAGTGAAAGCACTTCAATTCGTGTGAGTTTACTTTTATGAAATTAGAGTGAAAGCACTTAAATTCGCGTGAGTTTACTTTCGTGAAGGTAGAGTGGGTACAATTTCAATTCGGGTGAGTTCGCATCATCATTCTCGAAAACTCAAAACAGAATTTATAGCATCTCTGCATCCGCTCATTGCGGCAAATCGCTCGAACATTCACTCAAATCACATTGAAATTAGGCCACACATACCACACACACATCAGGCCTAAACGAATAAAACTTGCAAGAAACTTAGGGTCGTCGAACCCTCGTAATAAAATTAGCAAAGAGTGCATGAACCAAAAATCACCCAAAACACTTGTCATTTGAAGGAAAACTTGTTTGAAAAATTGAAGTTTCTAAGCGCTGAAACCGACCCTTGAGCATCGGTTCAAGAAGGTTTAAAGGAAAAGAGTCTGCTTGCCTACAATCGCCAAAATCAGAAAATTATTTTAAAATCTTCGCTAATTTGAGTAAGCTAGCTGGCACGCTTGCGTAAGCGTAGGCATGAAAGGGTCCACTTCGAGTCTTATAACCTGGGAGTGGAAATTTTCATGTTTACAGAATTGGCACGCCTGGTGGGACTCGGGTCTTAAGCGAACTTCAAATCAAAGAAGTAAAACTTCAAAAACTTTCAAAAAGCGTGTTTTCAAAACCTATGCACCAAAAATTTTGTAAGAAATGGATGAAAAGCCAAGGAAATCCTCATCGAGTAACTCAAAGCGGTTTTTCCAATCATCTAAAGCCCAAAAAGAGCTGTCTGCTATCCAAGAAATTTTTAGAAAGATGGATGCCTTAAGCCATGAGATTAAAGCACATCGATCACATAGTAGCTCATCTCGGGCATATAGAAATCATGAAAGAAAAACCGATCTTAAAATCGATGAAGAATATGAGGTTAAAGATGAAACCCAAAGGCGAATCAAAACATCCATTCCCAAGTCTCCAAGCACTCCAACCTCTAAAGAAAAACCAAAAAAAGATTTTTATATTTCAAAAAGTCAAAAAATTTTTGGAAAATGTTCAAAAATACAAAAAATTTGAAAAACAAAACTTTGAAATTCTGGGAGCTAGAAATGAAATCCCTGATTTAGGGCACACAAACAGAGTGTGACACAAAATCCACACCCCATAAAAGGACGAGAGTCACACAAAGGTAGGATTCGAAAAGGAACGCCTCGAAAAGCAATGGGAGCTCAAAATAGAGTCACTCGGAGACAAGGCCTGCTATCACCATGAAAAGGTAGACAAGCCGGAAAGAGGCATGCCTGAAACCCATCCTCCTCTAAACTCTCCTCTCGATATAGGGTCATCGGATGCATTGAATCACACTTATGCTCCCACAAACCCACAAAATGTGCTAAAAAATGAGGACTTTCAAGGTGTGCCAAACATCCCGCACCACAAAAAAGAATTTTAAAAGCAAAAACAAAATAAAGGTCAAAATGTGGTAGACATGGAGACCCCTAAGGCCTGCATTGACATCTTAGGAACTCATAACCCTACCACGAATGAAACCATTTTCTCTAGCCTAGTCTTGTTCCTTGAAGTCGAGCCTAGGACCATAAACCAAAATAATCCATCCTTAGGGGCACCTCGAGTTGCACCTAGGGAGCATGTCAAACCCCTTCACCAATTAGAACATAAACCTAAGCCAAGTCTTCCCAAAACCTTCAAGGTACCGATCATGGCTTTCCTTGAAAAACATATCTCCCAACCTAGGGTCATGTGGAAGTCCAAGTCTTCCACCACCCCAAAATCCAAACTCCCACCCAAAATAAAACGGGTATATACCGATGATATGGATGATTCAATGTTCCAAGGGCATGAACTTTATAAAACCTTTTCAAAAACCAAAAAGCCTTGGAACATGATCTTAAACATGGGATATAAACCCTACAAGGGCCTAGGAGCTAGAAATCAAGGTAGGCTAGAACCCATCTTACCCAAAGCCAACCCAAGTCGATATGGATTGGGTTACAACCCACCCATGCCCCCTAAGCCACCACCTAAGACTACTTGGGTCAAGGGTTCCTTTAGAACCCACTAAAACCGAAACCCATGGCTTAAACCTATTGATTAGAGTCTAATTCATGGAGTTTTCTTTGTAGGTTCGATGGAAGATCCCTCATTTTCAAAAAACCAAAAAAATTAGATATTGCCAAAAACCAAAAAAATTGAATACTTTCAAAATCCCAAAAACATTTGAAAGTCTGAAAATTTCAAAAAATCTGTTTCATTCCCCCATTCTTTATTTGGGAAAAAGTTTCAATAAGAAAGCCTTTACATTGATCCTTGAATTTGTATTTCAAAAAGACAAAAAAATTGAAAATTTTCAAAAAACTCCAAAAACAATGGCCATGTATAAAGCCAAGTTTCAAAATACTTTCCAAAATTGTATATACTCCCAAACCCAAAAAAGTGTCCAAGCTGGTCATGTACACCTCTCTCTTACCTAGATCTTCCTCAAAATTAAAATGCTTGAGAACCATCAAAGCAAGGAGGAATGATCATACCTCCAAGCTTGCTGAAATTCGTAGAATCCTTGACTTGGAAAATTTGGGGATTTTAGGGTGAGTCTAACCCATAGCATGTGCATGTTTACATGAGCATCATGCATTGCATTTTTGAAATTATACATATATATAAACAATATCGGGTCTAGACATCATCTTAGAACTCGAGTTTTGTGTTAAGCCAATAGGGCATGAGAGTCGACCCCCTAAGTATCGAGCCATCATAGGCATGTCTCCATATGAATCAAATCAGAAACCTCCAAGGTTAAATCTAAACTAGCAAGATGCTAAACCTCTCAATGAAACTTTTTGAAAAAGGGTTAAATATTTAAATGATAATTTCCAAAAAGGATTTTGAAAAGATTTTGATAAAATCCTCAAATTCTCAAAACCTCCAAAGTAAAGCTTTACATTCCAAATCATGTGAATGCATTGGGTACTTTACTTGATCAATGTGAAGATGATATCCATAGAAAAATGTGCCATTTATTACATTTTGAAAACTCTATTTGGCATGTGAAAGAAACTATCAAGCCAATAGAGAAATCGTGCTTGGCCTTGGTATAGGCCTCCAAATTCGAGACATTATTTCCCATATCATGAAAAGGAAATAATGTTGATTCATTCAAGCACTTATTTGAAAAACCTATCTTAATGGGTAGGCAAGATAAATGGCAGCCCCTTTCAATGGAGTATGAGTTCATCCTCAAGACTCCATTAAGGGACAAGCCCCACATCGTGTGGCTAAAGTGCCTCTTTGAGACACATTCCCCATACTTGATCAAATGCCCTATGAAGGCATATTTTCCAAAAGAATTTCAAAAACATGCTTGGACAAACTGTTTCAAGGAAAATGAAGCATGGGAAATACATTTCGATCAAGGAGCAGGTATCGAAATCATCTTCATATCTCCCAAGAAAAGTTTTTTTAGAAAGGGAGGATTTCTCGAATTTGCTTCTCCAAAAAGATCAAGTTTTGATTGGAACAACTTTTAACCCTACATATGACATTGAAAAGAAAGATTTTCAATATCTTGTTGATATGAAAACCTTGATAAGGTTAGGATAAATACATGAGTCCCACGATGAAAAATGTGGAGATCATGTCAAATATGATGTTCATAAAGATCACTTAGGGCTGGTTATGTTTTTTCCATCCTTAAAACAAAAAGTGTCATGATCATGTTAGAAATACATAAATGTCAAAATGGTGACAGCCCAAGTAGGAATGCATATCATACATCATATATACCTCATTCATCATATACACCTCATTCACCCAAGAGGCCCAAAAAGGTGACAACCCAAGTAGGAATGTCCCCATGTCATAAAAAGGGCCAACAAAAATCAATAATACATGTTGATATATTTATATTGTGGGTATAAATTTAGTAGACCCCGAAAATGCCCAATACTCGAAAGGGTCTATGTTAAATTCTTTTAAAAAGATTTTTAATTGAACTCCTTTGAAACTTCTTGAAAGAAGGATCAAGGTTGATTGTATGACCCCAAATGAAGGAATTGATGCTTTATGAAAAGTAGAGTTTTTCAAAAACAAAATTGATGACATTTCAAAAATCCTTGGATTACAAAATGAAGCCTTTTTCAAATAGCAAAATATTTTCAAATGGCAGATGCTATTAAGAAATGGGATGATCTCGGTTGAATCGAGTAACCAAAGGGATAAGCTTTCTCCCCATTTTACTTCTCTCTCCAAAAAGGAAAATTGGCAATATTCAAAAGAAAAAGAAACAGAAAAAGAGAATACAAAAACTCCTCGAAAAAGAAGTCTTCCCCGAAAAGGGAATACAAAAACTTCTTCAAAAGAGGTCTTCTCTTGAAAAAGAAAAAGGAAAGCCAAAGCTCAAAAGAGCAAATTTTCTTACTCTTGGCCTAAAACCACTAGACTCTTCAGAAGAGACCGTGGTAACTCTTTCCCATATCACTACAGCTTATCCCAAAGGAAAAAGGTTCAACTATGAAAATCCTAAAGTAGGAATAGAATCTACTTATTTGGATTTCATTTTGTTTGAGAATTAGACTTTGTTTTGTGAGAAATGGAACTTTGAAATGTTTTTCAAAATTTCTTATCAAAAACCTCTACCAAGTAGTAGGTGTCGAAACCCGAATAAAAGGAAGTATGAAAAATTGGAAGTCCTTTTTGATAGAAGGTAAAAGGAGTTTCTTTTGAAAAAGAAATTTTTAAAACTCAAGAATGTCAAAAAGACATGGGATAAAACTTACTTGGGGCAGTCAGCCTTTAAAGGCTCTCTCCGAGCTCAAAAAAACCTAAAAAATTGTCTCTCCCAAAAGCTCACCTCGCTCACTCATGCATGCATTCAAAAGTCATTAATGCATGATCATGCCTAGGAAAAGCACTCCACATAGGAAAAGTTCCCTTTTAGTTGGAAATCCCCCTCCTATGATCAAAGAAAAAGGAGTTTTACGAAACGAAGGATGATTCATTCTCAAAAAAATTTAGAAAGAAAATCCATAAAGGGTGTTTCTTCTTTGACATTATCCAAATACATTTGGATCAATGCCAAAGAGGGGCATTTGTAAATACCCTAAAAATGGTGATGTTTTCAACAAACTCCTAAATTTCAAAAACCAGCTCACAACCTTGTTTTAAACTTTTAAAACCCCCAAATTTTGAAGTTTAAACCTTTTTCAAAAAATATTTCAAAATAAAGGTTTTGAATTCAAGTAAAAAACCCAAGGATTGCAAAACAGCTCAAACGGACAGGTGAAACCCAATCCAAAATCCAGCTCGATATCATGTCAAAAAGTGAAGGAGAGACCTAGCCTATCCGGATAAAAAGCGAGACGGAGGATCGAACCCGATGTCCATTTTAAAAGTCAAATTCATCTCAAAAAATGGAAAATGAAACCAAGACCCTGATGAAGCCGTCAGAAATCAAGCACCGGGCCTGTCAAAACAGAAATCCGTGTCCGCTTCAAAATCGGGGATCAACCTCATCAAATGAAAAGCTCAAGATGGGGCCAAACAGATCAAAACTAAACATCAAAAAGTCTGAAAAGCAAGAAATTGGCTAGTAAAAAGGATTGGGAAAAACCCAACCTAAAAGCGGATCACCGAGGAAACGGAGCCCGCTTGAAAACCGTCCGTTTCATGTACAAAAAAAAAGACTCAAAAGAAAAAGTTTGGATTGGATCTAGACTAAAAGATCCAGATCTAGGTCTCATTAAAGATTGGATCGAGTTGGATCCTAGGATCCAAACCCAATCCATAAAACCACCCTTGGCCTATAAATAGGATCAAGGGGATTCACGTGAACTCATTCTTAGAAAAGTTGGAGCTTTGGGAAAGGAGGACAGAGAGGGAGTGAAAGTCAACAAAGGTGGGCTTGATCAAGAGGAGGACTTGGTCAACAAGGGTGGCTCACGTGGAGTTCAAATCAAAGAAGGTCAACAAAAGGTGGAGTCAAGGCTTAGCCAAGGTGAGCTCCTAAACCAAGTGGGCTCGAACTCGGCTTGGGGTGGACTTGACTGAACACCAAGCCCAAACCATGGAACCCCCCTTGAACTGCACCCTTTGACCACCCGGCTGCACCTGGCCAAACCCCCCTTGAACTGTACCTGGCTGACCCACCTTGGATTGGCTGCACCTGGCCAAACCCCCCTTGAAGGACCGACTGCAACTAAGGGCTGCAACAAAGTGGATCGAGCTAGGGAGTGGGCTGCAACAAGGTGGCTCGAGTTAGGGAAGGCGGATGACCAAGACCTGGCCGAACCAAGATGGAAGGCTTGGGGTTGCACTTGCACCAAGGAGGTCCCGACCTTGACCTGGCCGAACCACACCAAAAAGAGGACTGCATCGAACTGAACCACGAGCTCGATCGAAGGGAAAAATTGTAAGTCTTTAAAACTTTGATTTTAAATCGCTTTCTCCCTTAAATTCAATTCAGAATGGGGTTGTAGTAATGGAGCGAAGCCTCCCCCCATGTTGTAATATTTGTGCATGAACACGATCGCACCCACAAGTACTTGAGCCTTTTCACTTTTAACTGGTGGATGAACACGATCGCACCCACAAGTACTTGAGCCTTTTCGCTCTTAACTGGTGGATGAACACAATCGCACCCACGAGCACTTGAGCCTTTCCACTCTTTATACTCATATGCACTTGAGCCTTTCCGCTCTTTATACTCACATGCACTTGAGCCTTTCCGCTCTCTACCTCAATATACATTATAAACATTCTATACTTCGAATCCCCTCTTTTCTTAAGCAAGTATACGTATTTTATTTAGCGTGAGTTTTACTTTCACGAACATAGAGTAAAAGCACTTTAATTCGCGTGACTTTACTTTCGTGAAAGTAGAGTGAAAGTACTTAAATTTGCATGAGTTTACTTTCGTGAAAGTAGAGTGAAAGCACTTAAATTCGCATGAGTTTACTTTCGTGAAAGTTGAGTGAAAGCACTTAAATTCGCGTGAGTTTACTTTCGTGAAAGTAGAGTGGGTGCAATTTCAATTCGGGTGAGTTCACATCATCGTTCTCGAAAACCCAAAACATAATATATAGCATCTTTGCATCCGCTCATTGCGGCAAATAACTCGAACACTCGCTCAAATCATGCTAAAATTAGGCCACACATACCACACATACATCAGGGCTAAACGAATAAAACTTGCAAGAAACTTAGGGTCGTCCAACCCTCGTAATTAAATTGGTAAATAGTGCATGAACCAAAAATCTCCCAAAACACTTATCGTTTGAAGGAAAACTTGTTTGAAAAATTGAAGTTTCTAAGCGCTGAAACCGACCCTTGAGCATTGGTTCAAGAAGGTTTAAAGCGAAAAGTGTCCGCTTGCCTACAATCGCCAAAGTCAGAAAATCGTTTTAAAATCTTCACTAGTTTAAGTAAGCTAGCTGGCACGCTCGCAAAAACGTAGGCACGAAAAGGTCCACTTCGAGTCTTATAACATGGGAGTGGAAATTTTCATGTTTACAGCCATGTGGGACTCTAATTAGCTTTCTCAAAACTCTTTGGAATCTACGTATTTCCTGCATTCATGACAAATAATTGATATTTTCTACATAAATGAAATTTGAAGTCTTCTTTATAGAGGTTAATTATGCATCTGATTTGATCCTTAATGTTTTAATGATCATCCAAAGAAATTTAGTTGAGAACTTGTATTCGATTGGGGAGGAACTCATTTACTTATAAATCTTCGGGGTAATCTCTCTCGAGGAGGATAACTCTTTTGGAAAATATATGCGATCATAGTCTAATGCCTGTCCTTACACAATCTTATGGATATTTAATCCACCATAAGAGTGATTTACATACTCATATTATTGCATGTAAAAAGTGACTTCTAATGTCCCTCTTACGGCTTCTTGAATTAATTTGGAAGCAATCACATGAATCAAAAAAGGGGAGAAGGAATCATAATATATTTAAGTATAGAAAAGATGAGGAAGTATAAGATACAACTTTGAGGTAGAAGGAACCGAATATCAAACAAGTGATAGCTCTTTTTATTGATGGCCTTTTGGAGATATTTGCAACACTTCCTTTGCTTTTACAATAAATTGGAGGAGAAGACTCCAAATATTACAAATAAAGGAATTGGGAAAAGGGAGAAAAGGGAAAAACCTGTCGGGTTTCTTCTTGGGCGAGCCTCTCTTGGCCGTTCCTTGGGGTGCTTCTTTCTCCACGTCTTATTCTTCCTCTCTCTTTTCTCTCCTCTCTTTGCTGGCTTTTCTCTCTAATTTACCTCCTTTAAAACCCATCCCAAGGCTGATATTTATAGAGTTCTTCAGAAGTCTCTAAGCCAAGAATATTCTTGTCATCTCTCTAGAGCCTTCAATGGGTCGGGTTGTCCATGGTTGGTCCAAATTGGGTCCAATTGAACTCCATTTTGCTGGTTACATGGGTGGTCCACATGGGTCATGACCATGGCCTCTCTTGCAGTTAATCCTAGGCACCTTACAACCAGTTTTTGCTTGGTGTGGTCTAGATGCAGTCAACCTTCCTTTGTGCAACCCAACCTCCCTTGCTGCAACCTGCTTTGGTTTGGTCTAGGCTGGTCATGTGTCATAGCTTGACCTTCTTTGGTGGAACTCGACCTTGGTTTGATCTAGGGTGATCATGTGTTGCATCTTGACCTTCTTTGACTTGATCAAAGCTTGCTTTTGTGGCTAGGTTTTATGTCAGTCCACCTACCTTGGCTAGATCTAGCTTGGATCACCTTGTTTTAGTCGAGTTCCACTTTGGTTTTAATGGCCAACTTACTTCGATTTGACTTGGCTCTATTCTTGAATAGGGAAATAGAACCCTGTATGTGGCGTTGATGGCCTTTGCTTCGCCATAAAAGATCAGCTTTTTCAACTGCCTTTGTGAGTGCTGCATGTATTGGATATGCATTCCTTCAAACTCTATTTCTTCTGGGCAAATCTCTTTTTCTCATCCGAGGATATCCTCCCAAGATCCTGCTCCGCTTGATCTGGTCTCTTTTAAGGTAAAATTTTATTTGATAGTTTTAAATATTCTTTTTTGAAAAATACGTTTTCAAAAGTAACAAAATTTTGAAAAGGCTTGAAACAAGAGCTTTTGTACTTGTGAGGGAAAATTTATTTACAAAAATTTTGGGTGTTCATAATCTCATCATCTCTCCCTTGGGACCCTACATAATTTTTGTGCATAACTAAATCATATTGCCAGATTATTCTTTGCCTCTTACAAGATTGTTTTACACTGCCACAGTTGCAACTTGGATTGAGCCTTTTGTTTTAGTTTTTTCAGTTTTAAAGAGAGGGTTTTCTTCAGAAAATTAAAGAAGAAGAAGGTGAGTGATGCAACCTTCATGGTTTCCTTGAAGTTAATAAAGTTAGTGGCAATTTTCATTTCACCCCTTGAAAGAGCTTTCATCAAGGACATGTTTGTAAATGTTTGTTGATGTACGAATGTTAAGGCGGCCAAGTCACAAATCGTCAATACGTCGATGAGATTATTAAGTTATAAAAACATCCAAATATGGATGTCACAAGTCAAACAACAAGAATCAAGAGCCATAAAGGAGACAAATCACAAATCAAAAGGTTATGCAAGATAGCTTGTTTATTAATATGTATGAGAGCTCTATTTATAGATCATATTTGCTCTGCATAACTCATAAAAAGAAGCTTATAAAGGGTGCCATTTTTCAAACCACGTATGTGGGCAAGAATTCACCAAATCTTTAAACGCCCTGTAAACTTTGAAAATATTGCCCATTTGAATTTTTTGGAAAAAAATTTGGATTTGTCTTTTCAAAGTTTACTGGTTTTATGTGTTGGAAAAAATTTTTCAAAACTCACATTGCATTTTTGTCGCTAGTACAATCGTGATCTTGAGTAATAGTCACAAAGGTGTGCGACTCCCAAACAATAGTGCACGATTTTCATAAGAGTGGGGATTGTGGTATTATCGGAACAGCTGCACCTCTTCAACGTGCGTAGGAGTGTCTAAATGTGCTATCGATACTTCTAGGCTACATTCTTTTAGAATGTAATACGGGTTTTCAGATTCTAAACCATTTCGAAAATTAGAAGTAAAGAAGATCATACCGTCAATCGGGTAGGCCAAGCATAACTGTTACCCGAAAGATATCGTAGAACATTTTTAATCTAGAATTTCGAGATGCATGCAGCACCACGCACGGTTCGCAATCTGATTGGCATGTTCATACATGCCAGACTATCGATCATGATTGTTTAATCGTATGGATCAGCATATAAAGACAAAATCAATACGACTGTAAAGTCAGTAGGCACTTAACTTAACCAAACAATGAGAATTCATGATACTTTGAAGCACAATACCAAGGAAGCATAAATCCGCAACTTAGAATAGAATTTCTCCAAACCCGAGCCGCGAGTCTAAGTTTGAGACGTATAAATTGTCCATTTCTTGAGCTTGCGGATATACGGAATGTGATATAAAACCAACCACCAATAAGTTAAGGGGTGCCATATAAATTTCTTCTTGAAGATCTCCATTCAATAAAGTAAAGTTAGATAACATCGAGTTGAAGCCAGAATATAGCCTGCCAGCGGCCAGGCATTCTTTACTTGATAAATACGAATAGTACATTCGTTTTCCTGGCAGAACAAATAAATCCTCAAAAATAGCAGTACCCGTCTTTTGTTGAGAGTTACGTACTGCGACCAACCTGGCTAATGCATATCGAAAATAATAGGATCCATGGTGGTCCTTGATCATATGTAAGC
Organism: Brasenia schreberi; assembly: GCA_036023115.1. NCBI lineage: Eukaryota > Viridiplantae > Streptophyta > Magnoliopsida > Nymphaeales > Cabombaceae > Brasenia > Brasenia schreberi. The sequence goes on from JAYKKT010000016.1 coordinate 1,581,449, forward strand.
AATGACGTACCAACCGTACCACATGGTAGAGGAACCCGAGTCAAGTGCTGTACACTGGCGATAACTGAGATTATCTAGCAGCTATCTGTCTGCAAATAGGAGGCAGAGAAGAAGAAAAGATTATCATTAATGATTAGGAAGAGGGCTCAAAGGACAATTAGTGGATAGAAGCTCTGTCAGGAAGAAAGATGAAGACATAACATTAATAAGCAAAATGTAGTACTTTGTGGTTCCCACACTGCGTATGGAGTGGCCGTCACGGGTGGATCCTATATAAAATCGAGGCAGACTTGACCGTAACCACCAGGATCAAGTCCTCATAACTACGCTTCAGGAACTTGGATGCAAGTAATTTTTCGGTACTGCGGACAAGGTCTACAAACTTGATGCAATTTAATCATGGAACACGAGTCTATGACAAGTATCGGAATCCTCGAGTAATAGGATCTATACTGAATAGTCCGAGGTCGATCCACAAGTCGAACTCATGGAATGATTGGATTGGGGCCGAAAGTAACATTTTGTATGCTATCAAGAAAATTATTTTACATGACGTTAAGATCCACTGGGTAACAAAGTAAAGGTAAGATTAATTCGAGTTATTGGACTCAATTGCATGTGATACATTTTACTTGAGAATCACATCGAAAAGATACAACGTTAAAAGTCCATTTAGAAATAACATACGATGTGCGTTCCACGGCGGGAGACGAAGAGCAAATAAGTGACATAACACTCTAATAGAAGAATCAATCGTAAAAGATTCATCGTATCACTGCTTTGCCTAGGAGACAAACCTGAAATATGAGACTCCACTTTATGGAATTGTATTTAATCACCACCACTCTGTGATACGGGTTAACAGCATTCATTGTACACCTCTTGTCTGCTCTATTTAGACAATCAAGCGAACTCCACTGTTAGAGAGGAGCCGGTTTTCAAATTAATGTGGAAACAAAATAGAATACTTTGTAACGACCACTTTTTGCTCGGGAGTCATCTAGCTACATGCAGTTGGTGAATTAAGTTCAACCTTATTTCAAGACCAATGAGCTTCAATTCTTCACCTAAGTAAAGGGAGTGAAACTTAGTTACTCATAGATAAGAACAAAGAAAGAGATTTAAAGAAGAATAAGAACACACTTTAATGTAGAACAAAGGCAAATCATTTACGAAGAACATATATCTAAGAACAACCAACGATCATGTTTGGGTACTCTAAATTGACCCCAAATTAATTCCCCCAATGATTTGCTAATGACCCTCTTTTGTGAGGATTAGAGATAAACATGATCATGGCTTGAGTCACTCTAGTGGGTGGATGAAGGTCCCGTAAATCGAGAATGGAATCGTCAATGCCAAACGACTTATGATTGAGTGGAAAATTATGGAGATTCCTTTTGTCTCGAAATCATGCAGCTCAGTTGGGCTGTATGCTGGGCTCATTCTTTACAACCAAGTGGTATTCATGAAAGTTGTAGGCCTAGATCTTAGCTAAACTACTTTGTCATCTTCAATATCATTTCTATAACCCGTACACATTTAACACCATCGTATTAATTACCTGTGTCTACCACAGCCTCCTCTGTTTCCGACTTCCAAGAACAATACTACCCTAAGGAGTTCCCGACTGGAAAAGTGTTCAACACGAAGTCAGAGCATGTCATAACTAGTTTAGCATCCAAATTTTAGTCCATTTAAAAAACCTCGATCCCGAAAACAGGATGAACAAAAGACATGTAGGCTGTCGTCAGAAAAGCACTGTTTGCTTCAACCCCACCTGAGTTATTCACTGTGATTGGGCTTCCCTAAGGCTTATACCATCAGATATAAACATATATTTTTCAATGATATCTTGAGAATTGTTTAAAGATTTACCACAATGGTTCATATGAAAAGAAGTGCCCGAGTCTAACAACGAAGACATACCTTAAGAAGTGGAGAGAGCATTTCTGAAAATGCTTGTATTTTCTTTGAACATTTCTTCTATGCATGCTTTGATGTTGTTAGGCAAAACTTCTCTATCTTTTTCCTCCATGGCTCTCACGTTTATATATTTCTTTTGAAAAAGAGGACAAGTGTTTTTGATACGATCACTTTTCTTACAATAATGACATATTGTGTTTTTGTTTGGCCATAGGCTTTTTGTTTGATCCATCTCTTTGTCCTTCAAAGTTTTTTACATGAGAAGGCTTGCATGTCTTCATATTTGCTCCCGATTTAGAGGTGGCAAGAACGACTTTTTTTGCTATATTTATGTTTTTTAATATAGTTTCTTTCATAACTATATCAACCAAAAAAGAGTGTCCATTTGGTTTAGGTTTTCTATGTATTAGGTTAGATCTAATATTTTCAAATTCATCCCTTAACTTATGCATAAACAAAAAGAAATATTGGTTGTATAAAAACTCTTGAAATTCATTTATTTTTTAAAGTTTTTCAAATTTATTAAAACTTGTAAGTTGAGTCAATAACTCTGAAAATTCATTGTGATATTCTCTAATGTTTAAATTGCCTTGTTTAAGCATTATCATTCTTTCTATTAAATCAATTTGAAAAAACAAAATCATCTTGATAATGGATCTTTTCAATTACTCTCAAGTTTCAAAAGTACTTTCGAAAACACTAATTTTATTTTTAAGCTTTTCATCTACATTTTGACAAATTATCAAAGTTATTTTTGCATTCATCTTTTCCCAAGTTTTAAATTTTGCTTTTATTTTTCTTAGCTTTGAAAGCATCATCATCTTCTAAGTGTTCAATGTAATCAGAAAAGTCTTTTGACAAAAAATACTTTTTCATAGTTCTTGCTAAACTTTAATAGCATTTTGGGTTAATAATATATTTAAAAAACTCATTTTTGCTATCCATTTCAAGAAACAATCAAAGATCTTAGTGTTACCTCAAGTTTGGAGTGATTTCATTAACTTTCCAATCTTAGCACGCTTTTCATTGTGCTCAAATTCTTCAAAACGAGGCTTTTATATCATGTAAATATTTGTTGATGTATGAATGTTGAGGCGGCCAAGTTATAAATCGTCAATACGTTGGTGAGATCGTCAATATATCAAAGCATCTAAATATGGATGTCACAAGTAAAACAACAAGAATCAAGAGCCTAGAAGGAGACGAATTACAAATCAAAAGGTTGTGCAAGATAACTTGTTTATTGATATGTCTGAGAGCTCTATTTATAGAGCATATTGTACATCAAATGAAAGAATAAAGAAGAAAGAAGAAGAAGGATAGGAAGTGTTGGCTGGCCAGCACTAGCCATTGGGTTGGAGAGCCGTTAGAGGCTATAGCCTATGGCAACGGGCCCTGAAATCCATATGCATGTTTCATCAACCCTAGTCTAATGATGTTGGATCTGGATCTATCCACAAATAAGTCGTCCCATGGAGTTGGTTTTCTGTGATGTCCAGCAAAACCAACTATAGATGAAACATCATGATATGGTGATTCCTATCTAGCTTTTCTTTAGAGCCCATACTCTTTATTCGTGATCAAGTGCCGGGATCTTTCTTGGGTGTTCAGTAAGGATGTGTTTGGTTTGCCCTTGTGATTAGCTTCGTGCATGACATAGAACGGGTTCCTTTTATCCCCACGTTTGAGATTAGCATTCACTCTAGGTTTGTGAAGTCAAATAGCTTTATTGCTGAAGACTAGACTCCCTATCAGAATGTCTGTATTGTCAAAGGATACAGTTGAGTGCATATGCTAAGAGATCAAGACATTTTTCAATATAAATTAAAGATTCTCCTTTTCTTTCTTTCTAAAAGCTCATTAACATGAAGAAAAAATTCTATAGGCTCTACAAACAGTGTCATTCATGATATCTCTTGCTTATGCGTGAGGCCTTTGCATAGGAAAAAGCTCGACCCCAGTGACTATCAGATGCTTAGCTTTGCACGATATCAGGAACGTATTGCACGTTTGATCATGCTATTTTTCAAGAGCAATGACTTGATTTTTGGATCTTAATGAGGTTTATGGATTTACGGTGGCTGTTGATATTAATTGAGTAAAGCATGCAATAAAGCCCAAATCTTTCAAATCTGAATCCAGCAAAGACCAAACCAAGCCTTTTGCCCACACAGGTTGCGGTTCTACATTGACTCTTAGTTGTCACTGTGCTCAAATTTTATTATATTTGCATTCAACTACATAAGAGTAAGGTCATGTTTAATCACCTCAATCTAGCCCTGAAACAGAAGATGGTGTCTCTGTTGAGCTGAACTCACTTGTCAGTTTCAGCTAAGCTTCATAAGCAACAGAAAATCCAGCGTTGTTTTTGTTGCTTTGATGGCACAACATATCATATTCAAGTTGTCAATAATTTTTTTTAAGATTATCATTGGAATCTGATTGGATAATGGATACACTGAATCCGTTGGCATCCCTGGCTGGTAGTTTGTTACACACTATGTTTGTCAAAATGACGCACGTACTGAAGGCCATTAGAATGTAAAGATCCTTGATTTGCCCCCACCATATGAATGAACATGGAAATAACAGGCTAAGAGATAAAAAAATAGGTACATAGAAAGAACTCGCTGCCAAAGTACGACTTAAACTAAAAGAAATATACCTCAAAAAATCCTTGTCTTAAAAATGCCTCAACTAGCTGCCCAATGCTGGCATTTGGCTTCGGATTATATTTAATTTTCCAGAAGGCCATCAACTATTTCAGCCACTAAATACCAATGGCGATGGGCGTTTTGTCACTGACATTCAGCATTTCTCGCACAATGCCTGCGTTCAGCCTTTCCAACCTGATGCATCTGTGCTTTCTAATTTAGTGAGCACATTTTGACCTTCCTGTGTTGAATGCCAGCATGTAGCCCTTCCCATTGAAAAATAATTCTATCTTTCTTGTTGAATGCATACATATTAAGAGAGGCAAATGATTTTGCAAAAGATATTCTCCTTTTTCTCCTAATTATTCTTCTTTATTTCGTGACATTTGAAACTATTTGTTTTATAAGTTAAAGGTTGAGATTTAGTGGAAGCATCCTCTTCATGTTTTTGCTCGTTTTCGGAATAATTTTTTTGTTGGTTAAAGTACTAATTTGAAATCAAGCTTTTGGGTTGAAGCTCATTGGGTTGAACGCCGAATGTAAAATTCGGCTTAGGGCATAATTTCTCAACTTCACTGAAACGAGTCTATACGAAGGAAGGTAATCTGGCGAAGAAATTACATAACCTTTTAGGTGCGTAGTATGAGTACACCTGGAGGCTATTTAAAAATAAATTAGATGTAAGAAAGTCTTGTTATCTCAAAAGATTAAGCTTGTCTTACCTTCATTCAATAAAAGAAAAAGGACATGAAGTGGCCAAAACGGAATCTAAGGGTATGGCCGGCATATTTTGGAAAAAAGACTCTCTCCTTGGGATCTAATACTACACCGCTGCTCAATACCTTAGTGGATCAACTCTATTACTTAAGTTTATTCCTAACTTGTATGTTTTGCTGATAACCAGGACAATGAATAGAAGAAATAATTCTGATTTATATATAAACATTTCGGTGTTAAGTTTTTAAATGTTTATGCGAACTCATCAACTCAGGCACCAAAAGCAACACCATCCAAAACCAAGCCTTCTCCGATGTCAATGATGCGGATTCTTAGTGTTAACTCTTCCTCGAATAAGCAAATTCATGTTTTATCCTTCTCCTTCCAAAACTTTTGAGGTTTATTTCATATACTTAAAATATGTCTCTCACTTTAGATCTGTAAAGTACTTAAAATATGTCTCACTCTTGTCTTCTATTGACATGCTACCAACTTATTTTTTAATAACCTTTTGATACGATAGAAAGGCTGAAGCAAGCTACATACCTTGTTATTGAACTCATGACGCTTCAACTTGTGAGTAGATCCCCTAGTCAAGTGACCGTCATGCAGATCTGGCCTTTCCGCGAAGCAACAACTTTACATTTTTATTGTATATGGTTGGAGCTACAATTGTAACAACATTGACATTGCCTCTTTAAAACTTGGATTTGCTCGTTGGGAAATGTGGCACAGGCTGCGGATTAGTAAAAATTCCATCATCGTGTGTCAAAAGGAAATCTAGCTTAACTGCTACCATGACACATGATAAGGCTCGGTAGAAACAAAGAATCCGCTTAGTTGTTGTTGTATGTCATAAGGAAAAAGTGGCCCTTTATTTGTGTTCACCAACTTCCCATTACTAACGATACAATGGAAATGAAATCCTTTCTGTTCACTAATGCTATCTATAATCATTCTCTGCAAATCCCTATCATATTTTGTTTGCTTAGTGGAGTTAGTACTTTCTTCTACCTCACAATGAAGGTGTCAACCTGGCAGGGTCTGATTCAGATCTAAACTATACCGAACACATTATTAGGATTCAATAGCTAAGGATCTAAAAATATTTTTAGGGTGAGGTAAATTGCCCACAGTTTTACTGTTGCCCAGGGGTTTTCATGGAACCGCCAGTTTCATTAATTTAACCATGCTCATGAAGACTTGGATGTATAACAGTCCAGGTTGGGTACTTCTTATTCCGTACTTAATAGTCCAGCTCAAACACAAGAGGGAGTTGCCCACATTTTTGTTTGCTTAGTGGTTAAAGAAGTACCCAACCTGGACTGTACCGATAAAAAGTGGCCCTTTATTTGTGTTCACCAACTTCCCATTACTAACAAAGAATCCCTCTTGTGTTTGAGCTGGATTGTGTCGGGTCCCCGTGGGCCAGGCAGGCCCTACCAATGAGAAGGAATCCACTCAAGTTATTCTGCAGGTACCCAACTTGGAAACACTCATATGATTAGGTACATTTGAATTCTTTAAATTTCTAAAGTAACAATAGACTCGTTTCTTCCACCTCTATTTGGCTTGAAAATACCCAGCATACCTCCTGATCCTACAGCCAAAATATCTCAAATCGGAGATTCAATAGTGATCTTTGGGACGCCACTGCCACGTAAACATCCTTGACTTTGAAGCATGCTTACGAACATGGAAGCAACAAGTTCTAAGAGACTAGACAATTTAAAAAAAATGTGCCTCGAAAGAAGAAATAAATAATAATAATAATAAAAGGCATATTTAGACTATGCAAAAGAACAAAAAAATGTGCGTACTCACTACCAAAATACAATTAAAATACCAAAAACTTAAACTCAAAAGCCCTTCGACTATGTTCGAATTTACTATCCGAAAATAAACCAACTAGGCGCACGCTGAACTGGCATTCAGCATCCATTATATTCTGGTTTACGATGCGCTTAACTATTTCAGCCACCGATTACCAACATCCGACCTTCTTAGGCAATGTCTCCGTTGAGCCTTTCCACACCGAATGACAGACATTTGACGTATCTCACACAATGACTATGTTCATCCTTTTAACCTCATTGCTGACTTTCAGCCGGTATTTTGAAACTTTTGTGACTTTCCGATCAAATATTATTCGATTTTTTCTGTTGAATGCTTACATTTAACAGAGGACATAGTGATTTGGCGAAAATATTGTTCTTTCTTTTTCATTAATTCTCTTTGATATTTTTATGCGTTAAAGGTTGAGATTTGGTGGAATCATCCTATTCATTTTTTGTGCCTGAAACCAATTTTTGGCTAGTTAAAGGTAGTTATAATTAGATACAAACATTCTTCTTTTTCCCTTTGAAATCAAGTAGCCCTCGGCAAACTAAAGGCAGTGGTTAGCCGGAAATATTTTCCTTCTTTGTATTTAAAACCAATATCTGGTTAGAGACACGTATTGGATGATTGTCACCAAATGACTTGCCTTCAGTTCATTAAGAAAATGGTTACACTTAATGTTTTTAAACCAGCTTTTGCTTGGAAAACCTTCACGAAATGAAGAGTTCAGGAAAAGATTAAAGTGGAAAAGGCAGAACGAGGACTGACCTGCGGCCAATCCGGTTAGTCAAGGTAACTTGGAATAGAATTCAGATATAAAAAAGGTTGCAATCCGAAAAGATAAAGCTTGCATTGCCTTCGTTAGATAAAAGATAGAAAAAGAAAAGTTGGTGGTGGCCAAGGGATTTATTGGTATGAAGGGCTTTATGGTCGGCATGTATCTTCACTAATGATCAGGGCACTCAGTAGGAGATAAAATAATTTAATACACACATTTCCTCTTCTTTATAATTTAAATTATCATTATTTTTTCTTTGCCAGATGAGCCATCATTTAGTAGAAACGATCATGCATCTTCAGACCTTTACGGTCACATACCCCGAGCAACAACAAGAAAAAGCAATTTCATATTTATCCTATCCTTTCAATCTTTTGGAGATCATTCTCCACAGAGCATTCACAATCTCATTGCTCACACTTTCTCATAGCAGAAGCTACATACATGGTTGCCCATCCAGATGGTATCTAAGATGCTTGAAGTGTGACTGTCACCTTTTATTTTCTATTAATCTCATACCAACTTTTTCTTTAGTGGCATTTCCTTGAAGTAACGACTTACGGCCTTCTTTTTTCAAGGTTGGAGTAACGACGATGACATCATTAACATTACCTGTGGAAGACTAGGATGTACTTGCATTAATTTAAAATGTTGTATTGGGACTTGTTAAATCGCCTGCAGGGTGGATGATTTCAAAACGGGTTCTCCATTACCGGACGCCGAACCTATTCCAACAGCATTCGGACCATGGGATCGCTGGCATACTTCCTATCAACACATACTTTGTTATCTCACTTGTCTACTATTTCACCATCAAGGCATCTTGAAAGTGAATTGTATTCCATGGATATGATGTCTATCCAGTATATGAATATTTTGAAAATGGATGACTGAAAATCATTCAGACTCTCTAGCAAAGGCATCGACCGGATTAGGTTTGATCCAGCCTTCGTGTTATTAAATGGTACCAAGAAAGTGAAATCCTTTATTCATTAATTCTATAAGTCGGTAATCACTAAAGTCCAACGCATGAGTATTCTTTGAAAATCCTGGTACATTTTCTCAATTGATACACGCACACCCCTTTTACTTTTGCCATTTTTCTCAAAATGCTCCTAGTCATTCTCAATTGTTACAAAAATATCCTTCATGCTGAAAATTGGAAACTCTCTCCTCCTGCATGAACCGATTTCTAGATCCCATTTTCCTCCATTCTTTCGGTCATTCTTTGCTTCCCGCTTCATTTTAGTCACTTAGTACTCGATCTACAACCATTTCTACCAAAATAATGCATTGAAAACCATCGAAATGGTGGATTTGGGAAGAACTGATAAGAGAGGGGAGAAAGAAGGGTTTTCCAATTTCTTGAGTTGATTCGAAGTGGATTCATCGATTTATTGAGATATATATTTTATTTTATGTTGTATTATTTTCTATTCGTTTAATTACATTTTTCATGCTATTGGGTGCTCGAAAAATTAAAGTTTTTTCGGCATTATGTTGAAGTATGAGACACGCCTCATGTATGTCTCCTACTAAGTGTAAGACACGCTTGAGGCACGTCTCTCACTTAGACGTTATTAACATCATAAAATAAAAAAAAGTTATGCTGATATGGCACGAGTACAAGACTGTAACATCAACGCTTCATCTAGGAGACACAATGTGGTGTCGTATGAAGGATGCCCTCATAAATGACAACGAGAAGAAGAGTAAGTCAGCCCTTCACGTTAAGAGAAGGATATATAACCTCAAATATTGACATCATATTGTAGATAGTGAGAATGAGAGATATCCTATTGTGTCGGAATTACTCACGAGCTTTAAAGCACACATTGCATCTAAGATCTGGGAGGAATACATACTTGAAAAATTCAATGTAAATTTATGTAAATACTCTTTATTCACGTACTGATATCAATACTCTTTATTCGAATGCATTATGTAAATGTTATGAAAAGTGATAATAGGTCATATATGTTACACTATGGGTAGAGCTTAGTTAGTGATGTGGACAGAGATGTCAGGCACAAAAATTGGGTTGAGCTTGTAGACTGTAATGGATTGATTGAACAAACAAACTTACTATACAAGGTGATAGATCATGCATTGTTAACTGTTTTTATTAAGCATTGGCAACCAAACACAAACAACTTCTACATGCTATGGGGTGAGATGACTATCATACTTCACAATATTTACAAGATACTTGGTCAATGGAGGGCCAATTTATTGCCTTTACACAGGAGATGATGGTTAGAAGGAGGGAAGAAATTTTAAATGATATATAGGGAATGGGCATCAATGAAGTTGGATGTAAGATTAAGTTTGGGACTGTTGAGTTTGAGGTGTTATGAACTAATTTTTCACGGATGAGAGCGAGTAATGAAAGTAAGACCATATGTTATTTGTTATATCAGTTAGTGTATACACTATATCAGGATAAGTCTAGAGATGGGGTACCCATAACACTTGTGAATCTGCTAGGATATGATTATAAAAAGGTTGATAGTTATGCGTGGAGTGCAGCTATATTAGCATATTTGTACAAATAACTAGGGAAGACATCCCAAATAGAAGCACAAAAACTTAGTGGACATACTTCTTTGCTTCATATAATAATATTTACTATTATTGCTTGCATTATTTATAATTAAACTTTTTTGTTCAAAAACTAACAAGCTATATGTTTTAATTCTAGACATGGATTTATAAGTACTTTCTAGCTTTTAAAATTGTTATGCGACCATAAAGATGGGATGAAAAACTACAAGTAGGCTGATAGATGGATAATGTATATCACAGGCAATCTCCTATCGATCGACTTACTCAATATCATAAGCAATTGGATTTGATGATGGTAAATTAGGTATTTTGAATGTTATATATTCCTATGCTATATATTCTTACATGCTATTTTGTATAATACAGATTGATTGATCGCTATATAGTTTTGCAAAATACATTGATTGTAAAGCATACAAATTATCGCGATATCACGGATACATTCTATGCGAAATGTTGTGGAGTCTTATATGTCAGATTACATAGTTCGTTAGTTTAGCCAACATCAAGGCATCCCGATAGCAGTGATAAGATCATCCATTGCAAAGAGACTTGTGAAGCCATACACATATAAGGTATAATGTGAGCCATGTGATGCGACTTTGGAAGCTTAATGCTCACATTGTTTTGAGCTTGAGCATTTTGGAGTCCCAACACTATACCCATATGAGTGTGATGAGGTATACATGAAGTGATACATTTAAAGGACACATTGATTTATCTTGTGAGATTCAAAAAGTCAGTTATGTCCTGCTCGACCTACTCTGACTAGACAATGTGATACATCATTCTACATATAAGTAAACAAATCATTGTGCTTATATTAGAGGTTTTTTATTTTTTGTTTTCCTTTAACCCCACATACTAACTTTCCTTCGCTTAATTTCTTATATCAGTATATGAGTGTGATACATGATATACTTACAACAAATTTAGTATATTTAGAGCTTGTGTCATGACTATTTGTGGGTGATCCTATATTGTTGAACTTTATAGAGATGTATGAGCAATGCCATGAACGAATCAATCGGTTGACACTTATTGATGATAATGGTGACGATTAGTAACAATTTTTGTTTTTGCTCCATGTAGGACGTTATTTTGTAAATTTGAAACATTATATGTAAATGACGACTGTAATGAAATAAATTTGTTTTTTTCCCACTAAAGGTTACATACATGATTGCAATAAAATGTCATACTTTATCAATCAATATAATATATGACATCTATTTAAATCTTGAAATCATGCAATTACACATACAAATGGACAATAGTTGACATTTAGTCATCATCCTCAATATCGTGTACAACATTATCTCTTGGTCCTCTCAATTATATATCTATATATAAGTTGATACATTCTTTAAATATGGTTGACCAACTCCCAATACTTTCATCTTGGTAACACTATCATGCTGGGAAGATAGGAGGCATCGGAGAGCCATCGACCATGTGCATCTAAGAAAAAATATAAACAAAATAGAGGATTATTATCTACTTTAATTTATAAATTATCGACATAACATAATAAGATATATAAATATTATACTCACTGCTAGAAAATACTATACAGCATGATGATAACATATGTACCACACATCTCTCACAACAAACTGTTGAATGTAACACTAATGGTAGAAATATCATCGATCCTATCATAGAGAGGAGTATCAATGCTATGTTCCACTGAGTAGCGATAATTGAACTTATATCTGACATAAACATTCAATACTGACTAGGGCATAGCCCATCTCTCTTGTATGCAATTCCTCGAATAGAAGCATTAACACCATCATCATCTACAAAAACATGTGCATATATGTGATGCCTACATACCACCTTCTTCAAGCACTCTCTCTGAGCTTCATGCCACCACTTTTCTTCTTGTCCTATAACTAAATCAATGACTCTATTCCCATAATTTTCATCTCCAATAACATTTACACAAGCATTTATAAAGATGCTCATAAATCATGGTATTATCATCTCACAAGTAAGTTTGAAGTCAAGTTAGGTGAAAATATTTTTCTCAATGGTAGAGGAAGGATCACAACTTCCTAAAGAGGATCGACCCATCCTAAGAGAGGCATTGTATCCTTGACCATGTGCACGTATATGCCTTCCTTTACGTGAGGCAATCTTGCTTGCATTCTCCCAAGCTGATAAGTTTCGCCTTGTAGATTGGTTAGATAGTCTCTCTTTAGGATGACAAATTAGTGGCTCGTGTAGGGTAGTTTACTCATGACTCAACTGTTCATCCAATATGTTAACAAATTTCTCACATTGTAGATGATTTAATAACTTTCTCTAAACGATATCCATAGATATTTCTACATCCTCTCCTACTTGATTGACAGTAAATGTGGTATCCTCCTTCATGTCTAGCTTCTTCTAAAATAGATCAATAGTTAACAATTATATCAAAGAACCACATTTAAGCAAAAGGCTAAGCTTGTAGGCAGAAGGTAGACCATGTGAATGTCACAAGTTACAACGATATGTCTTATATCTAAACGTACCATCTTCACATGATTATACTCTTTTATAATAAGTTCAACAATGTGTCGTGGTACACTTTTCTAAAGGTTCGCAACAAGTTCTTTTATTACGTGAACGTAATGCATGGTTATAATTTTTAATTCCTCAAATGATTTCTTCAATTATATAATCTACAACTCTATCAATGAATGTAATTATTTCCAAATTATGTAAAATCTGTCAGTTGATGTACCAATGAACCCTTTCAACCTTACATGAGCACTTTTCACCATGAAAAATATAAATATACGATCATTATACATTTGAAGAATATGTGATAATATGAATGCATTGAAAACTAAATTCTATGAATATCATAATGAATGACCATATTTGTCCATACCGAGACAATTCTCTCCTTGTATGGGTTTAATCACTGCTCTTTAACGGACGAGAATAAAGTAAGAAATTTTCTCCACTTTAATTTTGCTACCTCCATTGCATCCTTATAACTATTTTCATCTAATGAGTTGACGACCTTCCTTCAACTTACAACAAACACACTTGCTATCTCTTTATTTCTTATCAATTTTACAATAAAGCTTCAATATTTTTTGGTTATATATTATCTATACAAAAAGCATGTCACATCTATAAAATTCATTTGAATGACATTCATCAAAGTCAGATCACGGTCACTGCAGATAATACATGAAATTTTCTTTGGAGTACATAACTCTCTCATAAACCTCAACACTTAAATATAATTTTCTTTCTTTTCCGCACTTATAAAAGCAAAGGCTATGGAGAAGCTCTTAGAGGTTGATGTGAACCCGACAACCTCTAGGAAAGACATCTTATACTTGCAAAAAACATGAAAAATATATAATTATTAATAACAATGATTGTTGTGCTTTCATATCACAATGTCAAGGGTTTGAAGGAGAAGAGAGGAAAAGATTGTCACAATCAAAAGGAGTTTTGATTGATAAAAGAGGTGAGCATGAGTAAAAATGCCACTAACTCAGTCACACAAGCTGAACTAGATGAGTGAGAAGCCCTCTTTCAGAGAATTACAAAAAAAAGAGCCAAAAACTCGTGCCTTTTGTTCATTTCTCTTCAATATAAATAGGCTTAGAACAAACCTCTAAGCTGGCACAAGTTACAACATAGAAATGATCTCTTACAATTTTTAAGTCATTGGATTACAAAGAGGGATCTAGGGAATACAAACTACCATTCTAGAGCATCTCCTGGTGATAAACTCTAGATAACTAGCATTTAATTCTACTGAAATTTCCTAAGCCTAGTTAAGTCCAACACAATAACAAACAAATAGGTGGGGCATCTAGATTGTTGTGAATGCAGGTCCCATGCAAACAGGAGTTAATTACTGCTAATTCTTTAATGTAAAATGGAGCTAGCTGACTCGGTTACTGGGATGTAAAATGTAAACAATTCTTTAATTTCAGTTTGCAGTTGATATAAGATTAACATTTTTGGGGCCCACTATCCAGAATGAGGCTTCCTCTTAGTTCTAAATCCTGGGCTAGGTCCATTAATCTTTGTTACCTGGATCTTGTAATTGGAGCTATCAGGCTTTGGTCTGGTGTCACTTCCTTGTGTCACTCACCATCACATGGCTCAACATTACTGTTAGGTGATGAAGGATTCCACCTCAAATTCATAGGGAGATCTCTGACAAATGGCATTAAGTGTCGTACATAGAAGGTCCACTATATTCACTTGATAATTCAACATGATAAGTATTGTCGTTGATCTTTGCCAGAATTTTGAATGAACCATTAAATTGAGGAGATAGTTTACTTTGTCTTTTCTTAGAAAACCTATTCTTATTGAGATGTAGCCACACAAGATTATCAAGATTGAATTGAATATGCTTCCTTGCATGGTTAATGGTCTTTTCAAGCTTTGCATTCTTTGCCTCAATTTATTGGCATATTTTACCATGGAATTTCTCAATGGACTCAGCTTTCTGTAAGCCTTCTCTATTACTGCAGTATGAACACGGCTATAGTGTAAGATCAAGCAGCTTGGTAGGATTGAACCCATATACAACTTCAAATGGATAGAACGGGTAGTACTATGCACACGTCAACTCTTTTTGGTTCTTATAGATGATGGCATGTAACACCGCACCTAGTGTTCAGTTTAACACTTCAGTTTGACCATCCATTTGGTGGTGGCATATGGTGCTAAATAAAAGGCATGTGAGCTTCTTCTAAAGAGTCTTCCAAAAGAAACTAAGGATTTTGGTGTCTCTAGCCGATACAATGCTCTTTGGAACTATATGCAACCATATCATTTCTTTAAAGAATAAATCAGCTATACATATTGCATCATCAGTCTCGTGGCAAGAAAGAAAGTGAGTCATCTTAGAAAACATATCAGCAATGTTCATTATTAAGTAAATTTGCCTTTGCGTTTGAGGAAGTCCTAAGATAAAGTCCATGTTTATGTCCTCCCATGGTCACTCAGGAATGAGAAGAGACAGATAGAGACCATATGCCACTTCTTTGCTTTTAGCTTTTTGACATGCAATACACCCTTTAATGATTCTGTGAACATTCTTACAATTGTGGGGTCAGTAGAAGTATTCTTTGATTGCTTTGATGGTCTTTTTCTTATCAAAATGTTCAGCAAGTCCTCCATCATGTGCTTGTAAGTTTAGCAATTCTCTAATCAAACATTATGCAATGCAAAGTTGATTTCCTTTGAACAAGAATTCATCAAGTTGGTGGAACTCACCCACTTCTTTGTTGAGGTGGTCCTAATAAAATGAGGAGAATGCAAGATCTTCTAGGTATAAGTCCTTGAGAAGCTCAAACCTCATGAGTTTTACCGTCATAACTGAAATCAATGAGTGTCTTTTGCAAAAGTGCATCATCTACTCAATTGGTACTACCTTTCTTGTATTGAATGGAGTAGGAAAAATTTTCAAGAACTCTACCCACTTAAAATGCATGTTGTTTAGCTTGCTTTGTCCTTTTAGGTGCTTCAATATCTTATGGTTAGAATGTATGATGAATTCCTTCGAGTATAAGTAATGCCTCCACGTTTGCAAAGCACGGATCAAAGTGTAGAACTATTTGTCATAGATTGTGTTGTGTTGTGTTGGTTCATTGAAAATCCCCTCTTCTTTTGAGACAAGCAATGAGAGAGGTTGCAATTGTGCTGAAATCTCTGACAAAACATCGGTAAAATTATGCCAAGCCATGAAAGCTTCTTACCTCTGAGAAATTAGTAGGAATTGACTCCTTGATGGCCTTGATCTTCTCAAAATCTACTTCAACTCCACATGAAGAGATCACATATCCCAAGAAATTAATATGGGTTAGTCGAAGTAACACTTCTTAGGATTGGTATAGAGTTGTTGCAACCTTAGTGCATCAAACACTTCTTTCAAGTGTGTTAAATGAGCTTCAAAACTTTTGCTATAGACGAGGATATCGTCAAAATAGATAATCATGAACCTTCTGATGAATCACCAAAAGATATGATTCATCAAGTGCATGAATGTGTTATCTATTGAAACAATGTCACAATTGACGATGTCTTGGTATGATTTTCCTATGGAAAATGGAATAGTGACTCGTCATCAACCCATACTTCGCCTTGGTTATTTAGCCACTATAATTTGTAAGGATGGGAATGCGTGTTGGTGGATAAGTTGAGTTTGTCAATCAATTCGATAGAAGCAACGTTGGTACAACTACTTTCATTTTTGATAAAGTTGCAGACTTTATCTTTGATGGTGCATCGCGATTGAAATATGTTTTCTCTTTGATTTTTGTCACGAATAGCTATGGAGTTAAAAACTCTACAAATTATCAGCAACTCTCCTTCACGAATAGCTATGGTGCAACGTTCAGCTTTATTCTCGCTTTCAACCTCATTTATTGCTTTGTGCATGGTCATTACTTTGTGATTGGGGCACTACGAGGCAATATGTCTCCTTTCGAGATATTTGAAACATTTGTTGTCTCGGTTTCACGAGGTGGAGGTTGGGGTTTGCTTAGGCTTGCTATCTGGTGATGTCTGACAATGAATAGTATTCCTTTTGGTTGTTGACTCCTTGTGTGTGGGAGGTGGAGGAACTGAGGAGGTACTATTTTACTACTAGGAAACTTGGTTGAGAGGTTTCTAGATGAACTTTGTTGATACCTTTGTTCCACTATCATAGCAAGCTTAATTACATCTTCTAAGAAAATATAGGGTCTTAGCTCCACGGTCGCGACAATGTCACGGTTCAATTCATTGAAAAATTTGGCTATAATTTGCTCCTTAGGTTCTTACACTTCGCAACGAACTATGAGGGTCTCAAATTCCTTAACATAATCCTCCACACTCATTCCTCCTTGACGAATAGCTTGCAACTTGAGAAATAATTTCTAATGGTAATAATAAGGTACAAATCTCTTTTGCATGAGTTGAACCACGAACTTCCATCTTGATTGTAATCCTTGCATTATAAATATACCTTATCGTCTACCCATTTGCAATGGTTTTTTGTGAGGTCTTTTGTTACACTGTACTAAAAAATACTCAATCTCCCTATAAAAGCGTGTCCTTCAAGATACAACCCTAAAAGGTGGTTATGTGTCTCATTCGCTACATGTAATTTTCAATATCCAATTCACTTCACCCTCTCCTCTTAATAAGAAGGGACACCCAACCTTCTTAGGTTCCATCTATCTAGTACTTTCAACATCAACACCACGATTTTGCCTATACTTATCATTCCTTTCACACGCAAGTCATACTTTTCTTATTACATCTTTGCTCATCGAACGACTAATAACTATAACAATGTTGTTATACTTCCTCTCATAGTCAATAAATTCATTATGATTCTTAAACATATCATCCATTACAAACAGAAGGGAATAGTCTAGCCCATCACTTGCGCAATCAATAAATTCATTCTCTACCTCTTCAGTCAACAAATCAACAAATACATCATCTTGTATATTGAAACGACTATCACAATCCTTAGTTATCGTATGATAGGTATATTAAACAATCAATGTCTTCTCTTAATCACTTTTATCATAAGTTTTTCATTCAAATTTTTTGTCATTCTGCAATGAAAACATGGATATCAAATATTAGGAAAAAACTATTCGCTTGAAGTAGATGTGGGTCAGGCACGTCTCTTCATGAGGAGAGACGCATTGTACCACATTGCCCTTCATGGTTTCGGTGCTCCTTTCAGTTTCACACAAAATCAAAAATATCTTCAAACATTTGAAAATTTGAAAGATTTGAAGGAAAGCAATGAAAATACTATGATCTATGTAGAAACCAAACTTCTAAATTCAAGAAAAATCCAGAAAATGAGTGAATTAATTGTCACTTCAAAATTTTTTTTCGTTCTTTTTTTTTGGTTCGTTTGATTCTAACTAGGTTTGTAAATAACTAATTGATGATAGTTGGTTGTAGATAATCATATCACTTTCCAATGAATGAAAATTGGATGAAAATTGATCACCAAAGAAAGAGAGAAAAATCATTGGATTTGTTGTAGAGAGGAGAGAGAAAATGTTATGAGGGTATTTTGAGTATTTATGAAAATTAGGGGGGGTGTATAGTAAAGGGGTACATTTTCTTTGCTCACTTGAGTGTCTCACCTGCCAATAAACGAGTTTGGGTTTGAACCAGATCTAACCTATACAAATCCCATTATATTAGAGTTAAGCATAGGGTTAAGAGTTTTTAAGGTGAGGTGAATGGCGTATAATTTTACTGTAGAGAGTGTACTATTGGCGGCAGTTTTACTGTGAACTTTGCATTATTGACCATGGCTAAATGTGTGGGCTATGTATTCCAAGTGAAATCTTTTTCGAGCGAGGCTAAAATAGCCAATGGTTAAGCCGTCAATTATGCTTCTTCCCCCATGACTTCAACCTTCTTTTTTTTTTTCAAAATTTGGGTGAGGCGGGCCGCCATGTTTCATCTTAATGCAGATTGGTCACCGTTACAGTAACACATACATTGGTTATCAAGATCAAGTCCCCAAGACAGAAATTGTACATGAACTTGTGCATCGTTTCAAATATTTGAGCATCTCTTTCTTTTCTTCTTTTTACTATGGGAAGCTTCTTTTTACTATGGGAGGCCGAAGCCTAACACACACATGCGTGCACCACCCCTCCTAAGAGTGAGCGTAAGAGAGCCCTAGATTCTCTGGGTGCAAATATTTTAGAATCTATCAAATCATCTTCTTTGGCAGTAGATTTGCCATTTTATGCTTCGCCCTGGACTCGCTTGACTGAATTGCAGACCCATCTTGACATTTGTGAATGTCCATACTTGTGACATCATGGGATACCGGATTCTTTGCTCTAATTGTGATCATTATTAAGACTTAATATGAGTTTAACAAATTGCACAGCCATTAACCTCATTGTGATCATATGACTCGAGATTGTCCTAAGAAATTAGTAATGAGGGAACTTAATTAATTTGCTTAACACTTTCAGGTCATCAAATTTCACTATGGTAGGGGCCACCTTTACGTTGCTTGTTATATATGTTCCTTACCCTAAACCTACCCAATGACAACGGGCAAGGGCGGTAGGCGAGCTTGTTATATGTTCGGTATCCTGAATCTACCCAATGAAGATGCTTAGGTGTGGAAGACCTTCGAGCATAGACATGGTCTGTTTGGAACCTGTGCCGTGCTTACCAAACCAGGTTAAAAAAAGATCGGGCAAGGTTCTTGTTTAAGTGTGGAAGACCTTCGAGCAAAGATATGGCCTGTTTGGAACCTGTCCCGTGCTTACCAAACCAGGTTAAAAATCGATCAAAAACCAGACCTAATACTAGGGATCACTCGGTTTGGTTCCAGTTCCACTTTTATGGAATGGAACCAACAATTCCAAACCACCAGTTTCATATTTTTTAAATTTTTAAAAAAACTTCAGATTAGTACCATGTAGTTTGCCGAAAATTCACTTTAATACCTTATATTTTACTTTTTATAACTTAAAGAACCTAAGTTTCAAAAATTTATCATTTTAGTACTTTATCACCAATACCGTCAACATGGAGTTTGATGTTGCTGATTGAGAATTCTGTTGTGCCAATAACATGACGTTGTTGTGACATATATGATGTTAGTACTAACGTGGTATCGACTCAATGCTAATGTGCACTAACGTTAGTGTGGTGTTAAATCTTCAGTTTACTATCTTTTAGCATAATAAAAAGTCTACTTTATAGTATCTTATAAATCTCTTTTAATACCAAATCATTAATTTTCAAATAAAAGATTAAATATTTAAAAGTAAATTAATATTTAAATATAAATTAAATTTATTAAAACATATTATAAAAATTCACTAAATGTTTAAAACATATATTAAAAAACATTTTGATATTTAAATATTTTAATTGAACATATATTTTAAAAAACTCTTTGCAATATTTTGATATTTTAAAAAATATATTTAAAATATTTTAAAAAGCTTCACTAAATGTTTAAAACATATATTTAAAATTAATTTGTGATAATTATGTTACTTTATATATTAACATTATTTTATATTAATATTTTTAATTTTATTTAAATGTCATTAATTATTTATTTAAATCTTAATTTAGATGAGTGACTTTTAATTTTTCATATATCATCAATATAAGAATGAATTTTAAATTTTGATTGCTATGAAAATTAATATTTAAGTTGATTGAGTTGATGTCAAAGACTATTAATTTGATAGGCGTCAAAGTTAAGTTGTTGTTAATGATATAAAAATTAAGTTTATAAAAATAAATATTTGATAATTAACATTTAATAGCATAAAACTTAATTTTAATAGAACAAATTAATTTTAAATATATTAATATAAATTAATATAGCATAGCATTTTAAGGTTTCTAACTTTGGTTGGTTCAAATAAATATTTAAATATTTAAATAAATATATTTTTTTTAGTAATTAGTATCTAAAGTAAGGTTATTATTACAAATTAATTTTAAATATTTATTTTGAACATTTCAATAAAGCCTTTTTAATTATAATATGCATTAATAAACTTATCTTATTTATTAAATATTAATTCACCTATAAATATTTAATTTTATTTAAATATTAATTTATATTTATAATTTTATACTAAAATAGATTTTAAGATATTATAAGGTATTAAAGTGAATTTTTGTAATATTATAGGGTATTAAAGTGAAGGTTTTAAACCACACTAATATTATCATTTATGTAAGATATATGCCATGTCAATGCCACATAACTTTTTCATCATCATTCTCCATCAACTACGGTAGGCTCATGCTTTGTTAACGGGTACTAAGGTGATGAGTTTTTAAAACTAAGTTTTTTAAATGATACAAAATAAAATACATTTAGTAGATTTTCAATAAATCACACTCCAACCAAAAACTGGTTCCACGGTATACAACGCCTCTTAGTGTGAGTGTGAGCTCGTCTGATTCCCACGTCGGGTGGGTGTTAGGCAGGGGCCTCCTAACCAACAAAAAAAAATAGATTAAGGTCAACGTTGTGGTTAATACTCGTGTCTCCGTTGTGCGTTCTTTTACGAAAAAAGAACAGTAACTTATCTCGTGTCATTAAAACGTATCGCGGCGACCTCTTTTCACAGGGTTGACTGGGTGGAATACCAGTAGGCCATCTCGAAACGAAAAGCGAGGGAAGAGTTCGGTCCCGCCGTTTCCTCGGCTCAGAAGATCGGCGATCTCCATGACTTCCCGCAAAAATACCCGGAACAGTGACCGTCTTTTTAGACAATTACGTATGAGCACTGCAAAGTTATTTCATTGCAATTGAATGTTATTGAGAGTGAAAAGGAAAAGATAAAAAAGGCTGTAAATTTTCAAAAAGAAAGTCGTCGACTTTTTGCGCCCAAGGAAAGGTGATGTATTGTGGAAGGCAGTGATGATGGTTCATGGCTGGCCCCTCATCGGAGTCGTCTCTAGATCCTTCTACTTTATTTTGCTTTTGAGAGAGAGGGGAGTGAAATTCCGTTTTGATGTTATTCCTTCTTTAGTTAACAACCCACCGTTTTCCTTTACTAGTCTCACCGGCCGGCATGAGCAGAAAGATTGATCGTTTATAAACTAAACAGTGTTAATCGTTATATAAACAAGGCAATCTCCTTCAATCCATGTAAGTCTATCGTTTCTTCGTAATGTTATTGTTTCATCAATTATTATCATTTTTTATCTACCCATCAAGTTTCTTCTCATTCAACTGTTGTTGGTTCCCCTCTATCTCCCTTTTCAGCCTTTGTTGTTATGCTCTGACAGAAATTATATCTTGGTTTTAATTGATTTTTCGATAGTTAAAATCTGTGAAGTGTGTGAATTCTTTGATATACGTATACCCATCAAAGAAAGAAGTCGTTGTCAGTGAAATTTCTCGAATTTCTCGGCCCACATTCTCAAACTCTTATTTTGAAGGTTTAAGCGGAAGCCATCGTTTATTTTTCTTGTTTTGTAGCTGTTTTAATGATAACTGAAGTCTGTTAATGCTTTTCCTCAGATTGACCTGCACTTGGATGATCGTCGGTGTCAGAAAGTAGAACTTTAGCACAAAGATGAAGATGGGCATCGATTACAAGAAGGTTGGTTTCGACATCAAGAAAGTCTTGATAGTTTTTAGTACAATCTGTTATATGTATATCCGTAAGCACCCCTTCGTTTCGGGCATGGTCTTTTTCTCTGCTCTGTTGTATAGATCTTCCCCTGCAGTAATTTTTTTCCTTATTTCGAGTTCACCTGTGGTCATATGTACCGCTGTTCTTCTTGGAACACTATTAAGTTTTGGTCTAAACAGCATTCCTGACCTCATTGAAGAGGAGGAAGAGAGTGTCGATCACGTTGTTATTGAGAAAGATGGTAACCGTGGTGTGCAAACTTCCCTTGTTAATAAGGAAAGAATTAAAAGAGAGGAAATCAAGGACAAAAAATTGGTTGATAACGGATACGAGATTGAAGTTTCAGAGCCACTGCCGAATTATGAAGTCGAAGAAGAGAAAACAAGCTGCAGCGCAGTCCATGAGGAGAGGCAGAAATTTGCATATTTTCTATATCGAGATTTGAAGAGTGAAGCCGATGCATTCTTGACTCCAAGACATATTAAAGAAAGTGCCGAATTGGAGTTGGATGCATGCCATTTGAAGAGACGAAATCATGGTAAAGAAATTGCTGAAGGCTTAAAAGTTAGTGAAATCAGAGATGATGCAGCGAACAGTGGCAAAATTTTTGGTCGTTCAAACAGTAAAAGAGCAGTTCGTTTTGTGATCAATGATATAATAGACAAGGCCAAAGTGGAGACTAAGAGTGAAACTGATAATGAAAAGGAGATTATACTGAATGTCAATGACATTGAAGACCAGGAAGAAATTCCTGATTCTCGTGATTCATCTTCTGGGCATATTGGTAATCCTTATTGCTGTTCAGACTCTGGCTCAGAGCATGCAGAGAATTCGTCTCCAGATACTTCTCTCACAGATCTGACCCCCATGATTGGTGACCTTCACTCTCTTTTAGATCATTACGAAGTATCTCGACCTACCTGTATTGAGTTGTTGAATGAAAATTCTGATAAATCTTCTGAAAGATGTGGGTCTGAAGATGAATATGTTGTTGATAAGGATGATCATAATGAAAGGATTGACTTGGACAAGGAAGGTATCTGGATTCAAGAAGGAGAAAATGCAGGACAAGGAGAAAAGGCCAGGATACATGTGATTGATCTAGGTACTTCCAAGTTGGAGAGGCATCAACCCTTTGAAAGTGTGATATTGAGGGGCCATGATACGAGGAGCCAAAAATTGGTGGAAGAGAAGAATATTATGGGCCTACAATTGGTTGATGATCACAGTGATGATGAATACGATGGCAGCATTCAGGTGCAGCGGGAGGGAGGCACGAGCCAAGCAGGTGACGGTGGAGGACAAGAAGAAGTGACTGGGTTCACCTGGACTGGGGATGACACAGGATATGTCATGGATCTCGGAGGTTCTGAATTGGAGAGGAATAAACGCTTGGAGCATCTGATGGCAAAGCGCCGTGCTAAGAGTAAGAAAAAGAGCATGGAAGTTGAGGGTCTTATATACCTAAAATCAGATGATGATGAGAGTTGTATTATTGAGGTGAAGGAAGGCGGCATCATTCAACAGAGTGAGATTGGAGAAGAAGAGGAAATGGCTGGGGTCACCTTGGTGGAAGATGACATAAAGCATGGCATGAATCTCGGGAGTCTTGTCTTAGAGAGGAACCGACGGTTAGAGAATCTAATGGAAAAGCTTCATGCTTTGAGGAACCAAAAGCCCATGAAAGAAAGGGATCTCATAGATCTTATGTCGGTCCAATCTGATAATGATCAGAATGATGACATCGATAATGTTGACATAGAGGACATCGGTAAGACTCAACAAAATGCGAATGTGGGACAAGAGGAAATGACCGGCGTGGCTTTAAATGAGTATGAAGATACATTGCATGGCGTGGTACTTGGAAGTCCTGTACCAATGAGGACACAAAACTTAGAGAATCTGGACTCGAAGTATCATGCTAAGAGGAACCAAATGACCACTGAAGAGGAGGATCTTATAGACCTACAATCAGATGGTGATCACAATGGCCAAGGCCCCACTAATGGTTTTGAGGTGGAGAATGATGGTGGCTGGAATCATGAAGATGAGAATGGAGAACATATGGTGAAGATGACCGAGGATGATACAGTTCATTGTGTGGAACTTGGCAATCCTGTATTGGAGCAGAATCAGAGCTTAGAGAATCTGATGCCAAAGGATTGTGGTCGGATGAACCAAATTACCACAGAAGAGGATGACCTTATAGACCTACAATCAAAAGATGATTATGACAATAATGTTATTCAGATGAAGAAGGAAGCTGTCAAGATGAATCAGAGAGGAGTCAAAAGTGGAGGACAGGAGGAAACGACTGGGTTTACCTTGATTAAGGATGAGATAAAACATGTCATGGATCTTTGCTGTTCTGAATCAGAGAGGAGTCAACAGCTGGAGAATCTGATAGTAAAGAGCAATGCTATAAGAAACCAAGATGCCATCGAAGAGAATGATCTTGTAGACCAACAATCAGTTGAGGAAGTACCATTGATAGACATTGATGGTACTCAACCCCATGTTGTTATTGAACTTCTTCCATTTCAAGTACCAAACCTTTCTTCCATTAAGGGAAGCCCTTTGGATGTATCCTGTGATGGAGACGAAGAAACTTCAGCTGTATCAGTACCAACATCAGCTAGGGCATCCTCAACCTTCTTAGCAAAACAAAAGTCTTTCTCTCCTTCATGTCAACAAGCTGAACCTATAGCACTTAGAGTACCAAATGTGCCTCCCATTAGGGGAAGCCCTTGTCGTGCACTTTGTGATGAAGAGGAAGAAATTGCAACACTGTTGGTGCATGCCTCACCTAGTGCATCATCAAACCGCCTCACCAAACAAAGTTCTTTTGCTTCTTCGCATCAACAAGCTGGACCTATTCCATTTCAAGTACCAAGCCTTCCTCATATTCAGGGCAGTCCCTTCAATGCATCATGTGATAGAGATGAAGAGGTTGGAACGTTACCAATGCATGAATCAGCTAAGGCACCTTCAACCCCCTTTGCAAAACTCAGCCCTTTTACTACTCGTTACCAACGAATTGTAATGTTTGAGACACTTATGGGAGAAACTTCAAGCTATGGGGACTTTGTGAAAAGCTCCAGAGGCAAGGGCCAAGAAGAGACTGTTGGGAATACGGATAGCATTAATAAGGTAACAACTATAAATTCAGTAGAAAGTATTGATGGCCCTTTTTGTGTTGATTCTCCTGTAGGCATAATCCATGATAAACCCCTGAAAGATCAAAAGAATGATGATTCGTTTACATCACCTTGTCAAGGCCATGTCAAAGCAATTGATGTAAATATTCAGAGTGAGAGTGCAGATTCAAAAACAAGCTCCTTCTTACACACTCGATCAGATTCTGTTGTTGAGATCCCAGATGACTATGAAGGGATGGATGGTGAACAGAAGGAGGTTGTATTTGTTCATAAAGTGTCAGATTCTCTTGTACCAGAAAGGCCCATCAAGACTGAAGAAATACTGCATCTTTCTGATTCATCTGCATGTGTGCCATCAACATCCGAGAAGCTGTACATTGCAGAACACGAAGGATGTCACATTAAGGGGCTTCACTCAATTGCGCTGTGCTCCAGAAAATATGCAGGGGTTGTGCATGCTGCAGAATTATGTCAGCCATTGCTTGCCAAGGATGATGAAGACTTTGTCCATGTTGATACACATTCCTCTGATTTTGAGGGGAAATCAGATTATGCTCTCATTTCCATCTATGATGGGTCCTCGTCATTTGATGATCAAACTACACCAGCATCAGATAGAGCACCTGGGGGTAGAGATGAACCAGTTCTTTCCCTTTCCTTTACTGGTAAACCAGAAGCATCTAAGGTCAGCTTCTTGAAACATGCTTTAATTTTCTACGGTCTTTCATAAGTTCTTCAGATGCATGAAATAATCCACGTATGCCCTTGAAGGATTTGCAGGTGAGTGAATCCCATGAGACAGAAAATGTGCATGAGGGTTATGTGCAGTTGTACAGTGATGATGCAGCTCCTGCAGATAACTCTTCTGTTTATGTTACAGTGTTGTCTGGCTCACAGCTATCAGAGCCAACGGCACTCTTTGATTGGGGAAGCTCTTCAGAAACGAAAGATGAGGTTTTTCATGCTGTACCTATTGGGCTTGATGATGAATTACCAAGGCATAACCATGATGTTTCAAAGGAAGAATGCACGAGAACATACAGAATTCAAGATGTACTATCTTTTGTCTCAGATTCACCAACTGCACATGATGATCTGAACGTGCTAAGTACTTCTCGTTATGGGACTTCACATCACCACCTTGGTGCTGATGCTGATGCCTGGTTGGAAGGAGGTGGGGTCATTCACATGGTAGGTCTTGATGATCAAGATTTTATGACAGAGTTGTTTACAATTGGAAGTTCTAAAGTTGCACAAGAAATTCCTTCCATACAAAGGAAGGAATGCAATTTGGAAACACATGCCAGTGATGGAACGGAATATGATGCTGAAACAAGTTCCTTCGCAATGATGTCGGTTCTTGAACCAAATCCAGTGCAGCACAACAATCTTTGCACAAAGCACTTCTTGAGAGGAGAGTCCAGCAAACCAGTCAAAGGTCAATTGGTTGAACATGAAAACAATCATATGGACTACACTGTACCAGAGCTTTCGCGAGTTTTGTATGATCAGTCAGAGACGAAATGTGGTCTTGATGACATTGAAACAGCATTAAAGGAAACTTCTGAAGGAAATTACGTAGAAGATGGTCCTGGAAACAATGACAGACAGTTACATTCGCCTGCTGATCATGGTGCATTAGAAGTTACTGAAGCAAGAACTCTTGAGGACATTGACTTGTTACTGAATCAATTTGACAAGCAGGATCCTGAGAAACCTGTTCTAAATGAACCAATTGAAAACAGAGAGGAACAAGTAGGTTCTGATGCCGAGAAGTCTGAACCCAAGGCAGCTGAAACAATTTTCTAACCTGATGTTATTGAAGTGAATTCTCTCAATTAGGAGAGAATACTTTGGAATTACCAAAAAAGAAGATCCACCATGTTTTTGAAATAAAATCAGAAGATTCAATGAGCCACGACATCACAATCTTGAAGAATTCAGATGCAGTGGGAATGATGGCAGAGTGGAGAAAATCACAATGTTCTTTATGAAGTTTGCTGTTCAGATTGAGAAACGAGTGATTGGAGTTTTCTGTTTTTCTTTATGAAGTTTGGATGGATATGGAATTTTTACGAGTATTTTTTGTTTGAAGCATGAGTCTTTTTCGGGTTTTTATTTTTGGTATCCTCCATTTGACGGTGAACTTCTTACAGATGCTTTTGTTTGTATGTTATGAGTATCTTCCCTAAGGTACTAAAGTAACCATTATTGTCCTCTCTCTCTCTCTCTCTCACACACACACACACACAAACACGCGCGCGCATAGATACAGATACACAAATTTGCATTTTACATGTTACAGAAGTGCTTGTCGGTGGTCAGATCTGCGTTGCACCCCCGTTACATAAAGCTATTTGAAGTTCAAAAGTTTTCACATTTTCTATATTGGTATTGACTCATGAAATGGAGAAATTGACATATTAGTATCAAAATTAGGTGCATTTGCTAGCCACTTATCCAGTAACACACCTTGCGTTTTCATCCTTGAGAAGCATATCCTTTTCATGATGGGATATTCATTTGTATGAGGGAAGATAACAGCTCTGAACTCAACTGGCCACAAATTCCTTTTCTTTTTGGTTCAAAAGGAGGGACTATGCCCCGGGATTGCATTTAGGGTGTGCTTGATTCATGGTTTAAGGGGGAACTAAACCTCAATTTTTGGTCCTCGCAGTTTTAATTTCATTATGCATCAAGTACAAAATCCATCACTGATATGAAATTATGGGTCAGCAGGCCCAATTTGAGTAGAAAACATCGACAGCAAAGAGGAGGTGGGTCACAAGAACTGATCATATGGGCTTTGCATGAAAATACAAGTGCCTCCTCTCTCATATTGCTACTCTATCTTGCACGAAAACTTAAAAATGGTTTCGAGAAATCATGGTTACAAGCCAGGATGGTTTACGTCCACGGTTCTAGTACCAGGAGCTTGGCACCATGAATCAAACATACCGAAACCTCTTGGAAAGGACACGCATATGTGATCATCAAGGTAACTGAACGACAATATAGCAGGAGGTGACTCCCGTACATGTAGACCTATTGATAACTCGAGACTTAGTTTGGCAAGCGCATCAAGCAACGGTTTCCTTCACGAACTTGGAGGTTCAGCAAATCAATAAGCTTGAAG
The DNA here is from genome assembly GCA_036023115.1 of Brasenia schreberi. NCBI lineage: Eukaryota > Viridiplantae > Streptophyta > Magnoliopsida > Nymphaeales > Cabombaceae > Brasenia > Brasenia schreberi. The sequence continues at coordinate 1,610,359 of JAYKKT010000016.1, forward strand.
ATCGAACTACACCCCCTGCGCAGAGTAGTAGGAAGCTCTCCCATCATGCTTTGTGAGTCTACCTCGATAATGATCCGGCAATAGCTAGCCCAAGTTCCAACCCGACTCAAGTCCAGCTAACACCCCGCAACTTTCAACCTGAAATACGTACACCATCCCAGATTGTGTGAAAAGCCGGCTAGCCATCTGCCATCGCTGTCACAATTGATTTTTAATCCAACCCCTCCAACATCGTTTTGCTTGGGTGCTTGTGTTATAGACTGTGATGGTGAAATACAGATTGTCTGAGAAATGTTGCAAGCATCATACAGGGAATCTTGGGAGTTCGGCCCCTCTCCGGAACTTCCTCCCACGCCAAAGAGACCAGCAGGGAAAGGAGAAAAGCAATCTCGACTCCAACTGGTTTCTATATATGCTGTCACTGAAGGTTTGCCGCAAACCAGTACTGAAGATGTAAACTGAAGAACCAGACCCTGATCTCTACCGGAAGAATCCGTCTCCACCTCCAACGATAAAGTAGACACCCTAAATAAATACAAACACTCTCAACTTCGAAAACCGGGTTGTTTTAAAACTTCTCCGTTAAAACCATAATTTTAAATCTTTAAAATAAGAATTTTTAAACATAAAGAGGTTCAAGTTAAAGCTGAAGAGATAAGACCCAGAAGATATAAACAAATTAGGCGACGGTTCAAGCCCACTTAAAGTTGGGATCGAGTTCGCGAAAGTAAAACCGTGGAACAAGAGAGTGAACCACGTCGAGTGAAGGCGTGTCTTCGTCAAAGATCAAGTCAAGTGGATAGTCTCACCAACCTAAACCTAGTTGAACTTCAATAAGACCTAGACTTGATTCACCAAAGCTAAACATAACTCATGGCCTAGTTAGAATCAAATGACTAAACCCGACCGAGTTTGAGTTAGCTTAGTCATGTCCACCATACATTCTTTGGCTAAACAACAATTGAAACTTCATACCTAGCTTTGATCAAATGAGATGAGTCACAAAAGGAGCAAACACCAAGTTGAAGGTAGCCGGTTGCACTTAGAGGCATTTAGGGCCTAGCCGACTATGGCTAAGTGCACATAGTTTGAACCAAGAACCAGCTCACATGGGACTGGTCCATCTTTGATCAAGAGGGACAACACATCCACGTGAAGAACCAAGCCTTGGGGCTGGGTTTGGATCAAGGAGGACCCGCCCCAAGGAAGGGCATTGGCCTATAAATAGAGGCCAAGAGGGGGTGGCCAAGGCATCTTGGAGCCATCTTGCATCTTGGAGAGTGGTTGCACCTTGGAGTCTTGAGAGCTTGGGGCCTTAAAGTGTTGCACCTTGGGAGTCTCATGAGTTGCTAGGGAAGGTCTTAGAGAGGGGAAGAGAGTGTAGAAGATAGGCAAAGTGATGCAAAAGTTAGAGTGTGGAAGTAAGAAAAATAGAGAGTGAAAAGAGGGGAATGTGAGTGTCGTACACTATCATTGGGAGCCGATCCTTGGGGAAATCCGTGTAAGTATTCCTCCTCCTTTGTTCATCTATATCTCTTTTTCATATTCAATTCGAAAGGGGTTATATTAATGAAGCTTTGTTTCCTCCCATGATGTAATAAGAAGTAGATGTGCTGAAATTTCCATTTCTTGTTTATGCACTCTAATTGTTTGTGTTCTTGATTCTACCTCTCTATATCTTATACAAGTCTTATAACTTATAATCTCTTCTATGCTTAAGCTAATCTATATATTTCAATTCCTTTCCCTTAAGCAACGTACTTTGGGACGTTGTGTTGTTGCAATTTGAATTTGGGTGAGTTTGCATCACGTATGTTGTAAAAACTAAAAAATCTGATTTCAGCATTCTCACATATGTTGATTATTTTGTTTTTCATTGCTGAACTACCGGTTCGATCACTCTGAAATTTGGCTTATTGTATCTACATGCACAAGCACAATTATAATAAAAATTTCAAGAATTTTAGGGCCATGCAACCACGTATTAAAAATTGTGTAAGATCAGTAAAATTTCAGAAATGTTCTATCAAAACTGTTTTCCTACAATAGAGTCTGGGTAATCATCCCATAACTCTACCTGTAGTTGTCCAAATTTGGTGAAACTTGATTCATTGAAAAGTTGATATCAATAGCTTTCCAACACAACCAAGTGCACTAAAATAGAGCCCTAGGCGCCGAGATACAAACCTATCTTTTGGTCTTTGTATTTCTATGACAAAACAGTTCTAAGTGTTCGAGTAGAGACACTTTGTCGATTTAATTCTATATTATCGTAGTCCCAAAATTCAAAACAAAAAGCGTCTTAGAATCTTCACATTCCAGGCTATGTCCTATAAAATTTTCATGAATTTTGGAAATATCTAAGTCACCCAAACAAATTCAGGAAACAAGCTTTGAAAACAAAACCAGTTTTTGTTTTTCAGAACTTGTTGATTTTCAAACTTGAAACCAAAGTGCAAAAGTTTGTTCTTACCAACACCTTATTTTTCACTTAGATTTAAAACTTCACCTATACATTTGAAATTCTCAAAGCACTTAGGCTGACCCTTGAGCATCCATTGAAGAAGGCTTAAAGCGAAAAGATCCCGCTTAGCCACAATCGCTAAGTCAGATTTAAAACTTTGCTAGTTTTTGGCAACTAACTGGTATGCTCGCGAAATAAAGTAGTGTTGAAAAGTTTTCTTTAAGTCTCTACATAGGCTTGGAGTAAAATTTTCACAACTACAAAATTGGCAAGCTCGGTGGACTCGAGTTTTTTAGGATTTCAAACCTAGGTGATTTTTCAAACACATGTTTTTATAAATTTCAAGCATGTCTAGTTCAGAAGGATCTTGTGAAGTTTCAAGCCGAGCTTCACGCTCATCAAGTCATATTTCTAAAGGGTTTTCAAAAATATATTACAAAAACCGAGAAGAATCACTCGTTTTCCTAAGGAGAGATTTAAAGATCATAGGAGAGAAGGTCGCCGCCTTGAGCCAAGAGGCCGAAGCAATTAAATCATGCTCCTCCCATGAGAAACAAGCAAGAGCTCATAAGAAACCCTCACATAAAAGAAAACCCAAAGTGACCTCTATATTAGAGGAGGAATGAGAGTCGGAATCCTTCACAATGAAAGATAGAAAGGCCTTGCAACAATTGTTAAGAAGCCAAATCAAAGAGAAGAGATCATACGTACTATCAGATTTTCTACCATTCGATTATCAAACCGATAGCGATGATGATATACCGAATTTCTATTGGTATGATGGAAGTGGAGATCATAGATCCCACCTTCAGCTCTTTTCTCAAAGAGCATATAAAAATAAAAAGGATTCCTCGAAATGGATTTATTGGTTCCCCCCTCTCTCAAAGGAAATGCTTCTAAATGGTTGGCTTCATATGACTTGAGCCAATTCGCCACCTTCGAGGAATTGGTGAATTGTTTCATGCAATGATTTTCTCATAATGTTGAAGTCACACCTACCTTAAATACCTTAAGAAATACGAAGCAAGCACCTAACGAGGATGCACATACATTCATCATTAGATGGAGGTCGCTATTGGAGCAAGTAAGGGACCCCATCTCTGAAGGATGTGCTGTAATGCTCAACCTTGAAAATTTTAAAAACAATTTAAAAGCTCTTCTTTCCCTTCATGAAATTTCGAATTTTCAAAAACTTATAAAAAAGGCTTCGCTCTTCGAAACTAACTTGAAAAAGGAAGTTTACGAAGATTTGTGGAAGGGAAGAAATTTTTAAAACCCCATTTTGAAAAACAATGAGCATATGGGCCACACGTGTCCGACAATGGGGCAATACCCCAAAAGGTTGCAAATGTCCATATAGAGCCAAGCTCGGTCGGACCTTCTAGAACTTCTGAATGAAGACATATTTTGCAAGGATTGATCACTCTCCCAACTCTTCTCGAAAGAACATCTCCCAAGGAAAAATTTTTGAATGAGTTTTACAAGTATCATAAGCTCAAGGGCCATGATACAAGTAAATGTTTTGCACTCTTGCATCAAATCAAATACTTGCTTGAGCAAGAAAGGCTCCACGTCACAGAAGAATCAGAGCCCTCCCAAGAGGTATGTCTTCTCTCACTCAAGACTCATGAAATAGAACATGCATTGCATGCGGTACACACTACTTGACACACACCACCTTCTATCGTAATAAAAAAAGACAAGCAAGTAGTGATCCAGAGAGCGCTTAGAGTCCCGCCCCCAACTAGAGCTTTAGTAGAAATTCGTGGTGCTTTGAAGCATCAAAGTAGAGTCAAGATAGGAACGAGCATTAGGAAAGGTGTGGGTGAGGTGACTAGGTCTGAAAGGATCTATCAACCCCCACACTTAGCTAAAAATGCTAGCAATGAAGCTATCGTTTTACCTGACCCTTCAAAAGCATACATCACTAACGCATCTCATGGCATGGATAAAGGTAAAAGCGTGGTGTTAACCCCTTATGATTTGAAATTTCATCTTTCAAAACTTTCCATAAACATGTCTATCCTAGAGTTGATCCAAACTTCACCTTAACATAGACGAGTTTTAGAGAGAATCTTAGAAAGAGCCAAGGTTAACCCATCTATCACTCCCGAGTCCTTATCCTTCTTGGTCTCCCCAATATGTGTCAAGGCCCCCATCGTGTTCACGGAGGATGAATTGGAGAGACCAAATATAGCCCATAACAAAGCCTTGCATATAGAGGTGGTTTTGAATCACCATACTCTAGACAAGTGCTTGGTCGATAGGGGAGGAGGTCTAAACATCCTTCCGCTTCACATGGCCTTTTAAGTAGGAGTCACCATGTCTAGGCTAGAACCTAGTTCCATCGTTGTCACTAGATACGATTGCAATGCATCCCATCCCCTAGGAGTCGTCGAGTTGCTCATGGAAGTAGGGGATATTCAACATACGGGGTTGTTTCATGTCTTAGACATAAATCTCCATTACAACCTATTGCTAGGAAGGCTTTAGATTCATAGTCTTCGGGCCGTTCCCTCGACCTTTCACAAGTGTGTGAAAATCCCATGGGACAATCAAGTAGTGGTTATCCTTGGAAAAGACCACCCTCAACTTAAGGAGATTCAAAATTATCCTTACATATCAAGTCACTCATTCAATGAAGAGGTAATGGAGAGGCCTCATCCATCCCTAGTTAGGTACCCCCTAGGAGACCCTCATCATGGAGTCGTCCACCTCCTAGGCAAACTCAAACATATGGAGTCGTCCTCTCATAGAACCATCTATCTTCTAGGGAAGCCTATGTCATCCCCAATTTCCCAATGTATAAAACCATCTTCCCCTAGGGTCATATGCATCCTAGGGAAGCCTAAACTATCTTCAGCCCATGTCTCTAAAACCTTATCCAAACCAAGTCATGTGTACATCCATGATATGGATGACACCCTATTCCAAGGTCATCATTTTTACAAAATTTTTTCAAAACTCAAGAAGCCTTGGAATATGATGTTGAACATGGGATATACACCTTACCAAGGTCTAGGAGCCATAAACTAAGGTAAGTTAGAGCCCATCCTACCTACACCAAACCCAAGTCGATATGGATTGGGATACACTCCATCCATACCTCTTGAGCTATCACCTAAGACCACTTGGGTCAAGGGTGTCCTAGAACCCATTAACACCGAAACCTATGGCTTAAACCTCTTGTTTAAAGTCTAATTCATGGTGTTTTCTTTGTAGGTTTGATGGAAGATCCCTCTTTAGAAAAAAATCCAAAAAAATTATATATTTGGAAAAACCAAAAAAATTTCGAAAACTTTCAAAAGCAAAAAACATTTGAAAAACCTGAAAATTCCAAAAAGAAAATCGTTTGTATTCATTCTCCTAGTCTTTGTTTCGAAAAAGCCAAAAAACTTGAAAAATTTGAAAATTTCAAAATGAAAGTCTTTTACATTCATCCTCTAAGCATTTGTTTTGAAAAAAAAAATGAAAAATTTCAAAAATATTGGCCATGGACAAAGCCCATTTTCAAGTTCTTCCAAACTTGTATATATTCTCAAACCAAAATCATCCAAGTCCATCATTCACAACCCCACTCTCTTGCATGACACTTCCTTAGAAATTAAAGTACTTGAGAATGATCAAAGCAAGGAGGAAGATCCCCTCATCCATGAGGAAGATCAAGCCTTCGAGCTTCTCGAATTTCATAGAATCCTTAACTTGGAAAAACCTTCAAATTTCATAGGAGGGGATTTTGTAGAAATCAATCTAGGGAGTGAGTCTAACCCAAAATGTGTCAAGATAATGTTTGCATGACCATGAAAAAGCATCATTCATTGTATTTTTGAAATCTTATGTGAATGTATTTGCATGGACCTATGAAGACATGTCGGGTCTAGACCGAAGAATCGTAGAACATCATTTACCCTTATAACCCAATGTAAAACCTGTGAAGCAAAAGCTTAGAAAAATCCACCCCGATGTTCACTCCCAAGTGAAAGAGGGTTTAGAAAATCTTTTAAAAGCCAGATTTATAAAACCCATTGCTTATTCAGAATGGCTTTCAAATATTGTTGTGGTTCGAAAATCCAATGGAAAAATTTGAATTTGCATTGATTTTAGAAATTTGAACAAAGTCACTCCAAAAGATAATTTTTCTCTTCCAAACATTGATTTGATAGTGGATAGCACTGTAAATCAAATCAAGTTAGCACCAAAAGATCAGGCAAAACTGCTTTTACTATACCTTGGGGTACATACTATTACACGGTTATGCCATTTGGTTTGAAAAATACCGGTGCTACATACCAAAGAGCCATGACTACCATTTTTTATGATTAAATCCATGAGATCTTGGAAGTATATGTGGATGATTTTTTGGTAAAATAAAAAACCCAATGTACACATATATAATCTTTGCAAAAAGTTTTCGAAAGACTTAGACTTTATAAAGTGAAACTAAACCCTCAAAAATGTGTTTTCGGAGTGGAATCGAGAAAACTCTTAGGGTTCATTGTAATCCAAAGAGGAATAGAAGTTGACCCCTCTAAGTGTCGAGCCATCATAGACATGCCTCCACCCTCCAACTTGACCCAAATCCGAAGCCTCCAAGGTCGACTCCAAGCAATTAGGAGATTCATCTCCAATTTAGCAACAAGATGCGAATCTTTCAATAGGCTTTTGAGAAAATGGGTTAAATTTGAATGAGATTTTGATTGTCAAAAAGCTTTTGAAAGATTGAAAACTTATTTGGTAAATCCTCTGATTTTAAAACTTCCAAAGCAAGGAAAACCTTTATTGCTTTATATTTCCATTCATGCGAATGCATTGGGTACTTTACTTGCTCAATATGAGGATGATAGTCTTAAGGAGTATGCTATTTACTACATTTCGAAAACTCTATTGGCATAGGAAAGAAATTATCAAGCCATAGAGAAAACGTGCTTGGCCGTGGTATGGGCTTGCCAAAAGTTTAGACATTATTTCCTAGATCATGAAATTTGGATAGTGTCTAAACTTGATCCAATCAAGCACTTGTTTGAAAAACTTATCCTAACGAGTAGGCTAGATAAATGACAGCTCCTCTTAATAGAGTACGATTTAAAGTTTCATCATCAAAACTCCATTAAGGGACAAGTCCTAGCCGATCATGTGGCTAAATTGCCTCTTGAAGATATGTATCCTATACTTGATGAAATGCCCGATGAAAGTATCTTTGCAAATGAATTTCAAAACCATGTTTTAGCAAATTGTTTTAATGAAGATCGAGTATGGAAGATGTACTTTAATGGGGCAAAGAATCAACAAGGGGCAGGTGTGGGAATGATCCTCGTATCTCTCGAGAAAGGAGAGATCCCAATTGCAATTCGGTTAGATTTTTCATGCTCAAATAATATGGTTGAATATGATGCACTCATACAAGGCCTAAAAATTTTGAAAAATCTAGGAGCATCATGTATTGAAGTCTTTGGAGATTCTATCCTTGTTATAAACCAAGTTTCAAAAATTTGACAAGTCAAAAATAAAAAACTCATACCATACCACGAATTGACCACTCAATTGGTTGATTCCTTCAAGTCATGCACTCTCACTCACATAGATAGAGGACAACACTATAGCAGATGCCCTCTCATCCCTAGGCTCATCTCTAAGAGTCGATCCCACCATAGAAACTCGATCCTTAGAAATTTGGCACTCACCCACTCCATCTACCCACGATTTGGCGATTTGCCAAAATGACCAAAATTCCATTGAAAATACTTGGTTTCAAGATATTAAAAACTTTTTAGAAAATGGAGGATTTCCCGAGTTTGCTTCTAAAGATAAAACTTTTATTCAAAAAATTTCAACCCGATATGTGATTTTGGGAGGAATTCTTTATAAAAGAGTTTTACCGGCATCTTGTTGAGATGTGTGGACCTTGATGAGGCTAGGACCATAATGCATGAATTCCACGATGGAGGATGTGGAGGCCATGTCAATGCAAATATGATGGCCATGAAAATACTTAGGGCCGGTTATTTTTGGTCCACCCTTAAGCAAGATTGCCATGATCATGTTAGGAAATGTCATCAATGTCAAGTGCATAGACATGCCATTCATATCCCATCATCCACCTTGCATTCCATTGTGAGCCCATGGCCCTTCACCATGTGGGCATTTGACATCATAGGACCCATCTCCCCAATTGCATCCAATGGACATAGGTTCATCTTAGGAGCCACCAAATATTTTTCTAAATGGGTTGAAGCTACCTCTTTGGCTAATGTCCAAGGACAACATGTAGTGGCATTCATTAAGAAAAATATCTTGGCTCGATTTGGAGTTCCAAGGGACCTAGTGTCGGATAATGGCACCCCTTTCAAGAATGAGAAGATGGAAAAGTTATGTAATACCTATGGCATAACTCAACACTTCTCATCGCCCTACTACCCTCAAAGCAACGGACAAGCCGAAGCCACGAACAAGACTCTCATAAGCATCATTGAGAAAACCTTAGAGAAGGGTAGGACATGACATAAAAAACTTGATGAAGCCTTATGAAACTTCCATCCGAACACTCACAAATGCTACACCATTCGAGTTGGTCTATGGTACAATGTCATACTCCCCGTTCATACCAAATTGCATTTATTTCATACATCACTTGTACTCGACCTATCCATACAGACTTTACAACATGCTAGAATGACTGAGCTTGACCTATTAGATAAGAAGATGCTCCTTGCCATGGATCATGCACATGCATACCGACAAAGGATAGCCCGACATTATGAAAAGCATATGAAGGATCGCCACTTCAAAGTGGGAGACCTTGTATTGAAAATCATCCAACATCGTGGCCCACATCTACTTGAAAAGTGGCGGCCCAAGTGGGATGATCCCTATGTTGTAAGGGGAACAACCACAAATAATGTATATTGGTTGATTGATGTTGAGGGCAGAAATTTAGTAGACCCTATAAATGCCCAATACTTGAAAAAATATTACGTATATGGTCTATGTAAAATTCTTTCAAAAAGATTTTAAAATGAGTCTCCTTTGAACTTCTTAAAAGAAGGATCAAGATGGATTGTATGGCCCTAAATGAGGGAATCGATGCTTTATGAAAAGTAGAGTTTTCAAAATCATTTGGTAACATTTCAAAAATCTTTGGCTTACAAAATGAAGCCTAGTTCAAAATAGCAAAATATTTTCAAATGATAGATGTTATTAGGAAATGGGATGATCTTGGTTGAATCGAGTAGCCAAAGGGATAAGTTTTCCCCCCATTTTACTTCTCTCCCAAAAAGAAAAATTGGTAAAAAAAAAAAAAAAGAGAATACAAAAACTCCTCCATAAAGAGGTCTTCCCTTCAAATAGAAAGAGGGAATACAAAAATAACTTCAAAAGAGGTCTTCTCTTTGAGTGAAAAAAAAAGAGAATACAAAAACTCTTCCATAAAGAGGCCTTTCCTTCAAATTGGGAATACAAAAATTCCTCCGAAAGAGGTCTTTTCTTTGAATGAGGAAAAAGAAAAAGATAGAAAAGAAAAAGCTAAAGCTCAAAAATAACAAATTTTCATCTATTTGCTTTAAACCACAAGACGTTTAAGAAGGGACCGTGGTAACTCTTTCCCAAATCCCTACAACTTATCCCAATGTTGAAAGGTTTATCTATGAAAATCCTAAAGTAGGAATAAAATCTACTTATTTGGATTTCATTTTGTTTGAGGATTAGACTTTGTTATGTGAGAAATAGAATTTTGAAATGTTTTTCAAATTTCTTATAAAACCTCTGCTAAGTAGTATGTATTGAAACACAAATAAGAGGAAATATGAAAAATCGGATGTCCTTTTGATAGAAACTAAAAGGAGTTCCCTTTTGAAAAAAGAATTTTGAAAACCCTAAATGTCAAACGACATGGGATTGTCTTACTTGGGGCAGCCGGCCTTCATAGGCTTCTCCTCAAGCTCGTCCATCTTATAAATGAGTATCTAAAACCTCACACTTCATTTGCATCACACACCCCATGCACGAATACACCCAAGGTCGGCGACGCATGATCATGTTTAGGACTAGCACTCAGTATGGGTCAAGTCCCCTTTGGCTAAAATCCCCTCCTCTATGATCCAAAGAAAAGGTTTGATGAAATGAAGGATAATTTATATTCTCAAGATAATTTGGGAAGTAAATCAAAAAGAGTGTTTTATTCTTTGTCATTATCCAAATGAATTTGGATTAATGCCAAAGAGGGGCATCTCTAAACACCCTAAATAATTTTTTTTCTGAAAACACCGTCAATTTCGAAAATCGACTTGTTTTAAAACTTCTTCATTAAAATGAGAATTTTAAATCTTTAAAACAAGGATTTTTAAAGATAAAGAGGTTCAAGTTAAAACTAAAGGGATAAATCCCAGAAGATATAAACAAATCAGGTGAAGATCAAGGCGACGTTTGGAGCCCGGTTCAAGCCGGGATCGAGTTCGTCAAAGTCAAACCGTGGAGCAAGGAAGTGGACCACGTCGAGTCAAGAGGCATCTTCATCAAAGATCAAGTCAAGTGGATAGCCTCACTAACCTAAACCTACTTGAACTTGAATAAGACCTAGACTTGATTCACCTAAGTTAAACATGACTCATGGCCTAGTTCGAATCAAATGACTAAACCCGATCGAGTTGGAGTTAGCTTAGCCATGTCCACCCTACATCCTTTGGATAAACAACAATTGAAACTCCAAACCTAGCCTTAATCAAATGGGACAAGCCACAAAGGGAGCAAACACCAAGTTGAAGGTAGTCGGTTACACTTGGAGGCATCTAGGGCCTAGCCGACCATGGCTAGGTGCACATGGTTTGAACCAAGAACCAACCCACATGGGGTTGGTCCATCTTTGACAAGGAGGGACAACACATTCACGTGAAAAACCAAGACTTGGGGCTGGGTTTGGATCAAGGAGGACCCGCCCCAAGGAAAAGATGCCTTGGAGAGTAGAAGGTGAGGGGAAGAGAGGGGAAGGCGAGGGTCGTGCACTATCATTGGGAGCCGATCCTTGAAGAAATCCATATAAGTATAACTTCTCTTTTGTTCATCTACATCTCTTCTTCATATTCAATTCAAAAGAGGTTGTATTAATGAAGCTTTGTTTTCCCCCATGATGTAATAAGAAGTAGATATGCTGAAATTTTTATTTCTTTCTTATGCACTCTAATTGTTTGTGTTCTTGATTCTACCTCTCTATATGTTATACAAGTCTTATAACTTCTAATCCCCTCTATGCCTAAGTTAATTTATATATTTTCATTCCTTTCTCTTCAGCAATGTATTTTGAGATGTTGTGTTGTTGCAATTTGAATTTGGGTGAGTTTGCATCACGTATGTTGTAAAAACTAGAAAATATGATTTCAGCATTCTCACATATGTTGATTGCTTTGTTTTTTATTGTTGAACTGTTGCTCTGATCACTCTGAAATTTGGCTCATTGTATCTACACGCATAAGCACACTTGTAATAAAAATTTCAAGAATTTTAGGGCCGTGCAACCACGTATTAAAAATTGTGCAAGATCAGAAAAATTTTAGAAACGTTCTGTCAAAACTGTTTTCCTAGACTAGAGTCTGGGTAATCATCCCATAACTCTGTCTGTAGTTGTCCAAATTCAGTGAAACTTGGTTCATTGGAAAGCTGATATCCATAACTTTCTAACTGACCAAGTGTACTAAAATCGAAGCTCTGAGCATCGAGATGCAGACCTATCTTTAGGTCTCTATATTTCTGCGAAAGAACAGTTCCGAGTATTTGAGAAGAGACAATTTGTGGATTTAAATCTGCATCATCCCAATCTCAAAATTCAAAACAAAAAAAAGTTTAGAATTTCCACATTCCAGGCTTGTTCTTGTAAAATTTTCATGAATTTTGGAGATCTCTAGTTCAACTAAACAAATTCGGGAAACAAACCTTGAGAAGAGAACCAGTTTCTGTTTTTCAAAACTTGTTGATTTTCAAACTTGAAACCAAAGTGCACGAGTTTGTTGTTGTCAACACCTTATTTTTCACTTGGATTTAAAATTTCACCTACACATTTGAAATCTTCAAAGTGCTTAGGCTGACTCTTGAGCATCGGTTGAAGAAGGCCTAAAGCGAAAAGATCCTGCTTAGCCACAATCTCCAAGTCAGATTTAAAACTTTGCTAGTTTTTGACAACTAGCTGGCACATTCGCGCAACAAAGTAGTGTTGAAAAATTTTCTTCGAGTCTCTACATAGGCTTGGAGTGAAATTTTAACATCTATAGACATGAAGAACTATTTCATCTTGATGGCAATGATTATAGGAAGATGATGCACCACGCTGCTGTTTGTGCCTTAGTGTATTAGTATGTAGACGGTTGAAGGCTGCTAACTAAAGAAAGGTTTGTGTGCGCTCAGCCCTTGTCCACCCCCATATTAGTCTCCACAAAGCAGATGGTTGGCCTAGACGACGACCCAAATATTCACCATCCCTGCAAGCAATCCATCATCGTGTCAGATCCTCACCACAGAGTGGGGTTGGAGGTGGTAAAGGCTTGAATTGCAAGATCAAGGTTGATGCGAGTACTTGAGTCATGATTTTCCAGTTCCACTCAACTACACTCCAATTCTTGATCTAATCACTTACTACAAGATTGTTCTTGAAACATACCTTTGCACCATTAAGCCATTAATGATCAATCGTTCCAAAACTCTGTTGTCCTACCATTGTCCACTCCTACGGCTGTAGCTTTGTTAAACTGCCGCAAGACCGTCCTATTAGCCCTCCATAATGGAAAAGCATAATGTCAGGGCGGTGACGACGGATCGACCTTTGTTATATTTAGCAATAATTACTGTTAAGAGTGCTTTTTCTTTTACTATTAGCACACCCTAAACCCCTTTAATTTAACATTTTCTCTATCTCCTTTTGTTTCTCGCTCTCTTTCCAACTGTTACAAGTACTCAATGCTCACTGTCTGCTACATTACCAGTATTTGCCACTTGTTTGTACAGTGTTCATTGTTCAGGTAAGTCCCTCCCGTTTCACCGGTCTCTCCCTTCTTTTTTTATAATTCTCTCTTTTTGTTACCCTAAGGCCAATACCAAATACACCTAGAAGTGCGTCTTCTCTCAAAAAGTTAGTCGCATACAAGTGCATATCCACAAGGTGGACGCACGTTATGAGCTCAAACACCCTTAGACAGAAGATGCACCCTACTAGACGCACCAAACATGAGGGTGGACTCAACATGTCTGCCTTCTCTTTCATTTACAGCATGTTTGCCTTTTCTCCCGTTTACATTTACACTTGTTTTGCTTAAATGTTGAGTTGAGTAATAACTTAAATGTTGCATAGTAAAACACATTCACAATAAGATGATGAAATTAAGCGGGAATAAATAGGTAGTTGAACAGTTTTGTAGCAATACCTATATGAAATAGGTCATAATCAATGTCGCATATGATATCATAATATATTAGAGACAGAATATGTGGGTGATATTATATTTACAAATCCTACTTAAATTGAACTCCTGCATGTATTTCCAAATATATTAGAGATTGATTGTACTTTAAAGATGAATATGTTGAGATTGTGGGACTTACGTCTACTAATAAAACTTTTTGTTCATTTGCTTTCATAAATTCAGGAAAAGAGGAAATAATGAGTGCTAAGGTGCTTGAGGGAGTTCTTCGTCCCAAATAATTTTTTGAATGTAATATGCACAGACCATAAGCTTGTATTGATATATGCAATTGATATTATTTGATAGATATTACTTGCTCATTATTAATTAATATTATATTAATTTAATAGTATTCATATTATTAATTTATATTAATATATTTTTTTATTACTAATTAATATTTTGTATAAGCTCATGTAGCAACTTTATAGTTATGTTAAGCTGATATGATAAGTGACATGGTAGCTAACATAGCTTAGGTGTCCCATTAGCATGTCTACGTAGGCAATGTCAACAAAAGTTGAAATCATTATAGGGGAAGTCGTTCTTTTATTAACAATGGAAAACCCATGCCTCAGTTTCATTGTGTGACAAGTTTATCTCTCAAAGTATGAAAACTGATTACTATAGGGTACTTTTGTAAAAAAATCCTTAAAGAAATCGTTTGAGGAGTCTTGTTAGGATGGTGAAGAAAAAAGTCTCTCCATTACGTACTTGATATGATAATGAAAGAAATCGTTTGAGTCGTCTTATAAAATATTTATTTTATTGAAAGCATGTTAACCATACAATTGTCATTGATTGGTCCATTATAGAAAAAACTTGATATGGAGAAGGAATAATATGGTATACTCAATAATAAAAGTGTTGAATAGAGATATGAAAGTTAAGTTGGAGGAAACTTTTTTGTAGTTAAAGAACTATCTTGTTCAAGATCGACCTAGACAACTGATTAAGCAATTGCATAAGGGGTTTGAACCTTTGGTTCTTATAGGAATCACCTATTTGTTATCTTGAAGGTCGATCATCTGAAAATTTTATGAAAAGAGAGCTGTTGTTATGAGAATATGCAAAGATGAGTGTTATTCATGGTAACTTTACTTTCACGAAGAGTTCTTTGGTATCAGGATATTCTAGTCATGGCTGAGGGCATAGGGTACCTCCAAGACGTGGGCCATTTTCCTCGTTGGGTAGTGTTTGTCCATTCACTAGTGTTGGCTCCAAATCAACTAAGTATGAGACATCTTATGATGGCAAGATACCTTAGTTATGGTATCATATGTTGCTTGATGAGTAAATATTATAGGAGATGGCAGCCATTAGTACCGAGTCGTCGAAAGCTTTTCAAAAAAAAGGAAGGATATTGAGCTAAGATTCGTAGAGAATATTCTATTAAAGTGTATATACATCTTAATGAATAGTTTTGAGTTTTATATGAGAGGACAGTGTTGATATTCAATATGCATTTCTTGTAAGGTTTCTTCATGCAAACTCAATTAGTGCTGGATGTTGATGTTCATGACATTCTGCATCATATTTCTTGCAAACTTGATAAAACGTTAGTATTGCTTTTGAGGACAAGGTGGAGACCGTTTATTTCCTTATTTTTTAATGGAAACCATCCACAGCTCCTTTAGTGTGATATGTATGTTATTATGAATCAAGGTGACACTTTTTAGTGATGTACAATGCTTTAGTTTGTATTTTATATCATATCGTCCAACAAATATATATATATATATATATATATATATATATATAATTTATGTTGTATTTTATTTCAATTAATATGATTGATCAATATCTCATGCACCTATCTTTTAAATGTAAGAACAAAGTCGACATTGAAGCATTACTAATTAGAATTTACCATTCCCCACATGTATCAAGGAATATTTATTATTCGGAGGACCATTAGATGATATTATTCATGATAATGATAATTAGTTCTCATTTTTGTATTTGATAATATATAACTCATTTGTATTGGTTGACAACGTATAATATATTATAATACTATCAGTTTTTATATAACATCATTAATAGATTTGACTTTTGTATTTGCAAAGCATTGCTATTTGATGTATATATCTATATGCATAGTTAAGTGACTTGTGACTTAGGTTCAATTTGATTCACTTAAAAATTCAATTTAATATAGGTTTTCTTTTAATTGGGTTTGAGAAAAAGAAAGAGAGAATATGATCGAACAACATATATATGTCAACGGGTGAGAGTAGAATGGGTGATCTGTTATGTAATCCCTAATCACTCTCTAATGTTTCAGAGTTGTGATCTGTTACATTATAGTCGTCATCATCATCAGGCTAATGGGTGAGAGTAGAATTGGATACAAACAAATAATATACATCTTGGTAACATTACCCAAGGAGGTTCCTACACACCCGTCATGTGCCTAGATCCAACTAGTGTATCCAACAATATTATCAAATGTATAAATGGTATAAAATAAGTTTCAAATATATATCTCATATGTATACCTTGTTTGTCATCATCATGTCTTCTTATAATACTAGCAAAGATGAGATATACGAGACTAACAATAAGTAATATTCTCTATCCATTTAGCTACTCGAGATTGTCTCTCGACCCATCCTACTTATTTGTTCACTTTAAGATCAAATAGTACTCATAAATGTATGCCAATGGCACATTAAATTTATTTAATACATTACAGAAAACTTATTACATTAATTCAAAGCAACGTAGAAAAGACAATTATTATCTAAAATGTAGTGCCTTGCATGAGGAGCTTTTCTCAATTAGATGTACAAATAAGCGAGTGTAGTTACACCCCTAGTATACTTACCGACTCTACGAATAACATTAGCTCACAAAATTTCTCATGTTTAAGGTGTACAAGTATGTTTGAGTTCTTTCTAAGAGTAAGTCTAACTTCACAGCTCTTGACTTCTTTTGTGCTTGCACATTCTCGATGTTCATGTTCATAAGACTAGTCAAATAACTTCCTTTCTTTGCACCTTCATTTGTCACATGAGAGCAACAAGATGTCCATCCGTTTGGAAGCCAAGGATTCCATGAACAACCTGTAAGGTGAATCATACTATGGCATGCAAAAATTATTGGTATTTGGTTGTCACCATTCGATAGAAGTGCTAAGCAATGAGTAGCCCCATACCTAGTACACCAATCTTTCTACATATGTAGTCTAGGCCGATAGACAATATGTTTAAAATTATTATG
The DNA here is from genome assembly GCA_036023115.1 of Brasenia schreberi. NCBI lineage: Eukaryota > Viridiplantae > Streptophyta > Magnoliopsida > Nymphaeales > Cabombaceae > Brasenia > Brasenia schreberi. The sequence continues at coordinate 1,627,486 of JAYKKT010000016.1, forward strand.
TTGTATCACATCATTGTTATATACCATCATGTTTCACTTCTGCAACATTTTGAACTATGCATGAGCAATATGTAGATTTATAGAAGATGCATCAATATAAAAGAAAGTGATAGACACTATATAAAGCAAGTACTTCAGCACGCATGTGTTATAAGTCTATTAAGAATAATGTCCAACCTTCTTTTTTATATCTTTATAGGTCCAAGTACCTTATACCTTGTGATGCTTAATAAGCAACTATTTGCAATCACTTCAATGATATAGTTTTGCTCATTGAACTCAAGACTTAATATCACTCAAATGTGAGTTAAGTTTTATTCTACATGATTAAAGATGAGTTGTAAACCCCACTTTTTTTATCCCTTTCATGCCAAATTCTTTGCTATTCCTTTTATTGTAGGATTTGCAAGATTTATTTCATATTTTATATAAAAAATAGATATTACTCTATTATTTATCAAGTACTTAACATAGCTATGTCTAACACTAACATGTCAAGATTTTTCATTATACACTTAGTCATATGCCTTTGCCAACATAACCTAACTATCACAATACATCGATATTGGTGTCATGAGCTTTAACCACATCAGGATATTGTAAAGCAGATCCCTTATCCACCATGCTTCCTTTGTTGCCATAGCTAGAGCTATAAACTTAGTGGCTTGTGGAATCAACAATGTATGTTTTTTTAGTCCCAAGAAATTGAACGGCTACAAAGAGTACAGATTCAACTGCTTGTAGAAGTATGATCTTTTGAGTAACTAATCTAACTACTATCGGAGTATCATATCATCCACATACAAACAAATCATAACTCCTTTACCATTATGAAATTTACTATACATATACTTGTCGATTCATTTATTTTATATCCATTAGCAAGAACAACTTGATCAAAATTTTAATGCCATTGCTTAGTGGCTTGCTTTAGTCCATACAATGATTTAATTAATTTACAAACTTTGTTTTCTTAACTAGGAACTACAAACCCAAGTTTCTTGATATACACCTCTTCATCCAACTCACCATTTAGGAATGTCATTTTAACATCTATTTAATAAATAACAAATTTATAAATAAAAGTAAGTGCATATGTATCAAAATAACCAACTCCTTCCTTTTATTTAAATCCCTTAGCAACTAGTCTTGCCTTGAATTTATCAATGATTCTATCTACCTTCATTTTCTTTTGAAAATTCATTTACCATTGGGCTTGGAACTTGGTGAGATGTTTACTAATTTCCAAGTTTTATTCACCATTATTGAGTCTATTTCATCTTGTATAGCTTATTTCTAGGAAGTTGCATATTGAAACTTCGTTGTCTCTTTATATGTTTATAGATCACTTCTCGTATTATAGCATAATAGTGGTGCGTGACTCTCTATGAGTCTCTTGTCCCTTCAATTTTGAATGTGAAGAAATATGGTCTATATATTTTTATCTTCCTAATTCTTTTTACTTCTAGGTTCGTAGCTTTCTAATGTATTTTTATTTGATACATTATTCTCTCGGGTCATTTTCATTTCCATTAAAATGAATATTGTTTTGTGTCTTAGAATTGAGTTAAATCTATCTTTTTAAAAATTGCATCCCTAGACTCAATTACTATATTCATTGGATATGAGTCACCTGGATTCAATTACTACCAATCTATATGCTTTTCTATTTTCGACATATGCCAAAAAGATACATTCAATTTCTCTCTCACCCAATTTCTTCCTTTTGAGTTCAGGAACTTTCTGTTACTCTACAACCCCAAACTTCAAAATAGTTTAGATTGGGCTTCTTTTTTTTTCTTTTCCGAGTTTATATGAGGTTATTGTATTCATTTTATTTTGAACTATTTTGAAAATATAACAAGTTGTCAATATAACTTTACCCCAATAACCTTTGCTAGACCATAATAGAATAACATGACATTTACCAATTTTTTCAACACCCTATTTTTCATTTCAAAAGCCCCATTTGGTTATAGCATATATGGAGTTGTAGTTTTGTGTGTGATCCTAGTGGACTCGTATATGAGAATTTGTACTCCCAAGGAACTTTGATTGAAGTACTCTAAAACTAAGGGATGTTGGTCTATATAGGTTTTTTGCGCCAGGGTCAACATTTTATATTGAGTTGGTTGGTTGAATTAATTCGAGTCTTTTGTATTACTGATAGTCCTTAGTTGCAAGTTCGAATTTACTCGGGTTCTTTTCCTTAAATCATGTGTCTTGTGAGCTTTATCCAATTACGCGATCCACACTTGGGTTCTTAGGTATGGGTGAAACATGAATGGGCTTGGATGGGTCCAAGGGGATAAGCTTTGTTTGGCTTTAAGGATGTAAGGAGACTGAGGCGGACTCAACAAGGTTCCAATTAGGATTAGGGTTGGCTAAAATGGATAGGGTTTTGGGTTTAGGAATAGGTCTAACCTAACTTAAATCGGAATTGGACTTGATTCAACTAGATGGATGAAGTGTAGATCCAGGTGAGTTAGATTGGACCCAAACCAGATTTTAAGTCGTTGGATTGAATTAGGTCCAATCAAGAATTGATTTGGGCCATGGATTTGGTATCGAGTGGAAGAGGTTCAAAAAAGATTGACGTTTCATTTTGGGCTGTAAGGTTTGGTTCGGACTTTGGGTTTCTGATTTCGGGTTGTATATGTTTCAAGCTATGTTCGGTTTCCATGGTATCAGGGTTAGCCGATTGCTGTTGGTGTTGATTTTGGGTTGTGGATAGCCAGGTTGAATTGGACCCGAATGAAATGGAAATCCGCTTTGGGTCTCAAATGAGCAAAACCAAGTAGTTTGGGTCAAGGGGAAGGATTGGGTCCAATCAATTGGACCTGTACTGATTCCGCCCTTAATTTGAAAATGGGATTAGAGTAGGCCGACGACGGTCTTCGTTTTCTTGCAAAAGGGAAACTGTAGAGGGAATGAGCAGGGAACGAAGGAAGAAAAGGGGAGATGGTGGTTTTGGACAATCGGCAGCGGCCAGGCGGACGACGGGCTGGGATGTGGTTTCGGTGGTTTAGTTGATGAAAGGTAGTCGTTAACGACGATTCCAGTGACGATTTAAGATGATGAAGAGATTCAGGTGGCGGATGGAGAGATTCGACATGGGAGTGGCAGGGAAGAAGGAGAAACCTGGGTGAGTTTCCGATGGCCATGGAGGGATTCCATTGGAAAAAGGGTGGGGGCGTCGGTATAGGGAGTCACGGTAGTCTAGTTGGTTTTGTTGGGTGAATTAAGAGGGTTTCGAGGCAGTGTACAGGAAGCAGAAATTCGGAAGTTTGTACACCTAAGGCCTTAAGTTCTTGCTTTTTGGATGTGAGAACATTTGAATGTGCGGACCTTAAACCAGTTAGCTAGCTGGATTTACCTTAGCGGGTCTATACCCTAACTCCATCATGTCCCCTGCATTGCATATCCAACTTGTTAACAAACTCAAAAGCTTACACATAGAAAAAGAGATGATTTTGAGTAGGCAAAGCAAAAATAAAGACGCAAAGTCTTGCTGAACTTCTAAGTGAAGTTTTAGACATCTTGGTCAGTGGTCACCAATTTTTGTTTACCGAATCTACTCACAAGCAAAATATTGTCCTACAAAACATAAAAAACAACAAGAATATTGTTCTATGTAATGATTTAAAAATAAGAAAAAAGCTCAATATCAAGAAAACAACAGAACACCAAAGAAAATTTTCTCTGAAAATTTTCCACAAGTTACAGAATTACCTGGTCAATCAAGTCAGGGTTTGTCACTGCCCAGCCTATCTTCCGGTAAGCCTCACGAACTTCTTCACACGAGTTACAGCAATCATTATTTGACTGCATTAAGGTGCCAAATCATGATAACACTAGTGGTCAAGCATCCAGTAATTACTCTTGGCCTCTTCATCCACCAGTTTAAATCACTAATGATGACACAGATCGTTTCAGGTACTTAAATCTTATTGTTCTGGAATGCAGATTTATTTTGTCTAACCTCACAAAAGATGAATAAGCCTCTAAAAGAAAACTGTTTTTTCAGTTTCATTTATGAAATCTTTAGGAATACATTTTCGAACTCACAACCAACACTAAAAGTGATCATACAATACTACACACGTCACATATAAATTTACTTTTGCATTGACAATCAAGGGCAGAATCCTTAGCAATGTATACACATTGTTCTATGTAATCATGTTTTCGCATTCAAGAGAGGAACAAATAGTGTACACTAATCCAACCTTAATAGCAGAAATATCGTATCTTTAAAACAAGCATGAGAAAGTAAATAAGGATATGAACTGCCAGGAATACAAAGATTCCACAAAAATGCCAGCCTCAAACTCAGAATTGTTGACGATAAGCTTACCACTTCTGCACCAGAAACACACACTGTCTCATTGTGCTCGAGCCTTCCTCCATGCCTCTGAAGGGGCTTTTCAATCTGAAACGATCAAAATGATAGACATGTACTGTCTTAGATATTGCTAAATGGATATTAACAGACAACAACATCCAATGTGTTGTCACACCAATTATAAGGATGAGGACTTGAACACACTAACAAACTAAAAAAATTTATATTTGGCTTGTTGATCACTCAAAAAATGAAACAAGTTCAAAATATTTATGCTCAACAAATCATAGATTTAAGCTACACAAAGGTGGTTGTCATGTTCCTTGTAATAAATAGATTAAGAAGGCAGCAAGTAGGCCTGTGCCAAGAAGTCCTTTTGAATCTTGATCCCTATGATCGCAATCTTTGTAACTGACAACTAACAGCCAATCATACATAAAAGTGAGAGAATTTCCATTTAAGGAGATTTAAAAATATGCATTTCTTGAATCCATAGGGTTCTTCCAATAAAAGTTTGAAGAATCTTTGATCATAGTCACGATATTGCAATCTTCTCTTCATACTTTAGTTTTTCTGTTACTTATTTATTCCAATGTCTGAGGTTTGGAAGAACCTTTAAAATTTGATAAGTTCTGGATATGCTAGGGATGAAGCTCTCAGGGGAGTTGGGAAGCCATAGATCAGTAGTAGGCTAGTCTTGCAGCAGCTTGTAACTAAGAAAAAATAAATAAAACATGAAAACAGGGAACACCTATGAGCATTTGAAAGTCCAGCAACATACTATCTAATGGTATCTATTTGGTACTTGATAACCTACATTAGGCACTAGAATTGAAGGACTATTATGCTATTTAAATAGTCACTGATTAAGTGGCACTACCATTACTGAGGATTCTCTACTTCCAGTTACACAAGGATTATCATATAGCTTGCACATGATACCCTCATGCTCCCTATGGATGAAAAAGCAAAGATAGACAAAATCACATGCTCATACAGTGACATCATAAGACCAAAGAAAAGGTTCAGTTCACTCATCCAAATGAAGGGAAAGGCAAGACCTTGGGTGCACCAATTCCATCAGATCTCGTAGCAATCACATTACCATGTTGATCAAGTCTTCTCTTATATATATCATGCTTCTGCAAAAAGCATTAATATATTGATACTTGATAAAACAAACACAATCAGAAGAATCAGTGAGAAGCAAGGCCTCCACCAACTCATTTCAAAAGAGAATTTAATTAAATAGGCACGGGTCCAATATTTAGTCTGATACTACAAACTTACAACATCCAAGTGCAGCTCCCCGCTTATATCAATTGCATCAAGACTGACGATAGAACAAGACAAAGCTGGAAAGGTCACATCAAACTGTACAAAATAAACAATACACACGATATATCAGAAAAGAAATTCATCAACGCCCTGCAAGCAACAGTCTCAAAACCATTACATGAATTTCATCATAAAGGAATGCCACAAGTTGCACAACTCCTCTTTTTTTTGTTACGGCCAGGAGGCAAAAGCCAGGTATGCATGCCCCGGGAATCAAAGACAAATTCCGTCTGGTGGAGTCGAGAGCCCTGCCAGGTGGCTAACGCCCGGACTGCAGTTGTATAACTCTTCTTACTCTTATATACCAAATTAAGCAATGCATAACTATCAAATAAGGTGAATGTCCTATATGAACCCATTTTGATGCGTGCATCACGGGGCTCACAAATACCCATTACGGGATTTATCCATAAGCGTATCAGGATTTTCTTTCAGGATGGCCTCATTAGACGCGTTGCATGTATCACAACCCTAAGGTTACAACCAAAAAAGAAAAAGGGAACCACTACAATCAACTTCTATTAACTAGTACAGAGAAGACCAAAAGAACGGGGAGAAGCTGACTGAACTATGAAGTTGATGACTGAGAAAAAGGATAACTTTAAAGGAAACAAAAATGACGAAGACAAGTACGGAACATGTATCCAGAGAGTTCCTCCTCTTGAAACATCAACAACCAGCTCGGAGACGGTAACAGCGCGCATATACGATCCTGCAAAACCAGAATCAGGTTCAATAAACGCAAAGAACTATCCAAACTAAATTAAAGAAAGCAGAAAAAGAAAAATAGCATGACTGAATGGTTTTTACTAAAATTAAAGAAGAAAACATATCTGCAGAGGACCCAACAGATCTCAAATTCTACTGAAAATGAGACAGATCGCACATCCACTAAATCTTGCCGTTTCAAACCAAAAGCACAAGATGGGTGTTCGTGATTCCCTTTCCCAGAAAATTTTGAGGATCAAAACTATCGGCTTGTTGGAAAATCAATGGCAAAAGAAGAAAAACGGAACACCAATAATATCCACCGTCAATTCATCAGGCGGGGAATTTTCCAGAGGGAAAAGAATTGACTTCCATTCTTTCAACAAAATCTACCCGAAAGGAAAACGCGTCTACTTGTGCTAAAACACAGTCACACGACATCTATGATTTAACGCTTAAAACCAGTGAATTGCATCAGATCACTAAAAGAAAATATCAGAAAACCACAACAACGAGAAAAAGGAAACAAGAAAGAAATCATTGGAAGGAGAGAAACCGACGGAATTCTGAGAGAACCAACAAGAAGATGAAGACGGAGGAGACGATAGTGATAAGCCCAATCCACACGAAGTTGAGTGGGACTTTCTTGGGCATGGATTTTATCTATAATGGGTTCCATGAATTATGCTGTGTATCGATATACATTTCTGTACTTGGTAATCGAGTACAAAACAACTGTTTTCGTAGCTCTCATTGCATCAGGCAAGGAGATCTCGTATCACTATATTTATCCCTTATGAAATGATTAACAATAACGTTGTTTTGTGCTGTCTGTGATCTTGCTTGCCACCCAAGTTCCCCCACTTCCATGATAAGATTGCTTTGCTTCATTATGATGTACTAATTTCGAAAAAGCCTCCCAGCATTTGTTGCTCAATCTTTCTCTAATATTTGTAGAATTCAAAGGCTCGCTTGGGCATGAATATTAACTTTCTGAATCCTTATCATCCCTCTTAATCTTCCTCATGCACAAGCCCAGCATCTCTTTAGCATAATGAGATGGACATTAGGTTATCTCCACATATGATATCGTGGAACCTTAAAGCATCACATGGATCATGAGCTGCTTAGCGGTCGCACTTTCTTTCCTATTCTTAGTGTGTCTTGGGTCCATGTGGATCGGATAGGACACCTCGTATCCACTTGTGTTATAACCCATCCATATTAGAGCTTCAAAAGATTGAGTGATTCTTGAGGTCGATTACCGTGAGCTTGAGAGAGAGGCTTCTTGGCTGATGCAGTTGCTCCATTAAGAGTGTTTTGAGAAGAGCTCTTTACCGTGTGGGTCTGAGAGAGCATTGAAGAGTGAGGTTGGCCTTTGGTTGTGTGATTGTGAGTAGCGTTTGTTTGGGTTTTTCCTTTGTATGACTCTCTACATCTTGGTTGTAGGAGTGTTAATGAGAATAGATAGCATTGTTTGTTGTTGAGGCTCATCATCTTAATGTAATCTAGTTCCAAGGAAAATCACTTTGTATTGTTTCTGCTGTTTATTTGGGAATAAATCAAAGCTCTTCTTCCTTTGCCTATGGATATGGCAGACTATTCTTCAGGCACCATACCACATAAATTGGTGTGTTCTCTCCTTTCATCTTCCTATTCATCTACATGGCCTGTTTTATCTTTGTGAATAAGTTGAGTTTTCAATCTCAATCTTACTAGTGTGCTATCTTGTTGTGTGTTGGGTTTGTTGAAGTAATTTGTCATGAATCCACGATAAGGATCATGCCAACAACTCGCCACTAAGCCTCGCACAAGACTTAGATAAGAAGAACAAGGGACAAGAAGGCCTTAGGAAGGATCCCTACTTAACTTTGAGGACTTTATTATCTCAAGAATGGTTGAACAAGATGCCCTCCAACACCAGCCCACACATTTATAGGGTTGGAGAAGTATTATTGGACATGCTTCGTACAAGGAAACCTGGCCTTGGAGATTTTAAAAGTTTCCAATGTCTGTCAGATGTAGTTTCCTTTCTACAAAACTTACTAAACACATCCTTGATACTGAAAATAACAAAAGAAATATCTCATCAATAATATGGGCCTTATTATAGGCAAAAAATAAAGAAAAATGTATGTTTGACTTGACATATTGAGACTACTTGGATTTAAGCCAAGTAATGCAATTTAAATAGACTTGACTCATGAGAATTTTGGAATATGTGGGAGTATCTTCAATTGCATCAAGTTTTTTACTATAATAGCAATGGATTGCTTCAACTTCAATTGTATGAAGGCATGTTAAATTATGGAAGGTAGAGTTCCATCCTGGTGTTAGACGGGTATTGGATCGGGTCATGAGCCCTTCAACTCATCCTATTGTATTATTGAAACACGAGCAATTGGTTGCGTTTGGGCTAAAGTCATTTGAACCTGGTTTGGTGCTCGGGTTCAAAGTCAACGAGTTAGAGTTGATGTCCTCATCATTCTCTCTTGGTTTGAAAGGACTTGGGGATAGAAGCACCTGGTCCATAGTGTCCTCCAAGTACGAACATAAGTCATGTACATCGAAGGTTGGTAAGGTTTTTTCATAATGTGATGGTAGCTCCAATATATATGTATTATCATTGATCTTGGCAAGCACCTTGAATGGTCCATTAGCTCTAGGCATGAGCTTTGAAGTGCATTTGTGGGAAAACCACTCCTTCCACAAGTAGACCTAGATGAGGCCATCGGGGTTGAAGTCAATATACTTGTGATTACGGTTGGCCTTCTCCTCAATTTGTGTATATCTCTGCTCGATGTTTCGCCTAAACTTAGCATGTAAATGTTGTATTCTTTCTACTAACTTACTTGCATCATCATTCATATGCTTATTAGTAGACACAGAAATCAAATCAAGAGGAGTGTGTAGTTTTACCTCATAGGCAACTTCAAAGGGAGTATGACCAATAGTACTATAAACAGAACGGTTGTATGCAAATTACAATAATGGAAGAAACTCCTCCCATGTCTTAATGTTCTTGAGAAGCACGGCACGAGGAAGAGCAACAAGTCTGCGATTCACAACCTAGGTTTGTCCATCAATTTGTGGGGTGGCAAGTAGTGCTAAATAACAGTTTGGTCCCAAGGCACTTCCAAAGGGTCTTCCAAAAGTAGCTCAAGAACTTGGGATCTCGATCAAATACAATACTCCTCGGTACTCCATAAAGACGAACAACCTCTTTAAAGAAGAGATTAACCACATGTATTGCATCATCTATCTTCCGACAAGCTATGAAGTGTGTCATCTTGGATAACCGATCAACAACAACAAAGATAGAATCTTTGCCATGTGCGGTTTGGGGCAACCCAAGGATGAAATCCATATTGATGTCCTCTCATGGCTTGTTAGGAATGGAAAGTGGTTTGTATAAGTCGTGCGTGGTCACCTCATTGCATTTGACCTTATTGCATGCTATGCATCACTCCACGATCTTGTACACATCTTTCCTAAGACGGTCAAAAGAAGTGCTCCTTAAGAATCTTTAGAGTCTTCTTTTCTCCAAAATGACCATCAAGACCTCTGTTGTTTGCCTCACGAATAAGCAATTCTTGAATGGATCCACGAGGTATACAAAGTCTTCCACAACGAAAAAGGAAGCCATCTTGCTTGAAGTAACCCACATCTATCTTCTCCTGAGTTAGGTAGGGAGCAAAATCTGGGTCTTGTGCATAGATCTCCTTGCAAAATTCGAAACCCAAAAGTTTAGCGCTAAGTACCGATAGCAAAGTATACCTTTGAGAAAGGGTATCAACTACGATGTTGGTGCCTCCTTCTTGTACTTTATAACATAGGGAAAGACTTCTAGGTATTCAACCCATTTAGCATGCCTCTTGTCAAGCTTTCCTTAACTTTGAATATACCGAAGTGTTTCATGATCCCTGTGGATGACAAATTCTTTCGGTAATAGGTAATGTTGCCATGTTTGGAGCTACCATTTTGCATGAGGATAACTCTAATTCCAACTCTAGATACACCATTGTAACACCTAAAATTTGTCAAAAAGACTTTTCAAAAGTTCTCATTTTTATAAGAAAAATGGCAGTTGTGGGTCTTGTAATGTTTCTTTCAACAAAAACACCTTAAGCGAGCTCATTTTCAAACCAAAATTTTGTGGGAATCTCAAAATGAGAGTTACTTTGAACCCCATTAAAAAAAGTTTAGCACTAATTCCAACTCCAAATGCCCCTCTGCCCCTTTTATAGGCAGGGCGGCCTTGCTAACCAGCCTAAGGATATTCCTATCCTAGGTGGTTGGTTGCTGGCTCACGCTAGCTGGCCAGCACCTGCTTGGAACATTCCAGCTTTGGGTTGGTTAGGCTGGACACCTCCAAGCAACCGACCTTAGTTGGCATGGCTTGGATTCGGTTAGGCCCAATTGCCCATCCAACTGGTGTATGACTGGCAACCAGTTGGTGCTTGGTTGACCTAACCGATTGCTAGTTGTCCAATCAATTGGCCAATAACCCCTTAGTTCCAACACCTACCCAATCCTTATTAGCCTAACCTAGCTAACCCATCCTGACCCACATAGCTAGGTTAACCTAGTTACAAGTATACTAGGGCTACTACTTAATGTCATACAAAAGGACTCAAGCCCAAACATGGACTACACACTTGGCCAAATCCAAATAACAGACATTGGCATGCAAGACACCCTATTTGTCCACCTTCCATGCATGTGTTTTTGTCCTTGCGCACGTTCGTGCAATCTTCACTATCAATGCATGTTGGAGCATGTTGTGACGTCTCGTTGTGAGGTGTACGACTAGGTGTGCGTGTGCTCCCACCCAGCTAAACACGACCTCGCTCTCGAGGTCTCGCTCGTGCTCCGATCACTTCTCGTGTATGTGCTTGCCTCCCCATGTGCCAACGTGTCCAACACATGTCCAGTTGCCTTTACCACATGTCACATATGTCCAATTGCTCTTCCCACACGTTGATGCCTCTTGATAGATTGGATTTGGATCTAGATCAGGTCTAGTAACCCAAAAAAATTTGATTCAAGAAAATGTCTACAAAAGGAGGATGAGGGTGACCAAAAAGGGGGATTAAGCCCAAGAGTGATATGCCTAACCAAGGAGGATGTGAGGGTCCTCATTCCTAGCCCAAGGAGGAGTCCATTCAAGGGAAAAACCTAGAGAGAAAGCCTCAAGTCACCCTCTTTCACCCCTTTTTCTTGTTTCATTCTTATTGTAATCTTAGAGTTCTTGTCTCCTACCCTTGTAATCTCAAGAATAACAACCATTTTCATGGAGTGCCATTGCAAAAGGAGGGTTGCCCTAGTCTAAAAGCGTTAAGGAGGGGGCTATAGGTAAGACAAATATGCTATCTTTACAAGATTTTGTTTCTTCTACCTCAATATACTCTATATTTTATATGTTATCATCTTTTCTATACTTATATATTATATCATTCCTACTTTCCTTTCTTTGATGTATTACTTGTTTCTAGTTTAATTCAAGAAGCCATAAAAGGGACACAGTGACTACGTTTACATATGATGACATGAGTATATAATCACTCTTATGGTAGATTAATCACCTATAAGTTTATGTTACGGGAGGGCATTGGGTTATGATCACATATATTTCCCAAGCGAGAATATTCTTTAAGAGAGATGCTCTGGAGATCTATATGTAGATGAGTTTCTCCTTGAACGAGCACAAATCCTCAACAAAATTCATTGAATGATCACTAAACCACTAAAATTCTAATTGGATATATCATTATTTTTATAAGAAAATTTACACAGATTTTATCATATTACATAGACCTTGTGTGATCCTCGAATTTTCTAGCTACCATCTCTTAGTGAAATATTGTCAAATTCTATCTGTAAGTGATACACATAACGTCCAATATCTTGTAAAATTCTCACAAATTTTGGACAAGGGTCACGATAAAGAAATTAGTAAAGACCAGATTCAACTCAAAACCAAACCTGTCTGTGACAAAAAATTCTGCAACAAACATTTAGTATAACCATCATAACTCGGTAAGTAGCATCCAAATGCCTTAAGAATGGTGTCTTCTAAAAATTAACATCTATATCTTTCTAAATTGATAAGTTTCATAGAAATATAAGGCCTATGTATGGAGATAAGAGTGATTTAATGGGACCTATTATCTCAGTCACAGATACTGTCTAAAATTTCAGAAGAGTATTCAATTATAAGCTTTTCTCAAATTTTGATTTAATCATTCAAGTGCCCAAAAATATATATAAAATTTTTCAATAAAACTTCATACCTAGTTCTCACTAATGTAAAGTGTTTGAGGCTTTTAGACTCCAATAAGGACCTCTAAAAAATACAAACTTTCATGCTATAAAACAAAACAAATTCTGTTTTCTTAAGGCTAAACCTAATTTGGCTAAGTGAAATCATTCTCATTTTAGAAAAGGTTGTTTCAAATCAAAATTGTTTTAGAAAAAAATTGGATTCTAAAATCACTCTTCCTAAGCGTTTAGGCTGACCCTTTAGCGTTGATTCAAGAAGGCCTGTGTCGACAAGAACCTACTTTTTTAGAATCACCGAATAGTTAAATAAATCCCTTTATAAGTTTGAGTAAACTTCTTGGCAAGCTCGCATGCATTTTACAAGTAAAGTTTTAAGTCCACATAAGACCAATTTTTTTTTTTATAATCACTCAACTTGGTGGGAGTTGGTGGGAGTCGTCCACTCTTGAATGTCTTGAATCTTCTTAGGGTCCATCTCCATTCTACGAGAGGACACAATAAAACCCAAAAATACAACATGATTGGTACAAAATAACACTTCTTTAAGTTGGCATAGAGCTTTTGATCCCGTAGGACTTCAAAAACACAACGAAGGTTTCCTAGGTGCTCTTCAATACCCTAACTATACACAAGAATATCATCAAAGTAATCCACAATGAATTTTCCAATGATCGCCCTAAAAACATGATTCATGAGATGCATTAAAGTGCTAGGAGCATTCGTGAGGCCAAACGACACAATAAGCCACTCATATAGACCAGACTTGGTTTTGAAGGCGGTCTTCCACTCGTCTCCTTCTCTCATGTGGATTTGATGATACTCACTTTTTAAGTCAACCTTAGAAAAGATAGAAGCACCATATAATTCATCCAACATATCATCAAGACGAGTAATAGAATATCAGTATTTGATGATAAGCTTGTAAATGGCTCCGTTGTCCAGGCACATTCGCATTGTCCTATCCTTCTTTGGTACCAAAAGTACTGGTACCACAAAGGGGCGAGTGTGATTAGTGAGATTGGGCAAAACTAGTCATAGGGAGACTGAATGAGAGTTTTAGATGTGCTGATAGAAACTTACCAAATAAGGTAAATCTAGACTGCAATAACAACTTTACGGAATCACTTACAAATTTTGATCTAGAATTCCGATTGAGTTAAAAATTGGTTAGAAGATTACCTAATATGTCTTCAAATGGCAAAAACTATTTCGGCTCAAATGGATGATACGATGAGAAGAAATAGCTTTTGCAACTCGATGAGATGTAGAAAATTGTTGCTGGGCTTGAGTTTGGATCTCAATGAAAGTACCAAAATTATTGTACACCGTATTTATTGAAGCAATCCGCCATGAATCTATGATAAAGGTCATGCCAACAACTCACCACTAAGCCTTACACAAGGCTTAGATAAGATGAACAGGAGACAAGAAGGCCTTGGCAAGAAACCCTACTTGAAACTTGCAGGACTTTTATTATCTCAAGAATGGTTGAAGAAGATGCCCTCCAACACCAACCTAAAGGGCGTATTTATAGGATTGGAGAGGCCTTATTGGATATGCCTCGTACATGAAAACCTAGCCTTGGAGATTTGAAAAGTTTCTAATGCCCGCCTACTGTGGTTTTCTTTCTACAAAACTTACTAAACAAATCTATGATACTGAAAATAACAAAGAAAATATCTAACAAGCAATATGGGCCTTATTATAGGCAAGAAATAAAGAAAAATGTGGGTTTGACTTGACATATTGAGACTACTTGGATTTAAGCCAAGTAATGCAATTTACATAGACGTCTTCAATTGCATGAAGTTCTTCACCAGAATAGCAATGGATGACTTCAACTTCAATTGGATGAAGGTACTTTAAATTATGGAAGGTAGAGTTCCATCTTGGTGTGAGACGAGTCATGGACCCTTCAACTCGTCCCATTGTATTATTGGAACATGAGTTAATGGTTGTATCCAGGCTAAAGTCATTTGAACTTGGTTTGGTGCCCAGGTTCAAAGTAAATGAGTTAGAGTCGATGTCCTCATCATATCTACTATAGAATCTCGTGCATGTCGAGTTCAAAGTAAACCATATTTGCTCTTCATCTTTTGGAGTAACTCGATTTCAATGTGTGACTCACTATTGACCCGAATCAAATTATTATTGAGGCTCGTGCATGTCAAGATGCAACAATTGGTATACTAACCGGCATCAAAGCACGAAAAAAGGAAGAAGGGATAGTATGATAGTATTTTATGAAAAGGTAAAAAGTAACAATGTGGTAGTATTTTATGCTGCTAAAATAGTAGTTTGCTTTTGGCAAAAATATTTCATGGAAGAAATTTTATTTAGAGATATCAACTAACACCGCGTTTGATATTGATAAGTTAGATGGGAACACAAACTTTTAGCCTTCAACAAATATGGACTAATTGCTGGGAACACAAATATTTTAGCCTTCATCCTTGTAATGGCTGAAAGAAGGTTGTTTTAGTTGCTGGGAACACAAAGATGAAAGAAGTAGGGCACTAGAAAGGATCAAAAGAGCTCTACATGACGAAGTCTCTGACAAATCAAATTTAGTGTTAATGCAGTGGTTGTATGTTCCCTATATGGTTGAAAGTAGGTCGATTAGGACTCATATCAATGAGTTTGTTACTCTTAATGATTTGAAAAATATTGATGCTAAGATTGAAGATAAAGATCATGATTGTTTTTTCTTTGTTAGTTACCTCTTCTTATGTGACTTTTAGAAACTTTGATCTATGATAGAGATAAACTATCATTTAAGATGGTCATGAGTAGAGAACATCTACTAGCATTCTAGTTAAGGTAGAGTTCTGCAAATATTTTGAGTATTTCTTAAGGGATTACAACTACCTTAGACGTTTTGGTTATGAGAATATGTTGGCTTGTAAGTGTCATTGAGAGAATTGATTCTCCTACATAATTTGAGTGATTTAGGCTTCAAATTATGATAAGTGGTTAATAGCAATGATGGAAGAGACTGAGCCTCTTCAAAAGAATCATACACAGGAGCCCGTAACACCACCCATTGGTAAGAGGATAGGTGGTTGGAAGTGGTTGTTGTATTTGATAAAGTCAAGTGTAAGTTAAGATTGGTTGCTAAGGGCTACAACTAGGTCGAGGGTGTTGATTTTCATGTGTGCTTTCAAGTATATTTCTATTTATACTTGCTTGTTCTTGACTTGTACAACTTAGAGTCAAAGTAGTTAGAAGTGAAGACTGTTTTTCTATATAGTAACCTTGAAAAGGTTATTTATATATAGCAACTTAAAGGCTTCAAGGCTGAAAGTAAGGAAGAGCATGTTTGTCTTTTGAGAAGTCCTATGGACTAAAGTGGTCTCCTTGATATTGGTACAAGAGGTTTGATTTCTCTATATTGAGCATTGATTTTGAAATTTGATGACATGTTGATTACTATTTAGCATTTGTTGAGATAAGCCATTTGAAAGCCATGCTCATCTTTGAATATGAGATAAATGATCTTGGAGCAATCAAGATGATTTGAGGGATAGAGGTTTTCTTTAATACATAATAAAGTTATATTTATCACAACAAAAGTATATTGAGAAAGTCCTAAAGTGTTTTGCTATGTGAGATGCAAAACCGATGAGTATTCCTCTTTCTTCACATTTTAAGCTCTATGATTTATTGTCTCTAAAGGATAAGAGTGTATAGTGGTAGTGTAATTAGTAATTTAATATATGCTTAAGATATTCATACAACCAATATAGTTAGCAGATATATGGCTGACACAAGTAAGGGACACTAGTAGGTAGTTAACTGGATCTTGAGATATTTTAGAGGTAAAGTTGATATGTTTTTGCAGCTTGGTAAAAGATAAAAAATTTTGGTAAGTTATATTGTTTCACAGTATGCTAGTGACTTGGATAGAAGATCTCTCTCTCTCTATTTATATATTCACTTTTGGGGTTTTGTAGTTAGTCAGAAGGCTTCATTATAGGCTATTGAGGCTTTATCCACCATGTAGCCAAGTATATGACAATTACAGAAGTTGTGAGGGAAGTTATTTGGTTGAAAAGTCTATTTGAAGAGCTATTATGAAAGAGGGAGATCCTATCATGCATCTCACCAAAGATTAGATGCTTCACAGTGAATTAAAACTATTGACATGAATTATCACTTTGTTCAAGATTTTATAGCAAGTGGAAATATTCACCATGGAAATATACACATTAAGAAGATTAACACTCTCGAGAATTCTGTTGATATGATGACTAAGAACCTTCACATGATCAAGTTCAAATATTACTTAAGATTGATCAAAGTTTATTGCTTAAGTTTGATCAATATCTTACCAAGTTTGAGGGCCTATGCTAGTCCCTTGAGACCTTTTGGAAAAGGAGGAGCTTATGGAGCATGCAATTTGAAGAGCTATGATAGATTCAAGCATTATGGCAGTCAGTTAGTGTGACTTGGATCCATTTGAATTGCATGGGACTGACATGATCCACTTGTATCACAACCTATTGTTTCAGAAGAGAACGATTTTCTTGTTGTCTATTACAATAAGGTTGAAGAGAGAGGCTTCTTGGGTGATGCAGCATCTCCACTAAGAGGGTGTGAGAGAGTTGTGAGGCAGCCTTAGTTGTATCAATGCATATAGCATTTGTTAGGATTTTTCTTTAGGTGGCTCTCTACATCTTAGTTCTAAGAATGTTGGTGAGAGTAAATAGCATTTCTATTATTAAAGGTCTTGTTCTTAATGTTATTTGGTTCTAATAAGAGAATAACACTTTGTATTATTGCTGCTACTCATATGAGAATAAGCTAAAGGTCTTCTTCCTTTAACCATGGATGTAGGAGGCAATTTGTTGGCCACTGAACCATATAAATTGATGTGTTCTCTGGCTTTATCTTCCTATTCATAATGTGGTTGTTTTACCTTTGTGAATCAATTGTGTTTTCAATCTCATTCTTGCTAGTGTGCTATATGCTATATTCAACTTTTGTTATTAGTTGATGATATTGAAAACCTTTTGTTGTTTTATGTTTGTTTTACTAATCTTGGGTGCCACAAGAATTCCATTAAAGCCATCTTTTTAACACTTATACAAGGCAACTTTGTTTAATTAAATTTATTATTTATAGTTTGTCTTCTTATTGAATCTTATTTTCAATTTGCTCCTTTCTATTACCACTATGCTTGGGAAAAGGTTGTCATTTTTTAGATAATCAACATACCAGTTTCTTTTCATACTTTGTAAGAATCATCTATGAGCACTACTCCAAAGGCGGCATCATTTTTCAAAGTATTGCATAATGTAATAAATCTATTTTGTTTATCTCAGAATTTTTTTATGATCATCTCTTTTAAAGTTCAAATATCTTTATCAAAACAACTTGTGGATGTATGTGTGGATAGAGTCAACTCATAGTCTTTGAAAGGACCTTTTAAAGTTGGAGATGTAGTTATACATGGCATGTTGGTAAAGGGAAAACAATTAACAAAATTGTTGCCTCAACCAGTTCTCTACAAATCAATCTCACATCAATGTAACCATTGAGTAAGCATTACTTATCTTAATGTTCATCTACATTTCCTTTCAATGATATCATTAGCTAACATCAATTTTTGAGTACTCAAGAATAGTGATCAATTAGTTTGGAAGCATTTGATATTATTAAGGATAACTTGCCATGTGTTGAAAAATTAGAATATTTTTATATGGTGCAAGCACGATCTTTTGCAAGCATCTTGTATAGTTTCTATGTGTTGTAAACATAGGTTGCTCTGTGAGTGAAGGGATAAAAAAGAAAGAGAAAATATATGAAAAATATTAAGAACGAAAAACATAATACAAAGAGAAGGGAATAAAATATGTCCTTCCAAGTCCTCTCTTACTAGAGAAAGGTCCTCTAAATGCTCTAATGCCCACACTAAATATAAATTGAACTGTCTCATGTCTTTCTAGACCTAACTCAAATACCACCTTAACTCATGACCTTCTACACCTAACTCAAGTACCACTTTAATGGGTCAACAACCTAACCCTTAGGACGTACAACGACCTAGATGGCAAAAAGTAACATAACTCAAAATATAATTGTGTTGAATCATAGAAGAGAGATGAGATAAATATATATTATCTAAAGCAATTAAATCATCATAGTATTTTTTGGAGGAGAAGTTTGGTATGCAAGGAGACGCTGTTGGTACTAGTTCTAATGGAAGGGTGATATGATATCAATTTATTTTTGGCATGATATTGGCAACACATTTTGCATAAGTAGTAGCTCCATATAGGTCATCATTGATATCGTTGCTATTATTGATATTGATATTGTCACACCTTGAGCTGTAAGCCCTAGCATATGGTCAATACTCCTTTGATTCATCCAATATAACTCTCAGCCTAGAGAATGAGTTGAAGAAAAGTCTAGGCTAAGATTGTTCCAAATAACTAAATGACAAACTTTTTATAACTAAAATCCTAATGTGATAAATGCATAGTGGGATCAACAAACAACCAATTGCTTTATATCTGAATTTCAATCAAATAATTTAAAATACAATCACTCAAGACTACCTCTTATGGACACACTAACATCACTCAATCACCACTCTATCTCCATACATCACTCAAAGCAACTCATCCTTAATATAACTTGTAGAGATGATAATAATAATAATAGGAAGTGAACACCAACTTGTACCCTCTTTCTCTCTCTCTCTCTCTCTCTCTCTCTCTCTCTCTCTCTCTCTCATTTTGTTACCTAACACTGCCACACCTGCATGGACATGCCTCTAGCGATCATGCTAATTGGGTTGGGCACTATCTCAATAAGGAGAGTTGAGTTTGGGTCTCATCCATGTTGGGCTGATCTTGTGAAAGAATACTGTGTATCGTGTACATGGACTAATCTACCCCTAATGTGTGTGGATGAACATAACTAATTAGTGAAATTCCTAACCTTGGAACTCGGGATAGATCTTGTAATAGAAAGATAGAGGCTTAAAGAAATGTATGTATCTCTGCATGTAGGTGTTATAATTTTATAAAATTAATCAAATTAGAAATCTATGAGAATCATCTTTCCAACGGAACTATTTTCAAGATTTTTGGATCACTACAAATAGAGTTAAGGGAGTTTTATTGCTTTCTCAATTTTATTCGTGACCTTTCCCAATGAAGTGTGGACCGATTTGTGGAATTTTTGGTTCACAAATTAGGTCAATAATCAAACGGATACAGAATACTGAAAACATAGTTTTTTATTTTAAGAGTCTATTGAATGCATTCGATAAATCTTTAATGGTTTAGATGATCATCCAAAGAAATTTTTAGTTGAGGATTTTATTCCATTATCGAGAAAATACAATAATAATAAAAAAATTATCATATAGCTTAAGCATAGAAGAGATGCGAGTATAAGGTATACAATGTATATTAAGGTAGATGTAACTATAAATCAAACAATTGATAGGCGATTTTACCTTTGTACTTGGATAAAATTTTGGAGCACATTCTCTCAAATATTACAATGATTTGGGGACAAATGCTCCTTATTTACAAATTGAATTAAATAGAATTGAAGAAAGGAAAGAAAACCAACCTTTATTAAAGACCTTGGAATGGCTTGGAGGGCAGCGACGACACCTCCACTCTTGGGAACGACTCCTTCCTCTCTTCTTCCTTTCTCTCGCTTTGCTCAGATTTCTCCCTTGATTTCTCTTTGGGTTTTCACTTTGGTCCTCACTTTGCCTCTCTTAGACCAGCCCCCAATGGGTCGATTTATAGCTTTCAAGGGGAGTCTCTAGGATCTTCCATGGGTTGGGCATAGATCTTGATATTTGGCCAAATTTTGATCTAATCTACTTTGAAAGGTGTTGGTCACATGGGAGCACGTGAAATATCCCCATTTTGGTCAATGATGAGCCTTGGTGTAACTCTAAGCTAGATGCAATGCAGCTCGCCCCTTGCTTGACTCGATTTGGTGCGGTCTTGCTAGTGACTCGTGGTTAGGTGCAACCCGCCACTTGGTTCAAGAGTAGACCCTTGAGTTAGCAACTCAACCTTGTTTTTGCCTTGATTTATTGTCTTAGTCCAGCCTTTGACTTGCTAAATTAGCTTTGGCCTTGACTTGCATCCCTAGGCTAGATGTAGCCCGAACTACTTCAGCCTGCCTATTGTATGGTTAAGTGCAGTCTTGATTTGATTTTTGTTTACGTTTGATCTTTAGCCCATTTTTGACTTGGTATGGTTGATCATGAGTCTATCTTTGACTTACTATGGGTTGGATCATAAGCCCATATTGAATTGAGTTGAATTGGGTTTGATCATGAGCCCATCCTATTTGATTTGGTATGAACTTGATTGATTTGATTTGGGGCTTGATTTGAATTGGGGTTGTTGTATGTGTTGCCCAATTTGACTTGAGTTGGGCTTGTCTCAAGTGCCCAATTTTTGCTTGATTTGATCCCCTCTAGGTATTGGAGAACCTCTTATACTTTCCTCCTAGCCTCATGAGATTTTATTTTGCTTGATTCAGATAAGATATCATTTTATGGTTTTAAATATTTTCTTTTTAATTATTTAAAACTATTTCATTTGATATTTATTTGAAAACATTGAGTTTTATCGAAATCTTCAAATATTTTTGAAGCACAACTGAGTCTCATCCCTAGTGTTTCTTTGTATGAGTGACTTACTTTCGCTCCTGAGTTAGTCTTTACCGTTTCAACTACTTTAACCCTTTGTTGGGTGTAGGGTATCAGACCATTTTAACCCTTTTAATGAGTGTAGAATTTTGAACCTCTTTAACTCTTGGATGTAGTAGGACTATCCTCGATCGGGTAAGTTTTTGAGGTCTTTATTTTGGACTTGATTTGCTTTTGAATTTCAAAGGTTTTATTATTTTATAAATTTGTCAATTTGCAAACATTTTGGGGTTTGGCTCCCAATGTTATTTTCATTTGGTTCTTTGAAAAACTTGTTTAAAACCATCATTTCTTTGAAGGAAATCATTTGAATTCACAGAATTTCACCAATTTGGTCTTCAGGGCAAAGCATTCATTTTTTGGCTTTTTATCAAAATTGAATTCTTTTAGAGGGTGCAAAGTACCCTTATTTTGAAATTCCTATAAAATTTTGGTACGAAAATGAGTTCATTTAACATATATTTATTTGAAAACCCTTAAAAGACCTAGAACAATATTTTTTCTTGAAAAGGCAAAATTTCTAAAAGATGAAATCTTTTGAGAATTTTTTTGGGTGTTTACACTTGCCTATAACACAATGATAGATTTTCCATGTGTGTCAGCCATTGAAAGTGGATTGTGTTTTCTACAGGTGGAATAGAAAGTTAAAGTCTACCAAAAAATAATAAATTATTATAATAATGTAAGAAATTAATATGAAAGGCACAATACAATAACTATTTGTTAGGTGAATATCTTCCATTAATTCTTTCATCTCACTGAGAAAATCAAAATCAAAGAAGTATGATCATTTCTAGATGAAAGGAAATATGAAATGGTGGTTGTTCCTTTCATTATCGTAGCTTCCAACAAGTGGTTGAATGATAATGAAGGTTATCTTATTGATGATGTCAATATTGATGATCATGACAATATATATGATATTTGGGTTGGGTATGTAAAATAAAATGAATCAAACTTTATTGATAAACTTGAAGAATCAACTAGGAAGAGCATAGGGTATCTTGTGACCCTCCTTGGGTGTCAATGGCTGACACAAGTCTCTCTCTTACTAAAACCTAATGGAACCTCCTATTTTATACTAGTTGTTCTAACTTGAATAATTAATTTACCCCTACTTAAGTATTAACTATGTTATACATTAGGAGAAGATTGTACACGATATATAGTATTCTTTCACACTCTCCCTCAAGTTGGGAGGAATATATTAAAAACTCCCAACTTGCTGCACAATCTGTTTAGAGTAGCTTTTGGTACCGCTTTGGTTAACATGTCTGCAATATGATCTTCTGATTTGATATATTATACTTGCAGTATCTTGTTTGCGATTTTTTTTCTTATGAAATAACAATCAACTTCTATATGATTTATCATTTTATGCTGAACTGGATTAGTGACTATCTGAATCAGTACCCTATTTATCTCTATATAATGATATTGGAAGATTAATTTTTTCTTAAATTTTTATAATTAAGGAAATAAGCCATAATCTTTCACTAGTTCCTTGTGTTGTAACTCTGTATTATACTTCTACACTAGATATTGCTACCACTAACTGTTTTCTGCTCTTCCATGAAATCAAGCTTCCCCAAATAATCCAATGTACCTTGTTATGGACCTTCAATCATCTATAGACCTAGCCCAATCGACATTTGTGCATAATTCTAGATTGCTATGTCCATGTTTAGCATATAAAATATCATTCCTTGATATACCCTTTTGGTATCTAAGTGTTGTAAAGACTGCATCCATGTGTAGTTGTCTTGGTGCATGCATGAATCTGCTAAGGATTCCCAATCATATGTAATATCGAGTCTAGTTATAGTCAAGTATATCAACTTTCTAACTAATTGTTGATACTTCTTATTGTCACAAAATTCTTTACCTATTTCTAAGCCTAATTTGTAGTTGATCTCCATAGGAGTGTCACACGGCTTTGATCCAGCTATTCTTGTCTCTCACAATATATCCATTTTATGCTTGCACAGAGTTAAAGATATAACCCTTTGTGACCTTAGAACCTCAATTCCTAAGAAATAGTGAAGTTGTCAAAGATCCTTTAAACCAAATAGACAATGTAGTTGTCCCTTCAAATGGTTGATTTCCTCATCATTGTTACTTGTTACAATAATGTCATCAATGTAAACAATTAGTATTGAGATCCCTTTACCAACTTTGAAAAATAATGTATAATCATTTTTACTTCTAATATAGCCAAGTCCAATTATGCCTTCATTGAACTTTTTGAACCAGTCCCGTGGAGACTGTTTCAGTGCATATAATGCTTTCCTAAGAAAGCACACTTTATCAGTTCCATATAGATATTTTAAACCTTGCGGAACCTTCATACATAGTTCTTTGTTAAGGTCTCCTTCAAGGAAAGCATTTTTGACATCCAATTGCCACATTTTTCATCATTTATTTGCTACTAAACTAATAAGTACTCTTATTGAAGTCATTTTTGCCACTGGGGCAAATGTCTCGTTATAGTTAATTCCATATATCCTTTTGCTACTAATCTTGCCTTGTAGCGATCAATTTCTCTAGAGGCTTTGTATTTTACTGTGTATACTCATTTGCATCTTATCACTTCTCTCCCCTTAAGTAGAGATACAATTTTCCAAGTATTATTTCTTTTCAGTGCACTTAATTCATCTACTATAGCTTGCTACCATTCTTTGGATATACTGACTTCTTCTCATGTTTTTGGTATACTTACCCCTCTGAGTTTAATACAAATAATAGTTGTCTAACACTCTTGTAATCGATGAAATTGCAGATTGGATAAGTGCATTTTCTTCTTTCCTTTCGCAAGGCAATCGATAGTTATGGCATAGTACCTATAGGGTACAACTAGCCTCATCTGTTTCAGAATTTTTTTTTTTCCGAATTCCCCTAGTGTAGACTTTGTCAAAGGCACGATCCTTCTGATTTCTATTTTCACTTCCTTTGATTTGAGGCTCTATTTCATTGTTTTCATTGTCTTCTTTAGTTAACATTGATAGTAATGGTTCTTCAAATCTCTCCATCTATTTGTTCTCCCCCTTACTGCTATCCTTACTGTTATAATAGGATGTAGCTTCATGAAATGTAACATCCTTGGGTACAAATTTGTTTTTGAAATTTGATCAAAACATCTGTATCCCTTTTGGAACGGAGAATATCCCACAAACATACACTTCACAGCCTTGGGATCGAGTTTATCTTTGTTGTTAATATGTATATGCACATAGCATACACATCCGAAAACTCTAGGAGGTAGGGTAAATTTTTTTTCACTTGGAAGTAATAATTTCAGTGATACCTGCCCGTCAAGTGTAGAGGATGACATTCAATTTATAAGAAATGTTGTCATAAGAATTCCTTTGCTCCAAAGATATTTTGGGGTAGAAGCTTCAATCATTAAGGTATGTGCCACTTAAAGTAAATGTTTGCTTTTTGTTAAGCTATGCCATTTTGTTGTATACACATGTTGTTTGGTAGATAATTCCATGTGCTGCCATGTAGTTTTTCAAAATGTTAGTGTTGAATTCCCCTCCATTATCTGACCGAATGACTTTCATTTGAGCCTGAAATTGTATCTCAACAAATTTATGAAACAAAAGAAATATAGTAGCAATTTCATCATTATATTTGAGCAAATATAAAATAGTAAAACAAGAATGACCATCAATGAAAGAAACAAATATATATGTCCCGTAATTGCACTAGCAGGGCAAGGCCCCATACATCAAAATGTCTCAAGTTAAAGGATTTATTAGTTCTTGAATCACTTCTGAGAAAATTAACTCTAATATGCTTTCCTAACTAACATGCATCATACTCTAGATGGTCATCTCCTTTCAATTTTTTCAGTTGCGTTATGATAATATGAATTTTTTACATCGAAGAGTTCCCAAGTCTTTTATGCCACACTGTCATGTCCTTCTCAAGTTGAGTTGTTGCATGTGTTGTTATGTTGTATTTCTTTCCCTCAAATGTATACGATCCTCCATCTCTTCTACCATATCTAATTATCCTTCTAGTCTTTAGTTTCTGAAATACACAATAAGAGGTAAAGAAATAAACAGTATAATCCAATCTAGTTGTTAATGCACTAATAGATTCATGGAGATTTTTGGGACATAAATAATTGGATCTAACATTCCAAATGTTGTCCTCAACTTCCCTCTTCCTTTATGAAAGAATTATCTGCAATCCTAACTTTATCATCGACATCCTGATAATTGAAAATCCCATCTTTGAAATTCACCATATGCTCAGTTGCACCTGAATCAATAATCCAATGTATATTTGGTTGTGAACAATAATTAAAGGAATTACCACTAGGACCAGCTTGATCACACTGTGCAACTGTCATGGTTGCGTGTATTCTCTCTGAAGGATCAAGAGTAGTCGACATAGTCCCACTCAATCTACCCTTGAGTCCCTCTAAGTGCTTTAGGATCAAATTTTATGGCTTCACTAGTATTCTCGCCTGCAACTTCTGAATTTTTTGCAACCATAGCCTTATTTTTCGTATAACTTGGTATGCCAATCAATTCCCAACATTATTCTTTTGTGTGCCTGGGTTTATCATAATATGTGCACCTTACCATTTCTCATCAATCAGTAATGTTGTCTCCTCGTCCTCTACCTCTAGAGCTTCCTCTATCTCTATTGGGTTGATTATACCCTCTGTCGATAAATGTAGCTTTTTCGGTGTTTAGAATTTATGTTTTCTTTATATTTCATTTATCTTCCTCTCTCATTAATAGAGTATATTGTACCAATGGTGGGCAGATCTTTGCTTGACAAGATGTTGTTTCTCATATTCTCGTATTCGGATGAAACACCTCTTAAAAGATCAAATACTTTTCTTTTTTCGAATTCACGAGCTTTCTCTTTTGCACATTCTTTGCATTAAATCATATTAAAATATGCTAGGTCATCTCGGAGACTTCTCATTTCTATATAAAACTCACTGATTATCTTGTGTTTGTTTATATTTCTAAATTTTTTCAAGGAGTTCATACTTCTTCGCAATATTCTTCTTTCGTGAGTATGCTTCTTTCACAACTTTCCAAATTTCTTGTGCAGTATTAAGGTATAAAAATGAACATCCCACATTAGGCGTCATGGAATTGATGAGCCATGCTGCAACTATGGCATCTTCTCTTTCTTATCGAGGATATTGTAGGCTCCCCAAATCTAGTTTTACATAAAGACTAGTCAAGTATTCAAATTTTCCTTTCGCCTTAATTCTTAATAGGATAGATTTGGACCTTTCTAGATAGTTTTCTTTCAAACAAGGAGCTTTTTAGATAAAATCTAATTGTTTTTCTGGTATAGATTGTCGTTTTATATTGTTGAAGTTGGATCAAACACTTGGGTTGCCTCTTTTCCAGTGTTTTGCAGATATTTAGCCATCCAATCTCCCCCTTAATTTGATCGGCCTACTCTGATACCATGTGAAATAAAATGCATCAAACTTTATTAATAAAATTCAAGAATCAAATGGGAAAAGCATAGGATATCCCGCGACCCCCCTTAGGTGTTGGTGGTTGATACAAGTCTCTCTCTTGTTAAAACCTAATGGAACCTCCTATTTTATACTAGTTGTTCTAAGTTGAATGACTAATTTATCCCTACTTAAGTATTAACTTTATATTAAACTCTAGACCTGGGCATATCTCAGATAAATTTTCCAGGATTTTTAGAGATCAGAGAGATACCAAAAAAATTAGGAACATCTGTTGCTAGAAACAGAATTGTTTATGTTTTCATATTTGAACCTAAATTTTTTTCAAGGGAAAGATCACACAATTTTGGAAAGGCTTTTTAATTGAGAACTTGCTTTGAAAACATACAAAATCCTAAGATATTTTTTCAATCGTCTAGGCTGACCCTTGATCATCGGTTGAAGAACTCACTTATTCACATTTGCCAAGAAGTCAAAAATAAAACTTTGCAAGTTTTAGAAAACTTGTTGGCACGCTCACACACTCATATTTGTAAATTGAGTTTGAAGTATCTTCATAGGCTTTGAAATAAAATTTTCATCTACAGCAAGGCATAAACATAGATCCTTATTTCTACTTAAAATCCATTAAATTCTTATTCTAGCATGATCCATTCTAAGTCAAAATATGAAAGAAACAAACCACGTGTATCTTGTAACATTATTTAATGGTAAAACATATATGAAAATCGATGTTCATGTAATAAATTATTCCAATTGCTAATTCAATTTTTTCTATTACCAAATATATGGAAAATCTACATACCATACATGACCTAAAATAACAAGAGTCAAGGTCAAGCTCCAATTGTCATTAGTCCTATGCTTGCCAACAGAAAAACACTTGTTCGCCCCCCGACCCAGAATTATCTATTTTTTCTAGAGAAGCCATTTGGGAAGACATGTTCTGAACTTTTCGAAATAAATCAGACTAGTGAAGTCTTGGGAACAACAATTAGTCTCCTCATTACATTAGCTAAAGCTTATTTGTTCCTGTTCATTCCTATCTCAACAAGATGGACTTTACCTAGAATGAGAATGGACCAACTATTAAATCTTGGGTGGAAATCTCTTTTACCCATTTGCTTTTTGTAATCTACTTTTGAAAATTTCCCATCTTGTTTTTGTTGTAATCGAATAAGATAATCCATATTTATATCCTCTTTCAAGCAAGAAAGAAAATATATGTAAACATGTCTGACTCAAGTTCTCCCGAAGCCAAGAACCAGAACTGAATAGGAACCATGCAGATTCCAGTTCGAGTTCAGACCAATGGTTCTCGCTTCGGTCCTAAATCATTAAAAACTGCCAAAATATTACAAGTTGAAAAATAATAAAAATTAAAATGTTCATATGGCTGGTTTGAACTACCAATTTTGGTTTTGACCCAAATTTAGTTCCACAAAAGTAGAACTAGAATTTTGTCAAACTGGGGAGTCTCTCATCTAGTCTTGCTTAGACAGTTATAGCTCTGTCCAAATTTTGGCTCGGCTTGGTTCTGGTTGAAACCACAGGTTTAGTTCGATTTGGAAAATTGAAATAAAGAACAAAGAGGGTTGCATCTAGCTCAAAACTTCCAACCCTTTAGGAAAAATAAATAAAAGACCTACAAATTATATGCAATTAAAAAAACTTATACTGAAGTCCTAGAAAAATGAATCCTAATAAAATCTATACAAAGAAAAAGGTTGTACATGAATCTTGTGTGCACTCTACCGACAACACCCATATATTCTAACTAAATGCATTTGTTATAGGAAATTACCAAACTGAAAACACAATTTCTGTCTAAACAACAACATTAGATCTAGGCTACATTTACTTCATGCTCTTTTTTTGTGTAAATTGTTGAGTATTGTCTAGTCCAATCCCTATTTTAGAGGTTATATTCTCTTAAATAATCAAGTTTTTTGTGACTGGAGAATGTTAGTGAACTTAAATAATGCAACTCTAGGATCAATAAAGCTCTACAGTGTTAAATATTAGGAACCCAACCATTAAATTAAAACGAGTAAAAGATTTCCAAATATAAATGAAGATGTTGAGGTAGATGTGTGGATATTTGGTAATCAGTATCCTTAATCAGGTTAGAACTCATTGACACTTAAGGTGATTTGGACATCTGAAAATGTGTCCACATAGAGCTCCAATAAGACAACAACAACAACAACACGTAAGCCTTTTCCCATACTAGATGGGGTTTGCTACATGGATTCTTTGTTTCCACAAAGCCCTATCATGTGTCATGTTAGCAGTTAACTCACAATAAGCTAGATCATTCTTTATTGTTTCTTTCCAACACTCTTGTGGTCGTCCTCTATCTCTTTTAATACTTTCAAAATCTAGTTTTTCATACCTTCTTACAGGTTCTTCTTTTGATCTTCTTTCTATATGTTCAAACTACCTTATAGATATTCTCTCACTTTATCCTCTATTGGTGCCACACATAATTTATTTCTAATAACCTCATTATGTATACGGTCTTTTCTTGTATGACTACTCATCCATCTCAACATCTTCATTTCTGTTACAAACATCTTTTATACATATTGATGATTAACTGCCCAACACTCAGAACCATAAAATATGGCACAAGATTCAAGTCTGATTCAAGGATAAAGCTGCGAACCAAATCCAAGAGAGAGTAAAGCATGAGATAAAGACAAATTGGCAAAAGCAAAGCCGATGATTTAAGGCCAAACCTAGCCAATGACCCATGAAGAAGGGCACCTAGCCGGACTAATGAAGAAAGCTGAAGGGATGAAGCCTAGAGGATAGAAACAAATCAAGATGGGAACGAAGTTCAAGGCGACGGTTGAGCCAAGCCCGCATCAAGCCAAGACCAAGCTCCTGAACCAAGCCATGGATCAAGGAAGTGGATCAAACCAAGTCAAGGCCCGGCTCCATCAAAGACTAATCCAGGTGGATAAGCCTCACCTACCTAACCCATTTGGATATGATCAAAGCCTAGACTCAATTCACCTAGGCTAACCATGACCCATGGTATAGTTCCAATCAAGTGACCTTAACTAGGCCGAATGGATCTCACTCATCTTAGCCCTCTCCACTCTACACTCTTCGGCCAAATCACAATTAAACATCACCTTATCTACCCAAATAGCCTTGACCGAATTCACTACAACCAACCCATCTCTTCCATTGAACACAATCGCCCCTAGCCGAAACACCTAGACAATGGGAACAACACCAAGGTGGCTAGAGCCAAGACTGAACCGACCTACTTAGAGTTGCCCATGATGGGTTTATGCTGACCTAGGGGACTACATGAAGGTCACTTGAACACCACGTGAATGCCTTGGAGTTTTGGGGCTGGATTTTGGGCCATAGAGCACCCACCCCATGGAAAGGTCTAGAGAAGACCCCCCTTGGCCTATAAATAGAGGCCAAGGGGGATGGTTTGCAGCATTCATTGGTGAGCATTGGGAGGGCATCCTTGGCTGCAGCATTTTGTGAGTTTCATCTAAGGAGGAGTGGAAAGAGAGAAGGAGTGTAGGAAAGTGCTGCAAAATTAGAGAGTGAAAGTGAGAAAAGAAAGAAGAGAGAAGAGAGTGTAGGAAGGTGAGGATCGAGTATTTCCTTTGTAAGCCATTTCTTGGTGGCCATCAAGTAAGTGTTTCTTATCCATTATTCTTCTTTATTCTCTTCTTAACATTCAATTCAAGAAAGAAGTTGTATTAATGGAGCTTTGTCTCCCCCTATGATGTAATAAGAAGTAGATGTGATGCAATTTTCGTTCTTTACTTACGCACTCTAATTGTTTGTTTTCTTGATTCTACCTCTCTATATATTATAAAAATCTTATAACTCCTAATCCTCTCTATGCTTAAGTTAATCTATATATTTTCATTCATTTCCCTTAAGCAATTTATTTTGGAGTTGTTATATTGGTGCAATTTAAATTCAGGTAAGTTTGCATCATGTATGTTCTAAAAATGAAATTTTATTTTTCCAGCACCTGGCATATGTTGATTTCTATAATTTTCATTTCTAAACCAATAATCCGAATGCTCTGACATTTTAGGCACCACATATACACACACAAACACGATAGAAATAAAATTTTCAAGAATTTTAGGGTTGTGTAACTGTGTGGATAAAACTAAGAAAGATCGGGTAAATTCAGATTTGGTTTCTACACAGTCGGTTTTCCTGCAATAGAGGTTGGGTAAAAGTCTCATATCTCTGTCTATAGTAAACCAAATATGATAAAATTAGTCTTATCGGAAAGTTAACATCCATATCTTTCCGTTAAGACTAAAATCATAGAATTTGGAGTTCTGCACACCGAGATACAGAGGTTTCTTTGAGCCTTTGTGTTTCTGTAACAGAATATCCTAAAATTGCTGAGTAGGGTTCAATTCCCGATTTAATTCTGTAAATCTATAGTACAAAAATTCAAAACAAAAATAGTATTAGGATCTTAACATTCCAAGCTATGTTCAGTATTTCAAGAATTTTGGAGATCCCTAAGTCACCAAAAATAATTTCGGAATCAAGTTCTAAAAATAGAACTTGCAGATTTTCAAACTTTGGACCAAAGGTGCACGAATTTATTTCTATCACCACCACATTTCTACGTAGATTTGGAATTTCACCTACACTTATGGAATCCTCAAAGCGCTTAGACTAACCCTTAAGCATCGGTTGAAGAACATCTAAAGCGAAAAGATCTCGCTTAGCCACAATCGCCCAAAATCATATTTTAAATTTTTGCTAGTTTTTAAAATGTAGCTGGCATGCTCGTGCAAGAAAAATAGATTTGAGAAATTTATTTTAAGTCTCTACATAGGCTTGGAGTGAAATTTTCACATGTACACTAGTCAAAGGGGCATAGAGGTAGACCCCTCTAAGTGTCGAGCCATCATAGACATGCCTCCACCCTCCAACTTGACCTAGGTCCGTAGCCTCCAAGGTCGACTTCAAACTATTAGGAGATTCATCTCTAACTTAACAACAATATGTGAACCCTTCAATAGACTTTTGCGAAAGGCTTTTGAAAGATTGAAAACTTATTTGGTGAATCCTCCAATTTTAAAACCTCTAAAGTCAAGAAAACCTTTGTTTTTGTATCTTTCCATTCATATGATTGCATTGGGTGATTTACTTGCTCAATATGAGGATAATAATCTTAAGGAGTATGCTATTTATTACATTTTGAAAATTCTATTGGCATATGAAAAAGATTATCAAGGCATGGAGAAAATGTGTTTGGCTTTGATATGGGCTTGCCAAAAGTTTAGACATTATTTCTTGGATCATGAGATTTGGATAGTGTCTAAACTTACCCTATCAAACACCTTTTTGAAAAACCTATCCAGACGGGTAGGCTTTTCATGTGGCCGACTTACCCCTTAAGGATACATATCCCATACTTAATGAAATGCCCGATGAGGGTATCTTGACAAATGAATAGAAATTTCATGTTTTATCAAATTATTATAATGAGAATCAAGTATAGAAAATGTATTTTGATGGGGCAAAGAATCAATAAAGGGCAGGGGTATGCATCATCCTCATATTCCTTGAAAAAGAGAAATCCCAATGTCATTCCGACTAGATTTTCCTTGTTCAAATAATGTAGTCGAATATGAGGCACTCATACAATGACTAAAAATTTGAAAAATCTAGGGGCATCAGGAATCGAAGTCTTTGGAGATTCTATGCTTATTGTAAACCAAGTTTCAAAAATTTGAAAAGTTAAAAATGAAAAACTCATTCCCTACCACGAATTGGCCACCAAGTTGATCGATTCTTTCAAATCTTGCACACTCACTCACATAGGAAGAGAGGACAACACTATAGTTTATGGTCTCTCTTCATTAGGGTCATCTCTAAGGATCGACCCCACCTTAGATACCCGATCCCTAGATATCCTACACTGACCCACTCCATCCACCCATGATTTAGAGATTTGCCAAAATGACCAAAATCCAAATAAAAAACCTTGGTTTCAAGACAAAAACTTTTAGAAAATGAAGGATTTTTCGAATTTGCTTCCTTTAAAGATAAGGCTTTTATTCAGAAAATCTCAACTTGATATGTGATTTTAGGAAGGGTTTTATGTAAAAAGAGTTTTACCAGCATCTTGTTGAGGTGTGTCAACCATGATAAGGCGAGGACCATTTTGCATGAGTTCCACAATGGAGAATGTGGTGTTCATGTCAATGCAAATATGATGGCCATGAAAATACTTAGAGTGGGTTATTTTTGGTCTACTTTAAAACAAGATTGTTATGACTATGTTAGGAATGTCATCAGTGTCAAGTGCATGGAAATGCCATTCACCTTCCATCATCTGCATTGCATTCCATCGTGAGTCAATGGCCCTTCACCATGTGGGCATTTGATATCATTGGACCAATCACACCCACTGCATCCAATGGACACAGGTTCATTTTAAGAGCCCTTGGCTATTTTTTAAAATGGGTTAAAGCTACCTCTTTAACCAATGTTCAAGGATAACATGTAGTGGCATTCATTAAGAAAAATATCTTGACTCGATTTGGAGTTCCAAGAGACCTAGTGTCAGATAATGGCATCCCGTTCAAAAATAAAAAAGTGGAGAAGTTATGTAGAACCTGTGGCATCACTCAACACTTTTTATCGCCCTACTACCCTCAAGGTAACAACCAAGCCGAAGCCACAAACAAGACTCTCATAAGCATTATTGAGAAAACTTTAGAGAAGGGTAGAACATGGCATGAGAAGCTCAATGAAGCCTTATGGGCTTATAGGATTTCCATCTGCACTCCCGCTAATGCCACACCATTTGAGTTGGTCTATGGAACAAATGTCATACTCCCCATTCATATCAAATTGCATTCATTTTATACATCATTTGCACTTGATTTGCCTATAGAGTTCCTACAACAAGCTAGAATGGTTGTGCTTGACTTGCTTGATGAAAGAAGGCTCCTTGCCATGGATCATGCACATGCATACCGGCAAAGGATACCCCAACATTATGAAAAGTACATGAAGGCTTACCACTTTAAAGTGGGAGACCTTTTTTTGAAAACTATCCACCATCGTGGCCCCCATTCACTTGGTAAGTGGCAGCCCAAGTAGGATGGTCCCTCTTTTATAAGAGGCGCAACCACAAATAATGTTTATTGGTTGATTGATATTGAGGAAAGAAATTTAGAAGACCCTATTAAAATGCCCAATACTTGAAAAATATTCTATCTAGGGTCTACTCTAAATTCTTTTGAAATGATTTTTTTAAATGGATCTCCTTTGAATTTCTTGAAAGAAGGACAAAATGAATGATGTGACCCTCAATGAGAGAATAAATGCCTCATGAAAAGTAGAGTTTTCAAAAACACTTGATAACATTTCAAAAATCTTTGGCTTACAAAATGAAGCCTAGTTTAAAACAGAAAATATTTTCAAATGATAGGGGCTATTAAAAAATGGGATATACTTGCCTAGATCGAGTATCCAAAGGGATAAGTTATTTTCCCCTACTTCATTTCTCTCCAAAAAAGAAAATTGGTAAAAATCAAAAAAAGAAAAGAAAAGAAAATGTCTAATATAGAGGTCTTCCAAAAAGAAAACTCAAAACTCAAAAAGAGCAATTTTCCATCAAAATCTCTTGACCTTATATTACGGGACGCTTCAGAAGGGATCGTGGGAAACTCTTTCCCAAAATTCCCACAATTTATCCCAATAGAGAAAAAGTTTGTCATGATAATCCTAGAGTAAGAATAAGACCTATCTATTTGGATTTCATTTTGTTTGAGAATTAGACCTTATTTGGGAAATTAAATTTTGAAATATTATTCAAATTTTTCTACAAAATCTCTATTAAGTAGTGGGTATTAAAATCCCAAGTGAAGGGAAATGTAAGAAATTAGAAGTCTCTTTTGATGGAAACCAAAAGGAGTTTGCTTTCGAAACGAAATTTGAATACCTGAAACATCAAATGAAATGACATGGGGATCACCCTACTTGGGGCAGCCGACCTTCATAGGCTTCTTCCCAAGCTCCCAAATCAGATACAATGGTCCTTAAGTACCCACTTCACTCACCTTACACTCCATGCATGCATTCACACAAAGGGTCGTCCATGCATGGTCATTATATGACTCATCATTCCCATTCATGACAAGTTTCCTATGGCTAAAATCTCCTCCTTTGCAAAACAAATAAACCCAAGAAAAGATACGTTATGGGATAAGGGAAAAATCCATACTCTCAAGAAAAAATCTCGAAAGAAAATCAAATGGGTGTTTTCTTCTTTGCCATTAATCCAATAAAATGCCAAATAGGGGCATCTGTAAATACCCTAAAAATATTTTTCAAATAAATCAAGGCACATTTAAAAATCCATTATTTAAAAATGTTCTTAGAGTTTTCATCAAATTCCAAGCATCATTCTCCAAAATAAAATGTTTTGGAAAAAATTTTGAAAACCCCAATTTGGATATTTTAAATTTTTAAAAAGAAAAGCAAATCTATTCAAAACGAGAGTGAAACTCGAAGCAGAAGGAGGTGTCTTTTCCAGAAAAGGATATGGACGGAATAAAAAAGGCAAGCATATCCAAATCAAGTAACGAGTCGATTCAAGGCCTGAACAAACCTAGCTCAACAAGACTCAATCCAATCCCAAACAAGACAAGGCTTGACCCAATTCCTAGTCAAGTAAGACTAGATCTAATTGAAGTCAAGTTTCAAGCCCAACGGCTTCATTAACCCAGCCCAAGGTAGCATATGATGAAGGTCACATTCAAGGGTGTAATGGTGGCTAGGTGATTCAGCCAAGGCACCTTACCTAGGGCTACCAATGGAAGTCAAGTGGATCAAGACCCGGGCCAAGTCACACAAGGGGCGGGTTAAGTCATCTCATGGACCGCACCTAGTCGGATCAAGCAAAATGGGTAGGCTTGACCACATGGGCTACACCCAAGGCCATACCAACCCATATGGGATCGAGGGGGACCACTCTTCATGCCCCACATAACCCATGTGCAGCCACAAAATATGGAAATTTCATTTGAATCAAGACCCAAATCGGGTATTGCATTGAAGCTCCAAAATCCGATCTATGGAAGGGACTAGAGCCCCCCCTTTAAAAGTAAAAATAGGAGGCTTGGGGTGCTGGCTTAGGGAAGGAAAATCAAGGAAAGAAGTCCACCAATTAGAGAGGGAAAGAAAGAGAGAGTGAAGGAGAAGAAGGGAGGACCGCCCTCTTCCCAAGAGTCGCCCGCCACCACTCCACGCCTCCAATTTTCGGTCCTCAAGTTGATTCTTCCCTTTTCTCTTTCCATTATTTCTTTAATCCTTTCAATTTAATTCAAAAGGATTGTAATTAAGGAGCTTATGACTCCAATTTGATGTAATATTTGAGGGGTTATGCTGCCCAATTTCCTTCATGGTTGTGGGTAAGAGTGTCTTCTATGTATTTGATTTATGGTTCATTCTACTCCAATATATATTGTAAGATCTTATGCATTCTAATCCCCTCTATACTTAAGCTATAATGATAATTTTATTTGATTATTGCATTTTCTCATAATTTAATTGTTATGGAAGATGTTTTAATTCGGTCGGATGCATCCATTAATTTTTTTAAACAAAAAAAATTGTTTTGCATCCGTCTAATTGCTAATTTTTGTAGCCTTACTCTACAACCCAAATGTGATGAAATTTGGTACACCAAATCTACACACATAGACCCACTGTTTATAAAATTTATAAGAATTTTAAAATCGTTTAAGGTCATTAATAAAATTGGGCAAAACCAAACAAAGTCGAAATAGAGTCTGTCAACATTGTACATCATGTAAAAGGGGTTGGGTAAAAGTCTCATAACTCTATTTGGAGTAACCCAAATTGTTTGAAAATAGTCTCATTGCAAAGTTGATATCCATAGCTTTCTAGCAAGACTAGATTGCCTAAAAATTTAGTACTACATATTAAGATACAATCACTTCTTTAAGCCATTGTGTCACAAGTTTTGTCCTGAATGCCAAAGTAAGGAACTTTACAGATTTAATTCTCTACATTCACAACACCAAAAATAAAAAGAAATAATCTAAGAATATTCACATCTTGATCTGCTTCAAATAAAATTTTGAGGATTTTTGGATATCCGAGGACTATAAAAAAAATTAGGAAACCAGTATGTGAAATCAGAACCAGTTTATGTTTTTCAGCATTGAATTCGATTTTGAGTCAAGAAATAAACTCACGATTTTGCAAGTTCACTTGAATTGAAATTTGGTTTTCAAAACATATCGGATCTTTAAATGATGTTGAAGCACCTAGACTGACCCTTGAGCATTGGTTCAAGAAGGTTTACGATGAAAAGAACTCACTTATCCATATTTGCTAAAAAGTCATAAATCAAACTTTGCTAGTTTAAGGAAACTAACTAGCACACTCGTGTAATCGTATTTGTGAATTGAGTTTCAAGTCTCTCAATAGGCTTTGAAATTAAATTCTCATCTATAATGGTGTAACACATTATAAGATAACCACAAGCTTTGGGCTATGTGACATCTCTTCACCAAGAGATACTAATTCAAAGTGAGCACCCTTTCATAAAGGGTTGCCTTATTTTGAAAATCTTCTCATAAAAACTTATCACATCTTTTCCTTAGACCAACTTTGGTAATGAATGGTCCAAATTTGAATTTTAAAAGATGCACAGACATGTTCGGTTTCGAGTAAACCAGAAACGGCAGCTCCAAACTGCCTGTTCTGGTTTGCCTGGAACCATAACCGAATGGCCTCAGGACCTGTTCCAATTTCGGAACCTCCCTAGAACAGTTGATAATTGTTTCAGAAAAAATTTGAAATACAAGAGCACAATGCATCT
The DNA here is from genome assembly GCA_036023115.1 of Brasenia schreberi. Taxonomy (NCBI): domain Eukaryota; kingdom Viridiplantae; phylum Streptophyta; class Magnoliopsida; order Nymphaeales; family Cabombaceae; genus Brasenia; species Brasenia schreberi. Next base: position 1,665,197 of record JAYKKT010000016.1, read on the forward strand.
TCTTGGAGTTAAACTCCCAACCAACTACAACAATGTGCGCATCCTACCAGCTTAACCGTATATTTCTAATAAAGTATTTTGGAAAAGCTATTTAAAGATTTCCTTTTTGAACTCCCCACCAGCGATACTGGGAGCGCCCTACAGTTGAGCCAGCAATCTATCTGTCATAAGAGACATTTTCTGGGTCGGTTTTCAAAGACCATGAATCATAACTGACCTGCGGGGTTCCTTGTTCCGGTTCACCCGGTTCCACGAGCAGTTTGGTTCCAGTTTCAAACCGACCATATATATATTTGCTTTTTGGTTGAAAAATGTTTGGATATATATATGAGTGCCAAACCAGAACCGATCAATTCCATCCATATTATCAAATTCAAAACCCAAAAGGAAACCGCCAAGGGTAACAAATTCAAATTCGAAGGAACCCAAGAATTCTCACCAGAAAAAAGTGCACGAACTCACTAAATTGGAGAATACCGAAGGCGGAAGAGACGATTGTAATGAGTCCTACCGAGAGCGTCGTCCTGTAAAATTCCTCGTCTTCAGGTAGACGTCGAGATTCCTGATCTTGTTCAGCAAATCCATAATTTGCGTCCGAATTCTGGGGACGAGATCTGCTATTTATGGATGAACACGGTAGGTCCGAAACCGAAATTTTATTAAAGCAGACCCGTTCAAGTAAATCTGGTAATTTCGAGTTCGGGGTCCCATTCTTGTATCAGCATTTTGTTATCGTGTACGAAAACAATTCATCCAACACGCTCAATTGTTCGCAGGTTATTTTAGGTGAGCAAGGACATGCACTTTTGTGGTCTTCTACATATTAGGGTTCTCGTGTGTGTTGATGGCTAGTTTTTCTAGGTATATTCAGATCCAATAATCGATGTTTATCTGGTTCTGGGTCCATGGATCCACATCACCTGGCAATTTATGTTCTGGAACCTGGCTATGATGACTTATCTAACGCAAGATATGAGTGAACTGACTGGGACGGATAGGGTTGACAACTCGTGTTGAGGTTGAGTTTGTGTCACACCAGCTTACTTGGTGTCAGAAGGAGGTAAGCCCGAACATAACCTCATCTTTGGGTCATATTCGTGTGGAATTTCATGTCGTGTCCGAATTTGATAGCAATTCCATGTTTCAGGTCATGCTCGTATCATGCATTGTTTTGTTTGTTTCATAAATTGGTCAACCCGATGGCCGCATTTGTTTTTGGGTTCACAAATTTAGAGAAGCCAAGGGAAAGGTTGTGGGTGGAAGATGAACCGAGCTGATGCAGTTTACCATGTTTGAGTTACTTAAACAAGCGAGTTGCAAACAGCTCTTCTTTGGTTCGATCATCTCGAATACAGACGTCTATGAGTCCAGCCAACTTGAGATGGCAGAATCTAAATTCTATGACTGAGTACCTTTTCTGTTTTCTCAGGTATGTGCCAGTAAATTAGCTCAGAATCAACTGAATGATCAGTTTCAAGCCAAGCGGAAGGCAGGACTTCGTTAAGCAGCTCCCACAAACCAAAACCATGCTTTTCCCACATTAAGTGGGATTGCCTGTGTGGGCTTTTAGTCACCATTGAGCTCCAAGTTATATTTTCATTTTACTCAAAAAATCAACGTCATATTTAATTATTGTCCTCCAACGGTAGAAGCTTTTCTCCCCTTTTCTAAAGTGCTCACCGTCCAAATTCTCATGCACTTTCCCTTTTCAATGTAAGCATCTCTCTAATTTCACCTTTCCTCAACATTTTCAGTTCTAGAAAAGATACGTCTGAAAGTGGACGTCTCAACAGTTCGTCTGAAGCTGTTAATTTACAAGTTGAAATTCACAAAGAAGCAGCCTACGCCTGGTATAGTTCAAGTAGGCATTAAACATCCTTTTTGTCAAACCCCCAATACAATATTGAGTCTGGTTGGCATATCCTTTTTGGCTTTTGAGATTGTTTCATTTCCTTATTCGAGAAGACCCCACTAGCTTCACGGACGTCTCATGGGGGTTGCCGTCGAAGGTGAGAGAAGCCATCTGGTTATTGTCGTTCCAAGTGAGAAACTACAGGTTCTTTCCAGTGATAAAAAAAGCTTCATAAGAATGTAAATATGCTGAAGATTATTCATTGCTCTTCGCATTAATATACTGTCTTAGACATACACCGCAAATTATGCATTGACATGAGTGTATTGGATCACACAAACAAAACTGACTTGTTATTTACCTTCAGAAAACCAACTTCAAACCAAATACCTTTTTATTTGCTTCAATTTACAAACTTGATATATAGAATAGACCTCCCTACCTAACATTAATCCTTGAACTCTTCCCGAAGTGTTCGAAAATGATCCCTCACCAATTAATTCCTAGATGATAACATCATTGTATTTACGACCAACAATCAATAACTCATCCTCTTACCATGCTGCTGATGGTAGAGAACATGGGCATCAAGTGTGGAAGCTTTGACGTCTTCAAACATTTCTGTTGACTTCGTTGCAAATGTAACAAACTCCTCCAAAAAACTTGCTAGTTTTGATTGCAAACTATCAAAACCGGATTGAAGGTTGGCATGAGCCTCTCTGTACTCCAAATCTACAGCACTATATCCATCCCTATCCTTCTGGCTCATTGTTTTCCATGACAATGATGTTGTCAAGCTTGGATTCTTGCCACGGTTTTCTTCTTGGGGTGGCAAAAAACGCCGAGCCTCAGATGTGAGGTCCTTGATTGCAGCAGATACTTCCTTGGTAGGTAATTTCTTAAGCAAATCCAACCAGTTATTGCAGGTAACAAAAATTGGAGGCGCACCGTCCCTACGAGGAGAAAACTCTATCTGCGTTTTCCTCCTCTTAGGTAGATGGCGCCGAGGAACACACTTTACCAGCCAGTCATACAGAGGATTCAAATACAACCTGTGTGCTGATATCCATTTTGTGAAGCTTGTGTTCAGAGAGCTCAGTTCATTTATCAGTTCAACAACAACCTGCCTCTGAGATTGTGGGTCAGTCCGAAATGTGGTTTGTGTGGTAATGTATGCTCCCACAATGATTCCTTGTTGTCTCTGGTGGCACTCAAGCATCATTTTCCACATTCGAGCTAATCTGCCACATGCAAAAGTTAAAGTCAGTGAATGAGCAAACCAAAACATTTGGAAAGCTTATGTGCTTATTTGATGATTTCCAACAGCAAGGTCTCCTTTTTCTGATTTCAAGCCCCCAACCAGACAAGAGAGCAGGCTTCTTTGAGTTCAATGCTAGATATACGAATGCTTTAAGCATGAATGATATTGGTGCTAGGAAAGAAGTACCCATCAATCAACTCTTGAAGTTGAGGGTGCAGCTCCTTGTCCCTAAGCTCCTCGATTTTCCTTGATATTGAATCAATTCTGTGGATTGCAACCAAGATTCTCGAGTGAAGATCCTTGACAACAGCTCGTGCCTTGTCGATCCTTTCGTGCTTTTCTGCTCTTGCTTCTAAGCGTCTAAGTTGTCTGCATTGCATGTCGTACTCACTCCTGATGAATCCACTGGCCTGCAAGAACAAAAAAAATAAAAATTCTTGCTGAGTAAACATTGAAAGCACCCAACAGCTTAGCATCTTAAAACATTCACAGTAACAAAGCAACAGACGAAAGTCTGTAAAAACAGTGAAGTAAATCACAAATTGGTACCCATCTAAGAAACAAATACATAGCTCAAATACAATACAATCAAGCCTCACTAAAACCAAGTTTATATTTGCAAGTACCATTCAGAACCTATTAAAATGTGTATACATATGGCATGGATGTAAAAATAACACCAATATCTCGTCATGATATCCACAAACTCAAATACAAATGATCTTGCAAGATCTTCAACAAGCCAAATTACCAAATAAATCACCAAACACTTGATGCTCAAGTCAAAACCGAATACCAAGTCAAGTGAGCATTAAAAGATCTTAATTTTAATAATAACACATTACCTCTATTTGGAGGCTTTACAACATTAATGAAAGAGAGAGAATGGGAGCAGCTGCTCCCAATGGCTACACCTCTAGTCGTTGGGAGTTCCCAACGGTTATAGCCATTGGGGGGTGGCCCTTGAGGCCTAGTCCCAATGGTCCTCCTTGATGGACGGATTGGGCCCTAATGGCCCAGATTACCTATTACAAATGAATACTCTTCCTCAAACTTGCGGTATATATACCAAAAGTTTGTCTGACAGAAACATAAATCTGGGAATTCAAAGATTTTGCGAAGAAATCTATCAATTATAACTCTGAAGGAACATAACATAAAGTCAACCTTTTCTTCAAGTATTCCTCCCGAATATAGTGACAATTCATCTCAATATGTTTAGTTCTTTCACCACAAAGTAATTCTATAGAGTCCAGGCAACCTCCATATCTGCTAGGAGTTCAGTGATCCAAGATATCTCAGGTGTTATAGTGGTTATTGTTTTATATTCTGCCTATTTAGACGATAAAGACGCCTTATGATGCTTTTTATATCTCCTAAGAAATTAGTGAATCGCCTAAAAACACACAAAATCCAGTTGTAGAATGTCTATCATTAACGTTCCCATCCTAATCTAAATCAGTTTAAGCAATTAATTTAAGTGAAAATGATAAGGTTAGAATGATTCTCCTTTCAAGTGTATCTTTTATGTATCTCATAATCTGCATTCATGTGTATATTGGTGGAGGCTTGTTGAAATTAACTTTTCACACTATATGTGTTATGTCTGGTCGAGTGATGGTAAGATACGTCAAGGCTCCTATCATCTGTCTGTAGGGTGTTAGATCCTCTAATTTTTCTTCATATGTTCTCAGTTTGGTCCCCATCACCTCTAGCGTGCTCACTTTCTTGTCATCTGTAAAACCTGACCTATTAACAATATCACTAACAAATTTTGTTTGTGACAAAAAATAACCTTTCTTATTACGGGTTACTTCTATTCCTAAGAAGTAACTAAGTAAATTGAAATCTTTCATTTCAAATTCTTCGTGCAAATCTCTTTTGATCTCTAATATCCCATTTTCATCACTTCCGGTGATAATCATATCTACTTACACAAGTAGAATCACGATACCTACAACAATTTTTCTTACAAACAGGGCAATGTCAGTATAACAAAAGCGAAAATCTCGTGCATGCATAAAATTCTCAAATCTATCAAACCAAGCATGAGGAGCTTGTTTGAGTCCATATAAAACCTTTCTAGTTTAAGAACATAATTACTTCGGGCAATGAATCCTAGAAGGAGAGCCATATAGATATATTTACTAAGATTTCCATTTAAAAAGGCATTTTTAACATCCAATTGATATATATCACATTCTTTAATTACACAAATAAAAATTAATATACCAACAATAGTTATACGCAGTGTTGTCCGTATCGCACCGTATCGTACGTATCGTATCGTGGGCCACCACGATACGATACGGGCCCCCGTATCGCAGGTGCGGGCGTATCGCACCGTATCGTGCGATACGGCCCGTATCGCACGATACGCCCTGGGACCCTTATAAAGGGTCCCGGCCCGAGAGAAACCCGCGATTTTTCGCGGGTTTCCTCTCTCCTTTTGGGTTCTTCAAGCTCCCTAAGAGTCGGTTTTCGCCTCCTTGGTGTTCAAAGCTCTAAAATCGTGCCCTACGGTGTCCGTCCAAGCCTCCAAACTCGGATTTAGGTATATTTTTAATGTTTTTTTCCTTTATATTTATTGTTTTTTGTGTTATTTCGGGTTTTTTTTTTTAATGACAAAATATGAAGTTATTAAGTGTGTGTATACGATTTTTATTGCATTCATGAAGTGGGAGACACTCGATTTGAGTGTTATTTGAAGATTGGGGGATTTACGAAGTGCTTTTATTTTCAGGTTTTTGTTTGAATTAAAGTACTCCATTGAGATGGCAGGAAGGGGTGGTAGAGACTCTCATTCAAAGTCTGATGATCCGGCATGGCAGTGGGGTATACCAGTTGAGGGTTCAAGGTTAAAAATCAGATGTTTATTTTGTGAAAAGGTGGTTAGTGGTGGAATTTCAAGGTTGAAACACCACCTAGCAGGAACCAGGAAAGAAGTTGCTCCATGCACAGGCAGAGTTAGAAGTGTGCCAGAAGGTATTAAATGGCAATGCTTGCAGATGATTGAGAGCATACAGGAAAGGAGACAACAAAAGGATGATTTCCAGATGTGTGAAGAAGCTGATGATGCTACTGCCACTGGAGTTGGATTCACTGATAGTTTGCCTTCAGATGCTAGAACAGATATTGGTAGTAGCAGTTCGCGAGCACCTAGCAGAGGAAAGAGGGTTGCATATGAAGACTTTGGAGGTGGCAGAAGAGGAAGTTCAGGAAGGAGTAGAGGAAGAGCTTCTTCTTCTAGCATACATTCGTTCTTTCCTCCTTCCACTACACTTGGTGCTCAGCCAGGAATTCGTGCTGCTATGGCTTCAGAACAACTGCACGATCAAGCAGACCTTGCAGTGGGCAGATGATTTTATGATGCATGCATTCCATTTAATGCAGCAAACAGTTTTCATTTTCAAGCAATGGCAGATGCAATTGCTAACATTGGTCCAGGATACAGGATGCCCTATTATCAGAAGTTGAGAGGGAAGATATTAGATCAGACCGTGATTGAAGTGCAGCAATACTGTTCGACTTTGAGACAATCGTGGAAGGAAACAGGATGCACTATCATGGCAGATGGATGGACCGATAGGCGAGGAAGGACATTGCTAAACTTTCTTGTATATTGTCCTAAAGGACTCATGTTTTTGAGATCTCTAGATATGTCAGAGGGTGCCTGCAGAGATCCTACGAGAGGAATTTGATAAGGTTATACAAGAGGTTGGGCTAGAAAATGTAGTCCAATTGATTACAGATAATGCAGCTAACTACAAAGCAGCCGGAAAGGAGTTAGCTGATATTTATGGGACTTTCTACTGGACACCATGTGCAGCCCATTGTTTAGATCTCATCCTCGAGGACATCGGTGAGATGGATGAAATAAAGGCAGCAACTGAGTGTTGCCAAGATATTACAAAATTTATTTACAACCATGCATTTGTTTTATGTATGATGAGGAGATACACAGAAGGTGCAGAGCTTCTTCGCACAGCTGCAACTCGGTTCGCAACAAACTTCTTATCTGTACAGAGTATTGTGAGACAGAAGCAAGCTTTAAAGAGAATGTTCTCCTCAGATGAGTGGCAATAATTTGCAGAGTTGCCACAAAACAGAAGGAACAGAAAGTTAAATGAGATTGCAGAAACGGTTTTTAGAAGTTCATTTTGGAATGCATGTATCAGATTATTGAAAATTACTTGTCCTTTAGTGAAAGTTTTGAGATTGGCTGACAGCGAGGAGAAACCATCTATGGGCTACCTTTATGAATCCATGGACAGGGCAAAAGAAGCAATCAGAAATAACTTTAATGGAAAAAAAAAGAGATTATGTGCCCGTGTGGAAAATAATTGATAGTAGATGGAATAAACAATTGCATCAGCCTATTCATGCAGCAGCCTACTATCTAAACCCATCATTGAGGTACTCAGCAACCTTCAAAAGGGACGGTGAGGTTAATCGAGGAATCATTGAATGCATCGACAGATTAGTCCCTGATGAGAGCATAGTAGATGCGATACATCGAGAGATGGAGATATATGATAATGCTCTTCACTTGATGGGTTTGCCTGTTGCAATTCGCAACCGCTCTACGATGCGTCCAGGTACATTGTTTATTTTCATATTTAAGTTGCATCTTACATTACTGTGGATTATTATGTCTCTAATGTTTATATTTTTTTTACAGATGTTTGGTGGAACAGGTTTGCAAGTGATTGTCCAAACCTTAGAGATTTTACAGTTAGAGTCTTAAGCCAAACCTGTAGTGCAACAGGTTGTGAAAGAAATTGGAGTGTTTTTTAACACATCCATACAAAAAAGCGCAACAGGTTGGAACACAAAAGGCTTAATGATTTGGTTTATATTCGTTGTAACATGCGCCTTCGTGAAAGGTAATGTTGTATTACTTTCAAATTTTCAATTCGATATTATTTAACTTCAGTTTTCAATTGTTAATATTACTTACTAATTGTTTATCTTTGTTTGTGTCGTAGGCAATTAAAAAAGTAAATAGAGAAGAAAGTCAGTTCGATCCAATAAGTTTGGATAATTTTGATATATTAGAAGATTGGGTTATGGAAGACACTGAAGAAAATGCCCTCCTAACAGAAGAAGACGTTGCCTGGATTAATTTGGAAGGAGCGCAACAACATTATGGAGATGAAGAATTTGATTTTGAAGAAAAGGTGTGGGCGTGGCTGATGATGATGAGGATCTGCAACAAGGAGAAGATGAAGATTATTTAGTTGATGATCCTGATTACAATTTGTAAAATGTAACATTATATGTAACTGTAGTGTACTGTAAAGTGTAAACTATGTCTGTATTTTATTTTTTGGATTCAAAATATATAAATTTGGATGCAATTGTTCAATGTTGAATGCTCAATCTGTACTAAACTTACATTATATGAATTTAAAGCAATTATCAGATTTTTCCTGATTTTTTCTTGATTTTTTTCGATTTTTTACTATTTTTTATTAATTTTTAATTATTTTTACATTATTTTAATATTAAAGTACGATACGATACGATACGATACGATACGATACGCCCGTATCGTGGAGCCCAGCGATACACGATATGATACGCGTCAGACAACACTGGTTATACAAGCAATAGGCACAAAAGTTTCATCATAATCAATCCCGTATTCTTAAGAATATCCCTTAGCCAAAAGTTTCGCTTTATACCTTTCAATAGAACCATCAGTATGAGTTTTGACCTTATAGACCCCCTACAACCAATAATTTTCTTTTCCTTGGGTTTTATAACAATATCCTAAGTACTATTCCTTTTTAGAGCTTCTAATTCATCATTCATACTTTTCCTCAATTCTAAGTTATTTTTTGCTTGATCATAATAATTGGATTGAAAGATACTTGATATGGTTTCTATGTTGTGGTTGAAATAATTCATAAGACACAAATCTTTAAGGGGGTTTTATGATCATTTTGCTAGGAGCATTATCATTTTCTCTATTCCTCACATAATGACGTTAAAAGGGTCTTAGGATTTCTTCTCTAGTTTCATGGTTTTTAGATTCATCTTTTAAATGAACCATGCTATCCTCTTGTTCTTCCTCATTGTCATCTAACCTTTTGAGATTTCATCCAAAAACGTATAACTATCTTCGGTACTTTGTGACTCGTTTCTATAATAACATTCATCTTCAATGAATTTGACATATCTAGACACATAAAGTTTATCTTCTTTTGGTTTGTAACATCTATACCCTTCTTTATCAATACCATACCCAAGAAAAATGCATTCAATGGCCTTGAGACCTAACTTATCATTCTTATACGTATAAATATAATACTTACATCCAAAAACTTTCAACTGATCATAATTAGGCTTATTTGAATATAATTTTTTTATGAGAGAATAATTTTCAAGTTTGGTTGATGGCATCCTATTTATTAAATATACGGAAGTTAGAGCGGTTTTGGCCCACAAGTGTTTGGGAACTTTAATTGCTAACAACAAAGTTCTAATAGTTTCAATAATATATCCATGTTTTCTTTCGGCTAAACTATTTTGTTGGAGAGTTTTTGTATAAAATTTGTTATGCCAAATTTCATATTCTTCAAGATAGTTTTTGAAGTCAGTGAAATCATCTATAAAAATAACATAATAGGTCACTCTCCTTTTTGAGGTTATGGGAGTGGGTCTCCAAACATCAGAGTGCACCCATTCGAAGGCCTTTTTTGTGATAAAGGTTCTTTCACCAAAAGGTGTATGATGTGTTTTGCCAAAAATACAATTTTTGCAAATGAAATCACTCCTTTCATTAATCTTTATCCATTAATAATTGTTCATTTTGCTTACATTAAGATGTCCTAATCTTTTGTATCAAAGCCCAAAATCATTACAAATAATCCCACAAGTTTCAAAATTTGACATAGCTAAATAATTCATGGTGTAGGGACCACCTTCTCTATGTCCTTGCCGAATCACCTTTTTCGATAGATGATTATGTACCATATATCCATTTAGTGAGAAAGTAACAATGCAACTATTATAACAAATTTGAGAAACCAAGAGAAGATTAAGGTTTAATTTTGGCATAAAATGTACTTGGGTATTTTAAAAGAACTATTTTCTAAGTTATCAATTTCTTTAACATCATCCTTAGTTTCATTAGCAATAAACACTTATGCTCTAACTTATGCGTATTTGTCTAACAAATTATATTCATTAGTCATATGAAAGAAAGCATGGAATATAAGAACCATCGCATACCTTGGCTTTTGAAAGAAAATGATAACGCCAACCCAAATATACTTGCCCTTTCTTTGAAAATTTCTTTAATATAGGCCTTGATCTTAGATGATAACACTTCCTCCTTGTTGTCAATGGCAATCACATGAGAGAACCTCTTCAATAAGACATGTAGTCTTGATATGTTAATTATCCTTGCAATAATGGCAAATCGTACTCTTGTTGGGCTAGGGCACTACATTACTTTTGAATTGACCATTGCCTTCACTATTTTTTGCATATGGAGGTTTGTAGGTCTTCAAATAATTTTTAGGTCTAGATGTTGCAAGAACCGCTTCTTTGTTGTCTCTTATATTCCCCAATCTAGTTTTCTCCATAACTAAATTGGCCAAAATTTCATATCTTTTGGGTCTCGGTTTTCTATGAATTAAGTTTGATCTAATGTTTTTAAATTTGTCTCTCAATTCTCGTATAACCAAAAAAAAGTATTGGTTATCAAGGTAACTCATCTATACTTTGAAGTTTTCTGAATTTGTCAGAGCTTCTAAGAGCTTCTAAGTTGATTCCAAAAATAAAAAAAACTCATTATGGTATTTCATAATGCTCATGGAACCTTATTTGAGCATTATCATTTTTTTATCAAATTTATTTGAAAAACAAAATCGTCTTGGAAATGAGTTTTACTAAGATATTCACGTCAAACATGTTAATTTGGCTATGAAGTTTTTCATCAACATTTTGACCAATAATCAAAGTGATTTTCTTATTGTACTTCTCCTATTTTTTCAACTCTTGTTTATATTTCTCTTCTAAAGAAATTAATCATCATCAAACCCTTCTATCCATTTGGGCTCTTTAATTGTACCATCAATATAATCTCCATAATCTTTAGAGGTAAAATATTTTTTTATAGTACATGTCCAACTTAGATAAGAGTTGGGCACCAATAAATAACGAAATGTCTCACTTTTCTCTTCTATTTTCTCAATAATAATAAAAAATACGAAGAGTATCTTTATTCTCCCAAGATGATCAAACGATCCCCAAATTTAAGGATCTTCCCACAATCGGCACGAATCCCAATACAGCTCTAATGAGGCCTTTTCAGCTCTAATACTATGTAAAAATAGCACCAATATCACACCAATGATATCCACAAACTCAAATACAAATTATCTCCCAAGATCTTCAACAAACCAAATTATCAAAAAAATCATCAAACACTTTGCTCAAACCAAAACGAATAGATTGAATATCAAACAAGTCAAGTGAGCATTAAAAGCTATAAATTTTATTAATAACACTTACCCTATATTTGGAAAGGCTTTACAACATTAATGAAAGAGAGAGAATAGAAGCAGTTGCTCCTAAAGGCTACACCGCTAGCCGTTTGGGGGAGGGGGGGGGGAGGCCCAATCCCAATGGTCCTCCTTGATGGACCTGATGGGCCCTAATGGCCCAGATTACCTATTACACATTAACAATGGAGTCCTAAAGTATTAACTCTCCAGACAACCTATGATGCATCACAACTTTGGATAAAGACAATATCTAACTCATTTGGTTAAATCAGAGTGTTCTTGGTACAGTCTGTTGCTTGTCTCTGCAGTGAACATCATTGCTTGTTAAGAATACGTTGAACCTTTCTGAATTTCTAGAAACAGTCAAACAAACAAGTGTATTCAGTTCAAAAAATTTAGCATTGAGAAGATCCGATGCTTCAGAGAGAAATAACATTCAAGTTTGATGAGTTCCCCTCCCCGCCTGCCAAGAAACTGGCAGGAGCGAACATAACAACATAAACACATCAGTGCACACAGGCAGCGATTTCTCGGATAAGATATAGATACAAATGTATATATATATATAATGTGTACGCATGCATGATATTTAAAAGGAATGGCACTTCCCCAGATATGATCAGTAAATGTTCATCACGTATCTAGAATCACACGTAATGCATAATTAGGTGTCAGGTTGGGCTTGCATCCTGATCTGACACAAGACGAATAGAAAGGAGTCTAGGGGCGCTACAAACATGAATAAGACAGTAGCATGCAGGTTTAATCATCAAGTCACAAGCACTGGGAGACAACCTTGACTTCATCAGAGAGCTTTCTTTCCCATGCATATAACCGGTCCAGTGTAGATGCATGACTCCCTGAATTCATACAGAACGTATCCCCATAATCATTGCTGCTGTCATCTACATCATCCCTCAAAGATGTTGATGCCAAAGGATTCCTTGATGATGAAGAGAATGTAAATGCTGATTGATGCCAAGCTATCAGCTTCATCATGCTCGATGCTTGGTCTAAAACAAGCACCACAGACAACACAGAAATAAGTCAACAAGAACCCAAAAAGAAAGCAGAAATAATCCTTATCGGTTAACTTTTATCGCCAACATATTATTGAAAGAGAAGGCAGATTTATTCTTTGTGTAAGTGTGTGATCCTATGTTGAAAACCAGAAGAGAACATACTGTACCAGGGGAAGCAAGCACTGTGTCATCACCACAAGTGAAACAATCTGAGAAAAATGACGAGACCTGAGTTTTTTGTGCTGCATGCAACATGTTTGGTTAGTATCAGGGGTTCCAGAGAAGAGAAACGTACATATCCTATATTTTCACATGGACAATAAGATGATGTATATTCGTCATAGCATCTGACAAGATTTTTAAGAAGAAAAAGTGAAGAACAGAAGGATCAAGATTTAACTAAAGAGTTATATATACAATGAGATAAAACTAAAAACCTACCCTGCTTTTCAGTGAATTTAGGGAGGAAAGGTATATTATTCGCTTCAAGCATCTTCTGTACTTCCTTTCCAGAATCTGAGGCTTTAATAAACAGAAGTTCAATATCTCTTATGCTAGATATGAAATCCTTTGATGTAATAACATTTTCCCGAGGAGTCTCTTTGTGCAGTTCTTTGTTTGTTATCAGAACAAGTATCCTGGTCGGAGTCACTCCAGATGCTAATGGTTCATTAATAGGTGATTGACTATGAGATGAAGACCCACAAACCTTCCTGCTATGACTTTGAGATTTTGGACTTGTCTCATCTTCACAAGATAATTCAGATTCACAATCATGCTTTCCATTATGAAAATATTTTCTCTCCTGTTCCTCCACCAAGTCAGAAATTTCAACACCCTTTTCATTGAGAATTTCCTTCTCCTCTTCCTCTTCAAGATCTGGAATTCCCTCTTCTTTGCGAAGGTTATCAAGATAGACATCATCATATCCTGAAGTCATCTCCCTGCCAGCTTGAAATGAGTACTGATTGTCCATGGAAGGGAAAATATCAAAGTAATCCCAAGGAGGAGTCTCCTTTGACTGTGGAGTTATTGGAGAAGAAGGTGAAGAGCTTTCAGCAGAACCAGATATCAAACTTCGGGTGGTTTCATTTGATGAGTTGTGAATTGTGACAGTTACTGGAATGTTAGGCTTTTCTTTGATGGTGGTGCTAACGTTTCCATTGGATTTCATATGATTCACGTGGACTCGACTAGAGGCATAAGGAGATGAGGTTGTGGGTGACAAAAGGATTTCTGCTGCCTCTACATGGTTGGACACAGAAGGAGATGGACAATATTGGGAATTTGACTTTGTAAAGTTAGAGGTTTCAGTAATTGCACTTGTGGTGCATGAGGAGGGATCAGCATAAGGACCAGGATCAACAAGTTTCCTAAGTGTGATTCCTACATTTTGAAGTGATCGGATATAGGAAACATGAGCAGAAGCCAGTGCAGATCTCCCCTCAATGATTTGTCTAACAAAACGCTTCCTTTCTCGGCATAGTGTCAATGCTTTGCCGTCCTGAGGTTTTGAGTTGGAAGCCCCCATTTCTACAAAGAACTCCTCCCTAGATTAAGAAAACCTCACAGTTCAAGCACCACTTTTAGAAGAGGAGTAACTTAAACTCTTGTGTTGCCCTGGTTACTCTGTTAAGCATCAAATTTATACCCCAATTATATACAAGACATCAGAATCCGTAATTTCAGCCAAATTCCATCACACTCACTAAAGCATGCTGCCACCATTAAGATTAACAACTTAAATACCATTCATGAATTGCTCCCATCAACACAAACATAACAAACACCGGTTAGATCCCTCAGACTTCACTTCCTTCTCCACCTATCATTCCTCGATAACATCACCTGAAACACTTCAGAACTCGGAAGTCTCAATTCAACACCTGTCACAAACGATCACTCGTCAGCACGGCTAGGACTAAAGAAACAAAATCATCAAACAATCTGAATTATGACACGACTCATTAAAAACATTTCTAAGAAAATTTCACGGATACCTGAAAGAAACATGAGTGAAATAGACAACAATTTTCCTTTAATTCATCGAAATTCAAAGAAACGATGATACGCACAATCAAAACCCTCGAAGAAACAGAATTCCTGAAAAAGGAAGATCATGTCACAACTCACCTAAATCCCTCAAATCAACGCGCCGGAAACCAAATGCTAAAGGAAAAAACACGATCGAAATCTCAAAAAACTCCATATTTTCGTTGAAATTCAGGAAAAAGAATCACACCCACAATTCGGGACCACTCGAAGAAACAGGATTCCGGGAAAAGGATGATTATATCACGACCCATCTAAAATCCTTCTAACCAAACGCCAGAAATCAAATGATCATTAAAAAATTCAAAATTAGAACAGCAAAAACTCTTTTTCTCCATCGAAATTCAGAGGAAACGACAAAACGCACAGTTGAGACCCATTAGGAAAACCCAAATTCTGGAAAAGCAAGAACCATTTCAACCATCGATAAACTGAAAATTAACAAACTTGGAGGAGGCAATGAGTGTGGAGGAAGAGTATGAGATCTTCTCATGGGTTTTACCTGAATCAACGTTTGAATCTCAGGTGACGGAGAAAGAGGA
The DNA here is from genome assembly GCA_036023115.1 of Brasenia schreberi. Lineage (NCBI taxonomy): Eukaryota > Viridiplantae > Streptophyta > Magnoliopsida > Nymphaeales > Cabombaceae > Brasenia > Brasenia schreberi. The sequence goes on from JAYKKT010000016.1 coordinate 1,680,445, forward strand.
CGAAGGGAACACGGAATTATTCCTATGAGAGGTTTTTTTTTTTTGCCTTCTTTTGAGGCCACACAGAGAGACAAGCATCAATGGGAGACGACCACTGACCTCTCACTCTCGATCGCGTAAAACCAAATTGAGAAAAGAAAATATAGTCGAAAAGAAAACTGTAGCGACGTTGAAATCAAGCGAAATAGTCGCATGCAAAACGCCCCCACCCACCATCTTCCTTCATAGAGGTGACAATTTTGGACCCAACCTGACCCCAAAAATCCGAGTCGGATCCGACTCGACGCGATTGTACATAAATAAACAATAACAAAAGTATTGTTTATGTATTATAATATACTCAAAGAAGCTAGCTTTTCAAATAATCATATCTTTTATCAGTGGTGAAAGAACTAATACTTCATATCTTACTTCCCGCGAATGCTCTAGCGGAAAGATAGAGAAATTTTAACTGACAGAATGAATGAAAAATTAAGCAGTTGTTTTGACTGTCGACGTGACGATTATATAATAGGAGATAGCGATGGAAACTACCTAGATAGGGGAACACTTCACCTTCTATTTTACAATTAATTTGCGCTAACCGTCGAGTGATCATCAAGATTTTCACCCAAGCGATTTTATTGCCTATTGAAACCACCCTTGAAGGTTGAACATGTAACAAAAGAATCCCGAAGTCTTTCATATCTTTTATTGTGTTCTTGTGTAAGTTTGCAACAGAAAAAGATACCTAGTTTGCAGGCATACCTAATAAAATTAAACAAGTTTGGTGAAAACTTCCTTTGACTAGTTCCTTATTTGTGTATAAACTTGTATAATTTGTACATGCATTTTTTGTGATAAATATAACTAACTAGTAGGGGCCCACTTAATATATATATATATATATATATATATATATATATATATATATATATATATATATATATATATATATATATATATATATATATATATATATATATATATATATATAATGTGCGCATGTGTGTATGTATAGGTAAAGCTCTTACGAAAATGCAACACAATCATGTAAAAAGGTTGGATTAAGTTTCAGGACTGTGCAACCCGATAGCTGAATCCAAATCCAAAAGTTCCAGTCAGTCGAAAGCGGGGTTTTACCTCAACTAGCAGGGCTCTCTGACTCCCATGGCACGGGGGGTGACTTTGATTCTGGTGTCTGCTTTATGCGATACTTTTCAGTCTTCATGGACCAAAAGTATTTCTGCTTGTGAGTTAATATCCAAAAAATTTGACACTTCGTATGTGATGCATAAAATAAAGGAAGGAGAATTTCCTTTTTGTAGAATTAGCCATATGAATGTGCTCAAAATATTAGAAGAGAACCTCGGAATCGACTTCACGTTTTTACAAATGTATAATCCGATTTTGTTGACGAAAGGGCAACTTTTGTTTCTAAACCCATATATGATCTGATCTGATCTGCTTACCCAAAAATCAAGTATATAATTAATATATTCAAATATTGTATGGTTATATTTTTATAAACAAATCATTGTGTACTGGGGTTGGTAACTGAACCTAGCTGCTCATAGTTAGGCTTGATTTAGCTTGTTCCTAGTAAATCACATTTTCTAGTTTTTACTTTAACCATAACCCCATTATGGTAATTAAAATAAAATAGGGTCAATTTTTTCTACAAAGAAGGAGTACTTTTGGTAAATGAAAGATCATTTTGTTTACGGTATTGAGGATGTTTATCCCTCAACTCGGTTCACGAAAAGGATGGCAGTGGTCGAGATGAGGTGGTTCGGCTAGCAGTTAGCTCACAGCTTGTTCGTATGTAGAAGAAAAAAAACAGGCCGAGCAATGAAGAAGGGGTTCAGTTTGTTCACCTTGTTTACCAGCCCTAATGTGTACTGCCGATTTTGTCAAGTCTATTGCACTCAATCTACACCAAAAGCAAGAGAAAGCCCATCCCTTTCTTTCCTTCTTTCTTTTTTTTCACAAAGGACATGGGGACGGAATCTCTAGTCATTGAAAAAAACAAAGAAGCGGTGACACATGCAGAGCATTAGCTCAAAACGGAAGGCCCCTTTGACTTCCTATTCAGGTGGTGAGTTCGATTCCTGGGTTATGCATGTGTGTAAGGCACTGTCATTGTAACCCAAAAAAAACAGTAGTAGCCAAGATGGCTCTTTGGCTGTTCGTCCGCTTTGAGAAAAAGAGAGATCGGAATGAAAGAATATGGGGATGTGAATAAGCATTTCTTCTTATAGAAGGCTTCTTGATTAAGACTCCTTAAAGCAAACAATTGAAGAGTAATATTCAAAGTGACCTAAATAATGGCATTGGAGAGGATTTTCACTATAGTGTACCAAATTTCGCTCTGCAACTTTTAAGACTCCTTAAAGCAATCAATTGAAGAGTAATATTCAAAGTGACCTAAATAATGGCATTGGAGAGGATTTTCACTATAGTGTACCAAATTTCGCTCTGCAACTTAAGTTTGTACTCGCCATGCTTTTTCTTGTTCGAACGTGTAAAACTGGAACCTTGGTGGACATAGAACACGGAGTTTTTGTCATGTTTTGTGTCGGTCGTATATTGACACAAAAATTCATGTTCTGGATCGTCATGTATGTCCCATCTCATACTGTATTCGTGTCCAAAACAAGTCAAACTCAAACATCTCATACTGTGTGCATGAACACGGATTTCTCGGACCTTATTCTTGTTGGTTTTCGCGTTTGAGTTATGGTTTGAGTCACGATATTTTGAGAAGTGAATCCACTCTCACCTCACAACCAAGAGATTCCAACTCTAGCTTTGTCATAATATTGAAAGAAATCTTCTCTTTAATTGAAACCAAACCTATGTATTATCCCATACTGGTCAGTTCTCATATCTGGGCTTAGGACCCCCACCTTGGATTTAGTAATGGCATTTGGAAAATTAATTATATTTGCATTGGAATACAAGATAAGAGAACAAAAAGAAGTATATAGCTGCAATATCTCACAAGTTAAAAAGTCATGAGTTCAATACCAGTGGCGTGCTTTGGCTTTGGCCGCCCCATTGTACCAAAAATATGCATTGGGTGATTCGAGAAGGCACCCCACCCCATCAATCATCCAAGCAAATTTTATAAATATCTCAAACACTTGAGAAAAATTAAGTACTTGTATCAAACGTTGAATAAAGTAGTGTGATATGCATACCGGGTTCAAGGGATATTTTAGTAATACAATATAATGTTGCGATGTTCCCCTTTAGTTGGTTTAGACATGGCTGGACCAGAACGGGCAGTTCCACAAGATTCAGAAACGAATCAGGACCAGGCAGGTCCTGGTTCAAGTTCCAATTTGAATCTTAAACCACCTGTAACGGAAAATTTTATTAAAAAATTAAAATTAAAAAAGACTAAAGGGTGTAGAACCAACAGTTTGGAACTGGTGGTTCTGGTTTAATGGAAGGATGGGACCAGAAAAGAATCAGGTGGTCCCTGGTTTTAGGTCCAGTTTGAGTGGTTCTGGTTCTAGTTGGTTCCTGGCGTGGTTCGGAACCGTCAGTTGGGTACCAAGCCGTTAAGCCATCTTTGTGCTTGGGGATCTAGAAACTTTTGAGTGGGGGACGAATTACTTAAGGTTATATCCTGATAGAAGAATACCCCCATGGCCTATAATTCAAGAAATTTAAAAATGCATAGGCAACGGTTGAATCCATGGGCATAACTGCAACTACACGACTTAAACCATGGTTTTCTTTTGGTTTGATGGGGAATAAATAGGTTACGCCCCAAAAGATCCCACTAACGACAATTGACCAAAAAATCATGTAGAAATGGACTATAAAGCACAACACGATCTGTAACAGTAGGCTAACATAGTAAAAACATTAGCAATTCACTCCCAACCTAAAAAATGTTCTATATGTCTTTGGTTAAGGGTTCGACTCCCACGAACTTATAAAAGCCAAGGCCCGTTATAGGACTGAGGCTCTTAACTTGTAGGATTTGTGCTAACTTGGTACTAACTACTCAAAAGGTGGTTCCTTCGCGATTGAAAACAAATAACATGAAACTCAAGAATTTGATGCAGGAACCGAGAAGAGCAACCCTCTTTGCAAAGATTCTAAAGAAACAAAAGGGAAATGTGTGTTTTAAGGTTTAGCTTTTATGGTGTAAGCTAAAGCCCCAGTGCAGATTATTTATGAAGAAAGTAAAATTGGAAGCTGAAACATCACTAGTTACTGCAAATCACAAGATTCGTCACTAAAAAATACAACTATCAATAAACTTCTTAGGTGCCTTATTGAAAAGGCTCAAATTCGATATTTGAAGTCTTTAGAGCTTGCATGTAATTGTTTGACGAGAGTCATTATCATCCCTTTGACATGTTGGTCATTAAAATTCCCCACTTGCTACATCACTAGACCAAATTCTGTAATTAAAAGAATATCTCTCGGCTATGAAAAACGGGCATTCATATACGCTCTTGCATCAAAACATATACTAGATAAAAATAACCAAAACAAGAAAAGAATTAAGAAAGAACCAAAAAAAACTTAAAAGACAAAAACGTAAGAAAAATTGAAATGTATTAACTAGCAGCATTAAGCACAATATGTCAAGAAAAAACTAGAATGTATATATATAAAGGAAATTTCTAAAAATATTTAAAATAAGTAAGCTTCGGGTTGGTGATTGGAGTCAACCCATAGCAGACCTGAGTTTTATTTTCCGGATTTGTTTCAGGTTGAGACAGACACAGTCTGGGTCTGCTGAATCCCAACAACAAACCAGACTTTTCAGGTCTGGTTGTAGTGCCGGCTTTGAAATTGCCACCCCTATAGCATACAGTGAGTGAGAAGATAAAAAAAATCCCCAACACAGTGCAGTCAGTGTAACCTGCTTCGAGGAATCGGTACATGCTAACGGAACATCGACTGTGGTTTCTGTTCTCTGGTTAGGTATGCCAGCCAGTTGTTTGGTAAAAGATAAGAAAAGAAACAAACGAATGTAAATAGCAATAAATGTTGCATCAAGTGTCAGTCTGCAACTCATGATTTGAACCTGCACTTTACATTGATAAAACATTTGTGGTTGGTGCATTTGAATGTTAAGTTTGTTCCAGTAACTGACATATTTAGCTCAACTGTGGAAATGAATGCAAATAGTTCTTTTAACTGCTTCAGTGTCTTGAATGTTCAATCCTATGACAATAGTTCCTACCATCTTTTGGCAAGGCACATAAAGATTTGCCCATCATCTCTCTCTCTCTCTCTCTACCTATATATACATATACAAACGTATATATTTGTGTGTGTGATTGAGAGAAATTCATAAACTTATCAATGTTTTTCAAATTTTCTCTCAATCACACAAAAATATATACATATGTATGTATATGTATATATATATATAGGAAGAGTCATATAAACTTATTAATATGTTTCTGATATTCTCATACTTCGTAAGAGGTTTCAGCATATAATACCATTAAATTTGAAATTCGAAACCATTACCTTTTGCAATTACTTTTGGTTTATCTCTTCTCTTAAAAATATAAGACTTTTTAAACTGCAAAAAGCATCATGCTTTTGAAAAGACTTCCTTATTCTTTCAAGATGATTAAGATATTTTAATAAGTTCAACTTCTGCAATGTAAAGTTAATGGATTAAAAAAATTGTCTATTGTCTACATGCATGGGTGTGTAACATGTGAGAGAGAGGCCTTCTACTGATTACCCGAGGTGGTTCCAGCTTGTCGGCACTGGTTGGAGTGTTGCACAATCATGGTTCCAACTGGATCCGTGGTTTGAGCGTTCCATTCCTTCTTCCTTTGTCAATTCCTTATTTCATTGTGCTGTCCTTGATTACTTCGTCTTATACAATTTACATCAGTCCTTTGTCATTAGCATGACACCGATATTCTGGGCTTACCATTTCGTGTTTTGGTTCGTGTTGTGTTTGTGCAACGTCTAAATACAATCCCCAAAGTACCTGACGTTAGAATCCCAAAAGTTGGTGCGTGTCCACCAAATGTGACGCGAAAAAGAGTTGGATTATGATCGCTTGGTCCGTTTATGGTAATAAAAGTGGCACATAATGAACATGATGCATGCAACTCGTAGCGACTAGGTACCTGGTGTTAGAATTAAAGTTAATTAATTATTGAGTTAATTAAAAGCATGTGTATTAATTACATTTAGTTCTTCTTATGTATCCCTAAATATTCATTTGATGTATTCTTTATATATGTGAAAGTTCAGTGTAAAAGCCACATGTGAGTGAGGGACTTGTGAATAGGATACTAACCGACAAAAATTTAGTTTCATATTGATGGATGGAAGAAACTCACATGTCCTTTTATATAGTTAGTATCTAATAAACTTTAGTTCAAAGAGCTTCAAGAGGATATGGATAACCACACATGCACTAAGTTAGGCCTAGGTTTGAGAATTATCTTTCGTTTATCTTTTTACACAAAAACTTTTGACCTAATAGTCAAATTGTTCATATGCAGGAATGGTTATGGGTAAAGAAGTGCATCGCTTGGATTAGATCTAGGATCTGAGATCCATCGTCTTTATTATAAAGCGGGACTAGGGCTCTCCTAGTATGCAATTAAGAAACTACACTCTCTCTCCTCCCATCTTCCCATACACTATGCGTGTTTTCCAAGTTGTGACTACTCTCCTTCCGCTCCCCAACTAAGGTGAGTGAGGTGTGGCAGAAGGCAACTTAAGTTAGGTATGTGTTTTTATTGTTTGTGTGTTTTATCCTAAGAGAAAAGCACTAGAACCTATGCATACTCATCAACGAGGCACTAATTTCTCTAAGGCAAGTCCATAAGGGTGACTTGTACATATAAGTTCCTTAATATTTTTTGTTTTTCTTTGCTTATTTTTTGCACAATTTATTTATGACTTTTTTTTATCTAGACTATTCTTGATTTTGGCATGTTTATGATTGTTGCATATTGTTTATTTATGTATGTAATCCTATGGTTTTTACCAACAATCTTAGAGAAATCATTATCAATAATAAACATGTCTTCATTTGTCATTCTCTAACTTAAGGTTGATTTAACTTTAATGTTGAAAAAGTTTGTCAGTCCCTACTTAAAAACTAGTAACAACGTATGAAAATTTGGTTGATAATATTAGGGTTACATATTTTTATTCAATCGGATTGCCCCCTACCTAATGATACTAATTGTAGAAGCTCGAATAAAATTATCAAGTGAAAAGAGAAGGATATCTAGTGTCATGTTGTATTTTATCTGTATTGTCAAATGTTTTATTCAACGTATATAGTTCTTTTCATTCCGCGATAGCGAAAGATGTATAGACTGACTTGAATCAAAAAGATGTATATTGTCAGGTTGGACATTAGGCTAGGAACTATCCCACAAAGAAAGTCAAGAAACTTGCGGCCAGTAAGGGAGCTATAGTCAACATGGTGACCACTGTATATAAATCAAGTGATGGATATCTGTCTCTTAAACTAAGTATTCTTTCTATTTATGAGTCACACTACTATATTGTTGGGGTTAATATACACTTTGGTGCCTATTGGTCTCTATTTGTGTTTTACTAAGTCGTATGATAAAACTGTGACTTTAGGGCATCATCCGACCCTTAAAGTAAAGGGTGAAGGGCGTGTAGGTTATAACTATTGATTTTGTTAGATCTAAAGATAATACAGTCGATCCTTTGACTAGGGTTTTATCAGTAGATCTAGTTGAAAAATATAAGAAGGGGATTAGATTGGAACCCACGAGTTATTCAGAAATAGTTGCAACCTAACCTAACTAAGTAGAGATCCCACAAAGTAGGTTCAATGTGATAATAACAAGTTGTTGGGTAAATAAGATGATACTTAATATTTTATAATACTTTTAAGTATATGTGTTTTTGTCTACTGTAAACTTTAAGTGTTACAATTGTAAGTTAGTAAGAGATTATTTTCTAAATATGATCAAGTCTTAGGATATGATGCTAGCAATACATCTTTGGAACTGCCGAGCTAAGTGATTGATATTGTGAGCAATAGGAGAATTGAGTTTTTTCCTAAAATAAATCATGATACAAGATATAAATACATAGTTATTAATGCATCAACCCTAAAGATCATGCCATATCCTTTATTATATTGCTAACAATAAACACTTTATATCCAAGATTCGGGTTCAAGACTTATGTTCACCTAGTTCACAGTTCAAATCGAAAGATCATTAATAAAAGCATAATATGATGGTTGATTCGGTATGATACTTTACATTTCAAGACTTTATGGGATTGTTAGAACTAGTGTTAATTAATGATTGGATTAATTAAACTCATATGTATTAATTATATTTAGTTCTTCTTATATATCCTTAAATATTCATTTGTTGCATCTTTCATATGTGAAAGTCCTAAAGTGTAAAGTCGCATGTGAGTGAGGGATTTATGCATGAGATGACCAAGAGACCAAAGTTTAGTTCTATATTGATGGGTGAAAGAAACCCACATGTCCTTCTATATAGTTTGTTGCTCATAAACCTTATTTCAAAGAGCTCGGGGAGGACATGGATGACCACACATGCACACTGGATCAAGCCTAGGCTTGGGTATGAGAATTGTCTTTGGTGTATCGTTTTACATGAAAAAGTTTGATCTGAAAAAGTTTGATCTGTTCAAATGGTTACTATGCGAGAACGATTATGGGCAAAGAGGTGCGTCTTTTGGATTGGATCCGTGATTCGAGATTCATCATCTTTATTATGAAGCGGGATGAGGCGTTTCCTAATTTGCAAGTAACAAAATCGTACTCTCTCATCCGATCCTCCCCTGCACTCTACGTGTTTTTCAAGTTGTGAATGCTCTCCTTTCCCTGTATGATTAAAAAGTGATTGAGGTGTGGTTGAAGGCAGTATGAGTCAGGTATATGCTCTTGTCAATAATGTTTATTCTTGGAAGAAAAGTGTTGGAACCCATGTGTACTCATAAGTGGGGTGTAATTTCTCTAAGGTAAGTTTGCAAGGGTGACCAGCACAAATAAGTTTCTTATTGTTTTCCACTTTTTGTTTGTTTCTTATACGGTTTATATATGGCTTTCTTTGGATTTGTGGTTATTCTTGATTTGGTTATGTTTATGGTTGTTGCATATTGTTTATTTATGCATATAAACCTACAGTTTTTACCAACACCTGAATCAATCTTGCAAAAGGTGAGTTTAGGTCTACATGGACCCAAATGAGACCCAATCGTGACACGGTTTTATATATTTTGGTTTTTCCTTATAAATATATATTTAAGTTTTGCCTTAATATATGATGTCTATCTCAAGTACTACATATGTTCAAGTTTTTTCACATCCAAATTGGTTTTATTGTTACGTTCTTAGTCTTCTTTTGAGCTTCTTTAGTGGGTTTTCTTATCTAAAATTTTTCTTGCTCTTGGTTGATGTTTAACATAATTTCATTTAACAGGAAATAAATAATCACAGGCAGGTCAGATCGACCTGTTTTTTCTCAACCAAGAGAACCAACCCAAACCTGACACGGTGACCCGATTTCCCACATAGAAAGCATAGAATTGCTAGCCATACCGATGGTTAACTTGTTTGTTTAAGAAGCATATGTAAGCACAGAAAAGAGTACCTGGATGCTAGCTTGAAAAGTAAAAGAAGGGAGGAAAAAGAAAGATAAGAAAAGGGTCCTCTTATTTATCATTTTCATCAAGACAGAAAGTATCATGCTCATAGGGATGGTACTTTCTGTCTTGAACTGAAACCAATTGTATAACCAGAATGGTAGGTAGTGGAGGCGATTCAGGTTGATGGGTTAGTGCCTGTACGGAGTTGGTGTTTGGGTCAAATGCAGGTCCACCCTAAAAGGACCTGCTCAATTTTCAGGTCGTTTTTCAATCTACGTGATCTGGTTTGAATCGAGCAAGCTGAAGATATGCATAATGATGGGTTGGTTTGGGTCCATGTAGCCCCAACCTGGCATTTGTCGGGTTGAAGTAGGTTGTCCCAGGGTACCTAAACCTCAACCCAGATCGAGGCTTCCCAGTTCGGATCTGAACTTGGAGATTCACGTGGTTGCTTTAGCCTGCCAACAAGTTGGAAACCAAGATTTGCTTATACAATTAATGGTGGGGTCAGAACTTGAGTTCGACTGGTTGAGGGCTGCCAATGTGTGACACGGTGACCTGAAGATGTTTGTGTACACTAAAAGTAACACGAGATGATTGTAATTTTCCGGTCAATCTCTATTTGACGCGAATAGAAAATGCCATGAGAGGAGCAAGTCCCAAAAGAAGAAATTGCAGCCGCCAGGGCACAAGCTGAAATTTCGTGTTCATCTCTACCTAGAGGAATCATGTTTGGCAGGTTGTCACATGAACACGAATGACAAGAGACAACACACCCAGAATCTGAAACCGCAAACTTTAGGTCAAACACAATACACAAACCAAATCAGTTAAGAAGATTAGTTTTACATGTCAATAGGGAGTGTTTTCCATTCTAATCCCAGAAGATAGATGATTACTTTTGCAGTGTTAACTACGGATTCTTACTAGATTTGATGCCAGATTCAATTTTATGGATCTGGGCAAGTGGATATCCAATCTGAAACCCCACTTGCTTTTGGGTTAGAAAGGGAAAGCTGAAGCCTGGAGTCTATCTCGAGTAGCTCAATCTCTGTTTTGTAGAGCTCAATTTCACCACGACTCAGGTCTCTCGCGAGCCCAGTCGAGCTCTATACTTACAGTTTTGCTCCTTTTATTAACGAGGAAAAGAGAATTTAAGGGACCACAACAAGAGATGGAAGGAATCAACGCATGCGCACCTTTTCCAGCCTTTCGTTTTGATTGAAGTAGGGTATCTTGATCAACCGTAGTAGGTCCGAGTCAAAGTTCGTGCTCATTCATGTGACCAACTTGAGACACTTGGTCAAAAGGAAAGAAAGAAGTCGAGCTTGGGTTGCTCGAATATAGCCGAACCAAGTTCAGAGCTCGAATTCAAGCTTAGCATTCCTTAAATGAGTCGAGTTGAACTTGTCGATTGACTCGGCTCAATTACAGTATAGCGTTCAGAATGCACTGAAACTCAGCGTTAGCAGTGGATTTAAATATCTATAGGAAATTATGGCCTACTTCCATGTACTCCCAGGACTCAATATATAATATGTCATCACAGGACGCCGATCGGATGCCATTAGTTCCCACATGTGATTCATATGATACGTGGATTCAGGGCATCATACTTGATTTGGTTTAGGGTAGTTTGGATCTGTGTAGGTTCGTAATTAGGTAGTGGATTCAGATTTTGATCCAAATTAGCTAGGATCCACGTTAGTGTCATGACGTTGTATTCGGTATGTCCATTGAATTCAATGGGTGCCATGTCATTGTGTCTGTGTAATTAGGATTTATTCATATTTTGACTCGACTCGTAGATTAAATAAGGATGTCAGTCTTTACTCTAGAGAATTCCGAGGGACATTCTTTCATAATATCAATATTTAATTTTTCTTTGGAACCACATGAGGGAAATGAGCCCGATTGTTACATGCGTGTGAGTGTTTTCGGACTGTTTTTTTTTGACATACGATCGAGTAATGTCATCATGGAATATTGAGTCAGTGATGCAGTTTTCGAGCTTGTCGAAGCTCCGTTCATGATGATTCAACGCACGTCTGGTCATGTTTTGATTTCTGGATATGAGGAGGCAACCGGGTAGTACCAAAGCCATTTTTTATATGGTAGAGGGATATCCATCAGAGGCTGCTCGTGGAAACGATGGACATGATTCCTAGCCTCTGATTGCGTTGAATGCCGATCTAATCAGTAAGATAAAGAGGAAGGATCTGCTGGAAAAAGTTCTGCTCTAGCATAACTTCTGGCCGTGTTTACTGTGGCTAATCCTTTGGCTTTCTAAAACAAAATTTGGTTTCTCCACAAAACCGAAGGATTTGTGCCGTTTCCCGCTGGCCGATGCCATCCAATGAGTGAATTAGGCAAGAGAACGGCATTCCTTCTGTTTCTTTGTTCACAACCACCACCGCATGTCCGATGTCCAACTACCGTCGTTGGCCTTCCTCCGTCATCGAGCTGGCCGCCTTCTATCGAAATATTCTGTTGCTTGCTGGAACCAAGTTGTCTCGTTGTTAAGGTCGTCTTTTACTATAGCTACAGTGGATCGGATTCGAGATCCAACCTGGACCCACATAAGATTTGATTCTTATTTAAAACCTAACCGAGTCGAGGTTAAGTTGACTGAACCCAGGCCCGATTGAATTGGCTTGGTTTGACCAGAACTACTTCATCTTTGACTAGGACCATATTCACCGTATGTATTGTAGAGTATCTCGATTTTCATGTGTGTGGTTGTGAGACATGGTTCAAACATGCAGTCAGGCCATTATCGACGCTGTCATGGAGACAGGGACGAAGATTCGACTTCATTTGCAGCCATATGTGTGCGATTGGTAGGCTCAGTTGACTACTTTGCAAAGTAGAGGCATTTTACTACCCAACTCAACTGATAGTTTCCTTAAGAAGGGAGATATTGGAAGCTCTACATGGAGCAATCTCTATTGGAGCTTCCTATCATTCCAAAGTCCCTGAGCCGAAGGGATTTGGTGGTACTCGAGACAGCAAAATTCTAGAGAACTTTACTTGGGGCCTAAAGAATTATTTTGAGGCTGCCAAGATTTCGGGGGCAGACCAACTGGTTATCGCGTTTCTTTATCTAGATAGAGATGTGAAGTTACAGTGCACGTGAAAGAGCAAGCCACACATTTATGAGAGGAGCTTCGTCGGCAGTTTATGCCAAACTTTATGAGTTGGCAAGCGCACCAAAACCTGTTCGAGTTTAGGCATACAAGAAATGTGAGAGAGTATACAAGTCAATTTAGTACAACTTTCCTTGACGTACGTAGTATGAAAGAGGAGGGAAAATTATTCCTGTTTGTTCATGGTAACATTAGGCAAAGGTCGAGATGCATTGATATCATTCACGACATATGTATGCAGCTATAACATATGCAAAGAGATTGGTAGATTTACAAAGCTCTCGTGGAGAGGACTCCACGGATCCAAAGAGAGATGGACATAGATCAAAGGGTGATATTAGGTCTAATGGTAGGTCTAGTGGTAAATGGGATCTTGATTAAACTCGCCTGATGCAGGTGCATGAAAGGATTCGGCTCTCGTACCCCTATAAGAGACTCATATGACTGATCAAGGGAAGCATGTGTGAACTCCACAAGAGGATCATAGAGTTGGTTGTTATATCTACGGAGGGGTCCCATCATATGAGAGACTATCTGAAGTGTGAGAAGTTGAACGCCCTGCTAGTCGAGGATCTGAAGCATTCAGGACGAGTTTAAACCATGCGTTCAGAATGACTTCGTGAAAGTAGCCCTTTCTCATTGCTAAACGCGTCGTAGGAAGAGTCACCACCATGTTCAAGACTTGTCCAAGTGGAGGTGTATATTGGTGAGCATGTAGTGTGCACTTCGATGGATAGTGGTCTCCCACATTTGATTATGTCGAAGACTTGCACGAGAACACTATGCGTATCACTGACCGTATTTGAGAGCAAACTGATGATCATGCAGTGTTGAGGGAGCGAAAGAGGATCTTCTGTACAGTTTACAGCGACATAAAACAACAACTACTAGTACTTAGTGATGCATGGACATCGCTAGAGAGAACTCGTTGATGCAAGAGATTGCATGTACGTGCAGTTGTAGGTTTTGAATGTGGAGTGCATGGACAACATTTTACAACTTCATGGACACTAATCAAATGCCGATAGCTCCTTCATGTAATCCATATGGCGCGTGGATTCAAACTTGGAGACACTATACTTGATTTAAATCTAATTTGCTTTAGGGTAGTTCTGATGTCATTTGGATCACAGTTAGGTAGAACTTTTAGATTTGGACCTAGATTAGTTTGGATCCACATTAGTATCATGGTATTGCATTTAGTATATCTATGTTTTCATCGGTGTCAAGTCATTAAGTCTTATTCACATTTTAACTCCTAGACTATATAAAGGTATTTGTCTTTATTTTAGGGGATTCCAAGGAAATTTTTGTCTTAATCCACATTTGATTTTTTTGCATCCCATTGAGATTGAGACGACCCATGAGAAAGACGAGCCTAATTATTGCATGTGTGAGTATTTACGACCTGTGCACTTGAGCAACGCCATGATGGATTGAGTCGGCAATGCTTCTACACAGTTTTTGAGTTTGCCGAAGCACCGTCCATGACATATATTACAAGACTAGTTTCTTCATTTGGATCGCATACAGTTTGATTGTCTTCTTGCTTTGTCTTCAGTTAAGTTGGCTTTGTCTTTCAATATTTAATGGTCGAAACTAGAACTTAATATGTGTGTGTGCATGTGAAATATATATATATATATATATATATATATTATTACACATGTGTGAAATTAAAAATTCTCCAAAGTCCTATGTCGTTTCAATTCTAAATTTTCTTAGAAAAAGTTATATGCAATAGAGCGTATAGTTTTGATTTTTTACAATCCTACAGACATCACCAGTTTCGCACTAATAGTTCTAGTTACCTCAGAACCTGAAATTGTAACCAAACTGGCCTAGTGATGGTCCTGATTACGGTTCTAAAACCACTAGTTCCACTAATCTCAAGGCCGATTTTGGGGTCGTTCCAATTGTAATTCTAATATCAGTTCAGGGACTGGTTCTAATGCGGTTCTGGGGTGATAGTTTATTATTTCAAAAAATATTATTTATACACTTAAATAATATATATATATATGTAACTAATTAGATTAATCATTTACAATATACACGAGAAAAAATAAGTTAATAGACTTGACCTTTGAATTAAGCATCCTACATATCATTTTGGGTGAAGAATTAAAGTTGATGTAATTCTCACTTACCTTTCGGCGGAAACCTCTTACATGATGTTTAAACTTTGAATTTAATCATCCATATTTCTTTATGCTTATAGTGTATCAGTGTTAATGACAAAGTACTAGTTTTACATTAGTAGTATAAATATCTTTTATGTATATTTTAACTAGCATTTCTTTATGTTCTTATACTCAATGCCTTGCTCTTTCCCCGGTCGTTTAGGGAAGCTTAAGCTTCTAATACCTAGGGTTGTAAGTTATAACGATGTACATCCAATATGTTTTCTCTTGGACTACATATCTACTCCACAATAACAATTGAGACTAGAGCAAAAATATCTTTAGCAATAAAAGATAAAAACAAGATAAATTTCTTTTAAAATATCATGTATTTAAAATACCATTATTTTATGAACAAGGAAGATACGCTAATATAAAAGTTAAATGATATGTTGGATGGTAAACATCTATATTTGTAGCATTGTTAAAACAAACAAAAGGTCTAAAAGACCCCTACAAACATCCGAATTAGACTCCACTATATTCAACTATGTCAAATAAAATATTAGTTGATAAGTCTCTATAAGGTATAGTTAGAGATAACATTTGATAGGTCAAATTCCAATAATTTCTAATATGTATTGGAAATTTTTAATTTTTTAACTTTCCTTTTAAAAACAATAATCTA
Organism: Brasenia schreberi; assembly: GCA_036023115.1. Taxonomy (NCBI): domain Eukaryota; kingdom Viridiplantae; phylum Streptophyta; class Magnoliopsida; order Nymphaeales; family Cabombaceae; genus Brasenia; species Brasenia schreberi. The sequence goes on from JAYKKT010000016.1 coordinate 1,696,008, forward strand.
TTCATTTCTATTGTTAAACTTTTTCATGTGTGATCAGTATTAGGGCGTTTAGAGGGTATTATTTATTTGGATTTAGTTTGATAACATTTGGGTCTAGTTTTGGTATCATTTGGTTTGGGTTTGGAGTGACCCATTTGAATCTATTCACTTAGTAGAATTTTATTATTTAAGCTCTTATTGAGCTATTGTAATGGGAGAACAATCATTGAATAACCATCTTTGTAAACCAAAGATTGAATTTTTCTTCTTCTATCGATTAGGGTTGAGTAAGGGCATCTGCAAGAGATCTCTACTCTACGTGGGGACACGTTGGTCATAAGGCTTTGGAGGGAAGAGAGGTTGTTTTAACAAAGATTATTTTGTTGCGTGTTGAGAAGAAAATGTCTGGTTAGATGTGGTTGTTGCCATCACCAAGCGCTTCTATGGACCATTTTTACAGATCCGGTAGAGGGGCAGTGGCACAAGGCATGCTTACATTGAGTAGAGGTGGCCTTGATTTGGGACTGACAGGGCATGGGTGTGGGTGGTTGGCCTAGGGAGCCAAGCTATTTCGCATGGTCCGGCTCCTGAAGAAATGGAATCATAACCAAGTCGGGGATCCCCGATTTTGGTCACGGTTCTGGCCTAGTTGGGCCAGGTCTAAACCTACCTATGTCTAGTCTTACATGATGAAGATGACGCAAAATTGAACTCATGATCTCTTAAATACAAGAGTATGAGTCATTATTGGAACTTAATAGGGTTAATGGTACTAGGCAACCAAGGGTAAATATACATGAAGAAAAATGAACTTCAGGTACTGATGAGGACATTAAAGATAAACCCCACTCGAATAGTAGTTGTGCCCAAAGTCAAGAGTTGACTAAAGGACCCATGACCCAAGCTAAGGCTAGGGCTCAACAATTCCAGATTTAGTGAATTTGTTTTGATGTTTAAGTAGACCCATTAAAATTCGTATTGTAATCCAGGGTTCTTATTTTGAGCTTTAAAATATAGTTATTTCACCTTTTGTTCTTTTGGTTGAGTGGGATATAGATTGTTTAGTCATGATTATATTGTAAAGGGTAATATTTATTGTTTATATTTGATTGGCTAAGCTGGGAGGCATGTTTTCAGCATAAATACCCATTTTTCTAATGAAAACTACTTTTGGCTGGATTGCATCAAAAGAAGTTGTGAATTTCTTCTTCTCTTATATGGACCTTAAAGGTTTAGTGGTGAGTCGTGGCTTCCTCTCCTTATCAACAATCCTTATTATGGCAGATTTGAAGCTAGTTAATATTTTTTTCATTTCTTACTTCTCATCAAACCTAGTTCCTGAGGTATCTCATTTCAAGGTGAAGCATGCACAACATTTGGTGCTTTCATTAAGATCTCATCTCAAAAATTGTCATTGTGCTTGTTGGTATATATTTTGATATCTTTCGATAAGGCTAGATTGCTTGTTGTAGAAAGAATGTTGAAAGAAAATGTTCAAAAGAGACAACTAATGCAAATGATGATACAATTGAGTACCAATATACTTATTCAATTAGGTGAATAGTTTCAACATTCATCTAGTTCCAACTCACCCATTACAAATTTAGATGACGAAATAGAAGCACAAGAAGCCCTACCACTGATACATAATAAACAAGCAGAGTTAAGAGTAGCACGAAATGAATTTAAACCACGTCCAAAACTTAACATTTTCACTTTCAATGGATCAAATGCACCCGAGGAGTACTTAGAATGGGTATAGAAGGTAGATAAGATTTATGAGTTTTATAGTTATTCTGAAGAAAATAAGGTTAAGCTTGTCGCATTGGAGTTTACAAAATATGCAAACTTGTGCTGAGAGAGCACCAAAGACCAGCGATGGCAAGACTGTGAAGAAGAGGTTAGAAGCTAGAAACTTATGAAAAAATTAATGAGCAAAAGATTTGTGCTAGAGTATTATAGAAAAGAGTTCATTTATGCCTACAAAATCTTAGATAAGGAGGAATGTCTGTAGAGGTTTATATTAAAGACTTTGAAATGCTCAGATTGATATGTGAACTAGAGGAGCCTAAAGAACAATCCATAGCCCGATTCAGTTGTGGTATAAATCGAGACATAGTTGATGTGGTGGAGTTCCAGTTATTTATGAGTTTAGAAGATGTCGTCAAGCTCACTGTGAATATTAAACAACAAATCAAGAGAGGTATAAACATAAACCGCACAAACTTGACAAAGAGAGGAATGCCCAACATCTCCTCAAGGGATACAATGCAAAAAAGCAATGATAGGTCTTCAACAATTCTGCTAACTCAAGCAACGAAAGAGCATGATAAAAATCTTGACATTCAATCTCCTTTTTCTAGGATCAAAGACATCAAATGCTTTAAATTCTTGGGAAGAGGACACATTGCCTCACAATGCCCAATCTTAAGGTGATGATCATCAAAGGTGTGCAGAATTCTCAAAGCAAAGGCTACACCCAATCTGGATCAAAGAGAAACTATCCTACGCTCTCGTTGTACAATTCAGCGAAAGATATGCTCACTTATTGTGGATGGAGGGAGTTGTACAAATGTAGCATCTATAAAATTGATATCAAAACTTCAGTTTTCTAAAACACGATTTCAATCTCCTTTTCTATTGGAAGATCATATAAGGATGAGGTACTCTATGATGTTATTCTCATAGAGGCATATCATTAATTGTTAGGTCATCCTTTGCAATTTGATAAGCATACTACACATGATGGATTTACTAATACTTATACATTTATCAAAGATGAAAAAAGAATTACATTAACTCATTTAGCTCCCGACCAACCATCCAAAGGAATTTCTGCTTAGCTAACTGAAACTAAGAAGAGTTTGTTCGTTTTCCACTGAATTGTAGAAAAAACACTTAAACTGAAGCAACTTGCTTATTTGTTATTTGCTAAGTTAATGTCATCAGATCAAGGTGAAGATGTGCCAATAGAGGTTAAATAATTGCTAATGGATTATAAAGATTTATTCTCAATTAAACTACCACCAGAATTACCCCCATTAAGAGAAATATAACATCACATTGACTTATTGTTTGATGCATCCCTTCTCATCCTAAGAGAGACATTGCATCCTCAACCATGTATACGTTCATACCTTCCTCTATGCAAGATAGTCCTGTCTGCATGCTCCCAAGCTAAGAAGTCTCGCCTCGTAGATTAGTTAGATGATCTACATTTAGGATGACATATGGCACAAGAGTTGCAGTGAGGTGACTACAAGAGAGTGAGTAGACATGCAAGAGGTCGAGTGTATGACACACATGAGATGCAGTGTTGCATGCATGGCATGCTAGAAGGGTCATCATGGAGGTGCGGTAGTATAGGAGACCTTGGAGGTGTTGAGGCAGAGCAACCGCAACTTGAGGCCAACCAACTTCGATAATGTTCTAGATTGGATGGGACCTAGTGGCAAGGTCATCATGACAAACATGTGACACAATTGTTGATTCATCTAGTGAAAGTTTGTGCATAGTGCGCATATGAGTGTCCTTGTGTGTGGGCACCTGGTGGACATTTTTGAGGTCAAAAACATGCAGTCAAAGGTAGAGTGGATTTAGATCGTGAAGTAGTTACCATAGTGGACTTCACTTGTCGGAGACCTCAAGGGCAAGGTCTCCCTTCGCCAAGAGAGAGTTATTACAGTGCTAGTTTCAAGTGTTCCACATACACACACTATGCACGGGGTTTAACCCTTAGCATACTTTTGAATAGTTTTGTTTAGGTGTTTTGTATTTACTTTGGTTATGTAATAAATACTTATGTGTGATCAATATTAGGGTGTATAAAGGGTATTATTTATTTGGATTTAGTTTGATAACATCTGGGTCTAGCTGTAGTATCATTTGGTTTGGGTTTGGTGTAGCTCATTTGAATCTATTTTCACTTAGTAGAATTTTATTGTTTAAGCTCTCATTAAGATAGGGTTAATCGATAATACATGTGATATCCTCCTTCATGTCTAGTTTCTTCAAAAATAGATTAATAGTTGACAATTCTATCGAATAACCATATTTAAAATCAGAAATCATTTTCAAAATCGATGGATCATCTTCATAATCCAAAATAGGTTAATAGTTGACAATTCTGAAGCTTTTGCGCCCGTTCTGGTTTAACCCAAAATCAGAAAATATCTTCAAACATTTAAAAAGTTGAAAGATTCTAAGCAAAACAATGAAGATACAATGATTTGAGTAAAAATCAACCCTTCAAATTCAAGAAAAAAAATAGAAAATATCCCTTCAATTAATTTTTTCATTCTTGTTTCTTTGTTCATTTGATTCCAACTAGGTTCGTTAGTAACTAATTAGTGATAGCTGGTTCCAAATAATCATATATCACTTGTTAATGAACAAAAATTAGATAAAAATTGGTCACTGGAAAAGAGAAAAAAATCACCAGTATTTACTGTGGAGAGGAGAGAGAAAATGCTATAGGAGTATTTTCAGTATTTACAAAAATTTGAGTGTGTATAGTAAAAGGGTATGTAAATAGATCTGAAGAGTAGATACCATCAAATTCATATCCAACAGGGAGATGAATGTAGCACATCATTCAAAACTAAATTCAGGTTATATGAGTGGCTAGTGATGCTATTTTACCTCACAAATTTACCCAACACCTTCATGAGATTGATGAACCATGTCTTGAGGCCTTTCATTGGTAAGTTTATCATTTATATTTTGATAATATATTGGTATACAGTTCCACCATTGATCTTCATTTGCAACATATAAAGGTCGTGTTAGATCGGTTGAGAGAAAATAAGCTGGTTGCAAATTTAAAGAAGTGCAAATTCTATAGAAACCGAATAAAATTTTTGGGTGTCGTTGTCTCTCAAAATGGAGTGGAAGTAGACTCATCTAAAATATAAGCAATCAAAGAGTAGCTAACACTGACAAAAGTCAGCAATATGTGTAAATTTCATGGCTTAGCATCATTCTACAGTCGCTTCATAAAGAATTTCAGCACTATTGCAATACCTGTCTTTGATTGTTTGAAAAATGAATAAGGGTTTCATTGGAGAGAAGCACACGTGCAATGTTTTGCTAAACTCAAGAAGCAACTATGCCAAACACCTTTGCTAGCATTACTTGATTTTGTCAAGGTGTTCGAGATGGATTGTGATGCTTTCGATGTAGGAATTGGAGTGATATTAATGTAAGAAGGATGTCTCATTGCATACTTCAGTGAGAAAGTGAAGGGAGATGCTCTAAACTATTTTGCATATGATAAAGAGTTTATTACTCTGATTCACGCTTTGCAAACTTGACAACATTATCCGCTTTTGAAAGAGTTTATTTTGCATATTGATCATGATGTACTCAAGTTCATTCAAGGCCAAAGCAAGCATACGTCCAAGCTTAACCCAAAAGTTGATGAAACATTTCGAGTTAAGGCTAAAATTATTGATAATGCATATCAATTGGAGTTGTCGGACCACTACAACATCTTCAACACTTTAATGTTTGAGACCTTAGTGATTACTTGCCTAATACTGAAGAACTTTAATTTGGATCAAATTCCTTGTTAAATGGAGGAAATGATGAGGACATTTAAGATAAATCCCACTTGAATTGTGATCGTGCCCAAAGTCAAGAGTCGGCTGAAGGACCCATGACCTGGGTTAGGGCTCAACAATTCTAGATTTAGTGAATTTGTTTTGATGTTTAATTAGACCTATTAAAATTCGTATTGTGGTTTAGGGTTCCTGTTTTGAGCTTCAAAATATAGTTATTTCATCTTTTGTTCTATTGGTTAAGTAGAAGGTGGATTGTTTAGTCATTATTATATTGTAGAGAGTAATATTTATTTTTGTCTATTTGATTAGCTAAGATGGGAGGCATATTTCCAGCATAAATACCCATTTTTTAAATGAAAACCACTTTTGACTCGATTGCATCAAAGGAAATTTTGAATTTCTTCTTCTCTTATATGGGCCTTAAAAGTTCAGTGGCGAGTCATGGCTTCCTCTCCTTATCAACATCCCTTGTTGTGGCAGATTTAAAGCTAGTTAGTATTTTTTTTGTTTCTTACTTCTGATCAAACTTATTTCCTGATGTATCTCATTTCAAGGTGAAGCAAGCACAATAGGTACAAATAGGGCCAGAGCATTGGTCACTAACCGAATTGTATAGAACAACAAACCGAAAACCAAAATCATTTTGAAAATTCGAACAGACATTCAACCAATTTTTGAAGGTAACGTTATTAAATAGAACTTAAATTTGTCAGCTCAATTATTAAGGTAACTCATTTCATGTGAAGTTTTGATTCCTTATTATTTTGTGACAAATTGCAATGCCATTATGTTATTAGTGGTAGTTGCAATGAATGACCAACAACAACTAAGCCTTTTCTCATACTAGACGGGATCGGCTACATGGATTTTTTGTTTCCACAGATCCCTATCGTGCCATGTTAGTAGTTGACTCACAATAAGCTAGATCATTCTTTATTGTTTCTTTCCAATATTTTTGTGGTCGTCCTCTAGCTCTTTTAATACTTTCCAAATTTAGTTTTTCATACCTTCTTAAAGGTTCTTCTTTTGATCTTCTTTCTATATGTCCAAACATCTTAAACTATATTCTCTCATTTTATCCTCTATTGGTGCCACTCCTAATTTGTTTCTAATAACCTCATTATGTATACGGTCTTTTCTTGTATGACCACTCATCCATCTCAACATCTTTATTTCTGTCACAGACATCTTTTGTACATGTTGATGATTAACTGCCCAACACTCAGAACCATAAAACATGGCAGGCCTAATTGTTGTTCTATAATATTTACCTTTTAACTTTAATGATATCTTCTTATCACAAAGAATACTTGATGCTCCTCTCCATTTTAACCAACCAGCATTAATTCTATGCATAACATTCCCATCAATTCTTCCATCACTCTGAAAAATTGACCCTAGGTATTTAAAACTTTTTTTTTTAGGGATGCAATGTGTGCCAATTTTAATTTCTATGTCCTCTGAGGTAACCAAATGATCAAACTTACATTCCATATATTTTGTCTTTGTTCTACTAAGTTGGAGGCCTTTGCTTTCTAATGTTTCTCTCCTTAGTTCCAATTTTCTATTAACTTTTTTCTTAGACTCCTCCACTAATACAATGTCATTTGCAAATAACATACACCAAGGTACTTCATCTTGAATATGTTTTGTTAACTCATCAATCACCATTATAAATAAGTATGGACTTAAAGTTGATCCTTGATGTAACCCAATATTAACTTCAAAGAAGTTTGTCATTCCTTCATGAGTCCTTACACATGTTTTTGCACCATCATACATATCTCTTATAAGGTTAATGTATGTCAATGAGATACCTTTAATGAAAATAAAGAGCATCTATAAACAAGAGTGTCAAGGTTTCTTGCACAAGTTGGACCGTGAATGATACCGGATGAATGAAAGAAATAAGTAGGTATTGTTTTTTAAATTTTGGTTACTTGATCAAGTCGTTTTAGATCTATGAGAACCATAACCAAATCAAGAACCGAGTTACCTATTGGAAAAAAAATTGGACCTGAACCAACTATTGATTCGATTATTGAATTAAAACTGAATAATGCTCACCCCTAGGTACGGGTATAGATATATCTGTCCCAAACCCATACTCTATCATCCCTTGCGCTAAGAAAGTGTAAAAGTAAAACCGTGGGTCCACGAATGAAAACCTGGATCCAAAGTCAAAACTTGCCCTCTCACAGATTGACATGTGACTTGTTCTTTCTTGTTCCCTTGTGATATGCTCCCCGTAAATGAAAAGTAAGCTCTATTTTTGGTTATTACTATATGCACGTCGCTTTTATTATAAATATACCTAAAATACCTCGCAACATTTTCTCTCTTCTCTCCACGTCAAATTTTAGCAATTTTATCCTCTTCCTATGATAATTAATTTTCATCCGACTTTACTATACATACACCAATATTCACTTGTTTTTGTGAAGGATGATGTATTTGATAGTCGTAATGAATTTATTGAATATGTAAAACTAGTTAGGAGGAAGCATAACATTGTTACGGTTATTAGTCGTTCATATAATAAAAGTGTAAAAAGCAAGGCATGACTTTGGTAAGAAAGATGTGACAAATATAGATATTGAAAGTAGTAAGCGGATGAACAATAAGAAGATAAGTTGCCCATTTATATTGAGAGGAGAGAGTGTAGTGAATGATTATTTAAAGTTGCCTGTAGTGGATGGGAGACAACCACTCTTTAGGCTTGTATCTCGAAAGGGTGTGCTTTTGTATGGAGATTGAGTAGCTTTGAGTATAATGTAACAAAGGATCCTACAAAAATTTATTGCAAACCAAAACACATTTTGACACATTTAAAGATGTGAACGAGGAAAATGCGAGTACGTCCAAACATATTTACAATGTAAGAATGAAAATAAGGAAAGAAGACATTAACCATTATCATACATTGCATCATAAAATCCTTAATACAAATATGTCAATAATATTATATTTACATATTCACATTTTGTGCACCTATTTCATGCATTTCTATGAGTATTAAAATTTGATAACACACATAAGACAAACATATAAGTGTCTTACTTTTGTATAGTAAAGTTTACCATGTATTACGGTCTTTAATGATATATATTTTTCTTATATTTTGCTAGTATAAAATGCTTTTTCTTGAGGTTGTTGGATTCATATCAATATCGAAGAACTTTTTTGTAGCCTTCACTTTTATTAGTATAGAAAAAGCAGAAAATTATATTTGGGTATTAAGGTGTGTGAGAGAGTTATGCACTCCAAACAAAATTCAACATGTTATAGGCAATGGTCGTGATCTTACTTTCATAAATGTCATTGCTTTATTTTTATAGATATGATATACTTTTTGTGTAGATGTCATGTAGCCAAAAATATTGAATAGGTTATTCACATTTCATTTGATGGTCAGAGGCGAATTGAAAGCTAAGTAGTGGTAATTCTAAGGATTCTTAGGGAAAAATAGAGATGTCTCCTACATTACATGTACTATGTGGAAGTAGCAATGTAATTTCATAGAGTCATTCGGTTTTGCTAGGATGGAAGGTAGACATGCACGATTGAAAGTATTCATTCGTAGCTTAACTCTCAGATTTGATACAATTTGAAAACATTTTTTATTTTTTATTTTTTTAATTTATTTTTTGTTTTAGCTATTTTTTGATAGATTTTGATCCCTTATTTAGCTGAAAATGATTGTGGATCGAGTAACAGGCTGCTGGAATATGTCGGTGAAGGAAAAGAAAAGACGGAAGAAGGAGAAAAATCGGAGCCCGAGTTGTTCGAAGAAGAGAGAGAAGAACCCGTTTTATAAATGATATTTTCGTAAATTCTGAAAATATAATTATTTTAAAAAAGGGGAAAACAGGGTGCGTATACTCTAACGGCGTCCACGACCAATTTCTCGGATATCCGTCTCTCTCTCTCTCTCTCTTAATCAATGCTGGAAAGCCTAGCGAGGTACAGTCTGGAACTTTCTGCTTTATTTTCTTCCTTTCAGTTTGTATTTGTGTATTACTGTTTAATCTGTTTATCTCATTTGGGGCGTTTCCATTGCGTTTGGGGACAGAATTTCCCCCCCGTTTCTCCATCATAATGGGCTAGGTCTTTCTTTGCATCTCATTATCATCCGTTTCATTCCTTTGGTTTCTTCTGCAGTTCCCAAATCTTTGCCCGTAAGGTTTTGGGTTCATTGGACGCAATTGGGATGATGAGTTAGTTTTTCATGGATGGTTTTGTGTATTTGATGCCACGTTTGTCGTTTCTTTATTTTGGTGGTGTTGTGAACGGCCGATGAAATGATTCATTTTTCCGAGTTGATTTTGTATGACATTGTTGAGCCTGAGAATGTTGCGGGTTTGACCATGTTTCGTGGGGAATTGATCGTGTTCTGAACCTTTTCGTTGTTACCTATTAATCAGGAAAGCATGGATGAGAGAGGTTATGTACCCCCAAAGTATATTCCTTTGCCTGGTTCAGATCATGATGCTGATATTGAACCGGAAAAAAATGGTGTAACTCCTAAGGAAAGCCAGCAGGATCCTGTACAATGGTCTTCTGGAATTTGTGCGTGTTGCGATGACATGCAAAGCTGTAAGATGCTCTACACTAGGATCAGCATTTGTTAAAAGAAAAAGATGTCAAAACATGACGTTCATCGTGTATACGTAAAACTAATATTAGGAATTTAGACGGGATCTCTTAGCTGATAAATGTACCAGCTTCTGTTAACGTGAGGTGTACTTCTGGTCCTTTTCTCCTCCCTGTATGGCAGAAGTTACTTTCTGTGAACGTGTCTTTTTGAATTTCTCGTATGCGTTGCCCAAATTAAAGGTATGGTATCTGTTTCCTAACCCGAGTTCTATCTGAAAGAAGGGTTCCTCATCGTCAGAAAGAAAAGAGATAAATGGATGGACGTTTCTTACTAGCGGTTACATGGTGAGCCAGTGTTTGTCATTTCTATGGTGAAACAGCGTTGACAACTGAATAGGAAGGAAAAAATCACCGTATTTCACTAAATATTCATTTTATCTCACATTCTTGAACCGGTTTCCGATTTGAGTTAATGGATCATTTATTGTTGCTGTGTGTGTGGACTGGTCGGTTTTGGAGAGGAGCGTTTAAGGTGCTTAGAATCTGGTGTGTGTATGCTGAGACTGTGAGAAAAGAGCCATGCGTTGGAGTTATTTTTTGTTGTTTTTTCTTTTGTGTTCTATTTTGGCTCCTTTAGGGGGAAAGGGTCAAGCGGGTCTTTGATGGAGTGGAGAAAACTTAAACTTTTTTTTTTTTTTCGAGAAATGGCATAAGTCTTTCCTTTTTCGCACATGAACAACCATATTTGGAACGTACTGGAGCTTGTAGAGTTTGTAGAGTCTTTGACTTTCCTCACGACGTATATGATGCACGATGTTGGTGATTATCAAAAAGATTTCTTAATTATCGAAGAGATAATATATATTTTATTCCATCTTTTCTCACCTACCACCACCCACAAGTTTTTCTAGTGTGGAGACCTAATTGGCAACTTTATGCCAAAGCTTTTGAGAACCAACTACTAGTATGTTTTGTAGAGTGGAAACCTTAATCGCTGAAAAATTACTTCTTAGTATTATTATCTCATGCTTCAAATTACAAGTTGAGGCGTGAATTGCATGGAATATGTTTTCTTGAGTGATCTTTGTATCACCACTACATCTGCTTCATTTTATGCAAATAGAACTTGTGATCATGTGGGATCATTGTGTCGTCATCTAGGAACACATTATTTGTGTCTTTAAGCTGTTAATCATATCCTATCCTGTCCTCCAGTTTTGTACATGCAACATCTTTGTGTTCTAACTTGTGAGAGCTATTTAATATTTGAACCAACACATATCTAGTCCTCGTCATCTTGTTTTCACTTATATATATATATATATATATATATATATATATATATATATATATATATATATATATATATATATATATATATATATATATAGTTTACTCCACCTGGTTTTGTGTATATATGGTGCTTTTGGCAAAACATCTAAGCTATTTATGAATGACTGCAGTGTACTTGAGTTGCATGGTATATTTATCCTCCATTTATTTTGGTTTCCACGTTCTTCTAAATACAAAAGTAGTTTCTAATTATACATGAAGTGAGATTAATCAGGTTGGTTGTGAGTTGAGCATTGCGTTGGGGCGCCCCCTCTTAGCCACGCGTTGCAAAGCCCGAATGTACTGAAAAATAAGTAAGGGCCACAACATTTTCGCTTGGATGTAGTTAATCAATTGCAAAGAGGGTTCCCACATCATTGAACGAGTGTGGGTAAATAAGTTAGTCCCGCTACATTTTCACCCGAATATAATGAATAAATTACAGAGAGGGTCTCCGCATTTTCAATCTAGACGAATGCGGGGGTAAGAAAAGCTAGTCCTAGATAATAAGATTCATATTGGTTCTTGGAATATCGGAACATTATCCAAAAAGCTAATGGAGGTGGTAGATACTATGATTCGAAGAAAGATTCATATCCTATGTTTATAAGAGATAAAGTGGGTTGGAGAAAAAGTAAAGAAGATTGAGGATACAAGTTTTAAATTACGGTACTTACGTAAGAAAAAGGTTCGAAATGGAGTTGGTATTATCATAAATAAAGATTTAATGGATAGTGTAGTAGACATACAACAATACGGTAACCGAATAATGATGTTGAAATTAGTGTTAGGAGTAGAGGTTTTGAATATATTTGTGTTTATGCACTCCAATTAGGACTAGAAGATAGTATAAAGACGGCTTTTTGGGAAGAGTTAGATAAGGTGATTCAAAGGATTCTACAAAGGGAGATGATTTGTTTAGGAGGAAACTTAAATGAACATGTTGGTAAAGAGCATTAGGATATAAAGGTATTCATGGAAACTTTGGTTTTGGGTATAAATGAGGAAGGTAAGAAGATTTTAAATTTTGCTATGGCATTTGATATCTTTATAGTCAATATAATCTTCAGAAAACGAGATGAACATTTCATTACTTATAAGAGTAGTTTATTACAAACACAAATTGATTATTTTATTTATAGGGAAAAATAGAGTTTGTTGTAAATATTGTAAGGTAATTCCAGGAGAAAACTTAACCACCTAACATCGACTTTTAGTTATCGATTTATAGGTAAAAAAGTGGACAAAGAAGAAAAGCTATTCGGACTAAATGGTGAAACCTTAAAAGCGAGAAAGAAGGTATATTTAAACAAAAAGTCCTTCAAGGAGATGCTTGGAATTATGTTAGTACACCTTATGATATGTGAAATAATATGACTATACATATTAGAAAAGTAACAAAAGATATGTTGGGTGAATCTAAGGGAGGTGTACCATGACAAAAAGAAGCTTGGTGGTGGAGTGAAGTAATGTAAAATAAAATCAAGGCAAAGAGGGCATATTACAAATTACATTACGATAAGAAAACTAGTGAAACTTTATAGGTTTAAAAGAAAGCAAAGAAGGTAGCGAAAAAGGCCGTCAGTGAAGCAAAAGCTAAAATTTGGGAGGATTTATATAAAAAACTCAACATAAAAGAGGGTGAAAGAGATATTTTTAGGATAGCTAGGGCTAAAAATAAGAAAACTAAGGATCTTAATTTTGTTAGATGCATTAAAGACGAGGGTGAGAAAACTCTAGTGGCAAATGATGATATAAAAAATATATGAAAAAACTATTTGTATAAGTCTTTTAGTGAAAATAAAGATGTTAGCATTAACTTAAGGGAGTTAGCCAAATCAGAAAAGTATATAAACCACAATTTCTATCAATGTATTCAAAAGAATGAAGTTAAATAGGCTCTTAAATATATGAAAGTTGGTAAATCGGCAGGACTAAACAATATTCCTATAGAAGTTTGAAAAATCCTATGAGAAACATGAAAGACTATTTAATGAAATATAGAGAAGCCAAAAGATGCTCGAGGAATGGAGAGCGAGTACACTTATACCCATATACAAAAGCAAATGAGACATTTAGAATTGTGTGAATTATCAGGGTATCAAGTTAATGAAAAAACTTATGATAGGGTACCGAGAGAGGTTGATTGGAGAACCTTAAAAAATAGAGGTATCCCATTGACATACATAAACCTTATAAGAGACATGTACAATAATGCAAAAACATGTGTGAGGACTCATGAAGGAATGACAGACTTCTTTGAAGTTAATATTGGGTTACATTAATGATCAACTTTAAGTTCGTATTTATTTATAATGGTGATTGATGAGTTAACAAAATATACTCAAGATGAAGTACCCCGAATGTTATTTGCTGATAACATTGTATTAGTAGAGGAGTTTAAGGAAAAAGTTAATAGAAAATTGGAACTAAGGAGAGAAACATTAGAAAGTAAAGGCTTCCGACTAAGTAGAACAAAGACAAAATATATGAAATGGAAGTTTGATCATTTGGTTACTTGAGAGGACATAGAAATTAAAATTTGGCACATATTGCATCCCTCAAAAGAAAAGTTTTAAATACTTAGGGTCAATTTTTTAGAGTGATGAAAGAATTGATCGAGATAGAAATTAAAATTTGGTCCCTTAAAAGGAAAGTTTTAAATACTTAGGGTCAATTTTTTAGAGTGATGGAAGAATTGATCGAGATGTTACGCATAGAATTAATGCCGGTTGGTTAAAATGGAGAGGAGCATCAGGTATTCTTTGTAATAAGAAGATACCATTAAAGTTAAAAGGTAAATATTATCGAGCAGTAATTAAGCCTACCATGTTTTATGGTTCTGAGTATTGCAGAGTTAATCATCAACATATACAAAATATGTCTCTGACAAAAAAAAAGATGTTGAGATGGATGAGTAGTTATACAATAAAAGACTGTATACGTAATGAGGTTATTAGAAACAAATTAGGAGTGACACCAATAGAGGATAAAATGAGAGAATATCGTTTAAGATGGTTTGGACATATAGAAAGAAGATCAAAAGAAGAACTTCTAAGTACGTGTGAAAGACTAGATTTTGAAAGTATTAAAAGAGGTAGAGGACGACCACAAAAGTGTTCGAAAGAAACAATAAAGAATGAACTAGCTTATTGTGAGTTAACTGCTAATATGGCACATGATAGGATTTTGTGGAAACAGAGAATCCATGTAGCCAACCCCGCCTAGTATGGGAAAAGGCTTAGTTGTTGTTGTTGGTTGCAAGTTTAAAAACCATCCACTCACATGGCTTATTCTTTTACAGGCTGTGTTGGACTTTGTTGCCCTTGCTTCTTGTTTGGGAAGAATGCTGAGTTTTTAGGCACTGGAAGTTGGACTGGACTATGTGTGTCTCATTTCACCGTATAGGGCCTTTTCAATTGCCTTTGTTGTATGTTCACTAGTGGTATCTTGTTAGGACTTCCTAGGACAGTAGTCTCCTATTATGCATGTGGCTACCGTTGTGCTATTCGGAAAACGTATAATGTGCAGGTATATGCTTGGGTTGGTCACTTACTTTGAGTAGAGGTATATGCTTGGTTTTGTTCCTTTTTGTGAATTGTGCTTCATCGTCATGTCCTCTTTTTACTGGAGCTTTATTTCATTCTTTGTGAACTCTTGCTTGGGTTGGTCACTTACTTTGAGTAGAGGTATATGCTTGGTTTTGTTCCCTTTTGTGAATTGTGCTTCATCGTCATTGCACTGGGCACCGATACGTATGTATCGTATCGTATGGTACGATACGATATGGTGTAAAAAAGTTTTTGTATTAAAACATAAACAACAACTAAGCCTTTTCCCATATTAGACAGGGTCAGCTACGTGGATTCTATGTTTTCACAGAGCCCTATCATGTGTCATGTTAGCAGTTAACTCATAATAAGCTAGATCATTCTTTATTGTTTCTTTCCAACATTTTTGTGGTCGTCCTCTACTTCTTTTAATACTTTCCAAATTTAATTTTTCATACCTTCTTACAGGTTCTTCTTTTGATCTTCTTTCTATATGTCCAAACCATCTTAAACGATATTCTCTCATTTTATCCTATATTGGTGTCACTCCTAATTTGTTTCTAATAACCTCATTATGTATACGGCCTTTTCTTATATGATCACTCATCCATCTCAACATCTTCATTTCTATCACAAACATCTTTTGTACATGTTGATGATTAACTACCCAACATTCAGAACCATAAAACATGACAGGTCTAATTACTGCTCTATAATATTTACCTTTTAAGTATCTTCTTATCACAAAGAATACCTGATGCTCCTCTCCATTTTAACCAACCAACATTAATTCTATGCATAACATTTCCGTTAATTCTTCCATCACTCTGCAAAATTGTCCCTAAGTATTTAGAACTTTCCTTTTAAGGGATGCAATGTGTGCCAATTTTAATTTCTATGTCCTCTGAAGTAACCAAATGATCAAACTTACATTCTATATATTCTGTCTTTTTCTACTAAGTCAGAGGCCTTTGCTTTCTAATTTTTCTCTCCATAGTTCCAATTTTCTTTTAACTTTTTCCTTAGACTCCTTTACTAACACAATGTCATTTGCAAATAACATACACCAAGGTACTTCATCTTGAATATGTTTTGTTAACTCATCAATCACCATTATAAATAAGTATGGACTTAAAGTTGATCATTGATGTAATCTAATATTAACTTCAAAGAAGTCTATAATTCCTTCATGAGTCCTCACACATGTTTTTGCACCATTGTACATGTCTCTTATAAGGTTAATATATGTCAATGGGATACATCTTTTTTTAAAGTTCTTCAAAGAACCTCCCTCGGTACCTTATCGTAAGCTTTTTCTAAATCAATAAATGTCATGTGAAGGTCTTTTTTTTTTGCTTTAAAATGTTCTATAAGACATCTCAAAAGGTGAATTGCTTCAACAGTAGATCTCTCTGGCATGAATCCAAATTGGTTCTCTGTGGTACTTGATACTTATCTTAACCTATGTTCGATAATTCTTTCACACAATTTGATAGTATGGCTCACTAACTTGATATCTCGATAATTCGCACAATTCTGAATGTCTCCCTTGTTCTTATATATGGGTATAAGTGTACTCGCTCTCCATTCTTGAGGCATCTTGTGGTTTCTCCATATTTCATTAAATAGTCTTATGAGCCAAGAGATTCCTATTTCTCTTAGGATTTTCCAAACTTCTATAAGAATATTCTCTAGTCCTACTGATTTACCATCCTTCATATGTTTAAGAGTCTCTTTGACTTCATTATTTTGAATACGTCGATAGAAATTGTGGTTTATATACTTTTTTGATTTGGCTAACTCTCCTAATCTAATACTAACATCTTTATTTTCATGAAAAAGCTTATAAAAATAGTTTTCCATCTATTTCTTATATCATCATTTGCCACTAGAATTTTTTCATCCTCGTCTTTGATGCATCTAACATAATTAAGATCTTTAGTTTTCTTATCTCTAACCCTAGTTGTCCTAAAAATATCTCTTTCACACTCTTTTGAGTTGAGTTTTTTTATATAAATCCTTCTAAATTTTAGCTTTTGCTTCACTAACGACCTTTTTCGCTTTCTTTTTCCCTTTCTTATAAGCCTCTAAAGTTTCATTAGTTTTCTTATTGTAATGTAATTTGTAATATGCCCTCTTTACCATGATTTTATTTTACACTTCTTTACTCTACTACCAAGCTTCTTTTTGTGCCGGTACACCTCCCTTAGGTTCACCTAACACATCTTTTATCACTTTCCTAATATGTATAGTCATATTATTTCACATATCATAAGGTGTACCAACATAATTTCAAGTATCTCTTTGAAGGACTTTTTGTTTAAATATACTTCTTTCTCGTTTTAAGGTTTCACCATTTAGTCTGAATAGCTTGATGCACTCTTTTTTTCTTTGTCCACTTTTTTACCTGTAAATCGATAACTAAAAGTCGATGTTGGGTGGTTAAGTTTTCTCCTAGAATTACCTTACAATATTTACAACAAACTCTATTTTTCTCTATAAATAAAATAATCAATTTGTGTTTGTAATAAACTACTCTTATAAGTAATGAAATATTCATCTCGTTTTCTGAAGATTGTATTGACTGTAAAGATATCAAATGCTATAGCAAAATTTAAAATCTCCTTACCTTCCTCATTTATACCCAAAACCAAAGTTTCCATGAATACCTTTATATCATAATGTCTCTTTTCCGACATGTTCATTTAAGTCTCCTCCTAAACAAATTATCTCCTTTTGTGGAATCCTTTGAATCACCTTATCTAACTCTTCCCAAAAAGCCGTATTTATACTATCTTCTAGTCCTAATTGGAGTGCATAAGCACAAACTATATTCAAAACCTCTGCTCCTAACACAAATTTCAACGTCATTATTCGATCACCGTATTTATGTATGTCTACTAGACTATCCTTTAAATCTTTATTTATGATAATACCAACTCCGTTTCAAGCCTTTTCCTTACCTGAGTACCATAATTTAAAACCTTTATCTTCTATCTCCTTTGCTTTTTTTCCAACTCACTTTGTCTCTTGTAAACATAGAATATGAATCTTTTTCCGAATCATAGCATCTACCACCTCCATTAGCTTTTCGGATAATGTTCCGATATTCGAAGAACCATTACGAATCTTATTATATAGGACTAGTTTCCTTATCCTCTGCATTCGTCCATATTGAAAATGCGGAGACCTTCTCTGTAAATTATTCACTACATTCGGGCGGCAATGTAGCAGGACTAACTTCTTTACTTACACCCGTCCATGATGTGGGAACTTCTTTACAATTAATTCACTACATCCAAACGAAAATGTAGTGCCCCTTGCTTACTTATCATTATATTCGGGCTCTACAGCATGTCGCTAGGCGGGAACACCTCAAATCAATGCTCATAATTTATGTAATCCATGGTATAAAAATTTCACAAAGTTTTACGTTGGCTATTAGAAGCCTAACACAACCCTCTTCATTTATCTGGGCTTGGGACCGGCAATGCAAGAGTGATGCCTTACATAAGTAGAGTTTTTTTGTATTAAAAATAAAATAAAAATAAATAAAAAAAAACAAAAAATGTAAACGTTAAAATTAATGAACAAAACATATATAACACAATGAAGAAGCATCCATACTATAACAAAACATCTCATAATGAAAAAGGTTATAAGCATCCATATTTCATACCATAACGTGAATAAAATACTGATTTTACATTTAGGGTTTAACTTTAATTAATAAACAACAAAGTTACAAGTACAACTTACAATCATCAACAGATTGAAGATCAGAACGTTACAAAGTTATAAATAAAAGTTAAAACAAATTACAATCATCTACAACATGGATTATAATCAATAAAAGCATTATAATCAATGTAGTTAGCATCACTACCATCATCATCATCTCCTCCCTCTCCCTCATCCACAATTGAATCTGTCCATCCAACACGTTCATTTTCATCATCTCCAACTCTAAGTTCTGCTTCGGCTTATATTGTCCTCCAGTTTTCATCCTCTAAATTGATAGGGGACTCCTCTTCGACCCAATCATCAAGAATATTAACATTTTCGTAGCTTAACGGGTCATATGACACCTTCCTTGTTCTTTTTGCATCCTTTTGCATTTGTTTGTAAAGAAAGATTATTCAAATTTTAAAGAATATCAAATACAATATAGTCACATCAATCATTCATTATTAATAAGATTAAGAAAGAACTAGGCAACAACAAACAATATATATTAAAATTATTACCTTGTCTGTAAAGTTATTTTAAACTCCGCCTATGTAAGGGATCACCCTTGGATGGTGAGTCCCAAGCCTGGATAAAGGAAGAGGGTTGTGTTAGGCTTTCGACAGCCAGCTTAAAACTTTGTCGGATTTTTATACCATGGATTACACAAATTATGAGCATTGCTTTTAAGTGTTCTCACCTAGCGACGCGCTGCAGAGTTCAAATACAGTGAAAAGTAAGCAAGGGTCATTACATTTTTGCCCGAATGTAGTGAATCAATTGCTGAGAGGGTTCCTACATCATGGACGGGTGCGTGTAAAGAAGTAGGTCCTCCTATATTGCTGCCCGAATGTAGTGAATAAATTACATAGAGGGTTTTCTCATTTTCAATACGGACGAATGCAGGGGGTAAGGAAGCTAGTGCTAGATAATACGATTCGTACCGTTTCTTAGAATATCGGAATATTGTCCGTTAAGCTAATGTAGGTGGTAGATACTATGATTCGGAGAAAGATTCATATTCTACAAGAGACAGTAGGTTGAAGAAAAAGCAAAGGAGATTGAGGTTGAAGGAAAAGGCTCGAAACGGAGGTGGTATTATCATAAATAAAAATTTAAACGATAGTGTAGTAGACGTACAACGATATGGTGACCGAATAATGATGTTGAAATTAGTGTTAGAAAAAGAGGTTTTGAATATAGTTTGTGCTTACGCACTACAAGTAGGACTAGAAGATAATATAAAGATAACTTTTTGGGAAGAGTTAGATAAGGTGATTCAAAGGATTTCCCAAAGGGAGATGATTTATTTAGGAGGAGACTTAAATGGACATGTCGATAAAGAGGTATTAGAATATAAAGGTATTCATGAAAACTTTGGGTTTGGGGATATAAATGAGGAAGGTATGAAGATTTTAAATTTTGCTATGGCATTTGATCTCTTTATAGTCAATACAATCTTCAAAAAACGAGCTGAACATTTAATTACTTATAAGAGTGGCTTATTACAAACACAAATTGATTACTTTATTTATCGAAAAAAAGATAGAGCGTGCGGTAAAGATTGCAAGGTAATTCCAGGAGAAAGCTTAACCACCCAACATCAACTTTTAGTTATAGATTTACAAATAAAAAAATGAACAAAGAAGAAAAGAGTGCATCGAGCTATTCAAACTAAATGGTGGAACCTCAAAAGCAAGAAATAAGATATATTTAAATAAAAAGTCCTTGAAGGAGATGCTTGGAATTATGTTGGTACACCTTGTGATATGTGGAACAATATGGTTATACATATTAGGAAAGTGGTGAAAGATGTGTTAGATGAATGTAAGGGAGGTGTATCGGTATAAAAAGAAGCTTGGTGGTGGAGTGATGTGCAAAATAAAATCATGGCAAAGTGGGCATGTTACAAATTACATTATGCTAAGAAAACTATATAAGAACAAGAGAGACATTCAAAATTGTGTGAATTATCGAGGTATTAAGTTAATGAGCCATACTATGAAATTGTGTGAAAGAATTATCGAACGGAGGTTAAGACAAGTATTAAGTACAACAGATAACCAATTTGGATTCATGCTAGGCAGATCTACTGTTCAAGTGATTCACCTTTTGAGATGTCTTATGGAATATTTTAGAGTAAAAAAGAAAGATCTTCATATGATATTTATTGATCTAGAAAAAACTTATGATAGGGTACTGAGGGAGGGTTTTTGAAGAACCTTGGAAAAAAGAGGTATCTTATTGACATACATTAACCTTATAAGAGACATGTACGATGATGCAAAAACATGTGTAAGGACTCATGAAGGAATGATAGACTTCTTTGAAGTTAATATTGGGTTACATCAAGGATCAACTTTAAGTCCATACTTATTTATAATGGTGATTGATGAGTTAACAAAATATATTCAAGATGAAGTATCCTTGTGTATGTTATTTGCATATGACATTATGTTATAGGGGAGTCTAAGGAAAAAGTTAATAAAAAATTGGAACTATGGAGAGAAACATTAGAAAGCAAAGGCCTCCAACTTAGTAGAACAAAGACAATATATGGAATGTTTTAAATTGACACCCATTGCATCCCCTAAAAGGAAAGTTTTAAATACCTAGGGTCAATTTTTCAAAGTGATGGAAGAATTGATGGAGATGGTATACATAGAATTAATGCTGGTTAGTTAAAATGGAGAGGAGCATCAAGTATTCTTTGTGATAAGAAGATACCATTAAAGTTAAAAGGTATATCATGTTTTATGGTTCTGAATGTTAGACAGTTAATCATCAACATGTACAAAAAATGTTTGTGACAGAAATAAAGATATTGAGATGGATGAGTGGTCATACAAGAAAAGACCGTATACATAATGAGGTTATTAGAAACAAATTAGGAGTGGCACCAATAGAAGATAAAATGAGAGAATATCGTTTAAGATGGTTTGGACATATGGAAAGAAGATCAAAAGAAAAACCTATAAGAAGGTATGAAAAACTAAATTTTGGAAGTACCAAAAGAGGTAAAGGATGATCACAAAAGTGTTGGAAAGAAACAATAAAGAATGATCTAGCTTATTGTGAGTTAACTGCTAACATGGCACACGATAGAGCTATGTGGAAACAAAGAATCCATATAGTCGACCCCGTCTAGTATAGGAAAAGGCTTAGTTGTTGTTGTTGTTGTAGGAAACCAATCAACATCTGGCCTGATGCAGTTAAATATAGCATGGCATCCTCCTATTACTTTTGAGAAGTAAAAGAAAGAATTGTATAAACATTTGTTTCTGTGTCTATGCGATGAACGTTCATTTCAAGTGAGTGAAAATTCAACCATTGTAGGTGTCTCATTTTCTTCACTTGTCGGGTGGAGTGGAAGCTTTTCCTTTTCATTACAACTGGACACTTAATGTACAAACAACAACAATTAAGCCTTTTCCCATACTAGAAGGGGTTGACTACATGAATTCTCTGTTTCCACAAAATCCTTTCATGTGCCATGTTAGCAGTTAACTCTCAATAAGCTAGATCATTCTTTATTGTTTCTTTCCAACATGGTCCCCCTATCTCTTTTAATACTTTCAAAATCTTGCTTTTCATACCTACTTATAAGTTAGTTTTTTATCTTCTTTCTATAAGTCCAAACCATATTCCCTCATTTTATCCTCTATTGGGTGTAACTCCTAATTTGTTTCTAATAACCTTATTACATATACAATATTTTCTTGTATGACCACTTATTCATCTCAACATCTTCATTTCTGTTAGAGACATCTTTTGTTTATGTTGATGACTAATTACCCAACACTCATAACCATAAAACATGACTGGTCTAATTGTTGCTCTATGATATTTACCTTCTAACTTTAATTGTATCTTCTTATCACAAAGAATACTTGCTCCATTTTAACCAACCAGCATTAATTCTATGCGTAACATCTCCATCAATTCTTCCATCACTCTGAAAAATTGACCGTAGGTATTTAAAACTTTTCTTTTGAGGGAATACAATGTGTGCCAATTTTAATTTCTGTCCTCTGAGGTAACCAAATGATCAAACTTACATTCCATATATTCTGTCTTTGTTCTACTAAGTTGGAGGCCTTTGCTTTCTAATGTTTCTCTCCATAGTTCCAATTTTCTATTAACTTTTTTCTTAGACTCCTCCACTAATACAATGTCATCTGCAAATAACATACACCAAGGTACTTCATCTTGAATATGTTTTGTTAACTCATCAATCACCATTATAAATAAGTATGAACTTAAAGTTGATCCTTGATGTAATCCAATATTAACTTCAAAGAAGTTTGTCATTCCTTCATTAATCCTCACACATGTTTTTGCACCATCGTATATGTCTCTTATAAGGTTTTTGCATGTCAATGTGATACCTCTTTTTTCCAAGGTTCTTCAAAGAACCTCCCTCGGTACCCTATCATAAGCTTTTTCTAGATCAATAAATGTCATGTGAAGGTCTTTCTTTTTTGCTCTAAAATGTTTCATTAAGATGCCTCAAAAGGTGAATCACATTGACAGTAGATATGCTTTGCATGAATCCAAATTGGTTCTCTATTGTACTCGATACTTGTCTTAAAATTTGTTCGATAATTCTTTCTCATAATTTCATAGTACGACTCATTAACTTACCTCGATAATTTATACAATTCTAAATGTCTCCCTCGTTCTTATATATGGTTATAAGTGTACTCGCTCTTCATTCCTCAAGCTTCTTTTTGTTTTTCCATATTTTATTAAATAGTTTTATAAGCCAAGTGGTTCTTGTATCTCCTAGGATTTTCCAAACTTCTATAGAAATATTGTCTCGTCGTATCGATTTACCATCCTTCATATATTTAAGAGCCTATTTGACTTCATTCTTTTGAATACATCGATAGAAATTGTGGTTTATATACTTTTCTAATTTGGCTAACTCTCATAAGTTATTACTAACATCTTTATTTTTATTAAAAAACTTATAAAAATAGTTTTCATATATTTTTTATATCATTATTTGCCATTAGAATTTTCTCATCCTCGTCTTTGATGCATCTAACAAAATTAAGATCCTTAGTTTTCTTAATTTTGTTTCATTGACAACTTTTTTCGGTTATTTCTTTATTTTCTTATAAGCTTCTAAAGTTTCACTAATTTTTTTAACATAATATAATTTGTAACATGGCCTCTTTGTCTTAATTTTATTTTGCACCACTTTACTTCACCACCAAACTTCTTTTTGTGTCACACCTCTCTTATATTCAGCTAACACATTTTCTGCCATTTTCCTAATATGTAGTCATATTGTTCCACATATCACAAGGTGTACCAAAATAATTTCAAGCATCTCTTTGAAGGATTTTATGTTTAAATATATCTTCTTCCTTGCTTTTGAAGTTCCACCATTTAATCTAATAGCTCGATATATTTTTTCTTCTTTGTCCACTTTTTCGCCTCTAAATTCATAACTAAAAGTCAATGTTAGGTGGTTAAACTTTCTGTTAGAATTACCTTGCAATCTTTACAACCTAATGCACGTGCCCACAAAAAAACACATGCATGCCCTAGAGTCGAATTCACCACCTAAGTCGTGGGATTCATGGAGTCCTGCACAAGTTTTTGAATATAAGTCCCATTACCAACGAAACCTACCAAAATCAAGCTTCTTGCCGCACTAAGTTGGGTCATCTACACGGATTCTTAGTCATGATTGTCTTCGATTTTTTGTTATAGTAGCATGCAATTTCAATAGAAATCACGAGTTTCATTGTGCAAATGAAATTTCATACTTGTCTAAAGGTGCAACCATCCAAATGGTTAGCCTAGTTTGCTCTGTATACGGTTAAGCATCAAATTGAACTGAATGAGCTATTCGAGCTTAGCCAAATCGAGACTTCTTCGTGACCCACTGATGAACCTATGACATGTGATATGGGTGCTAACAAGCCTCAAGTGTAATATTGATTCTTTTAAGTTCTTTCAGTTATTTATGAGGCTGTTTGGGTCAAGAAACCCACATAGGTCGTAGTTTCAAGCCTGTAAATCCCTTGCCTTGAAAACAAAGCTCAGCGAAGCCGTTCTGTTTTGCATTACAAGTAGAATTGGTACCATCTGGAACCGGTTTTTCCAGTCGTCGCAACCAGCATTACTCGTCAAACTGACATTTTTTAGTTCCGGTACTCCTAGTTTCCCTTCTGTGTCGGACATGGATGTGGCACCCAAACTGCCAGCTTCATGCGAAACCCCTAACAGGCACCAAGTTGAACAAGAAAACTTGTAAACTTTTCTTGCTTCAAGATGTCTTAAACTGAGAGCGAAGGGCTTGAAGTACGTAAAGAGAAAGGGAGCTTCCTTGGACCATAAGACACTAAGAAACGAGATCAGAATAAGAATACAACCAGCTCTTTCAAGGATTTTGTAATTAAGGCAATGACGATGCAAATCTTTGTGGTCATCACTTGCGGCCTGTTTGGATGAAGAAACACAATTTTCTTCTTTTTGCTTTTGAAATTTCAGAATCAAATCTCGGAACATAGGCTGTAGCAGAGCGTGTCTAATGAAGGAGCAATTTTGGAATAATTGTGCTCGAAATATGACTTGCGTTAAGGCTTATTCAGACTTCAAAGCACTTCATGCATCGACTAAGTAGTAGTTTTGTGGCATCTTACAAGATCCCTCGCAAGGAGGGATAAAGCTCACATCCAACATCCCTTTATAGTACAGAGATGGTTCTCCATCCGCTCGTGTAAGGGATCTCTCTTGTATGGCTGGTCCCAAGCTCGAATAAAGGAGGAGGGTTATGTTACGCTTCCAACAACCAACGTAAAACTTTATTGAACTTACCTATCATGGATTCTACAAATTATGAGCATTGTGTTAGAACATTCTCGACTTACTACAAAGCCCAAATGCAATGAAAAGTAAGGGTATCTACGTCTTCACTCTCGCTTATAGTGAATAAATTACAAAGAGAGTGCTCACATCATGGATGACTGAGTAAAAATGTTAGTCCCACTACATTGTCGCCCGAATGTAGTGAATAAGTTACAACAAGTGTCTTCGAATTTTCAACATAGACGGATACAAGAGGTGAGAAAATTAGTCCAACATAATAAGATTTGTATTGCTACTTAGAATATCGAAACATCGATCGACAAGTTAATGGAGGTGATGGATACTATGATTCAAAAAAAATTCAAATTCTATGTTTACAAGAGACAAAGTGAGTGGGTAAAAAAGCAAAGGAGACTGTGCATACATATTTTAAACTATGGTACTCAAGAAAGGAAAAGACTCGAAATGGAGTTGACATTATTGTGAATAAAGATTTAAAAAATAGTGTAGTAAACGATATAGTAACCGAATTATGATAGTGAAATTAGTGTTACAAGTAAAGGCTTTGAATATGGTTAGTGTTTACCCCAAGTACGATTATAAGATAATATAAAGAAAGTTTTTTAGAAAGAATTAGATAAAGTGATTCAAAGAATTCCACAAAGGGAGATCATTTCTTTAGGAAGAGACTTAAATAAACACGTCGGTAAGATATCAAGATATTAATGGAAACTATGATTTTGAGGATATAAATGAGAATAAGGAGATTTAAAATTTTGATAGAGCTTTTTCATCTCTTTATAGTGGTACAATTTTCAAAAAAAGAGATGAACATTTAATTACTTATAACAATCGCTTGTCAACAACACAAATTAATTATTTTGTTTATAAAAAAAAGATAGATCATGTTGTAAAGATTGCAAGGTAATTCCAAGGTAGACAAAAAAAATAGAGAGCATAGAGCTATTCGGCCAAAATGGTAAAACCTCAAATGTGAGAAAGAAGATATATTTAAATAAGAAGTTCCTCAAGGAGATGCTTGGAATTACGTAGGTATACCTTCTAATATGTGAAAGAATATAGTTATACATATTAGAAAAGTGACAAAAGATATGTTAAGCAAATCTAAGGGAGGCATGCCAGCACAAAAAAAAGCTTAATGGTAGAGTGAAGTGGTACAAGATAAAATCAAGGCAAAGGCATGTTACAAATTGCATTAGGTTAAGAAGACTAGTAAAACTTGAGACGCTTATAAGAAACTAAAAAAAAAAAGCAAAAAAGGCCATTAGCAAAGCAAAAGCCAAAATTTGATAGGATTTATATTAAAAAAAAATAATTCAAAAGAAGGTAAAAGGGATATTTTTAAGATATATCTAAGACTATAGATAAGAAAACTAAGGTTTTGTTACATTCATCAAAGATGAGGATGAAAATATTCTAGAAGCAAATAATGATATAAAAAATAGATAGAAAATTTATTTCTATAAGTTTTTCAACGAAAATATATATGGTAGTATTAGCTTAGGAGAGTTTGCAAAATCAGAAAAGTATATAAACCATACTTTCAATCTGCGTATTAAAAAAATAAAGTCAAAGAAGCTCTTAAATATACGAAGGTTGACAAATCTATAGGACCATACAATATTCATATAGAAGTATGAAAAAATTTAGGAGAGATGAGACTCACTTGATTCATAAGACTATTTAATGAAATATAGAGAACCCAAAAGATGTCCGAGGAATGAAAAGTTAATACACTTGTACCCATATATAAGAACAAGGGAGACCTTTAGAATTGTGTGAATTATCGAAGTACAAGGGACACTTGTACTCACTTGATTCATAAGACTATTTAATGAAATATAGAGAACCCAAAAGATGCCCGAGGAATGAAAAGTTAATACACTTGTACCCATATATAAGAACAAGGGAGACCTTTAGAATTGTGTGAATTATCGAAGTATCAAGTTAATGAGACTCACTATTAAATTAATAAAGAATTATCGAATGTAAGTTAAGACATGTATCAAGTACAACAAAGAATCGATTCAAATACATGACTGGTAGATCTATTATTGAAGTGATTCACCTATTGAGATGCCTTATAGTACAACAAAAAAAAAACTTCACATGTTATTTATTGATCTAGAAAAAACTTACAATAGAGTGTGAAGAGATGTTCTTTGAAGAACCTTGGAAAAGAAAGGTATCCCATTGACATACATAAATCTTATAAGAGACATGTACAAAAACATGTGTAAGGACTCATAAAGGAACGACAAACTCCTTTGAAGTTAAAATTGGGTTACATCAAAGATCAATTTTAAGTCTATATTTATTTATATTGGTCATTGATGAGTTAACAAAACATATTCAAGATAAAGTACATTGGGGTATGTTATTCGTTGATGACATTGTGTTAGTAGATTAGTATAAGAAAAAGGTTAATAGGAAATTATAACTCAAAGTAAAGGCTTATGAACAAAGACAGAATATATGGGATATAAGTTTAGTCATTTAGATACTTTAGAGGACATAGAAATTAAGATTGGCATACATCACATCTCTCATAAGAAAAGTTTTAAATACCTAAGATCAATGTTTCAAAGTGATGGAAAAATTGATAGAGATGTTACACAAAATTAATGTTGATCGGTTAAAATGGTAAGAGACATCAGGTATTCTATGCGATAAGAAGATATCACTAAAGTTAAAAGGTAAATATTATTAAGCGGCAAATAGGCATGTTATGTAATCCATAGTATAAAAATCCGACAAAGTTTTACGATGTCTGTCTAAAAACCTAACACAACCCTCTTACTTTATTCGAGTTTGGGACCGGCAATGCGAGGGTAATCCCTTATTATGAGTTAATTGCTAACATGACACATGATAGGTCTATGTGGAAACAAAGAATCCATGTAGTCGACCCCGTCTAGTATAGGAAAAGGCTTCGCTGTTGTAATTAGGCATGTTATGTTTTATGGTTCAGGGAGTGTTGGGTAGTTAATTAATATATACAAAAGATGTCTGTAGCAGAATTGAAGATGTTAAGATGGATGAGTTGTCACAAAAGGAAAGGCCGTATAATGAAGTTATTAGAAATAACTTAGCAGTAACACCAATGCAAGATAAAATAAGGAGAAATCATTTAAGATGCTTTGAACATGTAGAAAGTAAATCAAAGAATGCTCCTATAAGAAGATACAAAAAAGTAGATTGTAAATGTTTTAGAAGAGAATGACCACACAAGTATTGGAAAGAAACAATAAAGAAAGATCTAATTTACATATGAGCTAACTGCTAGCATGGTACATGTAGCTGAGTCCATGTAGTATGGAAAGAGGCTTAGTTGTTATTGTTGTTGGTTATGCCTAAGCCGAGGTTCTCTTTCGAAAATAAATCTCAAATCATGACTTGTTTTCATATGGTGTGTGGGAGGGTGCTGATATTTTGGGATTTTTCAAAAGGAAAACTAAACCACAAGACCCAAAAATGATTAAGTATGAGCAAAATCAATTACAGTCCTATGAAAGGCTCTCACGAGTGCTGGACTAAGCATGATCATTAACCATGCCACATTGGGTATTTATTCATTGAACAGACAATAGATTGGATTTGTATCCATCTAATTGTTGGATATATTTTTTATTTCATCTGTTATTTTTAATGCTAATATACCACTTAGGCAACTTGATTGAGGCTTATCTTTATAGCATCAGGTTTGATGTTCTCAAACAAAGATAAACTATCTTGTACAGCCCATGGACCAGAGAATACGAAATGATCTGTATTACTGAGAGTAGCGTATTAGTTAGCAAGGTCATAAACAAATATCCATATGTTTGGAAATATTTAGCAAGAAGCCTACATATAAGTGGTTGTGATGGTTGTCAACTCTTTTACTTTAATCAGATTCATGTTTGAGCAAATTAGCAAAATGTCTTTAAGAGAGAGTTAAGAGACAGGTCAAGTTAGGCTAGGTGGTCTGCAAATTCATGGTAGAGGATGGAGCTTGTGCTCTTTACATATTTGTCGACACTATTAGAGCACTTATTACATGGGAATCACAGGTTGACACAATCTCATAAAAAACAGCGTACGACTTCTTGTTGCTGTTTTTCAAAGTTCCGCAGAGTTGCGAGCTATGCACCAGTCACACTCGATCGAAGAAAAGCTTTGCAAGTGCTTTACACAGCGATTGCAGCTGAATCAAAGTATGTCAACAGCACGATTTAACAGCCCACAGCAACACCAATTAGCCATCATTTTAGGTAAAGACAGAGTTGTTCTTTACCTGATCCGAGTCGATCTTAAATTCCTTTCTTGCTTGGCAACCCGATGCACCTGCTTCTGCATCAGAGCTGCATCATCAACCTCAGTTGCAACCTTGCAACTCCTGAGCCTTTTCGATACACCCGGCCTGCCAACAGCAGCAGTAGCCTTGCAGCTTCTCACCCTCTTAGTCATGGCAGGGCTGCCAGCGGCATCTGGAGATGTCACTTTCAGTTCGTCTTCGCGAGAAACTAATTCGGCATCAATTTCAATACTGCTACTCAGTCTCCTGGTTATTGAAGAATCAGTTGTAGTACCAGCCCTGCAACTCCTTACCCTCTTGGTCATGGTGGGGCTGCCAATGGCATCAGGAGATGGCACCTTCAGTTCCTCTTCTTGGGCTGCCTTCCCATCATATGGCCAGGCAAAACCACAGCTGGGACAAACTCTTTGGCCCTGAAAAAGAACATTGCAGACAGATAAGAGAGCATGGCAACATAAATGAAGCTTCATATGGCTGTGTAGTAGTGCCTGCAGTATAGGACACCACCAAATTCTGGCAAAATAGACGATCTAAAAGGTATGTGTCACTATGTAGCAAAAAACTAACAGAAGCACAAATCAGATTGTGTTCGGATTGAGAAACTTTTTCTTTGAAAAGTCTGTTTCTGCGTCCACCCAAAGGCAACACAAGATAATCAGGCCATGTTACATCTTTCAGACACTAACAAAAAATCACACAAGAGCACATCGTCTAAAGAAAAGTTGGAGTCCCCTACATAGCATGTGTTTGTACACGTGCGAGAAAGAGAGACAACACATACACACACACACACGTCATCCCTGAGAGTGTTGCTTCTCCAACCAGATCATATTTGGGTCGTCGTACAAAGATAAGCACCACAATACAAAAGCCTGACACTGACCTGACCCAAAATGCAAGTGACATGTCTACCCAAAGTAGACATGAACAGAACCAGATCATAGTTAAGTTAGGTCATATTCGAGTTGGCCTCTTTCCGGCACCAACAAAAAATGACAGAAAGCAAATACAGGATAACACAAAATTGCAGGTCAGTATGTGTGGGTACATGTGTTTCAGAGAGAGAGAGAAGGGGGAGGGGGGAGACTAGAGGCTAAGTCACACTGACACTTCTAAGGGGTGGAGTGTCGACCTCGACACTGGTGTGACACCGACACCGTATCGGTGCGGCATGGCCAAAAAAATTGTAAAAAAAAAAATTGTAACTCAGATAAATGGGTCCGGATAATGAAGATTCATTTGTGTATTATGATGAAATTAGTAGTTGTTTACCATTTATATGTTTTGCTTTAATATAAAGTTGTGTACTTGCTATTGTAGCTGTATACAATATTAGCTTGAATGATTTGGATGCGAACAATTGGTTTCTTATTACTCATTATGATTGGATTCTTGACTCCATACTGTATGCCTTTGCACAGAATAATCTGTCACCAAACACATTTAAAGACCAGGAACATTGTATGACATCATTAGTGGATCCTAGCACAAATACTAGTATATGTTATATCCTACAAAAGATATGTTATATCCTACAAAAGATCTCGAAACTCTTTGAATCCATAACTTGGATATTTTGAAGCTCGTAAAATCATTGTAAGTTTCAGATCATTACGAGGGAACTTGCTAATTGATAGCTATGTGCACCCAAAATTAGCAAATACTAGTTGTATTATGGTTGATTTATGTAGCTTAAATATTATATATAATATTATATATTATATATCCTAGCCGTGTCACTGTCCCCAAAAATTTTGAAATTTGCCGTATACCGCACCCGTGTGATATAGAGTAGAGGACATACTCGATTATGAGAGAATTGCTTCTCCAAGTAGTACATGTGAATCCACATAGTGCAATTTCCGTTTGGACATGTCTCAGCCTGCCAAATGGTTTACAGAACAAAATTCAGCCGGTTAGCAAGATTAGAGAACTGTAAGTAACCTATTAACATTGACAATGGGTTTCCATTTAACAGGTAATCTCCAAAAAGTTTACTTTGTTCAAACGGTAAGCAAATTCTATTTCAAACCAGAAGATATCTTCATAAGAAACAAGATAATACATAAAAAATGAAGTCATTGAAGCTCGTAAACTTCATATATGAACGTCTCACTTCACCAGTCAGACAGATATGTAGTTAAATGCAATAGATAAAGGTATGGACCTTGATTCCAGCTTCATTGCAAACATTACATGATGGAAAATCATTGTTCCTGAACCAGCTGCGCAAGTCAAGGAAAGATCTGACACCTATACCAACACTTCGATCCGCAAAAGTGCATAGCTATTTGTCCCGCATAAGATCTTGGAGAGTTCTTTCCTTCTGTGAAAGAGAGAATTGTCGGAATGCTGAAGGTAATTGAGAGCTGCTGGCCTGAGATGCCTGCCTAACCTAATTCCGCAAACAACAACAACAACAAACAACAACAACAACTAAGCCTTTTCCCATACTAGACGGGGTCGGCTACATGGATTCTTTGTTTCCACAGATCCCTATCGTGTGCCATGTTAGCAGTTAACTCCCAATAAGCTAGATCATTCTTTATTGTTTCTTTCCAACACTTTTGTGGTCGTCCTCTACCTCTTTTAATACTTTCCAAATTTAGGTTTTCTAACCTTCTTACAGGTTCTTCTTTTGATCTTCTTTCTATATGTCCAAACCATCTTAAACGATGTTCTCTCATTTTATCCTCTATTGGTGCCACTCCTAATTTGTTTCTAATAACCTCATTATGTATACGGTCTTTTCTTGTATGACCACTCATCCATCTCAACATCTTCATTTCTGTCACAGACATCTTTTGTACATGTTGATGATTAACTGCCCAACACTCAGAACCATAAAACATGGCAGGCCTAACTGCGGCTCTATAATATTTACCTTTTAATTTTAATGGTATCTTCTTATCACAAAGAATACCTGATGCTCCTCTCCATTTTAACCAACCAGCATTAATTCTATGTGTAACATCTCCATCAATTCTTCCATCACTTTGAAAAATTGACCCTAAGTATTTAAAACTTTCCTTTTGGGGAATGCAATGTGTGCCAATTTTAATTTCTGTCCTCTGAAATAGCCAAATGATCAAACTTACATTCCATATATTCTGTCTTTGTTCTACTAAGTCGGAGGCCTTTGTTTTCTAATGTTTCTCTCCATAGTTCCAATTTTCTATTAACTTTTTCCTTACACTCCTCCACTAATACAATGTCATCTGCAAATAACATACACCAAGGTACTTCATCTTGAATATGTTTTGTTAACTCATCCATCACCATTATAAATAAGTATGGACTTAAAGTTGATCCTTGATGTAACCCAATATTAACTTCAAAGAAGTCTGTCGTTCCTTCATGAGTCCTCACACATGTTTTTGCACCATCATACATGTCTCTTATAAGGTTAATATATGTCAATGGGAGACCTCTTTTTCCAAAGTTCTCCAAAGAACCTCCCTCGGTACCCTATCATAAGCTTTTTCTAGATCAATAAATATCATGTGAAGGTCTTTCTTTTTTGCTCTAAAATGTTCCATAAGACGTCTCAAAAGGTGAATCGCTTCAATAGTAGATCTACCTGGCATAAATCCAAATTGGTTCTCCGTTGTACTTGATACTTGTCTTAACCTACGTTCAATAATTCTTTCCCATAATTTCATAGTATGACTCATTAACTTGATACCTCGATAATTCGCACAATTTTAAATGTCTCCCTTGTTCTTATATACGGGTATAAGTGTACTTGCTCTCCATTCCTCGGGCATCTTTTGGTTTTTCCATATTTCATTAAATAGTCTTGTGAGCCAAGTGATTCCTATTTCTCCTAGTATTTTCCAAACTTCTATAGGAATATTATCTGGTCCTACCGATTTACCACTCTTCATATGTTTAAGAGCCTCTTTGACTTCATTCTTTTGAATACGTCGGTAGAAATTGTGGTTTATATACTTTTCTGACTTGGCTAAATCTCCTAAACTAATACTAACATCTTTATTTTCATTAAAAAGATTATAAAAATAGTTTTTCCATCTATTTCTTATATCATCATTTGCCACTAGAATTTTTTCATCCTCGTCTTTTATGCATCTAACATAATTAAGATCTTTAGTTTTCTTATCTCTAGCCCTAGCTATCCTAAAAATATCTCTTTCACCCTCTTTTGAGTTGAGTTTTTTATATAAGTCCTCCCAAATCTTAGCTTTTGCTTCACTAACGGCCTTTTTTGCTTCCTTCTTTGCTTTCTTATAAGCTTCTAAAGTTTCACTTGTTTTCTTAGCATAATGTAATTTGTAACATGCCCTCTTTGCCTTGATTTTATTTTGTACTACTTCACTCCACCACCAAGCTTCTTTTTGTGCAGGTACACCTCCCTTAGATACCCCTAACACATCTTTTGCCACTTTCCTAATATGTATAGCCATATTGTTCCACATATCAGAGGGTGTGCCAACATAATTCCAAACATCTCCTTGAAGGACTTTCGGTTTAAATATATCTTCTTTCTCGCTTTTGAGGTTCCACCATTTAGTCCGAATAGCTCGATGCACTCTTTTCTTCTTTGTCCATTTTTTTATTTATAAATACATAACTAAAAGTCGATGTTGGGTGGTTAAGCTTTCTCCTGGAATTACCTTACAATCTTTACAACAGGCTCTATCTTTTTTTCTACAAATAAAGTAATCAATTTGTGTTTGTGATAAGCCACTCTTATAAGTAATTAAATGTTCATCTCCTTTTTTGAAGATTGTATTGACTATAAAGAGATCAAATGACATAGCAAAATTTAAAATCTCCCTACCTTCCTCGTTTATATCCCCATAACCAAAGTTTCCATGAATCCCTTGATATCCTAATGCCTCTTTACCGACATGTCCATTTAAATCTCCTCCTAAACAAATCATCTCCCTTTGTAGAATCTTTTGAAACACCTTATCTAACTCTTCCCAAAAAACTGTCTTTATACTATCTTCTAGTCCTACTTGGGGTGCGTAAGCACAAACTATATTCAAAACCTCTACTCCTAACACTAATTTCAATGTCATGATTCGGTCACCATATCGTTGTATGTCTACTACACTCTCCTTTAAATCTTTATTTATGATAATACCAACTCCGTTTCGGGCCTTTTCTTTACCTGAGTACCATAATTTAAAACCTGTATCCTCTATCTCCTTTGCTTTTTCTCCAACCCATTTTGTCTCTTGTAAACATAGAATATGAATCTTTCTCCGAATCATAGTATCTACCACCTCCATTAGCTTACCCGATAATGTTCCGATATTCCAAGAACCAATACGAATCTTATTTTCTAGGACTAGCTTCCTTACCCCCGCATCCGTCCATAATCAAAATGCGGAGACCCTCTCTGAAAATTTTTCACTACATTCGGGCAGCAATGTAGCGGGACTAACTTCTTTACCCACACCCGTCCATGATGTGGGAACCCTCTCTGCAATTGATTCACTACATTCGGGCGAAAATGTAGTGGCCCTTGCTTACTTCTTACTGCATTCGGGCTCTGCAGCACGTCGCTAGGCGGGGACGCCCCAAAGCAATGCTCATAATTTTTGTAATCCATGTTGTAGAAATCCGACGAAGTTTTACGCTGGCTGTCGGAAGCCTAACACAACCCTCCTCCTTTATCCGGGCTTGGGACCGGCAATGCAAGGGTGATCCCTTACATGGGCGGAGTTTGCCTAACCTAATTCCGCAATGAACAATTTTTCAAAGATAATCTTACATGAGATCACAAAGCCAATATCCAACTTCCAGTATTTCAATGAAGATTAAGCATACAAACGATCAAACATGCATGATATTCCAGCTTAGAATTTAATTGCAACCAAGCGAGGAATCACCCGCATGGTATGTACTAGATTACAAGAAAGTGTTAGAATAGAGTCTGTGTTAGTCATTACAGGCAATGTATTAAGCTAGTGCTTTAAAATGTTTTTAAAGTTTCTTTAAATTAGGAGTCACTTATTAGGGGCAATGTCATTTTTTTCCTTTATGTGATGTATTATAAACCTAGTGGTCAGCCGACCACAACAAGGAAGGAAAATAAAGAGAGAGAGAAGGCAGCCGTCTATTAAGAAAAGGGGCAGAACCCGATTTCCAATTTCCAATTTCTTCTGCAAGATTAGCATCACTTCTTCATTGATTGAAATGTCCCGCCAATCATATTGCAATCATGCATTGAGACATTAAATGTAGAAAGTAGAAACAAAATCAATGACAATAATTAGACTACCATGCATGCACGAGGAAATTAAGGAGAGAAACATATATAACAAACCATTCAAAACATGGAATTCCTATAAACGACACCCACATACCATGCTTGGATTCAAGATCCATTACTTGCTTGCGCATTGGGTAGCCCAGCCCATCTGTTTTGGGTAGAGGCGACAAGAGGTGCTAACCCAGCTACCCATTTCCACCCAGCTCAAGATAAAAACACAAGATGACTTTCATCCTTGAGTAAAGAATGTTATATTAGAAGAATTGCATACTTGGTTGTCTAGACGAACATTGAGTGCAGAAATGTAAGGAATGCTGCCTTGACCAGCTGAATCTTGAAATATTGCTTCAATCTGCCAAAGAACGAGCAAATGTATAATCCAAGATAGATCTAGTGTAGTTGTTGACTGGGGTATATGGTTGCAAAACTAGTTGAAAATGAAGACCTGTTGAACCCGTTGAAATATGACTTGGGTGGAACTCACTAACCACGAGGTCAAATTTGTGATGGAAAAAAATGGTCATTTTCATTACTGTGGTAATGTGTTGTTCTCGGATCAGCTTGTTATATTTATACTTCTCTTCCCAAAAAAGGTTCAACATAATGGAGTAGAGAACCACATTATCAATAGTGTGATATACCATCCACTATAATGCATTATAGCGATCCCTTGGGCGTTATAACAGACAAACTTAACAGACATCAAGCATGGACACTATTAGCACCATTAAGAGCATTATAGCGGACTGCTACATTGGCGATAGCATACAAATTGGGTTCATCCAATCGATATGGGTCAACTCAACCCAATTCCCAAATGTATACCTCTCTCTCCTGTGGCTTCCATCACCACCACCACCATCTCTTGGCGTGTAACCACATATTCTCTCTCGATGTGTAACTGTATGTTTTCTATTTCTCCTGAATACAAAGATTGGGTTGTTTCTCAACTGAATAGAGACAAGAAACAAGCACCTCCCATCCCTCTGTATAACCAGCCTTCTCTATTCTTGTGTGACCAGATTCTCTCTCAATGTATGGTATGTTCCAACTTTCTTTTTCTCTTTCTCTTGTTAACAATATGTTCTCTCTGTTAGTGTATAATCTTACCACTAATTCTCAGTCTATGAATTTATTTATTACACTTCCCTATTATAGTGAGTATGGAATCATCATCCACAGTGATAGCTAATGCAACTATAAGTTGTTCGGGTGACAGTGGTGCTAGAGCTAGCACATATAGTTCTTGATTTTCTAATCTAACATACAAGTACAGGGCCCTAGCTTTTAAGAAAGCAGGACTGAATTGGGGTTTGACAAAATCTAGAACGGTTAACATGTCAGTTTTTTGTAAGTTATATAGTGTTATATATATCTATTGTATCGTGTAGTGTATCATATTGCCAAACTTATCATTTTGTATGGTGCGATACATGTATCGTGGCGTATCGTGTGATACAAGGCGTATCACCCGTATTGTATGATATGAGCGATATGCTCTATACTCTACTTTAACAAAATCGGAGAAAATATAGATAGCCACTTTTAGAAGGTATCTAGATTCTAAAATAAAAAAATAAAATTGAAAATATGTCCTCAAAGGTGAATATAAGTTTATTAAACCTCAAAACAGAATTATAACAAAACACCAATAAATGAATACTTCCTAGGACTTTCCCTTATTGTGAAAATTTGGGATTGTTTCTGTCCGTACGTATCGTATCGTGGGCCACCACGATACGATACGGGGCCCCGTATCGCAGGTGCAGGCGTATCGCACCGTATCGTGCGATACGGCCCATATCGCACGATACGCCCTGGAACCCTTATAAAGGGTCTCGGTCCGAGAGAAACCCACGATTTTCGCGGGTTTCCTCTCTCCTTTTGGGTTCTTCAAGCTCCCTAACAGTCGGTTTTCGCCTCCTTGTTGTTCAAAGCTCTAAAATCGTACCCTACGGTGTCCGTCCAAGCCTCCAAACTCGGATTTAGGTATATTTTTAATGTTTTTTTCCATTTTTTTCCTTTATATTTATTGTTTTTTGTGTTATTTCGGTTTTTTTTTTTAATGACCAAATATGAAGTAATTAAGTGTGTGTATACGATTTTTATTGCATTCATGAAGTGGGAGACACTCGATTTGAGTGTTATTTGAAGATTGGGGGATTTACAAAGTGCTTTTATTTTCAGGTTTTTGTTTGAATTAAAGTACTCCATTGAGATGGCAGGAAGGGGTGGTAGAGACTCTCATTCAAAGTCTGATGATCCGGCATCGCAGTGGGGTATACCAGTTGAGGGTTCAAGGTTAAAAATCAGATGTTTATTTTGCGAAAAGGTGGTTAGTGGTGGAATTTCAAGGTTGAAACACCACCTAACAGGAACCAGAAAAGAAGTTGCTCCATGCACAGGCAGAGTTAGAAGTGTGCCAGAAGGTATTAAATGGCAATGCTTGCAGATGATTGAGAGCATACAGGAAAGGAGACAACAAAAGGATGATTTTCAGATATGTGGAGAAGCTGATGATGCTACTGTCACTGGAGTTGGATTAACTGATAGTTTGCCTTCAGATGTTAGAACAGATATTGGTAGTAGCAGTTCGCGAGCACCTAGCAGAGGAAAGAGGGTTGCAGCTGAAGACTTTGGAGGTGGCAGAAGAGGAAGTTCAGGAAGGAGTAGAGGAAGAGCTTCTTCTAGCATACATTCGTTCTTTCCTCCTTCCACTACACCTGGTGCTCAGCCAGGAATTCGTACTGCTATGGCTTCAGAACAACTGCACGATCAAGCAGACCTTGCAGTGGGCAGATAGTTTTATGATGCATGCATTCCATTTAATGCAGCAAACAGTTTTCATTTTAAAGCAATGGCAGATGCAATTGCTAACATTGGTCCAGGATACAGGATGCCCTCTTATCAGAAGTTGAGAGGGAAGATATTAGATCAGACCGTGATTGAAGTGCAGCAATACTGTTCGACTTTGAGACAATCGTAGAAGAAAACAAGATGCACTATCATGGCAGATGGATGGACCGATAGGCGAGGAAGAACATTGCTAAACTTTCTTGTATATTGTCCTAAAGGACTCATGTTTTTGAGATCTCTAGATATGTCAGAGGAGAGGCACACTGCAGAGATCCTACGAGAGGAATTTGATAAGGTTATAGAGGAGGTTGGGCTAGAAAATGTAGTCCAATTGATTACAGATAATGCAGCTAACTACAAAGCAGCTGGAAAGGAGTTAGCTGATATTTATGGGACTTTCTACTGGACACCATGTGCAGCCCATTGTTTAGATCTCATCCTCGAGGACATTGGTGAGATGGATGAAATAAAGGCAGCAACTGAGTGTTGCCAAGATATTACAAAATTCATTTACAACCATGCATTTGTTTTGTGTATGGTGAGGAGATACACAGAAGGTGTAGAGCTTCTTCGCACAGCTTCAACTCGGTTCGCAACAAACTTCTTATCTGTACAGAGTATTGTGAGACAGAAGCAAGCTTTAAAGAGAATGTTCTCCTCAAATGAGTGGCAACAATTTGCAGAGTTGCCATAAAACAGAATGAACAGAAAGTTAAATGAGATTGCAGAAACGGTTTTTAGAAGTTCATTTTGGAATGCATGTATCAGATTATTGAAAATTACTTGTCCTTTAGTGAAAGTTTTGAGATTGGCTGACAGCGAGGAGAAACCATCTATGGGCTACCTTTATGAAGCCATGGACAGGGCAAAAGAAGCGATCAGAAGTAACTTTAATAGAAAAAAAAGAGATTATGTGCACGTGTGGAAAATAATTGATAGTAGATCGAATAAACAATTGCATCAGCCTATTCATGGAGCAGCCTACTATCTAAACCCATCATTGAGGTACTCAGCAACCTTCAAAAGGGACGGTGAGGTTAATCGAGGAATCATTGAATGCATCGACAGATTAGTCCCTGATGAGAGCACAGTAGATGCGATACATCGAGAGATGGAGATATATGATAATGCTCTTCACTTGATGGGTTTGCCTGTTGCAATTCACAACCGCTCTACGATGCATCCAGGTACATTGTTTATTTTCATATTTAAGTTGCATATTACATTACTGTGGATTATTATGTCTCTAATGTTTATATTTTTTTTACAGATGTTTGGTGGAACAGGTTTGGAAGTGATTGTCAAAACCTTAGGGATTTTGCAGTTAGAGTCTTAAGCCAAACCTATAGTGCAACAGGTTGTGAAAGAAATTGGAGTGTTTTTGAACACATCTATACAAAAAAGCGCAACAGGTTGGAACACAAAAGGCTTAATGATTTGGTTTATATTCGTTGTAACATGCGCCTTCGTGAAAGGTAATGTTGTATTACTTTCAAGTTTTCAATTCGATATTATTTAACTTGATTTTTCAATTGTTAATATTACTTATTAATTGTTTATCTTTGTTTGTGTCGTAAGCAATTAAAAAAAGTAAATAGAGAAGAAAGTCAATTCGATCCAATAACTTTGGATAATTTTGAGATATTAGAAGATTGGGTTATGGAAGACACTGAATAAAATGCCCTCCTAACAGAAAAAGACGTTGCCTGGATTAATTTGGAAGGAGCGCAACAACATTATGGAGATGAAGAATTTGATTTTGAAGAAGAAGGTGTGGGCATGGCTCATGATGATGAGAATCTGCAACAAGGAGAAGATGATTATTTAGTTGATGATCCTGATTACAATTTGTAAAATGTAACATTATATGTAACTGTAGTGCAATCTAAAGTGTAAATTATGTCTATATTTTATTTTTTGGATTCAAAATATGTAAATTTGGATGCAATTGTTCAATGTTGAATGCTCAATCTGTACTAAACTTACATTATATGAATTTAAAGCAATTATCAGATTTTTCTTGATTTTTTCCTGATTTTTTTCGATTTTTTACTATTTTTTATTAATTTTTAATTAATTTTTGCATTATTTTAATATTAAAGTATGATACGATACGATACGATACGCCCGTATCGTGGAGCCCAGCGATACACGATACGATACGTGTCAGACAACACTGGTTTCTATTATAAATACCCAATTTCGCACCACAATCCTACTATGTTCCCTTAATACAACTAAAAATAACCCTTTGTTAAACAATGGCCCTATTTTATAACATATAATATATTGTCATTTGTCATGCATGTACTATATCATTAAAACAAAGAGACAACATTGTCACTTCCATACTATTTTGAAGTTAATGAAAGGTTTACAAAATTTGCTTCAAACTCCCAAGGTTGAACTTCAGCAAGGGTGCATGCCATTCATCAAATAAGTAGATACTTCAAAATAATGTTCTCTTCCCTTTTTCACCAAAGTCTTATTTCATTTTCACCTTTTTCTCTTTCATCCAAGAACTAGAAATATAAAGATCCCCCATCTAGAATTTGGAAAATATTACACTATAAAAGTATATCTATAACACAAAGGTGAAGGTAAGATGAGTGGAAGCACATATCATGTTGACATCCATTTTGGCTATAGAGTCTAAAGTCAAAATTTCAGATTTATTAATTGTTAATTTTGCGAAGGATGTACTACTTAAATGCTTTATACATTGAAAATTGAACGGTGACTGATGAATATTTACTCAATTTATGAATTATATGAATTATTTAGAATTGCTGTGATTTTTCTGAATTTTATGATTTTTTCAAATTTTTTTAATTTTTTAATATTAAAATTTCATATGATATGTATTGTATCGTGGACCAAAACGATACATAATATAAACAACATTAACTATGTGCTTGTGTGGCATATTATCCATAATGGATGGAATAAAAAGTTCAGCATATTCATTCATGCACCAACTTACTACCTAAATCTAACATTTAGGTATTTTACAAGGGTTAAAAGATACGGTGAAGTTAATCGAGTTATCATTTATTGTATAAACAAATTGGTCCCTGATAAGAGTAGAGCAGATACTATAAATCGAGAGATGGAGATCTTCAATAAAACTCTTCACTTGATGAGCTTACTTTAGCTATTCACAACCATACTAATATGCACCCAAGTAACTTGTTTACCTTAATACTTAAGTTTATTAAATCTTATATTTATTATAAAATAAATCTTTATATTTGCTTTTTTCTATTAGATGTTTGGTGGAATAGGTTTGAAAATAATTGCCCAAAGAGATATTTTTCAATAAAAGTTGAGTCAAACATATAGCACAACTAGTTGTGAAAGGAATTGGAGTGCCCTTGAACATATCAATACAAAAAAATGCAATAGATTGAAACATAAGTGGCTCAATAACCTAGTCTTAATCCCTTGTAACATGCGACTCCGAAAAAGGTAATAATTTTGGTTACTAAGTATTCAATAATGTTATTCTTAAGCCTTTCATACTTATTAATTGTTAATGTTATTTACTTATCATTCTTGAAGGCAATTAAAAAAGTTGAATAGGGAGAACCAATTTTATCCAATAAGTCTTCACAATTATGATATCTTAGAGGAGTGAATTATGAAAGATAATGATACAAGTACACTCCTAACTGAAAATGATACAAGTACACTCCTAACTGAAGAAGACATTCAATGGATTAATTTGAAAGTAGCGCAATAATATGATCTTTGTTTTTCAAGATAAAGGTGGTGGTGATCTTTAACGAGGAGAAGAAGATTATTTAATTGATCCTAATTACAATATGTAATTTGTTTTTTCGTTATAAAAGTTGTGATTTTTATAAGGATGTAGTGCTTAAATGCTTTATATATTGAAAAATTAATGGCGATTGATGAATATTTACTCAACTTATTAATTATATTAATTGTTTAAAATTATCATGCTTTTTTTAATTTTATGATTTTTTGTTTTTCTAATTTTTTAGTATTAAAAAATGATACGATGTGATATGATACTGTAAAATGTGTAATGTATAGTATAATATGGTACGAGTTTATCGTATTTCATAGTAGAACACGTCGGAAATACGATACGATATGGGTTGTATTATACGAGTCGACGTTGATTCACAATATATAAAACCCGAGAAACTCAAGTTTCTCCTTGTGTTTTGCTTGTTCTCAAACCCTTCCTTACCCCCAAACCATTTCATACCTTTTATTTACTCGATTTCATGCAGAAATCACATGTTTTTTGTCTCAAACCCTTGAAAATCCATAAGACTTTTCTCAAATCCATAGCATACTCCTCTTTTTTAATCACTACTCCTTTGTAACCAGATTATTTACTTTAAAATTTTGGGGCTTTAATAGATTCCGTGATTTCTCTCCTTCGTAAAGCATTGGCCTTATAGTGGTTTATCTTTGCTTCACTTGATGGTACAAGAACGAGGCGATCCAACATGGAAGTACTAAACCTCGGTATATGAAGACAATAGGCTTGTCAATAAGTATATGTTTTGTAATGAGGTGAATCATGTAGGTATTTCTCGCATTAAATATCTTACAGGAACTAAAAGTATGGAAATGCTTGTCATCGGTTGCCTGAAAGTGTGAAATAGGCAGTTGAGATATTTCTCAAGATACTTCTCGAGAAGAAATTCATATTATAGGTAGAGCGGAGGAAGAAATAGTTGAGGAGAGTATGAGAAGATGAGATAAAGGAAAAAGTATAGATTTTGGTGGCAGTACTACCATGGTTAGTTCTTGTTCCACCGCAACAGCCCATGTTCCCCTCGACAGCTACAAGGAGTGGTAAAGGAGATCCTAGAGGCGATAGAATACATTCATTGTTTTCTTTCCATCCCACTTTTAGAGCTTAATAAGATATTAAATCAGCTATGACTTCAAGGGAGGTAATTAAGAAAGTAGATTTGAAGTGTGAAGAGTATTTTTATGAAAATTACCTTGAGTTTAATGTTATAAATTCATTTTCCTTTCAAAGCATGACAGATGTTATTGCTAGTGAAGTTTCTGTTCATAAGATCCCTACTTATCACGATTCGAGGGATGAATTACTACAAAAATTGCTAGTATAGTGAAGGTAGGCATGATATGTCTTATATATATAATGTATAAGGCCAAATTAGAAATACAATGAAACTTTAACATGATTTGCATATTATTGCATATTTTCTTAATCCCTCTATTAGATTTTCTTCCAACTTTATAGAGGATAAAGAAGTTAAGGGATATTAAATGCACTTTCCTTTATACAAGATTTATGTACTAGGTGCAACATTCATTTAGATCCATGTAAGTATATAGACAGCAACGAAGATTTTGAAAGGCCAATTGCAATACAACTCTGTTCATATGCAACCAAGTATGATTTGGTTTTTGAAAAAAGAAAAAATCATTCTTATGACTTTGTTATTTCTTA
Organism: Brasenia schreberi; assembly: GCA_036023115.1. Taxonomy (NCBI): domain Eukaryota; kingdom Viridiplantae; phylum Streptophyta; class Magnoliopsida; order Nymphaeales; family Cabombaceae; genus Brasenia; species Brasenia schreberi. The sequence goes on from JAYKKT010000016.1 coordinate 1,740,460, forward strand.
AGACTTAATCCTTTCATTTATTATATTTTATTTTAGATAAATGGTGGACTCGATTTGATATAGACGCACCAAATTTGTCGAGGCTTGCTCAACATAAATTAAGCCAAAGACATAGTTCGAGTGTATGTGAGAAGAATTTGAGTTTTATTGAACGCATAAACATAAAGAAGAGAAACATATTTGAGCATGCTCATCTTTGTGTTTTATTTGTTATATTTTGTTATTCCTTATATATTGTATAAAATATAAAGTTAAGGCAAAGGTAAGAAGATATTTTTTGTTATATTTTATTATTCCTTATACTCTTAACTCATAAGTAATGATATTTTCTTAACTTCTAAGTAAATTATATTCTTTCTTTCGTTTTCTTAATAGATAAATGAAAAGGAATATAAGAAAGGTACCATATGACCCACTTTGCTATATAAATATTGATATTTTTAATGATTGGGTCGAAGAAGAAGAGCCTCCTATTATTTTAAAGGATGCAAATTGGATAGCAATAGAAGTAGAAGTAGAAGCAGAGATGGAGATGACACAAGAGGTAAATTTGGATAACCCAATTTTAAAGGAGGAAGAGGGAGATGATGGTGGTGACCCTGATAATAATGCTTATGATGTATTTGTTGATTATAATCCATATTTTGTGGAATGAAACAATGAAATTGGATTGTCTTAGTTTATAACTTTTTATTTGTGTTATGTAATAAATTGTAATCTTACTCTTCTACGCGTGTATACTCATGGTATTAGTTTATTAATCGTGAAAATGTCATTTTTAGTTGTATTATGATTGTGTTCGCTACCACTTGATTACCTTCTATTTTTGAAGTGTAATGTTTCCTATTTTATGGATTTTTTTATTTTTTTACAAATTTTAAAAAATAATTCAATTTTAATATACCTTACCGTGTCATAGGATACGACACTATTATAGTGTATCGATGACATGTACAATACAATCATGTCATTGTTAAGATATTGCCTTGTTTTATTTATTGTTAAGATAAGATTTTGGGTTTTTGAATTTGATTAATTTATTGTTTATATATGTTTTTTCTATAGTTGAATGGCAGATGACCTTTAGCTATGGATTTCCCGAGTTCAAAAAATTTTGTTATACGAGTTTTGAGTCGCACTTGCAATGTCACTTCATGTGAATGCAACTCGAATACCTTTGAAATGGTAAGAATTATACTTCGTCATTTATACAACAACAACAACTAAGCCTTTTCCCATACTAGACGGGGTCGGCTACATGGATTCTTTGTTTCCACAGATCCCTATCGTGAGCCATGTTAGCAGTTAACTCCCAATAAGCTAGATCATTCTTTATTGTTTCTTTCCAACACTTTTGTGGTCGTCCTCTACCTCTTTTAATACTTTCCAAATTTAGTTTTTCTAACCTTCTTACACGTTCTTCTTTTGATCTTCTTTCTATATGTCCAAACCATCTTAAACGATGTTCTCTCATTTCATCCTCTATTGGTGTCACTCCTAATTTGTTTCTAATAACCTCATTATGTATGCGGTCTTTTCTTGTATGACCACTCATCCATCTCAACATCTTCATTTCTGTCACAGACATCTTTTGTACATGTTAGATGATTAACTGCCGAACACTCAGAACCATAAAACATGGCAGGCCTAATTGCTGCTCTATAATATTTACCTTTTAATTTTAATGGTATCTTCTTATCACAAAGAATACCTGATCCTCCTCTCCATTTTAAAACATGGCAGGCCTAATTGTACACCTTATCACAAAGAAAATATGAAGATTATTTAGTTGATCCTGATTACAATTTGTAAAATGTAAATGTATTTCATTTTTTGCTTGAAAATATATAAATTTGGATGCAATTGTTCAATGTTGAATGCTCAATCTGTACTAAACTTTGCATTATATGAATTCAAAGCCATTACAAGATTTTTCCTAATTTTTCTTGATTTTTTCTGGATTTTTACTAATTTCTTTTATTTTTTAAATATTTTTTTTATTTTTTTAATATTAAAGTATGATACGATACGATACGCCCGTATCGTGGAGCCCAGCGATACGTGATACGATAAGCGTCAGACAACACTGAAACCAACTAATAGAGCCTCATTCATTAGATGTAAATAATTTTTTCAATGCATTTTTATGTATGACAAGACTTTGCATAGTAATAACATTTATAGCAAATCTTGTAATGAAGGCCTATTCAATTCCCTATGAATTTGCATCAAATGCAATATAGAAAAATGATTATAAATAAACTTTGTAATATTTCTCTATGCATCTATAGTCTCTCTTATTTCATAATTTGCACTTAAATCTTACTAAGGATGGATGGTTTGGCTCCAACATCTTACTTGTTGCTCTAAAATTTGCAACATTATCAATAATGAATTGAACAATATTTGAAACACCGACTTCCTCAACAACTTTCTCAAACATAGGGAGTACATTATCTATAGTTTTATCCAGTGTTGTCCGTATCGCACCGTATCGTACGATACGGTGCGATATGTATCGTATCGTGGGCCACCACGATACGATACGGGGCCCCATATCGCAGGTGCGGGCGTATCGCACCGTATCGTGCGATATGGGCGATACGTCCTGGGACCCTTATAAAGGGTCCCGGCCCAAGAGAAACCCGCGATTTTTCGTGGGTTTCCTCTCTTCTTTTGGGTTCTTCAAGCAACCTAAAAGTCGGTTTTCGCCTCCTTGGTGTTAAAAGCTCTAAAATCGTGCCCTACGGTATCCGTCCAAGCCTCCAAACTCGGATTTAGGTATATTTTTAATATTTTTTTCCTTTATATTTATTGTTTTTTGTGTTATTTCGGGTTTTTTTTGAATGACAAAATATGAAGTTATTAAGTGTGTGTATACGATTTTTATTGCATTCATGAAGTGGGAGACACTCGATTTGAATGTTATTTGAAGATTGGGGGATTTACGAAGTACTTTTATTTTCAGGTTTTTGTTTGAATTAAAGTACTCACTCCATTGAGATGGCAGGAAGGGGTGGTAGAGACTCTCATTCAAAGTCTGATGATCCGGCATCGCAATGGGGTATACCAGTTGAGGGTTCAAGGTTAAAAATCAGATGTTTATTTTGTGAAAAAGGTGGTTAGTGGTGGAATTTCAAGGTTGAAACACCACCTAGCAGGAACCAGGAAACAAGTTGCTCCATGCACAGGCAGAGTTAGAAGCGTGCCAGAAGGTATTAAATGGCAATGCTTGCAGATGATTGAGATCATACAGGAAAGGAGACAACAAAAGGATGATTTTCAGATGTGTGAAGAAGTTGATGATGCTACTGTCACTAGAGTTGGATTCACTGATAGTTTGCCTTCAGATGTTAGAACAGATATTGGTAGTAGCAGTTCGCGAGCACCTAGCAGAGGAAAGAGGGTTGCAGCTGAATACTTTGGAGGTGGCAGAAGAGGAAGTTCAGGAAGGAGTAGAGGAAGAGCTTCTTCTAGCATATATTCGTTCTTTCCTCCTTCCACTACACCTGGTATTTAGCCAGGAATTCGTGATGCTATGGCTTCAGAACAACTGCACGATCAAGCAGACCTTGCAGTGGGCAGATGGTTTTATGATGCATGCATTCCATTTAATGCAGCAAACAGTTTTCATTTTCAAGCAATGGCAGATGCAATTGCTAACATTGGTCCAGGATATAAGATGCCCTCTTATCAGAAGTTGAGAGGGAAGATATTAGATCAGACCGTGATTGAAGTGCAGCAATACTGTTCGACTTTGAGACAATCGTGGAAAGAAACAGGATGCACTATCATGACAGATGGATGGACCGATAGGCGAAGAAGGACATTGCTAAACTTTCTTGTATATTGTCCTAAAGGACTCATGTTTTTGAGATCTCTAGATATGTCAGAGGAGAGGCACACTGCAGAGATCCTACGAGAGGAATTTGATAAGGTTATAGAGGAGGTTGGGCTAGAAAATGTAGTCCAATTGATTACAGATAATGCAGCTAACTACAAAGCAGCTGGAAAGGAGTTAGCTGATATTTATGGGACTTTCTACTGGACACCATGTGCAGCCCATTGTTTAGATCTCATCCTCGAGGACATTGGTGAGATGGATGAAATAAAGGCAGCAACTGAGTGTTGCCAAGATATTACAAAATTCATTTACAACCATGCATTTGTTTTGTGTATGGTGAGGAGATACACAGAAGGTGTAGAGCTTCTTCGCACAGCTGCAACTCGGTTCGCAACAAACTTCTTATCTGTACAGAGTATTGTGAGACAGAAGCAAGCTTTAAAGAGAATGTTCTCCTCAGATGAGTGGCAACAATTTGCAAAGTTGCCACAAAACAGAAAGAACAAAAAGTTAAATGAGATTGCAGAAACGGTTTTTAGAAGTTCATTTTGAAATGCATGTATCAGATTATTGAAAATTACTTGTCCTTTAGTGAAAGTTTTGAGATTGGCTGACAGCGAGGAGAAACCATCTATGAGCTACCTTTATGAAGCCATGGACAGGGCAAAAGAAACGATCAAAAATAACTTTAATAGAAAAAAAAGAGATTATGTGCCCGTGTGGAAAATAATTGATAGTAGATCGAATAAACAATTGCATCAGCCTATTCATGCAACAACCTACTATCTAAACCCAACATTGAGGTACTCAGCAACCTTCAAAAGGAACGGTGCGGTTAATCGAAGAATCATTGAATGCATCGACAGATTAGTCCCTGATGAGAGCATAGCAGATGCGATACATCGAGAGATGGAGATATATGATAATGCTCTTCACTTGATGGGTTTGCCTGTTGCAATTCACAACCGCTCTACGATGCATCCAGGTACATTGTTTATTTTCATATTTAAGTTGCATATTACATTACTGTGGATTATTATGTCTCTAATGTTTATATTTTTTTTACAGATGTTTGGTGAAACAGGTTTGGAAGTGATTGTCAAAACCTTAGGGATTTTGGTGGAACAGGTTTGAAAGGTAATGTTGTATTACTTTCAAATTTTCAATTCGATATTATTTAACTTTAGTTTTCAATTGTTAATATTACTTACTAATTGTTTATCTTTGTTTGTGTCGTAGGCAATTAAAAAAAGTAAATAGAGAAGAAAGTCAGTTCGATCCAATAAGTTTGGATAATTTTGAGATATTAGAAGATTGGGTTATGGAAAACACTGAAGAAAATGCCCTCCTAATAGAAGAAGACGTTGCCTGGATTAATTTGGAAGGAGCGCAACAATATTATGGAGATGAAGAATTTGATTTTGAAGAAGAAGGTGTGGGCGTGGCTGATGATGATGAGGATCTGCAACAAGGAGAAGATGAAGATTATTTAGTTGATGATCCTGGTTACAATTTGTAAAATGTAACATTATATGTAACTGTAGTGTACTGTAAAGTGTAAACTATGTCTGTATTTTATTTTTTGGATTCAAAATATGTAAATTTAGATGCAATTGTTCAATGCTGAATGCTCAATCTGTACTAAACTTACATTATATGAATTTAAAGCAATTACCAGATTTTTTCTGATTTGTTTCTGATTTTTTACTAATTTTTATTATTTTTTATTTATTTTTTGCATTATTTTAATATTAAAGTACGATACGATACGATACGCCCGTATCGTGGAGCCCAGCGATACACGATATGATACGCGTCAGACAACACTGGTTTTATCATTTTGGAACAAGTCATATGATTTCAAAACTAATGCATCTTTGGGACAATACACTATGAAATTTACCAAAGACCTACGCTGACCATATGTCAAACCATCAGCCATAAGAGAACAACATGTATCCTTCTATGACTGCCTAAATTTAGAACTCAATGCATTAACAATATCAACTCATTTCTGCAATAATGTACCCTCAAAGCATGATAAGTAGGGACTCTATACCCTGATCCCACACCGACAATAGTATCAGTCATACTTTGAAAAGAAAATGAGTTTGCAACATTTAAAAGGAGACAATTTTTAGAAAAAAAATTAAGCACACTTTAAATCTACTTTCTCAATTACCTCCTTTGAAGTCATAGTTGATTTAAAGTCTGGTTGAGCTACAAGAGTCGTACGTAGGAGAAAAATGAAGGCATCTCACTAGATCCACTACATCCTCTGGCTCCTCTTGTAGTACCCCTCATAGGTATCGAGTGAATAGGAACTCTTATAGTAGAACAAGAGTAAACTCCACTCCTACTACCACCAGAACCTACACTTTTTCTCTTTTCTCGCCTTCTCCTCCCCTCTTCAGTCATCTCTTCTTGTTGCACCATAGAATTCATCACCACCATTGTTAATGTAATAAAGTGCACGGGCCCTTAGGGCCCGTTCCATAATGGAAGAAGGGCCTGGGTCATGCTGGCTAGCCGTTGGGAGCACCCCCAACGGCTAGTGTTGGCCGACCAGCACTAGCCCATTACTTGGGCTCTTTTGTTGCTTTTGCTCAATGTTTCTCCTACTTGTAATGTCTATAAATAAGACACTATCTCATGAATAAGATTATGCAGTCTTGCACTGCTTTTTGACTTGTTTTGTATATGCTTCCCCTCATGTTTCTTATTCTTCAAGATCGGCATTCGGGATTGAATGCTATTTGATTCTTGGCGACTTCGTGATCTTGATTCATGCAACATCAACCTTCGATCATTGATGAATATTCACATGGTATCAGAGCCTCAGATTGAAGAAATCAGGTGCATTGAGAAGCGTGTCATCGGTACAAAATTTGAAAAATTTTATCAAACTTGAGGTTAGTTCATAAGTTGTGATTTTTGCAAAATGGAAAGTGAAAACGAGTCGTTCAGATGTATACTATACCCGAAATGCTACCAAAGTTGGGTTAGGACCATGAAAAAGTATTTTTTGTCAAAAGATTTTTGGGATTACATCGATGGAACCATAAAGGAACCACTTTTGAACATCGATGATTTAGACGATGAAATCGTTAAAGCCCATGAAAAATACAAGTTAGATTTAAAATTATGAGAAAAAATGAACACAAAAATCACATGGATTATTTGCCAAAACGAGGATGAAAAGCTTAGAAATAGGATTAGTGCATTTGAAAACGCTTTGAAACTTGGGAATATTTGAAAAAACTTCATTCTCAAGATGACTTTGTTTTTCAAATTGATTTAATGGAAAGAATGATAATGCTTAAACAAGGAAACCTAAGCATTAAAGACTACCATAATGAATTTTCGAAATTATGGACTCAATTCAGAAGTTTTGACAAATTTGGAAATCTTCATAAATTAGATGAATTTCAAGAATTTCTAGACAACCAATACTTCTTTTTATTTATGCGTGGGTTGAGAGATGAATTTAAAAATATTAGATCAAACCTTATACATCGAAAACCTAGACTTAGAGGGTCCTTTTTGGCCGATCTTGTTATTGAGGAAACGAGATTGAAGAATATGAACGTGGCTAAGGAAGTGTGCTTGCTGTATCAAAACCGGGAGCAAATTTGAAGACCTACAAGCCTCCGCATGCAAAGAACAATGAAGGCATGTCAAAGAAGCCCATGAGACTGTGGCCCAACAAAGACAATATTTGCCACTATTGCAATGAAAATGGACACATCAAAACCATGTGTCCTTTACTTCGAAAAAGAAGTGAAAATGCGGGAGCCGTAGAAAAAGGGAGTGTCTTGCCTAACAACATCAAAGCATACATAGAAGAAATTTTCAAGGAAAAAGCAAGCATCTCCGGGAATGCTCTATCCACTTCTTAAGGTATATCTTAGTTTTTAGATTACGGTGCATCTTTTCATATGACACATAGTGAAGACTCTTTGATTAATTCTTGTGAAACCATTGAAAAGCATGTGTTTACGGTCGATGTAACAAAACTCTAAATCAAAAAATTAGGAAACTTTGAAAAACAAAACTTTAAAATTCAAAATGTAAGTTTTATACCTAAACTTAATTTAAATCTACTTTCGGTTGCTCAAATATGTGATAACAATTGTATAGTCACTTTCTCATCCAAACATTGTGTGGTGCAGGATCACCTATCGAAGAAGGTGATTAGTCAAGGCGATAGAGAAAGTGGTCTATACAAAATGGACTATCTTATTATGCCAAATTCCGGTTTTTGAAACATAACCCAAGATGCTACACTATGAAATAAAAGACTTGGACACTTGGACTCTCAAAAATTATGTAATATTCCTTTGATAAAAATGATTAGAGAGAAAAATTTTGAATGTAAATATTGTATCATTGGAAAAATGCATCGTCTTCTTTTGGAGAAAGAAACTATGTACCAAAAAAAGCTTTTGATTTAATACATTCGAATGTTTGGGGCCCCGCGCCCGTTGTTTCTAAAGGAGGATTGCAATACTATGTGCTTTTTGTGGATGACTTTACTCGTTTTACATGGATATATCTATTAAAATACAAATCTGAAGTATTTGAAAAATTTGTAGTATTTTGTAATATGATCAAAAACCAATTTGGAGCAACCATTAAAACCTTTAAATCCGATTCGGGAGGAGAGTACATGTCTAACGAATTTCACAAATTTATTAAACTAATGGTATTATTCATCAAAAATCATGCACTAAAACACATCAACAAAATGGTCTAGCGGAAAGAAAACATAGGCATATTATTGAAACTTGCAGAACTATGCTAATTATTAGTAAGGTTTCTAAATTCTTATGGGTCGAAGCTACAATTACCACAGTATACCTTATAAATAGAATGCCTTCATCTATCTTTAAAATACTTCACCTTTCGAAAAATTGTACATCTCTCCATATTATGAACGACTTAGGGTTTTTGGATGTAGATGTTTCGTGTATACAGACAAGAATGACAAATTGTCACCTACAGTTATTGAATGTGTCTTCCAGGGTTATGGCATTGACAAGAAGGGGTATAGGTGTTTTGATCCCATAGAAGACAAATTGTACGTGTTCAAGGATGTAAAATTTTTTTAGAATGATATTTATTATGAGTCCAACTTCTTGGAAAATTCGGAACCTTTCATTCCTCAAGATGTTTTGAGCTAGAAGAAGATAATGATTGTGACTCAATAGATCAACAAGACATTCAAGAAGATCATGTTGAAAACAATGACATTTCACACACCATTGTTGATACTCGGTCAATTGTTGAACCCTTCCCCTCACATTATACCAGACGACCTAGAGAAACCAAAAAAGTCCACATGGAACCTGATATTACAAGCTTAGAACCCAGTGTTTCAAGACCTCCTCAGTGATTTGGGTCTTATGAATCTTTTGAACCACAATGAAGAAATTTGATTGCCACCCTTCGTCAAGTTAAGGAACCTAGGTTCTATCATCAAGCTAAAGGTATTCCAGAATGGGAAAATGCTATGAAAGATTAACTCAACGCCCTAGACAAGGCTCAGACATGGATAGTAGCACCCATGCCAAAAGATAAGAAAGTCATTTGATATCGATGGGTATATAAAATCAAAACTCACAACAATGGTCACATTGTACATGTCCAAGGATGTAAAAATTTTTTAGAATGATATTATTATGAGTCCAAATCCTTGAAAAATTCAGAACCTTTCATTCCTCAAGATGTTTTTGAGCTAGAAGAAGATAATGATTATGACTCAGTAGATCATCAAGACATTCAAGAAGATCATGATGAAGACAATGACACTTCACACACCACTGTTGATACTCGGTCAATTGTCGAACCCTTCCCCTCATATTATACAAGACGACCTAGAGAAACCAATGATGTCCACATAGAACCTGATATTACAAGATTAGAACCCAGGGTTTCAAGACCTCCTCAGCGATTTGTGTCCTATGAATCTTTTGAACCACAACGAAGAAATTTGATTGCCACCCTTCGTCAAGTTAAGGAACCTAGGCTCTATCATCAAGCTAAAGGTATTCCAGAATGGGAAGATGCTATGAAAGATGAACTCAACGCCCTAGACAAGGCTCACACATGGATAGTTGCACCCATGCCAAAAGATAAGAAAGTCATTGGATGTCGATGGGTATATAAAATCAAAACTCACAGCAATGGTCACATTGAGAGATACAAGCCTAGACTAGGAATTGACTATGATGAAACTTTTGTCCCAATAGCTCAAATGACCAGAATTAGAATTCTCATAACCATTAGTGCAATTAAACAATGGAATATATACCAACTTGATGTCAAGAATGCTTTCTTAAACGATTACTTGAATGAAGGTAACATCATCCTATTCTCATACTTGAATTCTCCTAACATCATCCTATTCTTTTTGTAGGTAAGTATAGTTCACTAGACCGTAGTCACCATACTTGAGCATACTACCACAACTACAACTAAGCCTTTTCCCATACTAGATGGGGTTAGCTACATGGATTCTTTGTTTTCTTTTTGTAGAATCCATGTTAAGTCCGACAAAGTTTTACGCTGGCTGTCGGAAGCCTAACACAACCCTCCTCTTTTTTTCGGGCTTGGGACCGGCTATGAAAGGGTGATTCCTTACATAGGCAGAGTTAGTCACCATACTTGAGCATATAAATATAATATATTAATTTCTTTTGATTTTTTTACTTACTACTTAGAATAACTTGGTTATATTTATGATTTTTTTTAATTTAAGTTTAAAAATTCATTATGCATATGCCATATAATATTTATTGTGTATTTTCATAATTTGTTTATTTAGTTAGATTCATATTTATGAATGTAGTGATTATTTGATATTTCTTAAAACTTAGAGAATTTGTTATATATAAAAATTTTAATTATAAATGAGATTATGAGAGTGTACTGCCTTATTAAGGTCAACCGCTAACAGCCCGCCATCTAATATTCTTAACATAGGTGGGGACACAGGGTACAAAGAACGGTTGTAAGGATAAGAATTGGATCGAGGCATCTAGGATAAGGTGAACAACAAAGTATACATGCTCTACTTAAATACAAATAGCAAAAGAATTCATATCAAATTAGCAATTGTTAAGATCAGAGAAATCAGACTGATTTCAGAAGATAGGCTTACCACAGCCTTAAAGAATGCAATCTGTGGTACAGAATACTTTGTTCCAGGTTTGGATTTGTCATCTGCTACAGTATTTACAACGCCATAGTAAACTTCTCCATCATACTGGTTTCTGCACCCTCTCAGCTCAAACTGAACATACGCAAGCTCCTTATTTATTTTACGGATGTAGTCATTGAAAAATTGTTGGTGTCTATCTGCAAAACCAACCAAGAATCATCAAGGGATGCTAGAAATGAAAAGCCTAGAGCTACGCGCACTCTTCCTATTGCAGCCTCAGAAGATATGCATTTAATAAACAATCCGTACGATACTAACGTCAACTGAAAATAATCAACAGAAGAAAGCAACACATTGTAATTATTGGATCATAATTTCTTGAGAGCCTGAATCCAGTGTAATTATTGGATCACGATACTTTCATAATGCAAGAACGTCCAACTATAACGAAAAAGATCACGACCACTACCTAAACTGTTTGACTGTGGAACAGATTCATAACCTTGTCAACAGTTCATTATGTTATCCTTCATCCTTGTGACGGTGGCCAAACATAAGTCTTACTATTGGCACTTTCACATTAACCACAGCCTTACCAAGAAAGAAATATGTGGTTTCACGCTTATCTTACCCAGGGACATATGCTCGGCATGAGATACAGAAATAATGTCAGCCAATAATAATAACTATCTTCATATGCAATCATTCCTTTCAGACTCCTGGAAATTAGAATTGAGATTCACCTGTATGGCTTATGTTTCCACGAGTTCTTACAGTATATGTTGTGAATAAAATTCCACCCATTCACACAACGGATTTCCTGATCAAGATATTCCACGAAACGACAGTTCACTAACATTAACCTACGCCACCCATACAGTAGGCATTGTGTTCACCGACTAACTCCTTGTTGTCGTCGTAACCGCTAGAAGCAAAGGTCCCTCGATTTCTATTAAATGCTGAGCACTTATAGTGAAAGCTCGGTGATAAGAGGGACAGTGGGAAAGATAGCAAGCAGAATCACCTCAAGCCCACTCTTTCTAACACGAATGCAACTCGTATTTGCAAAAGCTTCCGTTACAGTTTATGAAACCAAAAATCTTTTGCTTCAATCATCTGGCATGATCACGTGGTAACCTTTTCAGTAAAATTTATTTTGGAACGCCATATAAAACCTAAATGAGATCAAGAAACATTAAAGTTTTTCCTTCGTAATTTCTCTTTCATCACCAATTCCTTTGAAACCAAAGCGAGACCACGGAAAGGAAAAGTTTTGCATTACTAATTACTTTTCACATCCAACTGTTGCTGCCGCACTGTATCCTCATAGTTTTTCAAGGAGAGTGTAAAGGAACAGAAAAATTTATTTCCTGCCCCATACTGTATGAAACATCAAACACTCACTACATCTCCAAAAGCACAAGCACGCGCAGAGAGAGAGAGCATTACTTGCGCTCTTCCCGGTAAGATCGGCAAAGAGAGAGTGAAAAGAGTATTCCTTGAGAGGGCCGCGAGAGAGCATAGATTGGATTATGGCGTGATGCTTCCAATCCAATTCCCCCATTTTTACAAGATCCAATAACGCCGAACAGAAAGAAGATGATGATGAGCGTGCGCCAGAGATAGAAAGTGTTGCAAAGGGGAAGACGGAGAGTTGTAGAGAAGGTTTTCGGTTTCTGAGGAACCCTAACATAGGGGAGAGAGAGAGAGAGAGAGAGACAAACAGAGAGAAGAAAACGGGTGGGAAGGGGAATTCGAATTTTAGGCGATCAGTGGACGGGCGGGAACGTTTAGAACCGTCGGATTACTCAAACGGACGATGGATCGGCCTCCGTACAACGTATTTGGAGTTTTGGCCCTTTTCGTGGGACGCCCAATTTGGGAAATTCGAAATAAAGCGAACTTCTCGGGGAAAGCTTTTTTTCGTTTGCCACTTGCTGCCGAAAGCGGATCGGGTCCGCTTTAATTACCTGATGATCCAAATGTCAATTATAGTGTTTGCAGTTGGCACGGCAGGAAAACAGACACGAACACATCGGTTACCCGACCGTGGATTACCCGCTTTGAATGGCTTTGGTTTCAGGATTTTGACGATCTACCGAGCAGGCAGGTACCCGTAGAGATGTACCTGACTCGAACTATACAACAACAACTACTAAGCCTTTTTTCATACTAGATACATGGATTCTTTGTTTTCACATATCCCTATCATGTGCCATGTTACCTGACTCGAACTATATATAAATAAAATAAGATTTACATAACCATATGTGTATAAGAGAGAGAGATATTGACTTTTCAAAATTTTAACCAACCGTAACATTTTTTAAGTGTTTGAGTTAGATCTATAGATTTACTAAAAAGTACTTTTAATTTTGAAGTGTACTATAAGGTTGGGCTATATTTTCATATAAATATAGTAAGTACAGTTAGATTAAGACATCAGTTTGGACTTCGGATGCAAATATAGAGCACTAGATCCAAATCTGTCTGCTACTGTGGGTCCTTGTGTTTTGCTTGTCAAATCTGGCTAAACGGGTTTGAGTCAACAGCTATCCAAACCCAACATGTGTAGATTGTACTATAGATATCGCTTGCTTGGGAACAACTGTGACAAAGCACGGGTGCGTGCGTGTTCCGTTTTATACCTCCTAAGTATCGCTGTCGTCATATTGTTTAAAACGCTATCTATTTCAAGACCGCTTAAAAAATGACAAAAATATCACATGCTATTATCAAAATATTGTGTGTATAGCAATCTATACATGCATGCTCATTCATGATTACAATAAGATCATTTTTTATTTTTTCAAATATCAATATAATTTTTGTAACTTTTTAATGACATTCATATTCCTAAAACCAAAGGAAATTCATACTATGCATTTGATACATAGGATAGAATAACCCTCTCTCTCTCTCTCTCTCTCTCTCTCTCTCTCTCTCTCTCTCTCTCTAACCTCATCTCTCTTCTTATTTATTAGGAAAATAAAATAAGAGTGGTTGAAAATATACAAGGACCACTTTATTTTCTTTGTTGGCAGGCTTGGTCTCTAAGAGGTAAATAAAAAATATAAGTACTACATAAATTCAATTATATACACACACACGTGTGTGTATATATATATATATATATATATATATATATATATATATATAGAGAGAGAGAGAGAGAGAGAGAGAGAGAGATGGTTGTTTTGAAATCAGGTCAGTGTTTCCAACTGGAATTGGACCAAGCAAAGGACCAGCTGAAACTGCAACCAGTCATATCGGAATCGAAGCTGGAGACCACCAGGTTCGGTCTTGGTTTCACTTTTCATGGAACATGAAATGGAGCCTGTGGTTTCAAGCGCTGGTAGTTAATTTTATTGAATTCTTTTAGTAAATTTTCAGATTCTAAGCAGTTTAGGACTCAAATCGAAACCAGAACCAAACTTGGTAGTGCCAAAGTAGAACTGCTCCAATCTCGGTTCAAATTCATTTTGAAGTTTTCGAGAAACCAAAAACGACGATTCCAAACTGATTTTACCTAAAACAGGTCATATTTGTATCTATATATGTATATATATAAAGAGAGGAAATTACTAGACTCCTATACATCCTAAATCATGCATCACAATCGGAACTTGATCAACATTGAAAAGCCAAGGCTAAGTTGCTTTTTGAAAAAAGTCAAAAAATATAAAGTATATCTTATACTTTTTCATCTTTTATTTTTCAAATCTAGACCACCTATCCTCTAATAGGAGGGTTCGTTAATGTGTGTAGCTTTACGAAAAATTCCAACAGATATCTTCCACCCGGCGGCAACCCCATGTTACATGGCTTCTAATCTCATATTGGAATCTAACTTGCGGATTGTCAGACGTTTATTTGGCACCTCCCCATTGTACCAAAAGAAAATTATACATAAGTATATATATATAAGGTTATTTATGTATGTAGTATATAGGTGAGTATATTGTCAATTTGAATGACTCAAGCGAAAACGGGGTGAAAGTAATTCCCAAGAGTTCAAAGTGAGCATTTACTATTTCTTCTTATCACAACCACATGTGTTAGTCAATGGTAGAATAAGTCAGAGTCTTCCGTGTGAAGGAACTCTCACCAGAAAAGCTTCATGCCCCCAACAATTCGGTACTTCTTCAGAAACCAAGGAGAAGCTTCAACTCTTGTTCTGGTTACCTGCGAACAATGACAGAATCCATTGTGTCATTAGTTTGTAAAAACCTCAACAAGCTCATCAAAGATCAAGGCGCATCAAATCTTGAGCACTTCATCGTAGACCAAGTTGGATCTTCTTTGGAAGTTGACAAGGATCTCACACGTCTGGCCAGCACGTTTTCTGCAATCCAAGCGACCATTGAAGATGCTGAAAGGAAGCAGATAAAGAACAAGTCAGTGAAGAACTGGCTGAGAAAACTGAAGGATGTAGCCTATGATGTTGAGGATATGCTAGATGACTGGAAAACCGAACTCTCCAGATCGAGAGAAGAAGATCCCGGTGGCACTTCGTCAGGAATAAAGCGAAAGTTAACTGAAATCTTTGGGTCTAATCGTTTCAATCGTTACACGGTATCCAATAGAATCAAGGAAATCACAAGAAGACTAGATAAAATTTCTAAGGAGAAATCTGATTACCAACTTGCGGATCTTGGTGAGAAGAGTTCCAATGATATAGAGGCTCGCCAGACGAGTTCCTTAATAGAAAAGGAGGAAGTATTTGGTAGGGAGACTGAGAAAGAAGAGATTATAAGTTGGTTGCTGGCTGACGATGATAAAGGCCCCTCTGCGGCTGCTATTGTGGCCATGGGAGGTCTAGGGAAAACAACTCTGGGTCAGTTGATATTCAATGATGAGAGAGTGAAGAAGCATTTTGACAAACGGTTGTGGGTATGTGTCTCTGAGGATTTTAATACTGTAAGCCTCACAAGGGAGATGATTGAATCTATGTCAGGCAGACTCTGTAATCTGTCCAAACTTGATCCCTTGCAACAAAGACTTAGTAGAATGCTAACGGATAAGAGATTTCTACTAGTGCTAGATGATGTGTGGAATGAGAACAGTGAAAAGTGGGATAGATTAAAGCAACCCCTTAGAAGTGGTTCAAGTGGAAGCAAGATCTTGGTCACCACTCGCAGCGAGAGAGTTACAAATGCGATGGGCATCACCAGGATCCAGCGGCTCAAAGGCTTACCAGATGAGACCTGCTGGCAGTTGTTCAGCAGAAGAGCATTCATGGGGAGAAGCGAGGAAGATCTTTGGGAGTTGGAAGAAATTGGAAAGGAGATTTCAAAGAAGTGCAAAGGTGTGCCTCTTGCAGCGAAGACGGCCGGCGGCATGATGCGGCACAAGAGAACAAAGCAGCAATGGGAGCTCGTTTTGAGAGATCAGACATGGGATTTAGAGGAGATGGAGAGGGATGTTCTGCCAGCCCTTATGCTGAGTTACTATGACCTTTCCCCAGTACTAAAGAGATGCTTTGCATATTGTTCCATGTTTCCGAAGGACTATCACATATCTAAGCATGAGTTGAAAAACTTGTGGGCAGCTGAAGGGTTCATTCAGTTCAAGGAAGTAAGTGACACCATGACAAAAGCCAACGAATATATAGATGACTTGGTTTACAGATCATTGATTCAGAATTCAGTAGCAGGGACAAGCAAAGAACAAACACAGCTCATAATGCACGACCTTGTGCATGACCTGGCCACATATGTTGCAGGGGAGGAAGGAATTGGTTTGACAGCAGAAAGAAAAGATCTCAATGAGATCATTTCAAAGTCAAGACATGCATTTGTAGCATGCTGGAATTCTACAAACGAGTCGGAAGCATCGTTTCCATGCTCACCACCTTCTGAAACCAACAATCTTAGAACACTCAAGTTCCTTGCAAGGAAGAATCTGGAGGAAAGTGGCCAGAGATGGCTTTCAACTTTGTTCAGATACTCAAAATGCTTGAGAGTCTTAGACCTGACCAGCTGCAGGATTGTTAGTTTGCCCGACACCGTGGGAGAATTGAAACATCTAAGACACCTGATCCTTGTTGATACTTCCATCAAAACTCTACCAAACACTGTTGGTTCTCTCTTTAATTTGGAGACCTTAAACCTTACAAAGTGCATCAATCTTGAGATTTTACCCCAGGCAGTTACCAAATTGACTTGCCTAAAGCACCTTTTTATCAAGGATACTATCTCATTGAAATCCTTACCCTGGGGCATTGGAAGACTAAGAGGCCTTGAAACCTTGAACAGATTTGTGTTAGGCAGTAAGCAAGACGAATGCAAAATTGAAGAACTGAAGGATCTAAACAACCTATTGGAGCTGAGTATAGAAAATCTGGAGATGGTTCAGTCTGAGAATCATGCAACCAATGTCCAACTTCACAAGAAGGAGCGGCTTCAATCAATGAAATTGGCAATTTTGGAACCTCAAGTTGCAGAACTTGAGAAGATCGACAAAGTGTTTGAAGCACTCAAACCTCATGAAAACATTGAAAAGCTACATATTGAGTTATACATGGGCATTATTTTCCCAAGCTGGCTGGTCAATCCGAAACTTCCCCAGCTCGTCTCTGTGACCCTTTCCAATTGTCACAATTGTATACAATTGCCCAAGCTTGGACACCTGCCTTTTCTAAGATATCTCAGAGTGAGCAGCATGCATAAGGTGAGGTACATTGGTGAAGAATTCTATGGAGGGATGACAAACACTGCTTTTCCAAGGTTGCAGAAACTGGTCATTGAAGATTTTCTCAGCTTAGAGAAGTGGTTAACATCTGAGAAAGCAATGCCACTGCTTTATAAACTGAAGATCTCATCCACAGTAAGCCTGAAGATTTTTCCATTCCGATGCTTACCATCTCTGAGAAAATTAAGTTTGGAAAGTGTATCCCATGAGATCTTAGATTCCTTACCTGGCCTCCCTAACTTGGTGTACTTAAGGATAAGTGGCTTTGGTGATCTGAGGTCACTCCCGAATGAGCTTAGAAGATTTGGAACTGTCAAAGAATTTGCGATCACAAGGTGTTGCAAGCTGAGCTCCTTGAATGAAAGCTTGTTGACAAGCCTCACAGGATTGGTTAATTTGTCGATCATGGATTGCCCAAATTTGTCATCTATTCCAGATTGCATGACAAGTCTGACAAGTCTTCAATCATTACAGATAACAGGTTGCCCTTGCTTGAAAGAGCGGTGTGTCAAAGTAGCTGGCGAGGATTGGCACAAGATTGCACACATAAAAACAATTGTGATCAATGGGAAAACCTTTCAGGGTTAGCCTGCACTCTCTCTCTCTCTCTCTCTCTATATATATATATATATATATATATATATGATGTGTGTGTGTGTGATGGAGAAACAGCCTTTCAAAGGCACAACCCAGCACAATACGTCAAGCCTAGGTGTCTCGTCTCTGGTTATGTTGTATACCATGTTTCTTATGTTTATATCGTATTTCTAATGGAATTCCTAGCACAGGGTTAGCCCATCTCTCTCTGATCAGTATTTCTCGGATATGTGATGCATTGTGTATTTACCATGGACATCGATCTCACTGGAATTCGAACTTCTTGTATTTTCTTTGTCAAAAAAGAGTGCAGTAATATGGGGAATTTCTTGAAAGATGTTAACAATCTTGGGTGGCTTATTTTTACTTGATTTATTTTGTGATTTTATCAGTACAATAGATTTGACTCCATTAAGAATATGTTATTTTGGTGCATGTTTATTTTATTCCAAGTACCTTTTTGAGTTGACTCTTACATTTTCGCAAGAAAAGTTAATACTAAAACTTGTTTTTATGCTAGTGAAAATTTCAAAGCACCTGAGACACGATGTAGGTACGAGAAATCCATGCTACTAAAACTAACAATGATGATGACATGTGCGAGAAATCCATGCTTGTGCTAGCCAACGATGGCAATCCTTATGTTCTTCAAAATTGGAATGTGAACGTGCACTGGTTTTATCCCTTCTGTATCTTCTTCTCCCCCAAGTTTCTCTCCATTTTCTGTGCTCAATCCTCTTCTCTATCTCTTCTCCCTATTTTATTTCTGTTATTATTTTAGTTAAAAAAGAACTTGAACTTTCTGACTGAGTCCATTTTTTCCCAAAATAGCCCTCAACATGATCAAAGTGTTTGACCAGATTCACCATTTACCAAGTTGTGTTTAACACGATGTAAACTAAATGTAGGTCAAAATCTTGATCGACATTGAGTGACATAATCTATATTCTCGTGTCCATAGTCATTTTTTAAACATGATGTAAGAGCAAGTAACTCATGTATTTGCATAAAAAACATAAGATTGATATGGAAGAGAATTTATTTTAGAGGTCTAGAGAATTATGAAGCTTCCAAAGGGCTTTTCATTGTGCATGTGCGTCCCCACTAAAGGAAATGAAAAAGATCCATGTTGAGATATTTTCCTTTGTTCATCGGCGGAGTTTCATGGGAGATACGAAAGATAAGTTGAAGGAGCATTTTGGAAACTACGGTGAGGTAACTCAGGTGGTCATCGTGGGAGATAAGGTCACGAGTCGACTAAGAGGCTTCGGTTTATTCCTCTTCGCGGATCCCTTCCTCCTCGATCGGGTTCTCCAAGATAAACACACCATAGACGGTAGACCTGTCGACTACCTTAATTTTTTTTTTTTCATATCCATGCCGCATCGATACAGTGTTGGTGTCACACCCGTGTCAGGGTTGACACTCCACCTCTTAGAGGTCTCTATATGACTTAGGTTATGATCACGTCTAGCTTTGGTAGGTTGCCCCCTAACTGTGTTTGCCGATGTTTGACAATTCCAAGGACAACTCGTTACCTTCCAAGTTCCAACCGAGCTCCCTACGAATTAGGAAACTAACCCAACTGAGATTCTCGGACAAGAAAGGCAGCTCCTTGCTACTTGTCGGTCTTAGTGTCCACCTATAGCTCATGCAAATGACAAGTGATTCATTGCCAAAGTAAGCAACCTTGATACCTTATTAAATAATTTAAATAAGTTTTTATATAATTTTCAAAGTTATCCTTACTTATTTTGATTGATAATCATTTAAAATTTTCTTGCTTTTATCTATTTTTTATTTTAAACTATTTTTTAATTAAATATTTACGATTTGATACACATGTCTCTCAAAGAAAAACAACACACAATACAATATGCTACAAACAACATTGGATGAAAGTTCAAGACACATGCTTTTAACATGAATAATAAAGGTCAATATAACCAGAGAAAATTTAAGACATCATAGGTGTGAAACAAGCATAAACAAGCCAAAGCTAAATATGATGAACATAAAAACCTCTTCACAAAAATGAAACCAATAATGATAAACTTAACATCTGATAAACAATAAGGAAGAAGTCTAGCAACAAGCATATATCTATGATCAGTTGAAAAAACTACTCCCGTTGAAATGGTGAACATCAACTTTCGCAAGCATGGCAGAGTACTCAATTTCTGATTTCCTGAGGGGCGGACAGTTGTTGGAGATGATTATCAACTTTGCTGTCAACAGAAAACATTATCATATAAGCTTACTGGAAGCAGTCAAACAACAGCAAGTATATAGATTAGATATGCCCACCTATCAGAAATGGGATATGACTTAAAGTAATCTAATTCCACCAAAACGCAACGATTCTTTAAAAGGTTTTAGATTAGCAAAAATTGGAAAAATAACTACCAGTAACAAGTATGGGTACATTAATGATATAAAAACTTGCACGGGCAAACAAGGAATGCAAAAATCGATAGCATGTTTCTATCTGTGTGCAGAAGTAGGTACAGTTTTTCAAGTCTCTTAACAAGTTTCCAGTGAAATTTTACACGGTCTCAAAATTGTATGATTTTCCAAAAATATGATAAAGAAGTGCATTAATTCATAGACAGTTATATATAGTTTAAAAGAAAATCTAAACACAGAGACAACACTAGTACACAACAGCCATTGTAATAGGGCTTGTCATTTGCATGTAAACATGCTGATTGAAACGTGTGTGATATCAACATACCACGGTGTGGATTCTATGGAACGAGTTCCCAACAAAGAATGGTCTGAATTTTCTAAATGAAAAACATTTTACGACCCTTGTTGTATTTCACATCCAGAAACGTATTTTGCGCTAGTCTCCAGTACTGGATACCATTACTAAGGGAACCGAAAGGGAGTGTACAGACCACAACTATGATTAAGCACAACTAAACACCAACCGTATAAAGAATAACTATAAAGAAGTACGAAACCCAAATCCAGCAAAACAATACACACTCGAAGGAAATCTAAAACAAGGAATCATATGAAACAACTAGAGTTTTCATTACCCTGTAGTTAGATATCTAGATATAATTTCTCCTTTTCCTTTTTGGAAGAGAGAGATGTAGAAATCATTCAAGAAAAATATTTTTCAGGTCCATACATAGGGTACCAATGAATATACACTTAAATAAACGGATTATTTGGGGAAATAAACTAGAACACTAGATCCGTAAAAATTCCCAAAACAAAACCTTTATCCGGATCCTGATCAGGCCAAATATCACAGGTGAACCTCGCAAACGAATCCATTAACGAGAAAAAGTTGTTGAAAACAAGATAATAGCCCCTGGGAAATGAAAAAGGTCTCCATTTCAAAAAATATAGGTCGAATGGTATCTTTATGTAACCAGGGCCCCTGCGAACTAAATCATGGTTGTGTAACCAGGGCCCCTGCGTAAGAACCACCCTGGCAACTCTAGCAATAAACTCCCATTTGAGAGAAGAGTCCCGCATCTGAGTTGTAAGCATGTCGTAGGTCACGCACCGTTATTTGCTATCAATACAATCTGTTTTCCTATTTATTCTCAAGTATCCTTGCTATCTCCAAACGACCCTCCCTTATCATCAGTCTTAAGCTTTCGCTGAACCTCTGCAACCTTTGTGAAAGGCTTGCTAGGTTGTGCGCAGCCTAGCGCCGGTCATGCGTTTTGCGTCGTTGGGTGATTCCAACGTCGGGACGTGACAACTTTGGTATCAAAACGGTTCTGGTTTAGAGAATTGTGAGTGGGTGCGGGACACACCCCCTCCGTATTGATAGCAAATAGGTAATCCCTTCATCAACGAAAGCCCCACGTTGACTCATGGCCACTGACACTGAGATGGCTGGCGACCCCATTCATCATAGAAAGGGAAAGACAAAGGTTGTACCAGTGGCCAACCCTACCAAGTCTACGTCAAATATCCTGTCTGACGTGGATGCTAGACTTACCAAACTCAAAAAGTTGATAGGTCATTTAGATGTTGCAGTTGCACGTGCTGCGAAAGACTTTGACCGGTTGACGGGCGAGATGGGCATCGTAGTAAGAGACGTGGAACGATGCACGGATGCTTGCGAGTATACCTAAGACGTGACCAGTGACCGCATGGAGCTCTTGGAGCAGCACGTCCAAGAGATGGAAGCTGACTTTAAGACCCAACTGCAGAGACTCGAAGAGAGTACATCTGCACAACTTTCGGAGAGATAGGCTTCGAAACGATCTCAGTTGGAGATGCTGGCTCGATTGGATGGTGTTGAGCGCAGGTTGACAAACGGATATGAACATGGTGGGGGAGTAGATCGACCACGTCACATCAAGGTTAGAGAACCAAAGGCCTTTATTGGGGTCGTGATGTACAGGTATTGGAAAACTTCCTTTACCAAATGAACCTGTACCTCAAGGCTAGTCAGCTTAAGGACGAAGAAGAGAAACTAACGCTAGTGGCTATGTTTCTAGAAGATAATACCATGCTGTGGTGGTGTCGTATGCAGGAGGATGTTGAGGCAAGACTCACTCACATCCACACTTGGGATCTATTCAAGCAGGCTCTACGAGAACATTTTCTCTCGCGCAATACTGAGGTAGCCGCGAAAAGGAAGTTTGATGGCTTAAGGCACAACGGATCGTTGCAAGATTACATTAAGGAATACCAAACCCTTATGTTGAGCATCAGGACGATGAGCCCAAAAGATAGTTTATTCAAGTTCCTTAATAGGTTACAGCCATGCGTTGAGCAAGAGTTGAACAGGATCAACTCGCAGACCCTTTCTTAAGCTATAACGGTGGTGGAACGTCTACTTGACAATCGTCGGCAAACTAGTTCGAAGAAAGACAAGCATGACACTGAAAGACAAAATGGTTAGAAGAATGAGAATCGGCAGGACACTTCAAAGGATACCCCAGCCGAGTCTTCTACACCAAGAGACCATGAGAACAGTAAAGACCATACGAAGAAGGGTAAGGCCAAATGATCCTTCAAGAAAGAATGTTGGTATTGTAGTGGCCAATATTTCTCATATGAGTGCGAACACAAGAAGGAGGACTTTGCGCGTGCTGCTAAAGCCGTGCAAAAGACAGAGAATTCGGATGGTGACCCAAGGAAAGACACTATTAGGATTGGTGCAATGAGATGGTTGAATGCCATAGACGGGAGATCAACGTCACGTAAGCCCACGGACAAGACTCTCATGTACATACTGATTATCGTCAATGACAAAGATACAATATAAATGGTTGACACTAATGCAACTCACAACTTTATATGCTCACAAGAAGCTAAACGTTTGGGCCTAAGGGTAGTGGGAAGCAGTAGCAACATGAAGGTTGTGAATTCAAAGTCCAAACCCATTCTGGAGGAGGTAGTTGCTGTTGCGACTCGAGTGGGGAATTGCCGCGGGGTAACCAACTTCATAGTGGTACCGTTGGATGAGTATCGGGTGATACTTGGCATGGAGTTCTTTAGGGCTAGCCATGCAGAAATACGACCAATCTCGAATTTAGTGGTCTTCATGGATTGCGATTAACCATGTGTTGTTCATGCATCAGCTTTGGATGATGGTTATGTTCGAAAGGTGTCAGCGCTTCGGCTCGAAGAAGGTCAGAAGCAGGAGAATGCCACACGCGGAGTGGCGTTGTAGGGTACTGAACAGAAGATACCTCGTGATAGGGTGTCTTCGAAGACTGGTGCCGCAAGATTAAAGGAGTGTGGAGACGTTCGGCTTACCGCATGTCCAAGGAACCTACCTCATGGGAAAGAGATAGGCTGTCAACACTGGAAGACTGGTGGGCAAGGTAATAAAGCAGGAACAAGTTTCGGTCCTAAGAGACGATGACGCAAGTCTGTTGCTGGCAAGGCAAGATGGGAGATGCAAGGTAAGTTTCATAGGAGCGAAGGACTCAGAGGCAGTTGGAGGCACGACAGAGGATGGCTGTACAAGACTCCAAGACACTGCCAACCGTGAACAACTTTTGCACTGATCAATAGGAGCGGCGTGATTTTGCCCAACTGCTCCATGTGAAGGCAGCATGACATGCATGAAGAAGTGGACGAATTCGAAGTGATGCGATGGTCTCGTCGTGAGGCAACGTGCTGCGACGATCGAGAAGGATGACGGTCCTCAACCAGTCATCTTGAGGGTAGGGGATCGGGCGTTCCGATTGGAGCCTGTCCATACAGATTGCTAATTGTCTTCCATACGAGTAAACCTAAGGCTTATCATGCGGGCATGGAACATGCAGGCCGTAGCTACTACGGGCACCTACGTCCTAAAGGACAACAGGAGCAGCAGAAGATGAAGGTACAATGGGTTGAGAGGTGGACAAGCGCACCAAGAGCTTCAGAGTTGCAAAAGCATCACCACGAAACTTGTCGAGGTCGTCAAGAGCTTAAGTGGGGGAGAATGTGACCCTTCGATCGCGCACTGAACCATGATTGTGTAACTAGGGCCCCTGCGTGGGAACCACCCTAGTAACTCTAGCAATAAACTCCCATTTGGGGGAAGAGTCCTGCATCTGAGTTGTAAGTGTGTCGCGAGCCACGCACCGTTATTTGCTATTTATACAATCTGCTTTCTTATTTATTCTCAAGTATCCTTGCTATCTCCAAACGACCCTCCCTTATCATCAGTTTTAAGCTTCTGTTGAACCTTTGCAACCTTGGTGAAAGGCTTGCTAGGTTGTGTGCAGCCTAGCGCTGGTCATGCATTCCGCGTCGTTGGGTGATTCCAGCGCTGGGGCGTGACATTTAGAGCTGCAGAGATATCTAAGGACGGTCTTGTAACCGAGAGTGTATTTCCCGCTCTTCATCACGAGAGCAAGATAGTTGTTGATGCTCTCATGTGTCTTCTTCTGAAATAAGAGGATTGAAGTGGGGGAAACGAAGAGAGATTAGCCTGAAATCAG
Source organism: Brasenia schreberi (assembly GCA_036023115.1). Classification (NCBI taxonomy): domain Eukaryota; kingdom Viridiplantae; phylum Streptophyta; class Magnoliopsida; order Nymphaeales; family Cabombaceae; genus Brasenia; species Brasenia schreberi. The sequence goes on from JAYKKT010000016.1 coordinate 1,765,673, forward strand.
ATGGGAATCATCCTATGAGGACAAAGAGACCATCGTCTTCCCGGGGTTCATCAAAGCGAAAGGAGGCCCCCAAATTTTCTTTATTAGCACTTTACTACAACAGTTAGCACTAATTTACTGGTGTCATTTAACCAAGCACCCTACACTTCCGGGTACGATACAACAACAAAGCCTTTTCTCATACTAGACGGGGTCGGCTACATGGATTATTTGTTTCCACGTAACCCTATCACACAATCTTCCCGAGGTTCATCAAAATGAAAGGAGACCCCAAAATTTTCTTTAATAGCACTTTACTGCAACAATTTGCACTAATTTACTGGTGCCGCTTAACAAGGCACCCTACAGTTCGAGGTGCGATACAACAACTAAGCCTTTTTCCCATACTATACAGGGTCGACTACATGGATTCTTTATTTCCACATAGTCCTATCATGTGCCATATTAGTACTTAACTCACAATAAGCTCGATCATTCTTTATTGTTTCTTTACAACACTTTTGTCGTCGTCTTCTACCTCTTTTAATATTTTCCAAATTTAGTTTTTCATATATTTTTATAGGTCCTTCTTTTGATATTCTTTTTATATGTCCAAACCATCTTAAACGATATTATCTCATTTTATCCTCTATTGGTACTACTCTTAATTTATTTCTAATAACCTCATTATGTATATGGTCTTTTCTTGTATGATCACTCATCCATCTCAACATCTTTATTTCTGTCACACATCTTTTATACATGTTGATGATTAACTGTCCAACACTTAGAACCATAAAACATGGCAAGTCTAATTGCTCCTCTATAATATTTATCTTTTAACTTTATTATCACAAAGAATACCTCATGCTTCTCTCAATTTTAACTAACCAGCATTAATTCTATGCATAACATCTCCATCAATTCTTCCACCACTTTGAAAAATTGACCCTAGGTATTTAAAACTTTCCTTTTAGGGGATGCAATGTGTGCCAATTTTAATTTCTATATCCTCTAAAGTAACCAAATGATCAAACTTACATTCCATATATTTTATCTTTGTTCTACTATGTCGAAGGCCTTTGCTTTCTAATGTTTCTCTAGATAGTTCTAATTTTCTATTAACTTTTTCCTTAGACTCCTCCACTAACACAATGTCATCAGCAAATAACATACACCAATGTACTTCATCTTAAATACGTTTTGTTGATTCATTAATCACCACCATTCATATATTTCTCCTTGTATTTTCCAAACTTATATAGGAATATTGTCTGATCCTACTGATTTACCACCATTCATATGTTTAAGAGCCTCTTTGACTTCATTCTTTTGAATATATCGGTAAAAATTGTGGTTTATATACTTTTTTGATTTGGCTAACTCTCCTAAGCTAATATTAATATCTTTATTTTCATTAAAAAGCTTATAAAAATAGTTTTTTCATCTATTTCTTATATTATCATTTGCCAGTAGATTTTTTTCACCATCATCTTTGATGCATCTAAGAGAATTAAGATCTTTAGTTTTCTTATCTCTAGCCCTAACTATCCTAAAACTATCTCTTTCATCATCTTTTGAGTTGACTTTTTTATATAAATCCTCCCAAATTTTAGTTTTTGCTTCACTGACGGCCTTTTTTCACTTCCTTCTTTGCTTTCTTATAAGCCTCAAAAGTTTCACTAGTTTTCTTAACATAATGTAATTTGTAACATGCCCTCTTTGCCTCGATTTTGTTTTGCATTACTTCGCTCTACCACCAAACTTCTTTTTGTGCCGGTACACCTCCCTTAGATTCACCTAACACATCTTTTGTCACTTTTCTAATATGTATAGCCATATTGTTCCACATATCACAAGTTATACCAATATAATTTCAAGCATCTCCTTGAAGGACTTTCTGTTTAAATATATCTTCTTCCTCGCTTTTGAGGTTCCACCATTTAGTTTGAATAACTCGATGCACTCTTTTCTTCTTTATCCATTTCTTTATTTGTAAATTCATAATTAAAAGTTGATGTTGGGTGGTTAAGCTTTCTTCTGGAATTACCTTCAAATCTTTACAACACGCTCTATCTTTTTTTTAAAGTAATTAATTTGTGTTTGTGATAAGCTACTCTCATAAGTAATTAAATGTTTATCTCATTTTTTGAAGATTGTATTGATTATAAAGAGATCAAATACAACAACAACTAAGCCTTTTCCCATACTAGACGGGGTCGGCTACATGGATTCTTTGTTTCCACAGATCTCTATCGTGTGCCATGTTAGCAGTTAACTCCCAATAAGCTAGATCATTCTTTATTGTTTCTTTCCAACACTTTTGTGGTCGTCCTCTACCTCTTTTAATACTTTCCAAATTTAGTTTTTCTAACCTTCTTACACGTTCTTCTTTTGATCTTCTTTCTATATGTCCAAACCATCTTAAACGATGTTCTCTCATTTTATCCTCTATTGGTGTCACTCCTAATTTGTTTCTAATAACCTCATTATGTATACGGTCTTTTCTTGTATGACCACTCATCCATCTCAACATCTTCATTTCTGTCACAGACATCTTTTGTACATGTTGATGATTAACTGCCCAACACTCAGAACCATAAAACATGGTAGGCCTAACTGCTGCTCTATAATATGTACCTTTTAATTTTAATGGTATCTTCTTATCACAAAGAATACCTGATGCTCCTCTCCATTTTAACCAACCAGCATTAATTCTGTGTGTAACATCTCCATCAATTCTTCCATCACTTTGAAAAATTGACCCTAGGTATTTAAAACTTTCCTTTTGGGGAATGCAATGTGTGCCAATTTTAATTTCTATGTCCTCTGAAGTAGCCAAATAATCAAACTTACATTCCATATATTCTGTCTTTGTTCTACTAAGTCGGAGGCCTTTGTTTTCTAATGTTTCTCTCCATAGTTCCAATTTTCTATTAACTTTTTCCTTAGACTGCTCCACTAATACAATGTCATCTACAAATAACATACACCAAGGTACTTCATCTTGAATATGTTTTGTTAACTCATCCATCACCATTATAAATAAGTATGGAGATCCTTGATGTAACCCAATATTAACTTCAAAGAAGTCTGTCGTTCCTTCATGAGTCCTCACGCATGTTTTTGCACCATCATACATGTCTCTTATAAGGTTAATATATGTCAATGGGATACCTCTTTTTTCCAAAGTTCTCCAAAGAACCTCCCTCGGTACCCTATCATAAGCTTTTTCTAGATCAATAAATATCATGTGAAGGTCTTTCTTTTTTTCTCTAAAATGTTCCATAAGACGTCTCAAAAGGTGAATCGCTTCAATAGTAGATCTACCTGACATAAATCCAAATTGGTTCTCTGTTGTACTTGATACTTGTCTTAACCTACGTTCGATAATTCTTTCCCATAATTTCATAGTATGACTCATTAACTTGATACCTCGATAATTCACACAATTTTGAATGTCTCCCTTGTTCTTATATACAGGTATAAGTGTACTTGCTCTCCATTCCTCAGGCATCTTTTGGTTTTTCCATATTTCATTAAATAGTCTTGTGAGCCAAGTGATTCCTATTTCTCCTAGTATTTTCCAAACTTCTATAGGAATATTATCTGGTCCTACCGATTTACCACTCTTCATATGTTTAAGAGCCTCTTTGACTTCATTCTTTTGAATACGTCGGTAGAAATTGCGGTTTATATACTTTTCTGACTTGGCTAAATCTCTTAAACTAATACTAACATCTTTATTTTCATTAAAAAGATTATAAAAATAGTTTTTCCATCTATTTCTTATATCATCATTTGCCACTAGAATTTTTTCATCCTCGTCTTTTATGCATCTAACATAATTAAGATCTTTAGTTTTCTTATCTCTAGCCCTAGCTATCCTAAAAATATCTCTTTCACCCTTTTTTGAGTTGAGTTTTTTATATAAGTCCTCCCAAATCTTAGCTTTTGCTTCACTAACGGCCTTTTTTGCTTCCTTCTTTGCTTTCTTATAAGCTTCTAAAATTTCACTAGTTTTCTTAGCATAATGTAATTTGTAACATGCCCTCTTTGCCTTGATTTTATTTTGTACTACTTCACTCCACCACCAAGCTTCTTTTTGTGCAGGTACACCTCCCTTAGATACCCCTAACACATCTTTTGCCACTTTCCTAATATGTATAGCCATATTGTTCCACATATCAGAGGGTGTGCCAACATAATTCCAAACATCTCCTTGAAGGACTTTCGGTTTAAATATATCTTCTTTCTCGCTTTTGAGGTTCCACCATTTAGTCCGAATAGCTCGATGCACTCTTTTCTTCTTTGTCCATTTTTTTATTTATAAATACATAACTAAAAGTCGATGTTGGGTGGTTAAGCTTTCTCCTGGAATTACCTTACAATCTTTACAACAGGCTCTATCTTTTTTTCTACAAATAAAGTAATCAATTTGTGTTTGTGATAAGCCACTCTTATAAGTAATTAAATGTTCATCTCATTTTTTGAAGATTGTATTGACTATAAAGAGATCAAATGACATAGCAAAATTTAAAATCTCCCTACCTTCCTCGTTTATATCCCCATAACCAAAGTTTCCATGAATCCCTTGATATCCTAATGCCTCTTTACCGACATGTCCATTTAAATCTCCTCCTAAACAAATCATCTCCCTTTGTGGAATCTTTTGAAACACCTTATCTAACTCTTCCCAAAAAATTATCTTGATACTATAAAGAGATCAAATGCATAGCAAAATTCAAAATCTCCCTACCTTCCTCATTTTTATCCCCAAAACCAAAATTTCTATAAATACCTTGATATCCTAATAGCTCTTTACCAACATGTCCATTTAAGTCTCCTCCTAAACAAATCATCTCCCTTTGTGGAATCCTTTGAATCATCTTATCTAACTCTTCCAAAAAAGTTGTCTTTATACTATCTTCTAGTTCTACATGGGGTATGTAAGTACAAACTATATTCAAAACCTCTGTTAGTAATACTAATTTCAACGTCATGATTCGATCATCATATCGATGTATGTCTACTACACTATCATTTAAATCTTTATTTATGGTAATACCAACTCCGTTTCAAGCCTTTTCTTTACCCGAGTATCATAATTTAAAACTTGTATCCTCTATCTCCTTTGCTTTTTCTCCAACCCACTTTATCTCTTGTAAACATAGAATATGAATCTTTCTCTGAATCATAGTATCTACCACCTCCATTAGCTTACTAGATAATGTTTCGATATTCCAAAACCCAGTTCAAATCTTATTATCTAGTACTAGCTTCCTTACCCGCCGCATTCGTCCATATTGAAAATGCGAAGACCCTCTCTGAAAATTATTGACTACATTTGGGCGACAATGTAGCAGGACTAACTTCTTTACTCACACCCGTCTATGATGTGGAAACCCTCTCTGCAATTGATTTACTATATATGGGCAAAAATATAGTCACCCTTGCTTACTTATCACTGCATTCGGGTTCTGCAACGCGTCGATTGGTAGGAACGCCCCAAAGCAATGCTCATAATTTGTGTAATCCATGGTATAAAATTCTAACAAAGTTTTACGCTGGTTGTCAGAAGCCTAACACAACCCTCTTCCTTTATCCGAGCTTGGAACCGTTAATGCAAAGGTGATCCCTTACATGGGCGAAGTTCTGAAACTTCAAACAAGTAGAAAGATAATATTTTTATAATAGTGAAGTTCAAATGGAATTTTTCTGGGACAAAAGGATTCGAACCTCCAAGTAATAGTATAGCAGGTCTTTTTACAACCCAATATCTATGGAAGAAAGAAGTTGTTGCTGAGATTCAATTCGACACGTGTAGATCCATAATCAAGCTACATTCATTGATCATTACATATGGTTAATATATTGTATGGAAGTATGATTAGTATAATTCAATTTGACAATTGAATTTGATTGAGAAATTCACGCAAAGAAGGATTTTGTTACCTACCATATTCTTAATGCAACTATAGGATGTGTATTGCCTCCCCCTACTCCATAATCGAGACAGACAAATTACTATTGCCAGTTCAGTGAGAGGAGGGGTATGTCGCAATCACCGTCGACTTTTGACATGGGAGAACTTATACAACTCCATGGAGAAAAAGAAGATCGAACCTAGGTGAGAGGAGCTTGACACTGACATTCAAAACCTATTTTGTCAAACCTATTTTGATACTATCCCTATCTTAGGCGAGGTGGACGTATCTATTATTGGGAAGAACCGTAGACATACATGTATAATAACATAATGTGCAACAAATGTACACATGCTCCAATCATAAACAATAGTTGCAGATCCAAAATAAGTCATAATGAAGTCATTACAAAAAACAAAAGTAGAAGCAGAATCAGAAACTTATCTATGCGAGTTATCCTTGCAGACTTGCCTTAGGGAAATCAGCGCCCCTCGCTATGAGTATGTTTGGGTACTTGTGCCTTCCTCTCAAGATAAAATGGACACACAATTCGAAAAGCACGTACCTGACTTCGAGTCGATCTCGAACACACCTTAGTTGCCTATGACCGGAGCAGAAAGAGGCATCACGCATGGTCACAAGGGGATGGAACCACAGGCAGAAATGTTGAACCACAGGGAGAGAGAGAGAGGAGAAAGAATGAACTGCATGTCATTAGGGAGGACCTCTAATCACCTATTTTTATGCCCAGCTCGGCGTGCATGCGTGTGTGTGGTATAACATGTCCTCTCCAAGCTCTTTGAATTAAGGTTCATGAGCTACCAACTATATAAAAGGACATGTGGGTTTGTCACATCCATCAATATGGGACTAAACTTTATCTCGTCTTCATCATCTTTCACAAAAGTTCCTCATATATTTTTTTTATACTTTAGAACTTTTATATATATTAATTAAATATATAGGGATACTAACATGCATTTAATGTACATTAAATACACATTAAAAGCAACAATTCTCCATAAAATCCTTAAATGTAAAAATGTCCTTTTAATCCAACCATCATATTATGCTTTCAATAAAGGTCTCTTCCGGTTTGAACCGTTACCTGAGTTATCCAATATTACCCTTACATGAACTAAGTAAACATATGTCTTAAACCTAAACTTTGGGTGTAAAAGTGTCTCTTAGTAATAACATAATAAAATGCTATGGTGTGATTTATAGGGTCGATGCATTAATGACCATGCATTCATATCCTTTATCATGATTGACTTCAGGAAATAACTTAATTCACCTATTGCGGCCACACAATATCAATTACTTAGTTGGGCATCTCCAAGGATGTACTTTTAGCATCCTGTCTTAGTACTCGATCTCATTCAAAGAATAATCTCTTGTTAAACTTGTAGTCATGACACTTTAGGTTTAAAGGGGACATACACATGAATACTGAAAGTATCATATAATGTAAAATGTTATCTTATTCACCCAACAACTTGCTACTACCATATTGAGCCTACTTTGTGGGATCTCCACTAAGATAGGTTGGGTTGCCACAACTTGTGAATAAATCATGGGTTTTAATCTCATCCCTAACCTCGGTTTCTCAACTAAGGCTATTGATAGACCTTTAGTCAAATGATCAGTTGTGTTATCTTTGGATCCAACAAAATCTACAACGATAACCCTATCAAACACAAGAGTCCTTACAAACTTCACTTTGAGTTATGTATCTCTGTTGCTTTTTGTTGTACTTGAAACTACTGATTTTACAATTGTAGTCATGCTATCGTAGTGTACTAAAATTAAAAGAAGCAGCTTCTTTACCATGTAAACTGAACATAACCTTAAGCCATTGAGCTTCCAATTCAGTCTTTTCCAAAACACAGAGTTTTGCCTCAAAGGTAGTACAAACCAATATAGTCGTTTCTTAGATTTTCAGGTAACAACGCTACCACCAACGAGAAACACATATCAAGCGACCCCATTACTCTCAAAATTATTTGCTATCCAACTAACATAACTAAATCCTTCAATAACTGAAAGATGTTTACCGTAATACAGTCCAAGAGAAATTATTTCCTTCATATAGCAAAATACTTTGTCTAATCTTCCCAATTGGTTCTATCCAGACAACTGGTGTATTTACTCAATTTACACACAACAAATACAATATTTGGTCGTGTATACTTGGTTAGATACATTAAACTATCGATAATATGAGAATATCATAGTTGAGACATAAGAATACCACTTTCATCTTTATACAAAGCCTTAGATGAATCATATGAGATCTTAACAGGTCTACAATTTGTGTATCTAAATCTCTCTAACGTAGTGAGACTGAGATATTACTATATCATTAGTAGACCTTGTGATTTTAAGTCCTAAAATCACATCAGTTACACTCATATCCTTCATCTCAAACTTACTATATAAGAATGACTTAGTCTCATTTACTATTTTTATATCGGATCCAAACAACAATATATCATCTACGTATAGGCAAAGAATAATGAAAGCATTATTGATAGACTTGCAATAGACACACTTATCATAATCATTAAAAATAAAGCCAAAAGATGATATCAAATAATCAAACTTTTTATGCTATTGTTTAGGGGCTTGTTTCAAATCATATAATGATTTAACAAGCTTACCTAATCCATATAAATTTTCTCATAGAGGTCACCATGGAAGAAGAAAGTCTTCACATTCATCTGATGGATTGTGAGTTATATACAGAGGTCAGTGCTATAAGCACTTGGATGGTGGTCATTCGAGAAACTAGTGAATAGGTATCAAAGTAATTTATTCCTTCTTTTTGTTTGTATCTCTTGGCAATTAACTTGACCTTATACTTATTGATTGTTCCGTCTGTATTCAGTTTCTTCTTAAAGATCCACTTGCAACCCAGAATAGAACAATCAAGAGATAAATCCATCAATTTTCAAGTACCATTGTGAATAATTAACTAGATTTCATCATTAGTGGCTACCTTCCAAAACTTAACCTTGGATGAGGTTATAGACTGCTGAAAGGTGATAGGATTATTCTCAATATTAAAAGTAACAAAGTCACTTCAAAAGTTCTTTGATATCTTAGGCCGTTTACTTCTTCTTGGTTTAGTTATTTTCTCAAAGTCATATGATCTGAAAATAACACAATCAAGGTCACTCCCCACATTTGTCATCCTTTTCATATGATCGGGAATGAAACAAATAGTAGGATCATAATATCTAGAAGATATACTTTCAAGAATTCCAGTCTTCATGAGAAACACATTATCAAAGAATGTAGTATTATGTAACCTAACAATTGTGTTGATGTCTATGCCAGAAATATTAGATCTAATGATCAAGAATATGTGTGCATAGTTTGTCTCTATGTAACTCAAAAATATAATATCAAGTGTTTTAGGTCTCAATTTCTTTCTCTTATTTTCAGGGATGAGTACTTTCGCAAGATACCCTTAAACTTTGAGATATTTGAGATTGGTTTTTCAAGCATTCGAAAGCTCAAATGGACTACTTTCCTTATGCTTATGGTGAACTCTATTCGAAATATGACAAATTGTATTCAAAGCTTCCCCACATATACGTAGATAACCCAAAACTTTGAAGTAAAATATTAACCATATCACACATGGTTCTATTCTTCCGTTCAACTATCCCATTAAACCGAGAAGAGTACGGAATAGTAACCTCATAAACAATCGTTGTTTTGATAGTATACTTGAAAAAGATTTGAGATATACTTTCCTCCCCTATGAGACCTTAATCGTTTAAGTACCTTGCTTGTTTAAGTTTGTGCTTCATTTTTAAATATTTGAAACTTTTATAAAGCTTCATCTTTACTTATAAGTAAGTAAATATAAAATCTACTACAATCATCAATAAACATGATAAAATATCTTTTGTTATCTTTACTTATAAGTAAGTAAATATAAAATCTACTACAATCATCAATAAACATGATAAAATATCTTTTGTTATCTCTTGTAGTCATCCCATTGAATTCACAAATATTAGTGTGCACTAAATCCAAAATCTTGAATTTCCTTTTAACCATATGAAAATGTTTCTTAGGTTGCTTTACTTGCACATAATTGATTTTACATGAATTTTAAATAAATCCTCTACATCACACAAATAACCATTTCTAAAGAAACACCCAATACTAAGTCGTGTAATGATAACTTTATTACATTTATAATCTAACCTTAATCTCTCCGTAACTAAAGCAGGATCATTGAGGATATTTCAGAGAATCATTGAAATATGTCTAACTCTCTTAAGAGTTTGAACCTTTTTCGAAGGAAACTTCAAGTTCACACATCCTTCGCCCTTGACTTCAAGTTCACATGCCCATCGCCCTTAAGAAACATAACTACAAAATACTTTTCAAGACCGAGGTCTTTAGTATTGTATTTTCGATCTAAGACAACCTATAGATCTTTCACTGTCATGGAAGGGAATGAACTTATACATCAAATAAAACATTTGAAAGTGTCGATAAAATGTAATATCGGCATAAAATGTCATTCTCCTTTCACTCAATGATTCTATCCGAGCTTCTAGGGTCAGTATCATCGGGTTGGAGACCCGACTCAATATACAGATATAGCTCTAACATGGTTAACCAAATTTTCATACGCTGCTACTAACATTTAAAATGTGGATCGGCAAGCTTTTCTAGCATCAAGGTCAAGTCGTCCTTAAGTCAGAGGATAACAGTCGTAGACACGTTTACTATAGTGAAATCTGATTTCTCTAAGACTGTTGAGAAGAATCGTAGACATATATGCATAATAACATAATATGCAACAAATGTAAACATGCCCCAATCATAAACAACAGTCGGAGATCCAAAATAAGCCATAATCAAACTATATGAAAAACAAAAACAAAAGCAAAATCAGAAACTTATTTGTGTGAGTCGCGCTTGCGGACTTACCTTAAAGAAATAAGTGCCTCACTATGAGTATATACGAGTACCTGTGCCTTCCTCATAGGATAAAACACACACACAACTCAAAAAGCACGTACCTGTCTTCGAGTCGTCATCAAACACAACTCAATCACCTATGACTGGAGCAAAAAGAAGGACCACTCACTATCATAAGGGGACGAAACCATGGACAGAGAGGCAAAACCACAGGAAGAGAGAGAGGAGAAAGGATGAACTGCATGTGATGAGGGAGGACCTCTAATCACCTATTTATAGGTGTGCGTTTGGATCATGGAATGTGAATCCGATCCAAACGATGCACTGCCTTTATCTTCAACCGCTCCGTCCTATCCTTATCCATGACTGTGAAAATTTTGACCGTTAGATAAAAAAAATTTCGACCCAAACCCAAATACAAGCCACAAGCCAAAGCCCGACCCAGCATACATGTGCACATGTATATGGTATAGCATGTCCTCTCAAAGCTCTTTGAACTAAGGTTCATGAGTTACCAACTATATAAAAGGATATGTGAGTTTGTCACATTCATCAATATGCGACTAAACTTTGTCACCTCATAATCATCTTTCGTAAAAGTCCCTCATATTTTACTTTTTACAGTTTAAAACTTTTACATATATTAATTAAATATATAAGAATACTAACATGCTAACATGCATTTAATACACATTAACATCAAATCCAACATCTACCATTAGACCCCTATAATTTCCATAGGGCGGTAGTTGTGCAACAACTAAAGGCGAGGCTACTATCAACCTTAAGTGGAGGTGGCAAAGCGAGTAACTACTATAGTGTGGAGTCGACGTTTTGCTCAAAGCACTCGCATTCAATTATTTACTTCACGGGTTAGGCCTCTGGTTCAAATCCTGGATGGCCCAGCTGTGCCAGGGAACACCTGAATGAGGTTGCTTCTGTACTGATTCCAGGTTTTGGTAAACCAAGACAGCTGTTACGGAATTCAGGTACTCGCAGTTAAGTTCCATTATGCATCAAAAGCAGTTGTCATTAGCAACTATGGTTCCACAAGTTTGAGTAAAAAAGGTTTGACACCAAGAGATACGCTATAGAAACCCATGGGATTTGAAAACCCAAAAGCCTCCTCTCTCGTGTTGTTATACCATCTTGGATGAAAACCTAAGTTTCAATTCAAACACGTGAATCAAACACAAAAGCGTAAGTTTATTGTACAAGCTCTTGTGAGTTGAGGTATATAATTCCAGTATTAGAGGCCTTATAAATCAAACACACCCTATAGGACCAACAGTCCCGGTCTACCCATAACAGTGGTGGTCAATTTCTAAGTTCCCACGCAGACTGCAGGGTTCAGACAGCCACGATTTTGTGCAAAGTGTTCAAAGTTATTTTCCATATAGGAAATTTATCGAATCAATTTTATCCTGGAACGGACCCTGAGCGATTCAATCCACCCAGATTTGTGGTTTCCAAGAGACAGTTCAACTCACACATTTTCTTTTGATATGTGATCCATAATTACCCACGCACAAATCCAGCCCCATTATTACTTACTTAATCAAATCCAGTTAGGGTCGGATCAACAGACCTATCTGCAGCAACTCGAACCACTTGGGAGTGCGAATTTCAGACACATGAAAGCTAGCCAAGCTGACCCGATAACCCTGTTTTTATGTCCACCTAAAGTGACAAAAAAGAAACTAATAGCGTTTGAGATCTGTTTTGTGCACAAACAAAAATTACCTGACACGAAGACCACCCAAAACAAAAAAATTGCTGACAATTTGAGATGCGACATGAAAACCCAACACCAAAAAGAAAAGGTTTTGGTCCGTATCACCCAAAGTGACAAACAAAATGGCCCACGTTCAGGTTGGCCTGTTTCCGACATGGACACAGTCATACTTCATGCTGTTTATAATGATAATACGTCAAAAAATAAATGGTTGATCAACTAACTATACACATCTTGCATCATATATGGGTTTATAACAAGACATGCCACAATACATGGTTGTTCCTTTTTGTAGATTGACAGTTCTCCTTGAGAACTTTAACTCTAGCAAATGGCCTCCTAGCTTCATGGATTTGCTTCATCTTGGTTCTCTGGAAAAATGAATTTTAGGTCCTCATTGTCCCTGTAAACTTGAACCAGAGCAGCAGCTTTATATGCAAACATTCCGAACATCGCAGGGACCAGCTGCGAACAAAAGAATACCATATCAGTGAACCTAACTCTGAGCCATGCATCACAGAACCATATAATATTCACTCAAACACAAGGATTACACCCCAAAACCTACATGGAATCAGCCTGAGTAGCTAGTTGTTATTAGAAAGTAGATAGCTCATAGAGATGCTTACAGATGTCATCGAAATATATGTGGTTACTACTCAGAAAATATGCAATACCTGAAAATCAAAAGAATCATTGAGAAGATGGTGCAATATGGTCCAAAGTCCATAAATAGTCACCGGAACCACAAGTCTAGGAGATGACAAGGCTAAGGTGCTCCCGTTCAACACCCGTTCAATGGAATCTTTTAGGTCATCACTCCGAATTCCAATTCTGATCACATAACCTTGTCAGAAGGAAACAAACATTGCCATTCTAGAGAAACTAAGATCACAAGCAATAATACTCACTTCTTAGTTTTCCTTTGCTTAAAAATCTGAGGCACACTATCTCTTGAGATGTTGTCTGCATGGTTATAAAGAAGCTGAAGATACAAGCAACTGCAATCGACAAGGAGCCCATCTTAGCAATTCTCCCATGTCAACAAAAGTCCATGAAATGCTTAGCATTGATATATTGTTAGTAACTAAAGTCAAACAGGTTCCTCCACTCCTCATTGGAAGAACCAGATTCGGTAACCAAACAATATATGCTAACAAACAATACAAGTCAAAAGAATTCCATCCAAGCTTCATCATAAAAACAAAGTGCAACAATGATCCAAATCTCAATGAAGCTCATAATAAAGTGTGTTCACTTCTCTGACATTTATGCAAAATCCAATAACGTGTTCTTGACAATGACGACAAGAAAATATTATGAAAGATGATAGGATGCAACTGTGGAACTTTGAGAGAAACTAGCGAAACAGAGTCCTAGAAGATTGCATGAGATGATCAACTAACCTGAAAATAACTCCCGACGCATAACTTAGAGCAGCCTGTTTTCCCAGCATAAAGTTTGTTATTGAACACATTAGAAAAAGATACAAGCACACCAACTAAGAATAAAGGATGAAATTATAGACCAATTTTGTGATTCCGCTTGCAACTGCAAGTTAACCATACCTGGACAGACAAGGTCAATAAGCAATATCCAGTGCAAACAACCCCAACACCAACCGTCAAAAGCATTAGTTCCTGCTTCAGCTGGACCAAAAAGTCAATGCTATCAGTTCACACGTTTTAGCAATCTATTATCCCAAAAGAATTGAATTGACAAGCAAGAACATAAGAAATACATGTAGTGTCTGGTTGTGTATGAGGATGAGAGAGAAACACATGCAGAATGTTTGCCTAAGCACATGCGCAAGAATGAAAGAGACATGTAGTGTGTGTATGTGTGTGAGTGAGTGAGAGTGAGAGATGCAGGTAATTTTCTAGTGCCTTGGATGGAGAAGTTGCACACCGCATCATACTTCAGCAGGGCAAGTCTTTTTCTTCTTTCACTATCATTTCTACGCTCCTACCATCAAAAGAGATGATTAGTCCACAAATGCAAAACCAAGTACACGTGGATTTTCAACTAATTAATCAAAGAATTTCCATAAAGAAAAGCCTCTCAGCTCATTGTTAATTTCACAACAATTACGCGCATTATTGAGGAGTAGAATCATAGGCCATTGATCAGCCTCTTGTCCTGTATCGGCAATCCCTCTTCTTTTATAAATTATGATCTCTTGGGTTGAGGCCCTAAGAGACTTAAATACATCCAACATAAGGCATATTACAAAAAAAACATAATAGTTGGTCATAGACAATTATAAACTTTGACCACATCCAACCGATCCTCTCAACACTCTATGTCTTAAGTTGGGTTAAAAACACTATATACACCCAACTTATCCATAGTTTTTCATAATATTCCTTTTGGCACTACTTTAGTCAACATATCTGCCATTTGATTTAACTGAAACAATATCTTCTCTCTAATAAAATGACAATTCACTTCTATATGTTTTGTTCTCCAATGATAAATCGGATTCAATGCAATTTGTATGACAATCTTACTATCATAATATCTATAGATAGATAATTGTATCTCTTTTTCCAAATCTTTAATAAGTGCCTGCAGCCATAATCCTTCACAAAAATCATGACTACTTAGCTATAAGAAGCACTTGATCTAGCAACAACTGATTGTTTCTTACTTTTTTATGATACAATATTGCCTTCAAACAAGGTTAGGTATCCTATAGTATATTTCTCCTTTTCTAGTGAACATGCCCTATCTACCTATATGTGTACCTCTAATTCTAGGTGTCCATGTTTAGCATAATCACCCCATAACCTGGAGTTTTCTTAAGTATACGAAGATTTGATAGACAACTTTCATGACATCTATATAGTGCATGCATATATATGCACACAATACCCACTGTAAAGGTAATATCAGGTATGATGATAGTTAGATAAATTAATTTTTCTACCAGTCTATAGTATCTCCAGCATCTTCATATTTTTTATCCTTGTTTTGAGATAATTTTTTATTCACTTTCATTGGCTTAGAATCGGTCATTCCAATGTCCTTCAACATATCCAAGGTATATTTTCTTCAAGTTAAAAATATATCTTTAATTGAATAGAGAACTTTAATACCCAGAAAAAAATGAAGTCTTTCTAAATCTTTGAAGTAAAAAAACTCATAAAGTCTTTTTAGCTCTTG
Organism: Brasenia schreberi; assembly: GCA_036023115.1. Classification (NCBI taxonomy): domain Eukaryota; kingdom Viridiplantae; phylum Streptophyta; class Magnoliopsida; order Nymphaeales; family Cabombaceae; genus Brasenia; species Brasenia schreberi. The sequence continues at coordinate 1,781,429 of JAYKKT010000016.1, forward strand.
AATCTCCTCGACATCATAACCTTTAATTATAATGTCATTAACAAATACTACGAGGATAGACATTCATTTATCATGCTTTACAAACAATATATAATCGTTTGTACTTTGAGAATAATCAACAACACTTATAACCCCCTTACTGAATCTCTCGAACCATGCCCTAGGAGATTGCTTCAATCCATATAAGGCTTTCTTCAACTTACACACCTTTGATCTTTTCTATTTGTTTCTTAGTCGTTGAGGTAACTCCATATATATCTCCTCCGTTAGGTTCCCCTGCAACTCCATATATATCTCCTCCGCTAGGTTCCCCTGCAAAAAAGTGTTTTAACATCTAATTGCTAGAGTTTTCATTTTTTGTTAGTTGTCATACTAATAATCATTCGTACGATAGTAAGTTTTGCTACTGGTGTAAAGGTTTCATTGTAGCCCAAGTCTTGTAACCCTTTGCTACCAATCTCACTTTTTATCTATCGATGCTTCCATTTGTTTTTACTTTAATGGTGTAAACCCATTTACAACCCACTTCTTCCTTCTTGGTAGTAAGTCCACTATATCCCATGTTTGATTCCTTTTCAAGGCCTTAAGTTCTTGTCTCATAGCTAGTTGCTACAAACATATTTATTAGCATCCCCAAAATTCCATAGAATATAAATAGAATCCATATAACTACATGATGTATCTCAAGAGAAATATACTTACTAATAGGATATGTACATGTTCTCTTACATTTTCATAGTGCAATGGGTAGATTCAAATCATACTCTTCCTCTTTTATATCAACCTATAAAGGACCTAAGAGACCTTCTTGTGTCGTGGTAGTCTATTCCATTAGTAGAATTATTCTTCTCTTGACTCTGACATACTTCTTTATCTCTCTTTCTAGCTTATTGCTTGTCTCACCCTCCTTACATGATCTTCCATTTCTACTTCACCATTGTAGTCTGGAATTACTAGCATAACCTATGATGATTCTTAACGGTCCTTTTATTCTCCCCCTCCATCACATAGTAGAACCTAGATTCATGAAAAGATACGTCTATAGTAGTATATATTTTCTTATTACATGGATCATAACAACAGTAGCCTTTCTTGAATGAGATTTATCCAACAAATACACTGCTAATAGGTCAGGGATCAAGTTTATCTCTCATCAGAGAGTGAATATGCACATAACAAACACATCCAAATACCCTAGGTTGAACATGTAAAGCTTTGTTAGTAGGATAAAGTATCATAAATGGAGATTTACTATCTAAGACATAAAATAGGGCTCTATTAATCAAGTATACTACTGTAAGAACTGCTTCTCCCCACAGGTATTTAGGTGCATGAGATCTCAAGACTAGAGTTCTTGCAACTTTCAAAATATGTTGGTTCTTCTTTTCAGCCACTCCATTTTTTTAGGAGAGTTTGTGCATGTGGTTTGGTGAATAATTCTCTTACTCATCAAATAATTATTCAGAGTAGAGGACATAAATTCACCCCATTATCAGATCTGAGAATCTTTAATTGAGTTTGAAATTGATTTTCAACTAACTTATTAAACGAAGGAAATAAAGATTCTACCTCATTGTTTGACTTCATCAAATAAATCACTGTAAATCTTGAATAATCATTAATAAAAATGACAAAATAGCGGTGACCATTAATAGCTAAAGTAGAACATGGACCCCATACATCAAAATGAACTATTTCAAATGGTTTCATTGCTCTAGAGTCCCTTTTATGAAATGGGTTTCTAACATTTTTAACACGTTGACAAATATCACATTTAAGATTAACTTTCCCAGATTCCTATATATATATATATCAGGTAGGATAACTCTCAACTTAGAGACAGATCTTCGAGTCTTCTATCGGCCATAACACCATGTGCTTGCATAGGGTAAAATTTTTTCTCAAGAATATAATCCTTTGTTGAGATTACCACGTTAAAAGGTTTTCCTGTCTTAAAGTCCTGAAACATACAGCCAGAGGGCAGGAAGCAGTGTTATCCGTATCGCATCGTATCGTATGATACGGTGCGATATATATCGTATCGTGGGCCACCACGATAACGTACACCATAGGGTATCATTTTTAAGGAATTATCGATACGGGCCGTATCGCACGATACAGTGCGTATCGCCCATATCGTACGATACGGGCGATATGCCCAGGGACCCTTGGCCGAACCGAAACTCGCGATTTTCGCGGGTTTCCTCTCTCTCTTCGAGTTCTCCAAGCCTCCTATTTGACGTTCTTCGCCTCCTTGGTATTCAAGGCTAAGAAACTGTGCTCTACGGTGTCCGTGCAAGCCTCCTATCTCGAATTTATGTATATTTTTAGTGTTTTTCTTCATTTTTTCCTTTTTATTTGTTGTTTTTTTTCTTTTTCTTTTTTTGAATAACAAAATATAAAGTTAATAAGTGTGTGGATATGATTTTTATTGCATTCATGAAGTGGGAGACACTCTATTTGAGTGTTATTTAACGATTGGGGATTTACGAAGTACTTTTATTTTCAAGTTTTTTATTGAATTAAAGTACTCAATTGAGATGGCAGGAAAGGCTGTTAAAGACTCCCATTATAAGTCTGATGAGTCGGCATGACAATGGGGTACACCAGTTGAGGGTTCCAGATTAAAGATTAGATGCTTATTTTGTGAGAGGGTGGTTAGTAGTGAAATTTCACGGTTAAAACACTACCTAGCAGGGACTAGGAAAGAAGTTGCTCCATGCATAGGTAGAGTTAGAAGTTTGCCAGAAGGTATTAAATGACAATGTCTGCAGATGATTGAGAGTATATAGGAAATGAGACAACAAAAGGATGATTTGAAGATGTTTGAAGAAGATGATGCTACTGGATTTGGATTCACTGATAGTTTGCCTTTAGATGCTAGAATAGAGATTGGTAGTAGCAGTTCACGAGCACCTAGGAGGGAAAAGAGGGTTGTTGAAGACTTTGGAGGTGGTAGAAGGTCAGGAAGGAGTAGAGGAAGAGTTTCTTTTAGTATACATTCATTTTTTCCTCCTCCTCCTACACCTGATGCTCAACCTCGAATTTGTGCTGCTATGACTTCAGAACAGTTGCATAATCAGGCAGACCTTATAGTGGGTACATGGTTTTATGATGCATGCATTCCATTCAATGCAGCAAACAGTTTTTATTTTCAAGCAATGACAGATGCAATTGTTAACATCGATTCAATATACAAGATGCCCTCCTATCAGAAGTTGAGAGGAAAGATCTTAGATAAGACCGTCATTGAAGTGCAAGAATACTGTTCGACATTAAGAGAGTCATGAAAGGAGATAGGTTGCACTATCATGACAGATGGATGGACAGATAGGCGAGGAAGGACCTTGCTAAACTTTCTTGTATACTGTCCTAAAGGACTTATGTTTTTGGGATCTTTAGATATGTCAGAGGAGAGGCACACTGCGGATATTCTACGAGAAAAATTTGATAAGGTTCTACAAGAGGTTGGGCTAGGGAATATAGTCCAATTGATTACAGATAATGCAACTAACTACAAAGCAGTTGGGAAGGAATTAGCTGATATTTATGGGACTTTCTACTGGACACCATGTGCAACTCATTGTTTAGATCTCATCCTTGAGGACATTAGTGAGATGAAATAAAGGCAGCAACTGAGTGTAGCCAAGATATTACAAAATTCATTTACAACCATGCATTTGTTTTACGTATGATGAGGAGATAAACAGAAGGTGCAGAGCTTCTTCGAACAGCTGCAACTCGGTTTACAACAAACTTCTTATCTGTACAGAGTATTGTGAGATAGAAGCAAGCATTGAAAAAAATGTTCTTAGATGAGTGGCAACAATTTACAGAGTTGTCTCAGAACAGAAGAAATAGAAGTTGAATGAGATTGTAGAGACAGTTTTCAGAAGTACATTTTGGAATGCATGTGTTAGATTGTTTGAGAATTACCTTTCCTTTAGTGAAAGTTTTGAGATTGGTTGACAGCAAGGAGAAACCATCTATGGGCTACCTTTATGAAGCCATGGATAGGGCAAAAGAAGCCATCAGAAATAATTTTAATGGAAAAAAAGAGATTATGTGCCCTTGTGGAAAATAATTGATAATAGATGGAATAAACAATTGCATCAGCCTATTCATGCAACAACCTATTATCTAAACCCATCATTCAGGTACTCAACAACCTTTAAAAGGGACGGTGAGGTTAATCGAGGAAACATTGATTGTATTGATAGATTAGTCCCTGATGAGAACATAGCAGATGCTATACATCGAGAGATGGAGATTATGATAATGCTCTTCACTTGATGGGTTTGCCTATAGCAATTCGCAACCGCACTACGATGCATCTAGGTAAATTGTTTATTTTCATATTTAAGTTGCATCTTATATTACAGTGGATTATGTCTCTAATGTTTGTCTTTTTCTACAGATGTTTGGTGGAACATGTTTAGAACTGATTGTTCGAACCTTAGAGATTTTACAGTAAGAGTCTTGAGCCAAATGTAAAAGACTAAATGATTTAGTTTTTATTCGTTGTAACATGCGCCTTCGTGAAAGGTAATGTTGTATTACTATTACTTAAATGTTCAATTCAATAAATTGTTTAACTTCAATTGTTAATATTATTTACTAATTGTTTATCTTTGTTTGTTGTAGGCAATTAGAAAAAGTAAATAGACAAGAAAGCCAATTTGATCCGATAAGTTTGGATAATTTTGATATATTAGAAGATTGGGTTATAGAAGACAGTGAAGAAAATACCCTCGTAACTGAAAAAGACATTGCATGGATTAATTTGGAAGGAGCGCAACAACAATATCAAGGAGATGAAGAATTTGATTTCCAAGCAGAAGGTGTTGCTGCTGCTGCTGATGAGGATCTCCAGCAAGGAGAAGATGAAGATTATTTAGTTGATGATCCTGATTACAATTTGTAAAATGTAAATGTATTTCATTTTTTGATTCAAAATATGTAAATTTGGATGCAATTGTTCAATGTTGAATGCTCAATCTGTACTCAACTTTGCATTATATGAATTTAAAGTAATTACCATATTTTTCCAGACTTTTCTTGATTTTTTTCGGATTTTTACTTTTTTTTTACGATACGGGCGATACGATACGATACACCTGTATCGTGGAGCCCAGTGATATACGATACGATACACGTCAGACAACATTGGTAGGAAGGTTACTGAGTATCTTAAGTTTCTCACCAAAGAAATGACAAATAATAAATTTAATAGAATATTAGGTACAACTTTCCTTTCCTAACTACTGGAATATAAGAATCATCATCTGTTAGTTGAACTTGTTCATTAGTATATAGTTTTTCATACTCACATGTACCATGACTACTTTCTACCATATGATCTAAAGCCCCTAAATTAGTTATCCAAACACGAAACCTAAAAGAACATATGTTACCAAATTCATAGTTCGAGGCCTTTCTCTTGATATTGAAACAACAACAACCGATGCTTGATGGTCCATAGATGTGTTTGTCGTGTTGTTGAGTCAGCTCTCTATCCCTTCTAACCTTTTAATTTTCTCCTTCTTTAGTCTTTTTCTCTAAAGTACTTGCAACACAAGCTTTGTTTTTAAATTGAGAAGGTTTACAGACTAGGTCCCAATATTATGTATGCCTATTCTTTCCACTAAGTGCATTTTAGCTAGTCCTTTTCGTCTCCTTGGGAGACACCTCATCCTCTTCCTCTTTTGGTAGGATATCTCATACCTCTTCCACTTTGTGGAGCTCCTCTGCTAGCGAATGTTGTTTTGTTACAGGACTCTAAATAATTTTTTTTAAGATTCCTCTTCTCTTCTTCTCTAATTAATAGTGGGGGAAAAATAATAAAGAATGATCTAGTTTATATTGAGTTAACTACTAGCATGACACTTCTTTTTGTTGTTGTGGAAAAGGAGTTCCGAGGGATGATAGTTACCCTGCTAACAATATTAAATGATCTAGTTTATACAATACACAGAGGGCCCTGTGGAAACAAAAAATCTATGTAGCCGACCCCATCTAGTATGGGAAAAGGCTTAGTTGTTGTTGTCGTATACAGTACCCAATGATGGTAGTTCCTCTCTATCCTGTATATTATTTTTTACATTATCATATTCTCATGATACTTCCCATAAAAAATCAAACACTTCTTTTTTGCTTCCACATTTCTATCCTTGATAAAGGTGATACACTTATTTCAAATAGATGTTGCTCATTCCATAGACAACTTAGTTATCCATAATATTCTTCGATAGTCTTGCCTCCCTGTTTACATCTTATTTTTTTCATTATTTCATATTCTTTGACTATATTTTTTTTCCTAAAATGTACCTCTACTACAACCTTCCAAATTTCAGTAGCACTGTCCATGAACATAACATTTTTCCAATAGAGGGAATCATTGATTTAGTTAACCAAGAGCTGACTAGGGCATCATCTTTTGCCCATTTTTCGTAAGCAGGGTCGTCTTTAGAGGGTGTTTATTGGTTACTTGTCAAGAAACCTATTTTTCCTCTTAATCTCAGTGCTAACTCAACTGATCTGGCCCATTCTCTATAATTCTATCCATCTAGTTTGATATTAGTTATGTGAAAAGATTCACCATTCATTTCACTACTTTGTCTGTGGGTATAAACATCTATTTTCTTCTATCTCCCCCTTAATCACAATGTGCATGTTGTCACACTCAACGCAATCCTTCAACACAAGACAAAAGACTCGATCGTTGGCTTACCTCAAAACCAATTGGTTGTGCACTGTTGTGACATGCTTCACACTGCCACACACCTTTATTTTACATCATTAATGCTCTAATACCATGTTAATTTCACAACAATCACACTTGATTATGCACATTATTGAGTAGAATCATAGGTTGTCGATAAGCCTCTTGTGCTATATCAGCAACCCCTCTCTCTCTTTTATTAATTATGTTCTCTCTAGGGTTGAGGCCCTAATAGACTTAAATACATCCAGAACAAGGCATATTATAAATATGCCATTAATGAATTGAAAATACATGAACCTTTAAAAATAAAAAAACATAACATATGGTCATAGACAATTATAGACTTTGACTGCATCCATACGATCCTCTCAATACTCATGATACTACTACTTGATAAGACTTAATAAACTTTATTGAATATTAATCATAAACTTACAGAATGAACAAAACATATACATCAGCAACCCTTTAGAGAAGTCTCTGCACATCACTCTGGCGGTTGCTGCTTTTGATCTTCTCTTAATCTTTCTTAATAAACCCTAGTGGATATTAATAGGTCTAATATAACTTAAATGAGTAATATGTGCCTACTAATAAACCAGAATTACAAATTTACAAACTGTGCAGATAAACTAGATATAAACAGAATATAAAATGCAGTAACCTGATTCTCTAACACTCTCCCCCAAGTTGAGTGGAATATGTTGATGACGCCCAACTTGATCAATGTACTCTGAAGTTGGTTGATATTAACTGCTTTAGTGAGAAAGTCAGCCATTTGATTTTCGGATTTGACATACATCAACTTGAATTCTTTATTTGCTATTTTCTCTCTTATAAACTGACAGTCAATTTCTATATGTTTCGTTCTTTCATGATGTACTGGATTGAATACCATTTGTATAGCTGCACTGTTGTTGCTTTATAGAGATATAGGACGTAGAGATCCGAATCCTAATTCACTAACCAAGGAAGCTATCCACTTTCCTTCACACATTGCTTGGGCTATAGCTCTGTATTCGGCTTTTGCAGTCGATCTAGAAACCACAGTCTATTTTATACTTTTCATGATATAATGTTACCTCCAAGTAGAGTAACATATCCACTAGTTGACCTCCGATCATCCAGAGAACCAACCCAGTTTGCGTTAGAATAAACTTTAAGATTGAATTGACATGATTTTGAATATAGAAGACCCAATCTTGGAGTAGATTTCAGATATCTCAAGATTTTGTAAACTGCATCCATATGATTTTTTGTTGGGAAATGCATAAATCTACTAACAATTCAAACAACATAGTTAATATCAGGACGTGTAATAGTCAAATAAATAAACTTCCCTACCAATTTTTGATATTTGTTAGTTTGTCAGAATTCTTCACTATCCTTGAGGCAGAGCTTGTGATTTGTCTCAATGAGACTATCAACCTTTTTACAATAAATCATATTTGTTTCCTTCAGAAGATCCATACTATATTTTCTTTGAGTTAGAAAAATACCTTTGTTGGAGTACAACACTTCTATTCCCAAGAAGTAATGCAATATGCCCAATTCTTTTAAGTCGAATAATTGATGAAGATTCTTTTTAATTTTTGATACTTCTTCTGTATCATCACCTATCACAATAATATCATCTACATATACAAGTAAAATAGATAGTTTTGTACCTTTCTTGAAGAACAGGGTGTGATCATTAATACTTCTCTGATATCCCAAACTGCACACGCCTTTATTGAATTTTTTGAACCATGCTCTAGGAGATTATTTTAGCCTGTAGATAGTTTTATTTAGCATACAAACTTTTCTTTCATGATCTCTGTTCTTTAATCTAGGTGGTAGCTCCAAATATACTTCTTCGCTTAGGTCTCCTTGTAGAAAAGCGTTCTTTACATCTAACTGTCATAGATCCCATCCCCATGTGGCTATCATACTGAGGATTATTCTTATTGAAGTTAATTTTGCTATAGGGATAAATGTTTCGTTATAGTCAATTCCATAGGATTGACTATAGCCTTTAACAACAAGTCTTGCTTTATATCTTTTGAGAGTCCCATCAGCCATTATATTTAATGGTTTACACCCATTTGCAACCCACTGTATTTCTGTTAGGAGGAAGATCCATAATGGTCCAGGTTTTGTTCTTTATAAGTGCTGCCAATTCAATTTCCATAGCCTCTCTCCAAGATGAATACTTGTAGGTTTCTTCAAAACTTATTGGAACATTATATTTTTCAGCATTCATAACAAATTGTTGGTAATTTTCAGAAGTTTAGTCATAAGAAACATAATAAAAAATAGGATACTAAGCACATGTATGTTTACCTTTGCAAATGGCAATCGGAAGGTCTATAGTGGATTCTTTGAGTGGTTGAGGATTTGAATCCAGAAAAAGATCTTTAGATGGTATTTCTGTGTTTTGATTTTGATTGAAGATAATTTTTCTTGGTCCTCTCTTGTACATCATGATATCTTTTGGTGCGGCAGATCCTTCTTCTGTGTCTGCTTGTTTAACTTTTGTCTCAAACTAGAGGAAGAACATGTGTGAATACATCGTGAGAAGTTATTAACTCCCTCTGGTAAATATAGTAAGGAGTAAATTCTGAAAAGGCAACATCCATGGAAATATAAATTTTCTGATAAACTTGATTATAGCATTTATAATCTTTTTGAGTGTTTGAATACCCAAAGAATATACATTTAATGGCTCTAGGATCAAGTTTGTCTCGGCTTGGAAGGTAAACATGTACAAAGCAAGTGCAACCAAATATGCGGGGAGTGACATAAATATTTTTGATTCTTTACTAAGAGACTTCAAGGGACTTTTACCTTTAAGTATAGGACTTGGCATTCGATTAATGAGGTAGACGGAAGTAAGAACAACCTCTCCCCAATAAATTTTGGGTACATCGCATTCAATGAGAAGTGTATGAGCAACTTCTAAAATATGTTGATTTTTCTTCTCATCAATACCATTTTGCTGAGATGTATGTGCACAAGAAGTCTGGTGAAGAATGCTATATGTGTTTAGGTATTCCTTTAACTGTCTATTCACATACTCACCCCATTATCTGAACGTAAAATTTTCACTGAAGCATTAAATTGAGTGAAGATAAACTTATGAACAATGGGAAAAAGCTCTAAAACTTCAACTTTGGATTTTATTAAGTACACGATAGAAAGATGTGTACAATCATCAATAAAGAAATAAAATACTTTTGACCAAAGTATTCCTTTAACTGTCTATTCACATACTCACCCCATTATCTGAACGTAAAATTTTCACTGAAGCATTAAATTGAGTGAAGATAAACTTATGAACAATGGGAAAAAGCTCTAAAACTTCAACTTTGGATTTTATTAAGTACACGATAGAAAGATGTGTACAATCATCAATAAAGAAATAAAATACTTTTGACCAAAGTATTCCTTTAACTGTCTATTCACATACTCACCCCATTATCTGAACGTAAAATTTTCACTGAAGCATTAAATTGAGTGAAGATAAACTTATGAACAATGGGAAAAAGCTCTAAAACTTCAACTTTGGATTTTATTAAGTACACGATAGAAAGATGTGTACAATCATCAATAAAGAAATAAAATACTTTTGACCAAAGATAGAGGGAACAAAACTGGCCCCCAAACATCTGAATGAAGGATTTCAAATGGTGTGAAACTTCTAGATTCACTCAAAGGATATGGGATGCGACCTATGTTATCAATAGCACGCTATAGCGTTTTAGCGGAGCTAAAACCGCTATGGCGGGTAGTCCTTAGCGGGCGACCCACCAAAACGCAATTAGCGCCGCAAACAGCGCTAGTGGTCCGCTATGGCACTGTAAGCGGACGCTTTCAAAACAGTTTGGGTCGGGTCGATCCAGATCGACCCGACCCAAATGATATAAAGGGACGAACGAGGGTTTTTTGTTCGTCCCTGACTCCCTGCATCTCTTGCCTCTCTCCATCCTCTTTGGGACGCTCTCGCATGTGCCTCCCCCTCTCCATCGTCATTGGGCCGCTCCCACGTGCGCCTCCCCCTCTCCATCCTCACCGGGCCGCTCCCACCTGTCGCCGCCACCGCCTTCAGGTATGCCCCTCCCTCTCCCTTTCCGGGTTACTCCCGCGTGCGCCTCCCCCTCTCCATCCTCACCGGGCTGCTCCCACCTGTCACCGCCACCGCCTTTAGGTACGCCCCTCCCTCTCCCTTTCAGGGCCGCTGCTGCTGCTGAGGAGTTAGACTCCATGAGGGTGCTCTGTGGGTGTTTCTGTGTTAGGTTTCTGTCTCGTCTTGTACCCAAAAAGAACAAAAAACAAGGAGACTAGATGCCACTACTAATAGCAAGTCCTATATCACAAAGATCTACTCAGCTAGATCGTTGTCACACATAGAAATCAAACAATCATTAAAAATTGTGCTGCTTGGATTAACGACAGAACTAATGGAAGGAAGAACTTCCATTAATAACATGAAAGATTTGCATACAATAAATCAGTCAGCTCATACAAAGAAAAACATAGTGGATCGCAAACAAACAAAGTAATCCAGTGAATCTGGTAGCCGTTTCCCTCTGAATTCTTCAGAGGCCTTCACGTTTCTTACCAACCAAACCATCCACAGAGTGAACGCTATCAGTGCCACTTGATCCTGCCACGTCCACCACCACCCAAATAACAACAGAGCTTCACCCTGAGTTCCTTTTTCTCACGGAGATTAGAAAATTAATGTCCTACAGGATGATTAATCTTCAAACCAACAACGTAAGATGATTTAGAGAATCAGGCCTCCTTTGAAACTGCTCGGTTGCCTGCTTTATAACGGTTTAGAGATCCATCACCATTTATTTTATGGGTTTCACATGTAGAAAGTCCAACAATATATTTACTTCAGCCTAGTGTTACTTATTTAATGTTCTATTTTTTGTATAAGGTTCGAAAACTCAAGCTGAGTAGTTATTCTTATTTTTTGTAGTGAGTATGGAATCATCAACAAGTGCAGCTGCTTGTCCTCTAAGTAGCAGTGGCAGTTATGGCACCGACACTAGTAATGCAATTGGTAATCGATTTTCTAGTCCAACATACAACTACAGACCCCCAACTTCTAAGGATCCAGGATGGAATTGGGGTTTGACAAAATCTAAGATAGATAATATGTCAGTATTTTGTACATTATGTGGTCATGTTTCTACCAGCGGAATAACAAGATACAATGATCATTTAATGGGAAGAAGCGGAAATGTGACAGCTTGCAAGAATGCAACCGAAGAAATAAAGAAAACAATTTATGATTATGTGCACAATACATCTAAGAAGAAGGCCGAAAAGATTTCATTTCTATATCGAGGAGAAGTTTCTAGTATGGAAGGTAACATAATGACAAGCACCCAATATTCATCATCTTCATCATCATTTGGTTCACAACCACCGCTTCCGAAGGGACCCATGGATTCATTTGTGCGTTCATCGCCAGACTCACTACGACAAGCTACATTAGAAAATCGATATAAGAAAGAAGAAAGAGAACGAGTATGCATGTCCATTAGCAGGTGGATGTATCAAAATGGAACCCCTTTTAATGCTGTGAGATCCCTTAGCTTTAAAGCGATGGTAAATGATATAGGGCATTTTGGACCTGGAATGAAGGTTCCATCATACCATGAAGTAAGAGAAACATTCTTGGTGAAGGAAGTAGGAAGAGTAAGAGAGTTTACAAATGGATTTAAAAAGCATTGGGCTACTTATGGATGTTCTATTATGTCAGATGGATGGACATATAGAAAACAAAGAACACTAATAAATTTTTTAGTATATTGTCCTCAAGGTACAGTTTTTCTTAAGTCCATTGATGCATCCCATGAAGTAAATGATGCAAATAAATTGTATATATTGTTAAAAGAAGTAATCTTAGAGGTTGGAGAGAAGAATGTTGTGCATGTGGTTACAGATAATGCAACAAATTATGTTGCAGCTGGTAGAATGTTGATGGCTGAATTTAATCATTTGTTTTGGACACCATGTGCTGCACATTGTATAGATTTTATGCTTGAAGATATTAAAGAGACAAAAAGACTAAAAGGCATCTTCAACAGGGCAAAGAAGCTAGTGACATTTATGAATGCTCATGGTTAGATATTGCATACGATGAGACATTTTATAGGAGGAAAAGACATACATAGACCGGCTGTGACCCGTTTTGCTACTAGATTATGGGAGAAATGCCCTTTATTAGATAGTATTGAAGGAAAGCAATCTAAGGCAATAATTTTGCAACTTAGATTTTGGAAGGACATTAGTTTTTCACTTAGAGCAATGGGTCCTTTGGTAGATGTTTTACGTATGGTCGACAGTGATGAGAAACCAGTCATGGGCTACATCTATGAGAAGATGGATCGTGTAAAGAAACAAATAAAGGTGCGTAAATATTTCAATTTTATGTGTTATTTGTTAATCTTTATTTATTAATCTTATAAATTAATAACACTTAACTTCTTGTTTTATAGGTTAATATGAAAAACAAAGAAGAGCAATATGCTTTTATTTGGGAGATCATAGACAAAAGATGGGACAGGCAAATGCATAAGCCATTACATGCTGCTGCATTATATCTGAATCCAGGGTTGTATTATGATTATGATGGGATAGAATCCAATGTTGAGATTAAAGGTGGGTTGTTGCAGGTTATAGCTATACTTGTACGAAGTAAGGAAGAACAACAACAAGTGAGTCATCAACTTATAAGTTATCGAAGTGCATCAAGTTGTTTTGGACTAGAATTAGCTATAAGTTCGAGGAAAACATGTGCACCAGGTAATTAATTCAAGCAACTTTGCTTTCTTAATTATTTCATTATTAAGATATGATTTAAGGTTTTTAAATATGATTAACTTATTGTTTACACATGATTTTTAACTTTTTGTAATAGCTTAATGGTGGATGACCTTTGGTTATGGATGCCCTGAATTGCAAAGTTTTGCTATACGAGTTTTGAGCCTTACTTGTAGTGCTACCCCATGTGAGCGCAACTAGAGTACCTTTGAAATGGTAAGAAATTAAGAATTATGCTTTTATTTACATTATAAATAAATGAAAGTTTTTTATTGAGTTAAAAACTTACCTAAATTCTTTCTCTTATCTTAGATCCATACGAAGAAAAGGAATAGATTATTGCATCAAAAGCTTAACGATTTAGCTTTTGTGCAATATAACGAAAAGCTCAAAAAAAGGTACGAAGAGAGGAAATCTAATGGAGCAAATTTTGACCCTATCATGTTGGCATCGGTTGAAGACGATATCCTACTGATGATGAGTTCGTTGGTGACGATGATTTCCTTACTTGACGAAATATTGATATAGCATCTGAAGCATCAAGAGCGGGTGCTACTACTGTTTATACAAGGTCGAGGACACGAAAGCGACAAAGAAGGCAAAGCAAAGGAAAGGATAAGATGCCTATGGAAGAAGAAGAAGAATTTAATTTTGAAGAAACAGATGAAGAGGAAGAGGAAGAGGAAGAGGAAATAGAAGAATACGGATCTTTTTCTGAAAATGAGTTAACATGACCTAAACAATTAAGTGTGATATTGATTGAAAATTTGTAATAGAATTTTGATAGATGTTATGTACAAACTTTAAAGATGCTTTCTACGGCTACTTTCCCTGCTTTATTGTAAATTGTTGTTCAATGAAATTGTCATTATCTTTGATTAGTGGGTAAGTATGATCAAAATAGTGAACGTGTTGTTTATAAGGTGAATTAGCTATTGATGTTATCTTAAGGGGCTGTGAAAAATAAGAGTGATGCTCGAGTAGTTGCGCACGCCGCAACCCTCAAAGCATTACCCTTGTTTTTCACAGCCCCTTTCTGACATCAAGAGCTAATATTGTTTAAAGTTTATAACGTGCTGGTGCCTGGTGATAATGATATGTTTACTTCCTTTCCTTCCATAAAAGTACTTTGCTTAATAAGGAGTAAAATGCTGTGAAGTCTGACTTTATATATGAACTTTAGTTACTGCAGTTTGCACTTTGCAGATGATAACCTCCTCATCTTATCAAAATATTCTTGACATCTAATTCTGAACTTCTTTGCAGCTTATCCTCTCTTTTGGCTTTTATAGGAAAAGAAGTGTGACGACGTATATGTCTATATGAAACATAATTTTGTTTATGTAAGGCTCATTTACTCAAACATATGCACTACTTTTCAGCAAAATTTACTTGATCCAGGAGGTATATGTCTAATTTTGAACTTCTTTGCAGTTTGCACTATGTAAGGCTCATTTACTTTCTTGTTCTAGGTAATTTTTCACCCTTATCTTTTTGACTTGTCATTCTTTTCTTTTATGTAGATATTACGTAAAGGATATAAACAAGGATTTAGCATATTTTGTTATTGCTCTAACACCGACGTACTTGATATATTATCTGCTTTATCTTTGTCACGTGATGCATTCAGGTCATAAACCGTGAGTTTGTAACTTTGTATTATATAGTTAGAAGAGTTCATTTTCAGGTTACTTCTTTGTCAAGAGTTCATTTTCAGGTCACATCACAACCATTTCCAATTTGGATGCAAACACTAATCCAGATGACAGGTATGTTTTAGTTATTAACGGTTTAGTATACAAGTTTGGCAAATGATATGTACAAATACGCTTGATGCACATGGAAGACTGTTCGTAGGTGCTTGATTGGTTGTTGTAGGTGAATTGTTATTTATTCATGGTAATTGTTAACTTTGGCCTTAGAACTTCTAACAATCTATTCATGGTAATTATATATATATAATCATAAATAAAAGTGCACCGCTAAATCCGCTATATTCCCGCTACCGCTATATCAGGGTCGACTGCTAACAACCCGCTAACCGCTATTGATAACATAGGACGCGACAATGTTTAGCCAACTGACACACTTCACATTCAAGATGCACTTTATTGGACTGAATTTGAAGACTAGGAAGAACATAAGGGATCTTTTATAAAGGAAGATGGCCTAGACGGGAGTGCCACAATCGTATGTCATCACGGTGAGTCGTCATGATAGAAATACCATAGGAAGCAACATGATGAGATTTATCTTAAAGGATATATAGTCCTCTTCGCAGATTACCACGTCCAAAGACTTTCCCCGTCTTCAAATCCTGAAAAATACATCAAAAAGTTTACACAACAATTCAAAGATTATGTAAGAGAGCTAATTGAAAGGAGATTTATGGGAAAACTAGGAACATGGTAAACTGATTTTAGGAGAGCTAAACTTGAGTGTACACTTCTCTGTCCAATCATATATGATTGAGATCCATCTGCCAACTTGATAGGTTCTTGTCTTGGAAGTTTGCGATAATCAAGAAAATATGGTCAATAGCCCCCGAGTCAATCATTATGCTTTAGGCTAAAAGGAACATAAAATATTATCCTTTATCGAATTTGTGGCTTGTGCCATTATAGCTTGTGACGAAGAAGCTTGATCACTAGCAGATATTTAACTCTCAAGATCTGTAATTCTCTGCATTAACGCATGAAGATTTTATGAAGAGGGTGTTAAACTTTCTGTGACATGAGCAATTGTGAGAGGAGAACGCAGGTAATCTGGTTTACCAATTAATTCCCAACACTGTTCTTTTGTATGTCGTGGTTTGCCACAATGTGAGCATAAAATCTTGTCTTTGGCTTATGAGTGAGACCTACCATGTCCTCTTCCACGCATGTGCTGTCCACCATGACCATGATGGGGTTGAAAGTTTGTTTTCCCATGGTAAGCATGTTGTTCAGTAGAAACAGTATTATCTTTCTCTAAGTTCCTCCGATCTTCTCTTAGAAGTAAGGAATAAACAGTCCCAAGTGAGGGTAGTTCTTCACGACCCAAGATATTTATTTTGATAGTTTCATAATCAGAATTTACACCCCATAACATATCAAAAACTTTCTTCTTTTCTAATTCAGCCAATCTTTCTGAATAATATGCTGAACATTTGATTGTAGTATAAAAGTGGAGTTCATCCCACAAACCTCTAAGATCAACATAATACTCGCTAATCAATCTTGTGCCTTGCCTGCATTTTCTGATTTTTTCAACTATCTCATATTCCTTGGCAACATTCTTTTTTCGGGAATAGGCTTCAGATATCGCATTCCATATTTAAGTAGTTGATTCAAGATACATAAAAGTTTTGGCAATGGCGGGCTACATTGATTGGAGTAGCCATGAAGGGATTAGGGCATCCTCTCTTCACCAAGCATGATGTTGGCTGTCATGTATAGGTGGACAGGGAATCTTGCCGATAAAATGAGGCCATCTCCTCCTTGACAACACGGCTAACTCTACTGATCTTGACCATTCCAAAAAATTCTTTCCATCTAAATGAGTATTGGTGATTTTAAAAGATTCAACCTTATCATGAAGAGAAATTTCTGGAACAATTATTGGAATCTGAACAAATTTACCTTTGTCTGCAATATTTGTGAGTTGTAAAGCTGAGAGCTTATATGTCCATGTGCTCTTTGTTGTCCGATGTGTAATGCTGATGGTCAAGCACCACAAATTTTTTCATTGGCAAGCCAAACATTGGTTTAACTGCACACTGGCTACCCACGAGAATACGGAAGATCAAAGATCGGTTGCCATAAGTTTACCAGCATCAATATCTGAATTAAACCATCATTTCCACGTCAAATAGATGTAATTGCAAAAAATAAGCACTAAACCAAGAGCTGGCCAGCTGACATAAAGCATCAAAACCCTAGTTTTGTCCTACACCAATGTCGACGTTTAGCATTGTACCCCTAATGGTGTTGTATGGTTTCAGGAAAAAGATGTATAATCCTTGACATCAAACACCAGAAAGAAGCCACAGTGGACGATAGAAGCTTGTCCAACTTTCAGAAAAGGAATATCACAGGGATTATGGTAGACTATTTTAACAACTTCTGCAAATCTGCAAACAGTAACTTCTGCACGTCAGTGGCTATCACTGTTCATGTTTTTTGCCTTTTTGGCTCTGATACCATGATAAAACTTAATAATTTTATTGAATATTAATCATAAACTTACATAATAGGCAGAACATATACATCGACAGCCCTTTGGAGAAGTCTCTGCACAACACTTTGGTGGCTGCTGCATTTGATCTTCTCTTAATCTTTCTTAACAAAACCCTAGTGGATATTAATAGGTCTAATCTAACTTAAATGACTAATACACCCTTACTAATAAACTAGAATTGCAAACCTACAAATTATGCAGAGAGACTTTAGATATGAACAAAATATAAAATGCAGTAGCCCGATTCTCTAACACTACTGCCATATGATTTTCCACCAACCACCTATTGGAGACTGAGTACATCCTGTTTTATAAACAAGCTTGTCTCTCACTTACTATGGAATGTGCACTAAAGCCTATATTAAAGATTTCCTTGGATTCAATGAGACTCGGCAACTAAAACTACAAAAGAATTTCACCTTGCTGAAGACAATTTTGGTTGTTTTGGCAAAGTTAGCATCTTATGGTGAAGAAAGATTATCATGCAAGCATCACAAAAATCAGTTAACCAGTTGTAAATAACAATAACAGACCTTGGCAATCATTTTCTTGTTGAAAGGTGCAACTGTGTCACCTGCAACCCACTCATGCGTTTTCGTGAGTTTCAGAAAACCATCAACATATTCCTCATCATTAACCTGATAGAAATCACAAGTTAAAATAGCGACAAGCAGTAAAAAGATGAACAACATATAGGACTAAGCAAACTAAATAATCAACGAACAATATTTCAAAGTAATTATACAATTAATATTATGTGAATAATTCAAACACAATATTTCCATTGACAATATTTGACAAAAAATGA